>PXYN01000409.1:0-749292 GCA_003056585.1 Lecanicillium sp. MT-2017a
GTTCCAGTATGGCATTGAGTGCTTCCTTGTGCGCTCATTATGTATGTACTGCTCCATGATATGAGACGATTCCGACGGTAGTGTGGGTGGTGGTAGGATGGTGAGTTGTCGGTTTGTGTCAGTTTGTCATTGCGGATGTGGAGGTTGAGGGGTGTGGTAGGGCGCAGGGGGGTGTGAGGTGGGGGTGGGGGGGGGGGGGGGGCCATATCAAAGTACGAGTAATTGAATCCCAGGCGGCTCTCCACGGTTGGCAAAGTTGCACGGGGAAACAGTTGAGGAGAATGGGCCTAGTTTTTTTTTTTCCTGCTCGTATTTCCCACACGGGCCGCAATCAACGTGGGTGACACCCATCAGACAATGGAGCATGGGCAGATGATCATGTCTCTGATATGGAGAGACAAAGTTCCATGGCCTGGGACACACGAGCAGGGGGGCGGGAAGGGGAGGGGGGCAGAAAGGGACGGCTACAGCCGATGTAGAACGGAACGGGCGAGATGGGTTTTGAATCTTGAATTGTGGGAAAAAGAGGAAATGCCAACAAGGACAGGAAATTAGCAGCATTTCCGAAGCCTCTTATGTACACGGACTCTTTGGGCCATCACGCCCCCCTTGAGGGCTGGACAGGGGCCGTTTGATTTGCTTCCACTGTTATTACTCGTATGAGCATCATGCTCTGGGAGATGGGCTCGAGCTAGGGCTGCCAGGGGACACAGGCGCCGTTACGAGCGCCTTCGCCGTCATGCAATTACAGTACGGGCTACGTTGGTACTCTGTGCGCTTCAGTGTGAAAGCAAAAAGCCCGAAATAGGAGCGCGGCATGGCGCGTTTTGAGCGGTTTCGTTGCTTTTGGCTTGAGTGAATGGGTGGGTAGTGTAGCTCCTGGACCGGACGCTGGGCCGACGTAGGTATGTACATACAGTGCACACAGTAAAAAGCAGGCCTGTAGGATGCAGAGTACCCGTGCGAGCGAGCTGCTTTTCATAGCATGATGCGAGACAAATGCGCCGCCGAAGCCCGACGCGGAACGTGCAGCTTTTCTGCACCGACTCGTGGTGCTGGATGGTCTCTCTGCGCTGCCTGCCAAGCTTGTACGAGAGCTCTCCAGCAGCAGCCCAAGAAAAGCTTGGCTCGTTGTCTATCTTTCGGGACCCGCGCGAGACACGAGGAGACAGCAGCCACAACCACCAGGGTCGGTCGTCATCGGGAGATTTGCTCTGCATCGCGCGGCGAAACCGGGTGGCCGCCGTATCAGTCAGTGACAAGGACAGTGACAAGTGACTCGAGCCGGTACGGAGTAAAGTGACTGGAACACGGCGGCAAGAATCACCTTACCCAATTTGGGCATGCCAATTTTGGGTGATGGACTGGGCCGTGGGCCAATGGGGGTCGCGGGTTGGAAATGATTGCTGGGTCTGCCGGCGGTGCCGCCCTAAGGAATACGAGCTACGTAATGACGGGCCGCCCACAACGAGGACTGTGTGAAATTTTTTCCTCGATGCCTTACCGGCACTGTCTCCTAGCGGCACCCCCTCCCCAGGTGAGGTGAGGTGGATGAGTCGCTCATCGCAGAGCTGTTCCCCGACACGCCCCGAGCAGATTTTTCTTTTCCTTCTATTTTTGTGCTTACGAGGCTAGGTTGCTCTTGATGGACAGCCTTGTTTCCCGTTTTGCTCATCGGCGATCGGGCTGTGTTGGTTTTTTTCCTTTTCCTTCGTCTGAGCTGCTACAAAAAATTCTGATGCGACGGCGGGGATGCAACAACGACCCCCCATTTCGACTCCGTACTGCGAGATGCGTTGCTTCTGTCCGTGGCGACGGTGGAGCGTGACGCCTGCATTAGTACTGTAGGTACTCCGTAAGTAAGGTAGGTAATAATATGGTGCTTTTCCTTGGTACGGAGTACGAGTACTGTACTGTACCTCGACAGCTTGGCTTCGTCGCAGCTCCATCTGGGACTCCTTTGTGGTATCGGTAGTACTCGTGTGCGGCAGCCACCTGCTGCAGGGGTTGTCCAAGACCAGTAGAAACGCAACGCCTGGCACCTTGATAAGTAAGATTTGGCCTGTGGCGGAGGATCAGCCAGGTACCGCACCAGTGAGCGACTTTCCCGCTTGGTGTCCAGCCCACTGTAAAAAGCCAGTGTTCCTGCATTAGTGGACGCTTTGGCGCGCCTGGGCGTGGTACAGTACGAGTAGTCCGTACTGCGAGTGTTATTCGGCGCCCAGAAGTACGAGTACTTCCCCTAATAGCCCCCTACCTGTACACAGGTATTGGCGTGGTGGACAGGTGCGGCAGCAGCACAGACGTACAAGTACTGGCCAAAACAGCCACCCACCATACCTGTGGTACTCGCAGCTACTTGTAAGCGCATTACGTGTTGCCTGCGCCGTGGAGTGACAATCATGCACATCGCAGTTCGTCCCGGTTGGAAAGAGGCTGTTGCCGTCGCGTTGCTGATAAGCTTGGTATGTAAGACGGCATACCGCTCATGGAAGCTTTCTGGGCGCATGTCTGGATAACGTAGGCGTACGTACGCACTGCGGTATCTACCTACGAGTACCTAGGTAATGCCATAGTAATTACAAAGAAGCTTTGCTGTTTGGCTCAAAACACACATGGTCCAGTACCCACGCTCGCAACATATGTACTTGCGATCCTGAGCACCGGCTTCGTTCCGGGACTACTGCCCAGCGCGCCGCACCATAACGAGCTACGTCGGAATGCGCGGTGGCACGGCGAGACTGGTCACAGAGACCGGGCGAGCAGGCTGGTCGGATTCCAAGTTGTGCATTTTTGCTTTGATTATGGGCATTACAGGCGATGACTGACGATAAGCACAGCCTGGTTTTCCGCTGGGTTGTCTCCATGAGAACAGTGGCTCCCCTCCACCAGGCGACCCAGAAATTGCTCATTCCGTGAAGCTTAGCGGTCACTTGTCCAGCTCTTGGGCCCTTTCTGTGGCCGGTGTACGGGGACTTGTAGGCGCTGGCAGTGCTGTACGGGTTGCCGTAGAGGCAAGTGCTGTGCTGCGGATGCCGAATTGGAGGTACTCCGTACTCCGTACAGTAGGTAGCTCGAGTACTCGTACCATGGGATGCCACCAGACCAGTGCTAATTTTACTCGCACACCCCCCTCTTTGGCAGCTAACCCTAGCTCGCGCGGTGTGGGCCCGCCGCCATCGCAACAATGGATCCTTCCATTTCCTCCTTTTTTTTTCCTTCCGCCCAGGCGTGCCTGCCCACGACACCCAAAACAAAGTGAGCAGGCACGGCCCAGGCGGCAAACGCAGCCAGGCTGGCCAGGCAGGCAAAAGGCAAGGCCCATGGTGACACGGCCACCCCCCGTGGCAAAGCCCATCCCACCCCCATGCATCCACCCTTCCCACCTCAAAGACCGTATAAATCACCCTCTCCTCCAAATCCCACCGAGCATTTCTTCCCTCCTTTCTTCTCCTCACTCACACATACACATTCGTTATCACTCTAAGACTTTCAGTCACTTACATTCGTTATTTATAACCTAATTCGAGCTCTCCGAGTTTCAAAACCTAATACCGACAAAATGAAGTTCTCCGTCGCCGCCGTCGTCGCCGCCGCTGCTGCCGTCAGCGCCAACAAGAATGGCACTGCTGTCACCACCGAGGTTGTCACTGCCTACACCACCTACTGCCCCGGTCCTACTTCGATCGTCCACGGCAACAAGACCTACACCGTCACTGAGGCCACCACCCTGACCATCACTGACTGCCCTTGCACCATCACCAAGCCCATCATCACCACCTCCGAGGTTGTCTGCCACGACTGGTACGTTCTCAATCTTCATGCTCGTGAAAACAAACGTGCCAGGTGCTAACTCGCTTCTCACAGCCCCAAGCCCACCGTCACCGCTACCGGTGTCCCTCCCGTCGTCACCTCCAGCAACCCCCCTGTTGCCACTGGTGGTGCCGCCGCCGTCGCCCCTGCCCTGGCTGGTGTCGCCGGTCTCGTCGCTGCTCTTCTGTAAATTATATACCCATGATGTTTCGCTCTTTGGCCAGTAATGGCTGGGGAAGCGTTGTTCTGGGGTATTGATTTGCAGTTTGGCGGAGAGGAGTAGGATGGAGGATGTATAGACTTTTGGAAATACGAACGTACGACCTTCGTTGAGCCGGTACATATTCGGTCGGGAACGCGCAGTTCCTGTTGTATATTCTGTTTCTATCTCGGTGCTCGGAAAAGGGACTCGTCATATACTATGTGTGTGCTGTCTTTTTTTCGCTGCTGGGAACTTTGACGTTTTTTCTTGATAGCCACGGGTATAAAGGAGGAAGTCTACTGGCAAGCACTTCGCGCAGCGGCCTCTCTCTTTACTTTTACTCGACCCAAAACATTTGATAGAAAAAAAGTCGTTTATTACCACCTCGATTAAAAGGGCCTCACTTTGACAAGATTCACCGGGACTATTATTTTGTGTGCTTTGCTACTGGACATTCTTTGTTTGTCTACTGGCCTCGACTGCAGCTTGAGGACGGCTGGGAACAGGGAGGGCGGAAGCAAAGGCATGTGAATTATATATACATGATTCATTTTTCCCTTTGTATTTAGAAAAACCCGTTGGGTGTGTTTATGGCTCTTTCAACTGTATATCAGTGCTGGTTGGCCTTGCTCTGTACATAGTGTAGGCTACATCAAACACTGCCAAGAGCCAGTTTTGGCCTGACCATCTCATCGACTCGACTTTTGTTTCTGCACGTAAATAACCAAACCAAAATCTGTTTAAAACTACTATACAATGTGGGAAAAGATGATCAGTGGCGGCCAGGAATGACAGTTCTAGGCCCCGTGTATAGCCAAGACTGGCATCGCATGATTTCATCGTCATCGAGGAATGTGAGTGTGAGGCTGCTGACGATGCAGAGACTCTTTTGGCTGGCGAACACAGGTTGCGCGGCCCCAAGGGTGAGTGGCGAGTCAGAGGCCTTTGCCGCAGAGCCAAACCTTACTCCCCGCAGCAACAACGTGCGCGCCCGTTTTTTCTTTCATTCACTCAGAAAAGAAAAAAGGCTAGTTTAATCTACCCAGATTGCCATCAGATCTCGTTTGACATTCGCTCTCTCTCTCCCTTGAAGATTCTCCCCTCCCTCAGGACAGGACAGGACGTGGGCATCGCCTAGCAGATAGCCGTACTCGTAGCGCCCTGAAGTGCCAGATGGTGGTGGGTGGCCTGCTAGGCTTAGTTCATCTGCCTACTGCAAGGTACCGCTTTCCTTCAGTGCAGTGTGCAGGGTTCCCATCCATGGGCCCAGGACGCACACCCAAACAATGGGCTTCATTTTTTCGTCTTTGGTATGTAGGACGAAATGGTGTGATTGGGTAAATGTGGTGGGGCGCCGGGGATGAAGCGAAATTAGCTGTGGATCCCCTCCCCCTGTTTTCTCTCTGTGTGCGTCCTTCCAAGTTTACTGCGTACTTTGTAACGGCGGTAGAATTTTCGGCCGTCGAACGGCGTTGCGCGGGGGGTCGCTGTGCCCAGATTGAAGAACTTGTCTCCATCTCTTTGACTTTTTTTTACTTATTGGGGGGTGCGCGTGGAGGTCGACGAGGCTTCCATTTTTAGGTAAGATGGGGGCACCGCTGTTGATGTGTGTCCACGCTGGGTAATAGAGGGCGAGAGGGCGGGAGTCTGGACTCTCTCAGTGATTGCCCTGTGCTGAAATACATACACACTGTAGGAGTGGTAAGACGACTTTTGAGATGAAACCCGGCAAAGCGGCACCGGTAGGCTGTGGCTTGCGATTCCATGTCGTTTTGTGCAGTAGCTCGTACGCCATTTCGTACTATGTAGGTAGGCGTGTAGATACTACATAACAGCATTGTACCTTACCAACGCAGACAGCCTCGTTCTTTTGCCAGTAGGGTAATTACAGAGGGAGTACGAATAGGAGGAGAAACTAATAATCAAAACGAAAAGACTGCGCCAAATCCTCTACTCCAAGCCAGCCAGCGCCAGCCCCAAAAACGCGCGCATCGACCAAAACGCCACCCGCCCACGCCACTGGCACGCCCGTCACGTTGGTAACCTTGTTCAAGCGGCCCAATAGGTAGTCAATGCATGAGTGATGTCGCTGTGGGTGAATCCTTCGGCACCCGGCACCAAGCGCAGAACCTTTGCCAATTGCATGCACTTGTTGCAATTTATTGAACGCCTCGTTTCTGGGTAGTGGCAATGGCTTAATGCACGGATTTACTACCAAATTACCATGGTACCTATGGTCTTCTTTGAAGCGTTTACTCAAGGTGGGTTAGGGGACTTTTGGGCCTTCTGCCAAGATTACTTGCCGTTGCTCGCTTGGATGCAGAGCGCCGTTGTGGCTTGCGCGAACACCGCTGGAACTAACCACGCACGCACGCCTTGCTGGGAAAAAGTGGCTATAAACGGCCCTTGCGATGCGGAAAAAGTATAATTTCGTAATGTACAGGATATATGAAAGATGGTTATGCATAGGTTTGTCGCGACTCGTACGTTGTGCATTTCTGGTATTTTTTTTTATATCAAGTGAGTCGAGAGGACGTGTTGCGACGTTGCGTCGGAATGGGTGACGTATTTGTATCAGGCGGCACGTGTGGTCGGAGAATAGCATCTGAAACGTCTGACTGCGGTTACTGTTTTTAGATTGGAGCTGAGTCGTACGATTTACCATGTAAACTCGCTAATTTTGTTGCCTTGGCTGATGGTTGAACTGGAATGTTGTGTCAATAACACGGCAGGACTGGTCCTACAAGTCAGAGGGGCTTACCCTATACCACAGCGACCAGTTTCATACATCGCGACAGACAAGGTATTGGTCTTATTTGGCGAGTAATGGTTAGTTAAATGATACAGTTTTGTATTATTGGCCATTATGTATCAAGGGGCGTAAAATGAAGTAAATGTAGCAAGTTCTTCTCTTGATATGCTGAAGTGCGTCAACGACTTGAAGTTTCATATGAAAGTACGTCTTTCAAGCAGCAAAACTGGCACACATCACCACAGTACAATTGCATGGACGGTATAGACACGTACACTACACGGATTCAAATGATAAAAGGAACAGACCAGATAAATAGAAGCTCAAAATACACCAACTTCACTAGTCTCACGCGCTTCCCTACCAGAGCGCGTTCACCCGGCAGTGCACAAAACATCACCCACCACGTTCTCCAAAGTGACCAACTAAAAAATAGCAGCTATGGCAGCTACGTCTTTAATACCAAGTCATTTCCTCCAAACCAATAACTACACTCTTCCGCCGTTATACCTCACCTCATCATTCTCCCCAAGTCGCCTATCCGGCGCAACGGAAGCTGTTGAGCGGGGCTCCCGAGTACCGAATCACAGCCGGCGCTAGCCTGCCCAGATCCCCTCGCCCTTCCCCACACAAGCTCTCCCCTACGGTATGACATCGTCTCGAATAGCCGCCGGCTGTACGGAGTACACTCAACTCATCACTGCTCCTCTCGCGTGCTTTACATCTCTTCCTTTTCTTCTTTCGCAAGCGATTCTTATTTGCACTGTGCCCTGTTTTTACGCCGTCTACACGGCCCATGATTGCTTCCAGAGCAATCTGCCGCCTCCAAAAAGCATCCGCCGTTAGCCGAGCGCAGACCAGCCTCGGCATTCACACACGACCGCGAATCTTACCTCTGGCTCAGATATACGGCAACTTTCCGATAGCATTGCGCGTCAGCCACTCATATTCTACAATGGCCCCGTCGCATATACAGGACCAAGTCCTGCAGCGCAGCTTGGAGAAGCCAGAGGACTTTTGGGCTCGCCAGGCTGACCATTTGCACTGGCACAAGAAACCAGAGGCGACACTTCGTCGGAGCCAAAAGTCGATCGGCAGCAGCGTCAGCCACCCGACTTGGGAATGGTTCTCTGGCGGTGAGATATCGACCTGCTACAACTGCATCGACAGACACATCTTGGCCGGCAACGGCGACCATGTGGCCATCTACTTTGACAGCCCAGTCACCAACACCAAGGAGACGTATACGTACAAGAGGCTGCTCGACGAGGTAGAGGTGCTAGCTGGCGCCTTGCAACAAGAAGGCGTCCGCAAGGGCGATGTGGTTATGCTCTACAGTAAGTATCTCCCCAGCGCAGACTCAAAAACTCCGCATAGTTCATATGACGCTGACAACCCTCAGTGCCCATGATCCCCGCGGCGCTGGTTGGCATCATGGCAATCAACCGCCTCGGGGCCATCCACTCCGTCGTTTTTGGCGGATTCGCACCCAATGCACTCGCCCAGCGCATCGACGCCTGCAAGCCCAAAGTCCTCCTGACCGCCTCGTGCGGCATCGACGGCAACAAGCCCCCCATCGCCTACCGGCCGCTCGTCGAGGAAGCCCTCGGGCTGGCCGCCCACAAACCCCAGCGCACCGTCATCTGGCAGCGCGAGCAGCTCCGCTGGGGCAAGGCCGACCGAGCCCGCCGGCAGTCGACCTGGCAAAAGTTTGCGAGCAGCGCCAGGGCTCGCGGTGTCAAGGCCGACTGCGTACCGGTCAAGAGCACCGATCCCGTATACATCATCCACACCTCTGGCACGACGGGAGCACCCAAGGGTGTTGTGCGAGACGCGGGCGGCCATGCTGTCGGTCTGGATCTGTCAATTCGCTACCTCTTCAACATTCACGGCCCCGGCGACGTCATCTGGACTGCGTCGGATATCGGTTGGGTGGTCGGGCACTCGTACATTCTCTACGCGCCGCTGCTGGCTGGTGCTGCTACCGTCATGTACGAGGGTAAGCCCGTGGGAACGCCTGATGCGTCGGCGTTTTGGCGCGTCGTAGAGGAATACAAGGTGAATACCATGTTTACTGCCCCGACGGCTCTGCGCGCTATCAAGCGTGAGGATCCGCAGAACAAGTTTTTGTCCGCGGTGGGAGAACGTGGTGGCCTGCGACAGCTCAAAGCGCTCTTCCTCGCCGGCGAACGATCAGAACCGAGCTTGATATCCATGTACCAGGACCTGCTGGACAAGTACGCAGCTCCATCGGCACACGTCATTGACAACTGGTGGTCTACCGAGGTCGGGTCTCCGATGACTGGACGAGCACTCACTCCACATATTGAAGAGGACCGCAAGACGACGGTAAGAAATCATCAGCTCCCAAGTATCAAACCAGGCAGCGCAGGAAAGGCCATGCCGGGTTTTGATATCCGTGTCGTGGACGATGAGGGCAAGGAAGTCGAAAAGGGCAACATGGGCAATATTGTGCTGGGGATGCCTCTACCGCCGACAGCTTTTCGAACATTGTGGGCAGATGAGGAGCGCTTCTACAAGAGCTACCTCAAGAGATTCGACGGCAAGTGGATAGATACCGGCGACGCTGGCTGGGTTGATACAGACGGCTACGTTCACGTCATGAGCCGCAACGACGACGTATTAAACGTCAGTGCCCACAGACTCTCAAGCGGTAAGTGCAAAATCATCTACATCATATCACTTCCAAATACTAACTCACGACGCAGGCGGAATCGAGCAAGCCGTCTCCTCCCACCCACTCGTGGCAGAGTGCTGCATCATCGGCATCCCAGACGCCCTCAAGGGCCAGCTCCCCTTTGCCTTCATCACGCTCTCCACAGCCGACCACCCTTCCTCTGCCATTCCCGACGACAAGCTGGCCAAGGAGCTGCAGGAGTCGGTGCGCAAGCAGGTCGGCGCCATTGCGTCGCTGGGCGGCATCATCCAGGGCAAGGGCATGATCCCCAAGACGCGGTCCGGCAAGACGCTGCGGCGCGTGCTGCGCGAGCTGGTCGAGAATGCGGTGCA
Organism: Lecanicillium sp. MT-2017a; assembly: GCA_003056585.1. Classification (NCBI taxonomy): domain Eukaryota; kingdom Fungi; phylum Ascomycota; class Sordariomycetes; order Hypocreales; family Cordycipitaceae; genus Lecanicillium; species Lecanicillium sp. MT-2017a. The sequence goes on from PXYN01000409.1 coordinate 9,798, forward strand.
CGGTGACTTTGAAAAGGACGTTTCTGTGCCGAGCACCGTCGAGGACGCGACGGTTGTGGGCGTGGCCAAAGCCAAGGTCAAGGAGTACTTTGACGCTCGTGGCCATCAGCACGAGGCTGTCGAGGCCAAGGCTAAGTTGTGATGGATTACGACAATTGTATGTATGCAGTTTCAGTTCTATGCAAGAGTACATGCAATAGTAATGTTTCGGACACCAAAATAAAATGCATGAAAGACCCTTTTTGCGCTGCCTTCACACAAACCACACACGTCTGGTGCGTGAGCTTGTATAATGATCTTCACCGACTTAGTAGTCTCAGTCAACCTACCCTTGACCGCCGCATCTTTGTCTGAATAAGTACAAAAACGCTAGACTCATATGCGCGTAGCCGTTGGTGTCTCGTGTTACGTGTGTGGGCCGTAGTATGAGCCAACGCACACGTGTGGCGAGATTACGAGCATGGGGGCTGGGGGAGATGGTGACACTGCCGCGGCTGGAGGTAGTACGATTTGTGCGGCGTGTATGAAGTAGTTGGTAAATGTAAATGTCTGAAGAGTTTAAAAATGTGTTTTGGTAACAAAAGGACACGGCGCACATGTACACGTTGTTGGACTGGCTGGCAATTGCAATTCAGCAACTTGAGCAAACCACGAGAGAGAGACAACGTAAATAATCCCCTCAATTGCAAATGAATGAATCATTAAAATTACAAATAAAAGATGACAAAAAAGAAAGTCGAGTAATGCAGAAATTATGTACAACATCCCGGCACTGCATGTATCCGATCCAGCTGTCCACGCACATCATCCGGGCAAACGTGACACTGCAGCGTCATCTGCGTCAGCCTTTTCCCGTAAGACGCGCACCAACAAAAGTCTCACAAGAGTAAGCACACACCACCACCCTCGTAATTCAGCCATATGTGGTTGGAGGTGAGCAGCGTTCCCGTCTGTGCCACCTACCAACATAGTAGGCTGCTGGCGGCGATCACTGCAGCGGCAACACCACGTAAAAACTGCCATCCAGAGCCTTGTAAACCGCCCCTTGCATCTCATTCACTGCCTCGCGGCGTAATGTATCTAATAATCATCAAGTCGTACACGCACCCGTCATCCCCCGCTAAAAAGCGCAGCATCGAATTGGCCGCCGGCTCCATCCATCCACATCAGGGAGCATCCTTCGAAGCACACAACCCATACACAGAGCCCTGACCACTAGCCGTAATCCTGAGATTAGAGAAGCGAGCTTCAGGGAGCCTTTTGCCCGCCTTGATACTTTCCAGAACCCTGTAGTGGTTGCCAATCTCTCAGCGTCAGCCTTGTCACACACAGCCATATCAACCAATGAAAACAAAGGAGGGGGGATAAAAGAGATATGGCCAAAGACTCACCATTCCACACCGACATACTTGATGCCACACCCTCCAACGCGCCGAATTTCTTTTTCCATTTTCCTTCCCGCCAGCCCTCCTCCCGCTGACCCGACCAATGACGGCGCTGATGCCGATGAGGCGGCGGCGGCGGCGGCGGCGGCTGTTGCTGTGCTGCGTTGGTGATGACTTGCGGCGCCCAAAGTAGAATAGTCTGACGACGCCGTGGCCCTGCCCAGGATGACGTGCGTTACTCGCCTCCGACCGAGGTGTAGAGACATGTGTGCGCCGTTTTCGCACAGCAGCTTCTTGAGCTTATGGTCCGATATCAGCGGGAACGTGCTCCCGTTGACGTAGATGACTAGGCCGTCAAAGATGCGCCTGCCGGCTGCAGGAACAGGGTTGGCGTCTGTTTGGATGCTTTCTTTGCTCTTGTCGCTTAGACCCATGCTCTCCCGCATCTTACCGGGCCTCACCAGCATCTCCACTACCGAAGGCTTTGGCAGTAGATGCTCATCTTGTGCGGGTGTTGCTGCGTTGTTGCCTTGGCCACTGCTCTGCCGAAACTGTTGATTTATCATGCGATTCCGTCGGTTTCTCCAGCTCGTCTCCGTCTCTCCAGGGTTAGACTCGCCGCGGGACACCTCTCGCCGCTGGTGGCCTGTTGACGAGGAGTTCCATGGGTCCCAGGGTCGGTCGTGAACAGAGGGTGGTGGTTTCGGGAGGGGTGCCTTGTATGATTTCATGTTTGGGCGTAGTCCCTCCGTTAAGGGCAAGTTATAAATAGCCTTTTAGGTAAATAAATGGCCAAAAATTATTGCGGCATACTTCCAAAGCGCCTAAGAACTTTTCCCGCCATATATTTGGATGCAATGTTGTGGGCGATTTCTTGCCTGTTCTCCAAAATTCACGATGGATGTTGAGGCGGGTGGGTTGCCCCGTCAGAAGCACATTCCTTAAAACGCCTCCCTTGTGCCATGAATAGTGCCACTGTTGAACGACAAAGGAAACAGGAGACAATTTTAGTATTAACAGCACACAAAGTAGGCAGACAATTGTCATGTAAATGGTATAGAACGTCATCTGCCGCTATACAACCCCCAACATGGAGGTGCATTGTTTGTCAAGGCCACCACGATTACCACCGGCTCTATTATTCTTTTAAATTCGTCGTAATAGACTTGCATATTTCTTTTAATATACCTAAAAATACATAAATGCTAACCCCCCGCTACAAATACAAAGCAGACGGCATATCAAACCCGTCATCGCCGTGCTAAAGCAGACGACCGTCGACCCGATATCCTCTTCGTTTTTCCTGGCATCATGACAACCGCAATCTAACTCTGCAGAGGTGGCATAAACGCCATGCCACCGCCATTGTCGCCGTCGACGCTGCGACTGCGCACATGCGCCCGCAGCAGCTGCAGCACCTCGCTGTCCTTCCAGCGCTGGGGCACGGGCCGGTACGCGGGCTGGAAGTTGCCCACCGTCTGCGCCCACTCGCCCTTGGGCGGGTGTCGCTTGGTGACGATGCCCTGCTCGGACTCGCCGCCGGTGGCCTCGTCGGCGGGCACGGCGCCCGCGCTGGCCCTGCTGGTCGCCACCGACGGGTTGGTGGACGAGTTGGGCTCGTGCTGCGTGGCCCAGTAGTATATGTCCCAGTCGTTTTCGTCGAGGAAGAGGTCAAACTGCGTCAGCTGCTCGCCCGTCATGGTGGGGAGGTAGGTTGCCGCAAAGGTTGAGAGGAGGAGGTCGCTTTCGAGGGTGCCGCGTTTGCGCGATTGATCTGTGATGTACGGATTAGCCGACATGGCCTCTTTCGCAAACGAAATGTGGTGTAGGAAGGATGGATTGGAAGCAAGGGCATAAAAAACATACAGATGAGACGTGCTCGCTTGGTATCGTCAGTCTCGCCGACTCGTCTCAAAGGCTCGATGCGAAACTTTGCGCCCTGCAACTCGCCCACGCCTAGTTCCTGCGGCTCCGGCTCCTCCTTCATGCGCGGCATCGACTTGGAGCCGTTGCTGCATCGCGCCATGGATGTGCAGAGGGTTCTGCGCGCGGCGAGGCGCTGTGTGACCGTGAGCCGACGAGTCGCCACCGGCCGGATGGCAGCGAGAGGGTTCATGGTTTTCGGCGCCGAGGTCGGTTATGGGTGTGTATGGATTGCCGGGCGCTTCGATAAGGAGAGCAATTGTCTGATTGATGAAAGGAGATGGGCGTTCTCCTTATTCGTAGCAAGTTATTCAGGCTTGTACGGAATCGTAGTTGTCAATGAATGCCAGTAACGACGTTTGGTGAGGTTATTCGTCTCGGCTTTTGCGGGTGGAGCTATCCAAATCGGGTCGGGAAGTTCGGTCGCTGGAGGCGCACGTGATGGTCCGGCGGCCGAGTCGAAGCGTGTAAAGCAGAGCATATTGCAAAGTACAAGAGACAATATTTTCCAAATTCAAAGCTTACGACACATAAATAGTGTTAACTTAGTCCGAAGATGAGATTGAAAAAATTGGAAAACGGCTCTAGGTGTTGGAGTGTGGACATGCTGCGATAGACCCTTCCGAGCACCTCGTTCATCACCACAACGATATCAAACTCAGAAACTCAAAGCGCAACAGTTTAACACGTGAGAAATCAAAGGCAAATACGACAATACGACGGTATTCAGCTCAAAACCCACTTGGATTCAAGCAAATGGCCTATTCAGGAAATCCAACAAGCCGAAGCCCATGTCGACTATACTCAGCCAACAGGGTTCAACACCAGATTCTGCCATGTTCCCCGGGGCCCGCAGTCTCCAGACAAAAGAACCCAGTCACGGCGATATAGCTCTCCGGACGAGAATAACATGAAAAGCAGAAATGAAAATCGTAAAACCCCACCTAACCTGTCAATACAGTACTCTGAGCCCGCAATTCCCTGGTCCGCTATCCACCTGTCTGCACCTCTCATCACGGCATTCGAATCTTGCAGACGCGACCCATCCTGATACATAACGATACTACTACTCCTATATGCGAGTATGCGTCACGACAGGTACACGAAAAGCCAAGCAAAAAAACAAAAAACGCCCAAAATCTCCATCTCCACAAGCCGACATGGCCCGCACCCTGCATCTGCATACGGGGACAGAGGAGTAAACCAAGATGTGCTCCTGTCCAACCTACAAGGTACTTACACAATGAGCCCCAGGTCTGTGCAACGGATGTACGGGCCGCCTGCACTTTGGCAAAACCCGCTCGCACTGTCTTTCTTGTAACTCGAGTCTTTCACCACAAAACCCACCGAAAAACCGTACCCGCCCGATCAAATGGCCTGAGGTCCTACTAGATTTCATTCAACCACCAGCCAGCGCGAAGCGGAACCAGCCACCCCTCCCGTATGGGTCCCCATCAACAAGATATTGAACACAAAGCCCCCGCCGGCCCGTTCCCCGCTCCGTCCCCCATGTAAGTCAAACCCAAGTCCAAATGCCCAGCCATCTGTGTTTTGTTCCTCTCTGTTGCGGTACCCCGTACGGAGTACGGAGTACTCGTAAACCTATATTGCCTTATCGTTGTTTTAAGGCCAACAACAAAAATCCCTCGTCGTAAACGGTGGGGATGGATGGAAGGCTTGTAAACGGAGCTAGCCGGGGCATGCGTAACTAAGCTGCTATGGGCTTGGTACTTGCATATGCTTCTGTGCCTGGCACCAAGGCGATACAAGAAGGTCCCTAGAAACGATTTAAGAATAGCCGCAGCTAAACTACTGCAAGGCGGGTCCAAAGCGAACAAAAACAGAACACTCACTCTTCTCCCGTCATACCTCTACCACCCACCCACTCCCCTCACGCCTAACCCCCCCGCCCCCCCCCCGGTCCCGTCTGCCTCTCCTCCTCTCGCTCCCTCTTCTCCTCTTCTTTTTTTGCCCCCATCTCTTCATGCAGGCATGGGGGAGAGGGGCGGCGAAAAAAGACGGACGGGTAGGGTGGAGGGCTGCATTGCAGCAGCGTTGCGCGAGCGCCGCGGTTACCGCCGCCTCCGTCGTGGCCACCGTTTTCCCAGGGACGCAAGAGTTACCCAGTTTCCCGCGTCTTCCATGTGCCTACCCGCCCGTTCCCGTCCGTTTCTGCTGCATGATAATGCATGGCTGGCGGCTGCAGAATGAGCCGTTTATGAGGCTTAGATGTACATGTTACCGTACCTTTGTGCTGTATGGATCAAGATGGTACAGTACATCAAACGCTGGCCGTGTACTACTGGCAAGCCGTGGCCACGCCGCACACCCTCTTCCCTCTCTCACACACAAGAATATGTACCCATGTTACCTTGTGTCCTCCAGTGATGCGCATTTGGTAATTCGTGTTTCGACGCTAATCCTCTACTCGTAGAAAGAGACCAGCATATCAATCCACTTTACGTGCGTGACTGCCTCGGCCATTTGGTACGCTTCAAGCTTTCCAGCGTCGCAAATGCCGTAGAAGCTTTATTATACGAACGCCTCTCCTCTTGTCGGACGTCTTCATTACGTCAAAACCAGACGATGCTGACACCCTTCAAGAGACGAAACAAGCTCTCGGCCTCCCCGAAAGTTTCAAACAGCCAGTCGCCTCATCCAGTGAATCTGACAATGAGATGGTGTGCGAGGGTCCATCTATACACCCTTTCCGTGCTGCCAACCCCCATTTTCGAAGTATCCATGACCACACCCTCCTCGAGAGGCTTTCTGCCCCCAAAAGCCAGCAAAAAGGCTACGTCCCTTATTTTTTCTGGTTTGTTTTATTGCTCGTTCACCTGACACCAACCCATGGAGGTGCAGGACGCCGACCCCCCCACTCCAGACCAATGATCGCGCCACTGGCGAGCGCGTAAGTACTTATTGAGTACAGTACGCTTGCCATTGCTCTCATGTTCCGCTGCGTTGCATTGCATCCCAACATCGTATTCAATGAAAGGTGCACAATTCTATCCCGTAAGTATTTGAGACATCGCTCGGCGCCTCTCTCTCCAATCACTGCACTCATACGCAAGATGAAAAGGAAACAAACTGTACATGAGCCATGCAGTCTGCCGCCGCAAGGTTGCGCTGCAAGATGGGCCTACATAGCCGCCCCGACCATCTCGCTGCAGCCATGTCCCCCCATCCAGCACATGTTTCCCTTGTTCGCGCTCTCGGTCTGTGTAATATCACAGTGGGCTTCGTCGCTTCACGCATCCGAGACGGCCACGACATGCGAACCACGCCTCCCTCTCCATCAGACAAGGATGGAAGAAAAAGAGGAGGTACAAGGGGCTGTCGTTCCTCGTCGCTCCTTCCCCTGTGATTGAGCGCAGCCCAGCCTTGTCATAATATTACGCGCACAGCTATAGCCGCTGAGAGGACGCAACCATGCATGGATGTCATTCAACCCCCGGCACCTTGCCAGGGCTGCCCTGCACAACAGCATAGGACAAAGAAGCAGGAAGGCAACCGGGTATTAGCGATGAACTCGTTGTACATAATCGTACATGCTGGCTTGTAGAATTATTATGCATTTGTCGCCTGCGCTTGCATTTATTCTAACAATCCGCCAGCAAAAGCGCAGAGCTTCCCAATGATATCTGTGATTCATTTCGTCTTACACCCCAACTAGGCTTCGTATCCAACGCCCGCTTCACTTTTCCATGGCCCGCTGTTATCAGAGCGATATCAGAGAAAATAGAGAAGAATGAGGCAAGGCGTTGCCTATCATTCCCGCATTCTGCGCTCTAACTAGACACCCATAGCCCCATCCTTCCCTCGTCGCAAGCCACCTCGACGGCGTGGCTTATCGAAAGGAGGGCTGTTGTGCAGAAGGCCCGATGTACTTCTCGATGGGCATAACACCTACGGAGTACTGCATCCGACGATGTACAAAGTAGCACGTCTACTTTCTAGCACCCCTGGAAATCGTGATTTAGACACGCTCGGAATCTATTACATATACACAGTTTGTTGAATTGTCTTTGACTTTGATTTTTGCATGTCAGGCCGTTCTGTTGCCAAGCAGCGTTCTTTTCGAAGGACGCTAGCCAAAGAATCAGGGCCAGCCACCGCAGAAGCGGGAAAGGAGGAGAAAGAGACCCGGCTGGGCCGGGCCCCAGAAAGCCATAGCCGAATAGTGCGGTTTCAAAAATAGCCACATGCCTTGCCCGCTGCTCTTCTACAGGCGCTAGCCCATTCGCTGCGCACATGGGCATGGCATGGTCAGTCTCCATATCTCATCGTTCGTTCATCACAGCCGTATGCAGTCCCCCACGGTGTCAAGGATTATGGCTTATTCTCCCACTGTACTTTTGCAATCCCTCTCTATTGGATGGGTAGGGGTGCGGGAGGGCCATCGTTTCCGTGGGCTGCCTTTTGCCCGTGTTGTGCGAGCGATTCTTCTCTTCTGGCGTTTGTGTTGCGCACCATGCACGCCATACGTGCAGAGCGGGCGGCTTACCACCTGGGCTTGCCGCGACTCTGGAGGCGCACTCGCACACATGCCCGAACCGTACGATCAGGCGGTAACGTAATTCATTAGTGGTGCGTACTTGTAGTCTATTACCATCGCTTTCACGTAACACATGCTTGGCTGCTGAGCCCTATTAAGCCAGCATGCGTAATAACGACGGCTAATATTGGTATTAGTGGCCAAGCAAACTGCTCGGCAGGCTCAGAGGCCAAAGACGATCATCACCTCTCTGAATCAAAACCGTACGCTCTTGTAATAGTGTGCACCTGCCCGTTACGCTCAAGGTGGACTCTTTGGTGCGCTCCTGGTACCCCTTGTAGTTACTAGCCATAAAAAGAAGCCCTGGTATAGCACTAGAGCAGTATACGTCGACATCGACATCGAACTGTCTGGAAAACCCGCAGCTGGTGCCAGGGTCGTGTATTCCCTGTAACAGCGCAGGTTCTTTTTTGGGCGCGGGGAACACCGAGCTCTGCAGGCCGTTCAAGGTGGATGCAAGGTATGTATTAGTGAGGCGCGGGCTGGGCTGCGGTACTGCACCAGCACGCATATGCATGCCTCCATGGCACCATCCGATGTGGGAGCTGAGGCGGGAGGATAGATGCGCCGAGTCGGTCAATCGACGCAAAAATTGTACATAATGCATCGACGATATGTGCATTAATGCCTCCATAAGCCGCTGTCAAACTAAGCAACCGGTTCGCTATGACGGATGCCCTGGCATATGCAGCGATGCCGCACCTATCCCGAGCCCCAAAAGACTGAGTCGTGGCTGTTGCAGCTCTCGGCGCGTTGTACTCGTATACGCACTTGGAACTACTCTCCTAAGTATGCACAGCGACACAGAACACCTTATAAAACCTTTGCTGAACCCGTATGTTTCTACTCTTCGGTAGCAGCAAATCCATCGCCTTCATCCAGCGGTCGCATCGTCTTAACCTGGTCACAGGCCTGGTTGAAGCTCCTTCTCCACTGAGGCTGATATTCGACGGCTTCTCGTTTCGTGGGCCTTCGTGTGCAATCTTTCACATGGCGGCCACGTCCACCGAAGCTAAGAGACAGGGGTATGCGGGCCCTGTGTGTGATGCCTACACCCTACCCCCTCTTCCCACCCACTCCAGTGAGGCAGCCCCTCCAAAATCTCATCGTACATGGGCAGCATGCACAGAAACCACACAAGGGGCCAGGGCTTAGATGCTACCTTGCTTGTCATGGCCGGATGCCACTCGACTCCCGTAGTAATTGTAGTGGCGGACCCCTAGCGCGTTCGGTGCACCACTCAGATGGACTTGCTGGGTTGCATCTGCTCACACTGGCCGTCTTCCGCCATGACCGTAGCGCCACCGCAACAGCATACCTACCAACCACTGGTGAGTGAATGGACCAACGTCTGCCCACAAAATACTCATGCGTCTGGATGCAGGGCCCGTCGCAGGCCGCTGGGGCAGAGACGGGAAGACTAATGTACACTGTAGCCTAGCCGCTGCACAAAGGTTCGCCAGATCTTCGGACGGCTGCAGGACCTGCAACCCTCGACGGAAGCCACGCCTTGTTGGCCCACAGCTGAGGCGCGCGTTAGACCAGATAAGACCAAGCCCCAAGCCTCGTCGTTTACATGGTGAACTGAGTACTCCGTACTCCGTACAACCAGGTAACTTATCAGGAGCGGGTAAACAGCCGCGATGAGCGTACCTGCTACGCGTACAGCAAAGTCAGAGCATCGAGTCGAACCGAATAAATATAGCGGAGTAGAACGGGGCTGAATAAAGCTTAGACCACGAGGCCAGGGAAATCGGCTCCAGCCGCGAAGGTCCGTGTCGGCCGGGGTTGTACGAAGTACAGGGGCTCCTGCAGGTGAAGTTGGTACCAGACGCGAACGACTACCAGCGTACGGAGCACTTCACGCTTGTAAGTTATGCCAGAATTATGAATCTTGGAAGCAAGGCTGGCATCTGGAACATATTGCAAAGACACGTACTTCGTACAATGTCATACTCGTAATGGCTTGGTTTACCCGGATCCATCATCGTTGTTGACATATCCAAATGCAGTTTGCTGCACTCCGTAGTCCATACAAGTGGCGGACTGGCCCAAGAAAAGTAAGAGTACTGTACTCGTAGCGATGGGCCCTACACTCCGTACTCCGTAGTCGTGGAGTAGGCAGTCAGAATGCACAGCCCGGGTATGCAAGGGAGAGGGGTAGCCTTCTGAATCCATCGATGTGCGTCCACACAGGCGGAGCAAGCAACAAGCGGTGAGGTGGGGAGGGTGTGCAGCAAGGAAAAGAAAAGGCTCTCATCCTGGCTTGGCCCCAGCCCAGCCCGCCATCACACCAAAGGTCCTTCAGTGCTCCAATGGAACATCTGATCACAAGAGGCTGGGACTGTCTTGTTTTTTATACGGAGTACCATAATCCGTAGCCAGCCGATCCAACTGGGTAGATGGAGCCATTCCACGCCGTCCTCAAGATGTAACTGGCAGGAGTAGTTATGGCCGCGAAAGGCAATGCCAACATGGTTGCATCACTACAGTGATCTTCCCAGGACGACGAGTCTCTCATGGAACACCATGGCCGTCTTAGCTGTCAACCATGGGTAAGCAGATACAACACAGTCTGTTGCAACAGATATACTATGCATGGCTGAGATGGCAACGGCGGAAGCAGGTGTCGAGTTGCGCCCTCGTCTGATACATCTGTGCGAATCACCGTAGCTCAAGTGCGATATGTACTGACTCCGCGATAATGCGACGCAACTCAATCACAGCACGCAAGATCTTTTCCAAACACCTCCCTCCCTATCCAGATCCCACGGAGCTGTGCATAAGCCACAGATAAGGTAACCCGAAGCAGGATCGGGAGGTGCAGTCTGCGACATGCACATGTGGCTCCCGCGGAAGCTGCCTTGCAGAGCCGTTGCGCCGCGATGCGTTGGCTGGACATGTGTCCCACGTCTAGGGCCTGGTCTAACTTCAAGCATCACAACGAAGCTCAATAGTGCGGGAACTCAGTAGTGCGGGAACTCAAAGTTGTAATGCTGTGTCTGTACAATACAGATTGCTCACGGCTCTGTAATAGCTTGAAAGGCTTCCATCAAGCCCATCATTGGCCATGACGACAGACATGCTCGTATCACGCGGGGCAAGTGCCAGCAAATTGCACTGGGGTCTGCCAGCCAGCTGCCAATTCCCGCCAAATCTACGGAGTACACGTACCGCGAACGAATGTTAAAAGCGTACATAGTACGGAGTACTTTTCAGAGCTTCATCAGGTGGAGCGGTCAGGGACTGCTTTTATCGGTATTCGCACTATTACTCGCCCGGATCTTGTCCTATTGTAGCAGTAGTGCGTGGACATCGGGTGTGGCAGAAGACGTGGTGTGCGCTCATTGGGCTATAGGAGGTCAGCAACAAACTGGCCGACGCCACCATTCATTTGCTCTCTCGGAAGCAGAACAGAACTTAGTTCCGCTGCACAGAATTATACATGGTTGTGCTGCTCAAAGAAGGCATGGGAGGCATTCGTGAAAGTTTCGACAGGACGCAAGCCACGGCCCTCCGTCAGAGTGTCAGTCATGTGTCTTGTATGGAGCTCCTGCCTGTTTGCTCTTATTTTTAAAAGAGGTATTATTGGTATGGCTAAAAGGCATCATACTCATCAAATGGCAGGAATTGATATGGGTGTGGCGGCCCAGTGCGGCACGCCAACGGAAGACATCATTGAAAGGTGCCAATGCAGAAAGCGGGAAGACTAATGTAGGGACTCGCCAAACCAGAATACAGGCTTCCACCGAAAGTCGCATCGTTGCGTCCTAAGGTGGGGTCGCGCGGTAGCGATGGCACAGATGCTCTTGTACCCTGGTGGCTCCGCTGTAGAAGGACCATAACTCGCACAGCCCTTGCGAGTAGTCCGTTAGTTGTACAAGGCTATGTGCTCAGTATGTAGCGCTGATTGGGGCGTATGCTCCAATGGCTTGGAGAATAAGTAAATCTGGACATGTTGGTGCGGTGCTTCTATGGTAACGACCAGTCGTGGTATAAACGTAGGACACTGTATCTTTCTGAGACGTGGGTTTCCACGTTCCCGGTAAGATTTTATTGGTTTCTCCAACAGCCTTGGAGCTCATGATGGGCAAACTTCGGAGAGGCATGCCAGATGAATGGTTGCTGTATCTGACTGACGGCGGCGCAGAGGGCAAATGCGTGTCATGCGATCAACACGCCCAGCCAAGCTCGAAATAGCCACCGTGTCTCGCGTAGGTGCATCCATGTGAGACACCAGGCTGAAGATTGAGATTACTGCCACCCGACTGCATCATTTCCAATGGTGACTGTGTGCGTGCCCGCCCGGCTGAATTGAAGTTCGATGCAAGCCACGAAAGTGTGGCAAAGGGAAAGTATTGAGCCTTTGCAATCCTGCCACGACCTTAATGAGGCGCGAAGACGGAACTTTATGCTCATTGACCCATACACAATAGAAAGAGCGTGAGATTTCTCTCGTGTTGGGCACCAGAGAAGGAGGGGGAACGCGAGAGAGTAGGCAACAAGCACCTATCATGACTTGGTCGACGGTAACGCCTGCTCCATAAGCTTGAAAACTATCCATGATCCATGCATACCCGGATCTGTGCCGTGCCTTGGACGCTGCTCTGTAATGTGCGTGGTGGTTCATTGGATAAAGCGCGCCAAGTACGTGAGCACGTTGAAGACGAACTATTAATGCTCTGCTATCATGCTTACATGGTCGTACTTGGCTGTAAGGTTGCGGGACAACGTGGCCGGCGAAAGCGGGCGCTAACGCACGAACACGCAGGGGAGGGTTTTCGTGGCGCGAGATCGGGAGTGGTGAGCAGACTACTCCGTAGGCTTTGCTTCTCTGCTCATCGTACTCAGCCTGTGCGCCATGCATGCCACACAACGAGTTGCAGCCTGCACAGCTTGTTCTTGTCCGTGAACGTTGGCTTTGTCGTCGGCAGCTTTGCCGCCCTTTGCGAGCTGACAGTCAGCGAGACGGCTCACCGAGCTCTTGTCGACTGAATATGAACCGAGGTGGACTGAGCATGTCACCGACGACATGCCAGTGCAGCAAGGCGGCACTTTGGATCGGATGCTAGGCACAATCCTAGCGCCGGAACGAGGGGTCCTTGGATGACGCCGTTGCCCCGAGCCGCAATGTGAAATGGGAGACCGAGCCAGTCTAGTTGGCACTGGTCGTTGACGGCAGAGAACCCCTTATTGCCAGACGGAGGCTTGCAAGTCCCAGCCCAAGTCCCTCAGAAACGCAGGTCAGCACATACTCGTACATACAAACGGACGGACCGTGGTTTGTGGTAGGGTAGCATATGACGCACAGGGATAGAGGAGCCCGTGGGACGGCCCTGGGGCGGGCCATGCCTGACTGGGCTAAAGTCATGCACAATCGATGGACGCTAAAAAGGAAGCCAAACGATGCCTGCAAGCACATACTATGTACGAGGACACACAGCGCAGGCTCCACGCCACCAAGAGCAAGGGCCGGACGATGAAAAGTTCGGAAATAGACGCACTGGCGATACTAGCGATACTAGCAGCCCCCACCATGGCGCTGGCCGCAGCTGCTGACAGGTGCGACGCTTTGCCGCTGGCCAGCTGTCGGTGGTCTTGGCTCCAGCCTGTGGGTGGGTGGATAGGTAGAAGAGCGGTGGTGGTGTTTGCCTGGTGGCAGGAAGCAGTAAGCAGGAACGGCCCTTTTGCCATGGGCCACCGTACTACCGTCCTTAGTCCTTTGGTACCTACTTACCTCCAAGGATGTTGTTGAATGCAGGCGCGTCCCGTCCCTGCGTTGTTCTGCGACCTGGTTCACTGCCTTGGGCATTCACTGGTTGGTGAAAGCGGTTGTAACCCTGTCCGTCTTATTCCGTCCAGCCTCTTGCTTTTCCACTCTGGCTTGTTGGGCCGAACCTGGATGGGCGTTTGCTACGTGACTGATATACCTGGCGAAGCCAGTCCCCTTGCATGTTTGGCGACAAACGGTCTCGCTTCAGATCTACGACAAGACTCGGAAGATTTGCTGGCTGCCGCCGAGGTGGCACACACTACTGCAACTAGCTAAACAGCCTCAAGAGATAATCAGGCAACCAAAAAGTAGAAACACGCAAAAGGAAAAAAAAAGTAAGCAAAAGAAGTCCCGAAACATGGGAGCCCTCTGTGTTCTAGCCAAAGCAGCGTGTCGGACTGGCTCAAGAGGAGCCGCTTGGCCAGGTCTATTACGAGTAAGAGTGAGACATGCTGAACCACCTCTTCAACAAGTGAATCACTGGGCGGAGAGGCAAGCCAAGCTTGGCCTGCCTGCCCTCCGCTACATGAGCTGTCCGCTTTGCTGGGCATCAGAGACGTTCGCAATGCGGCCACGATGGCAAACGACTTCGCTTGCCTTGGCTGGCCACCAGACACGACAAGTCGGACACCAGCGGACACAAAGCAGCCTCTCTGGGTATAACCGGGACCCTCTCTGTTGGCCGTGTCCGCGTCCACGCTGACCATCGACCCAGCGGAATCGCTGCTCCTTTACCCAGAGAGGCCTTGTCCGACACCACGCTAGCACCAGCGCTGCCGAGAATAACTGGAGGCAGCGGCCCCAGCCCCAGCCACCGGCTACCAGCTAACGGGGCCACTACGAGTACTACCACGCACCATAGCGTGTATCCCCCGCCAACGGGACGAAACCGCAAAAGTGCAAACCTTGGTCCCCATATGAACCCATACGGAGTAGTAGCGGCGAAAAATAATAGGCGTCGCATGCGTTTCTGTTCCTGGCTAACCGGGAAAGATCGATGAACCTTGCAGCACGCATGGACAATGGACAAGGAAAAAGGAAATAGAGAAGAGCAGCGTCGCGGGAAAAGCAAGGCCACCGAAGCTGGTTCAGGAGGACGCAAAAGCAAAGCGGCCGCACAGTTGGCGGAAGCTAGGTCCCTTAGCCTGTCTGAAGTGCCCGCTCTCCGGCAATGCGAGGCAAGCAAAGCAAAAAAAAAAAAAGGCGAGCAGGGCTCTGAGCACGCGCCCGACGTCCGGTGGCCCAGCCCGAGCACGAGTAAGCTATTGTTTTCCTGTATGGAGTCCCGCTTGGGGCGACCACCGGCCACCGACCCCGGCTAGTGCCCAAAGAAAAAAGCTGATCCAGCTCCCAGCACATCCTGGCACGACCTCTGGCACCACAGTACAACCTTGTTCCACATAGAGGCCCGTGGCCCATGCCTTCCTTTGGTCGCACTCCGTGCCAGCTCCATCTCCGCGTCCTATCCTGTCCGCGCTGTCCAGCATCGCCTCACGCCCCCTCCAAGATTGTCGGCGCCGCCTGTCTGAACTGGTGGCCTTGAGCCTTGGGACCTTCTGTGGCGTGCACATGGTATAAACGTAAAGCCAGTACCAAGTGGCATGGAGCCACTACTCGCGCTAGGGACAGTACGAGTCCGGGCTACGTAGGACAAGCTTCCAGCGGCCATAGATGGTGGCCACATGTGGAGCTTGTGTAGTCGGGATGCGACAACACGAGTCCGAATCTCCTCGACGATTAGTGCAGAGCTAAGAAGTACATGAGGCCTTGTTATCCCAGTGCTGATGGCCGCTTAACACAAAATAGGCACAATCACTGCGAATGTAGAATGGGCCCGTAGTTGACGGAAGCACCTCAAACCTGGCGGCGGCTACCGAGACACAAGCAACTTTGCTATGCCGGCCGGTACCATGGGTGACGAAGAGCTCTTTGCGAGCCATTCGTGTAATTGCCGTCACGCGCCCAACTGGGCAGAGAGAACATTCTCAGGCTGTGCGATATCCGGTACAACACGTCGACAGAAGCAACTACTTGTGTTTTGAAGCACTGCTCAAGCGGTACTCCGTACGGAGTATTGTAATCATCTTTTGGTGCAAGTCAGAGCGTGTGAGACGGCACGTCCATGCGACGGGGCCATGTTTGCTTCCTGGGCGTTGTGATTCGGCGCAACCTCCAAGGGTGCATATGATTATCCTTTGACATTGTGCATACGAGTTTATAGTCACTTGTTATCCCGTACGACTATTACATGGACATTTTAGCTGGTATTCGTAATGCCATGTCCAAAGAACATTCCGCTGCCTTAATTGACGGCCTCGTGTTGTGGTGTGGTGACTCCAACGAGTACTGCTGCAGCCCATGGTCGGCCCCCCTGCCACAAGTGGCTCCATGCTGCGTAGCTTTCCGCATAAAATTTGGTTGCCATGTGGTACTGTTGCTGGCCCATAGTCTTAAGAGAAATTCTTACAACGTAGATGCACTATTCATCATCTTGGGTGGTCTCAAGCCGATCAAGTAAATCATGACGCGGCGAGCAGGCAGTATTCTCATGTACAAGTCATCTGAGCCCCAAACAACTACTAAAATAAAACAGACAACGATTGTGCACATTGTGAAGCACACTCGATTTGTGCTACTCGTACATCGTACTGGGGATGCTAGTGTTGGTACCAACTATAGTCCGTACATGGCACAATATGCCTCGTCCGTTGGATGGGCGTGGATAAGCTACCCACTAAATCTGGTGCTACGGGTGACAAGCTGGCGCAGGCCCTTTCCCCCCTCCCTCGTGCCGCCCCCCCTTCCACCTGGAGCACCCCCCAGGAAAAAAAGGCGACCCGGTGGCCACAAGAACCCACCCAAGCAATCGTGGCCACCGCTTTACCCAATCTGGGCCGTAGGCCTTTGCACAACTGAGCCAGGGCCCTGTCGAGCCGCCAGACAGAGAGGGGGCAGGAGGGGGACAGAGGGGAGGGGGGCAACAAAAGGTACCTTGCGGTTGGCGCTAGAGGTAACGGGCTACGGCGATAGTACCTGCTCCGGGGGTGGCTGACAGTACCGTTTCAACCGCCAGGGTATGCCCTCAGTACCTCACTGAGGGGACCCTGTTTGCCTCCGCGGCCGTACCTGTGTACCTGGACCGGGCACCAAGGCCCTATCTTTTAGTACTTGCCTAGTTGGTAGCTACCGCCGCGGAAGCCGCTGATATTCCTTTGCACACACTTGTCGCTTGCCCACAGCCCAGCCAGGTCTACTCGTGCTGGCGAGCACGTATTAGCAAGAGTACCTACTCGCAAGTGAGTGAGGTCTTTCTGTTCCCTGCTCAGCATCAGCATCGGGCGGCGGGCTAACCTCGCACCCCAGTTCGCCCCAGTCCCAGCCCGCGTCCCAGGCCCGCTCAACACCGAGCACGCCCCCTCTCTCGTCCCAGCACCCCAGCAGCTTAGTCCGTACGAGTACTGTATGTACCTTGCCAGGGCGCCTGCCTCCATCGTCTCCTCATCCTGTTCCTACCGCAAGTCACCACCATCAGCCAGCGCGGCGGCCGCACCACCACCACGACGAGGCACCAAAAAACAAAAACCCAGGCCCAGGCCGGGTTGACTGACGCTTTGTGGTGCCATCTGGCTCTCTTCTTTTCCCCCCCAGCTCACTCACCCCCGTACCTTGGTACCTTGCCTCAGTGCTCCGTCCTTCCGTAAGTACTCTGCCTCTCGCTCGTAAGTAGGCCGATACCCTCCTCCTCAATCCTCTCTCCTCTCTTCCTTTTTCTCTCTTTATCTTGGGCGTCCCGTGTTCCTCTCTGCCTTTTCCCGACCTCCTTCTTTTCCCCTTTCTCCCTCAGCTCTGTTTTCCAGACCGAGAATTGGGGATCGAAAAGGTAAGACCCTTTTTGTTGTTTGCTCGTTCCCTTTCCCACCTCGTCCTTTTTTTTTCTCGTCCCGCGGCGGTCCTAGGGCCCCTGTCTTTGTTGCTCTGCGGGTTGGGTTGGCTGCGTCCTGCGCTACGCTGCGGTGGTGGCCACCAGCTTTTTCTGCCCGCATCGCTTCTCCAGCCTCCGACCTCTCCGCAGGTCGACATCGCGACTCCCCTCTTGTTTCTCCCGGCCCTTGACTCAACGTTTGCTTCTTTTGGCCGCCCAGCCTTTCCAATTGTCTCCCTTTTTGGCCCATTGTGTTTTTTTGGTCATTGCACTTTAACCATACCTCTTCCTGCGTCCCGCCGTTGGGGGCCCTTTTTCTATCCCACATACCGTCCACCACCCCATTTGCATGCAGCTAATCGTATCTTGCATTGCAGCAGCGGATGCTCTACCGACAACAGGATTTTCAAGAAGCTTCGTTTGTCAAGACGCCTTGTTGCGCCTCTCACTCTGCCCGCCGTTCAAACGACGTTGCGCCGCACCCTTCTCTGCTGGCCCTCCCAGCCGCTCGATAGGACTTCTCGCCTCTTTTAAGAGCGTCAGCCCCTACACCATCGTTCAAACCTGCCTCGGCCAAGTGTGGTTCTTTTCTTTTGGACCTTGACCAGCCTTTGCGCCGCTTTCAACTTGGCCTGGATTCCTTCGCATAATCCCGTCCTCTTGAACGACTTACGACTCAGACGATTTGTATTTTGATGCACATTACGATTAGCGCCACATCTGTTCGACCAAAATATCGTACAGCAGCATATTGCATTCTCCTTGTCTGCGATTTCTACCGCCATCTTTGTCAACACTTTGTCAACACTTTGTCAAAATTACACTTCACGAACCGACAAAAGCCAGACCCCGTGTCTGATTCAACCCTTTTCTAGTCTCTGACTGTACACTGTCCGTATTAGCCCTCACCGCGGTTTCTACCTGAGGCGGCAAATCTGCGTGTTGCCGTTTGTCAACTGGGGAAATAGTCCCAGCACCGCTTCGCCCTTCTCCTATAACTCAATTCTCCCCCAGAACCGAGTATATGAGCCTGGACAGATTACCGTCTCTCGCTCTGCCTCCACCTGGCCAGGCCTACTCTTCAGGCACCTGCTCTCCCCGAGTTAACTCTCTCGCTTCCTCGGTCATCTCGCACCCGGGCTCGCAGTCGTCCTTCACCTCAGCTGCCTCCTCACTCGGCCCCAAGACACCGTCCCCTACCTTGCCCATCAACGCCATTACGCGGCCTACAACTTCAATCACAAGGTACGACGCGATGAATCAAGGGCCCGACATGTACTACTCTCACCACATGTCTGCTGGCCAGCAGCATCCACCTCCGACCGTCACTTCGGGCGGTATGGGCCACTACTCGCAGCCTCAACCCCCGATGCTGCAACCGGGGCCTGGTCAATACTCTGCGCCCAGCCCTTACCCGTACGGCTACGGGAATGGCCTTACCTCCCCGCCAAATGCCGCCCCCTCCGTGTCAAACGGTATTGGCGCCTCTCAGTCCGTCTTGCCAGTGCCCGGCCAAAACGCCATGCAACAGCCGTACACCAACTTTGACACCACCGGCCAGCAACCGCCTGCTGGCATGAAGCCTCGCGTTACGGCAACCCTGTGGGAGGATGAAGGCAGTCTTTGCTTCCAGGTGGAAGCCCGCGGCATCTGCGTCGCGCGCCGTGAAGGTCGGTACTCGCCTTTATTATGCTTTTATCATCAGACTGACTGACTAAAACTGCCCTCACAGACAACCAAATGATCAATGGCACAAAGTTGCTGAATGTCGCGGGTATGACCCGCGGTCGCCGCGATGGAATTCTCAAGAGTGAAAAAGTCCGTCATGTGGTAAAAATAGGACCCATGCATTTGAAGGGAGTCTGGTATGTTGATGATCGACAAAGTGAGACACCCGGATCGGTGTGCTGACCGAGACACTACAGGATTCCTTACGAACGGGCTTTGGAGTTCGCCAACAAGGAAAAAATTACCGAGCTCCTTTACCCTCTTTTCGTGCACAACATTGGCTCTCTCCTATACCACCCTACCAACCAGACCCGCACCAGCCAGACCATGGCCGCGGCTGAGCGACGCAAGCAGGAGCAAGGCCAGGTTCGCACACCTACCGGCCACAATCACTCGGGTCTGCCGTCGATGCAACAGCAGCAGCCTCACAATGCCATGGCCCAGCTCCCCGGCCCCCAGCCAACGCTGCCGTCACACAACTCGATGGGCAGACCAAGCCTGGAGCGTGCTCACACATTCCCGACGCCACCCACAAGCGCATCCAGCGTTATGGGCGGTATGGGAGCTTCAGAGGGTTTCAACTGGCAAGGACCTGGCATGAATGGTCAGCAAGGTGAGCATATATCCCACGGTACTTCCAAACACTCTTTGACGAAAAATGCTGATTTGCTTCCCCTCACAACAGCCACGACACCACCCGCATCCCTCCATGGTATGCAGCCTTATGGCTCCAATGGCCAGGGATATGACACCCAGCGACAAATGTATAGCACACCTTCGTCGCAGCCATCGCCCTACCAGACCAATGCCAACGGGCCGCATGATCGCATGTACAGCCAGCCTGGCCCCTACGGGAAGAATGACATGGGCCCGCCGTCGAACCGTCACTCCGTCGCTGGTGCTCCTTCTGAAGCGCACGACTCGAAGAACGGCATCTTGTCCTCGGAGCACGCTACGCACCAACCTGGAGAGGAAGACACGGGGGATCACGAGCACGACCCGGAGTACACGCATGACAGCGGTGCATATGACGCTAACCGGGCCTCGTACAACTACACCGCTCCTGGAGTCGGCTCGTTGGCAAACGAGAGCAACATTGCTCCGGACATGACCGGATCGCCCAGTCACCCTCCCACGTCGGGTCGAGCCACCCCAAGATCGGCCGCTCAGCCGCAGACGTACTACCAGCACCCTGGTTACGGCACTCCGCCTAGAATCCAGTCCTCCAGCAGCCTCCACAACGTCATGAGCAATGACCGGCCTCCAACCAATGGGGCGCCCGCTGGCGACGTGTATGCCCCTGCTCCCGACATGAGCAACTCCATGTCGAACGGCTACGCGCCACAGCAGCCGATCCTGAATGGCGCTGCTGGTGGTATCAAGAGGAGCCGCGACGACGAAGATGTCGGAGCTGACCCTTCCGGTGGCTTGGGAGCTATGGATCTTAAGCGCCGAAAGACCATGATGGAATCCACCGTGTCCGCCCCGGTCTACGACGCAATGAACCGCCCTGCTTCGTCTCTCGCAGCTCCCCGCCATCGATAGACTGCCGAATTGGAAGCTGCAGACCACCGGCCTCTTTGAGACGTCACCGTTGATGTTGTAATATGCTGCGAATTGCTGCAGCTGCGGGTGGATTCTGGAGCCCAAACTACGCTGCCCCGTGGTACACTGGGCCTTCACTTGTCTATTTTCCTAATTTTCTACACCTTCTCGTCCTTATTACCAATTGCTTTCGTTTGTTGGGCAACTCACCGACCGAAATTCTTCGAAATCATGACACGCGCGACACATTTTACGAACTGCCGATTTTATGTCAATACATGACCCGTCACGGCTGTACACGGCCCACCAGTCACACCTTGTCGTGGGATGACTTAATATGTCGAGAGTTTACCGCCTACGGTATTTCTACTTTGTTTTTGTCTTATTTTTGTGTTTTATAGCTCGGTCCTTGAGCAGGAAGTCCAGAAGTGGGAACATCCAAGGCCGACCAGTATTGCCTGTTATGACCCTCAGGCAGAAAAAAAGTATGATGTTTGGAGCGGAGCGAAGACGACGAACTTTCTCATAAACAATAGCGCTGTTTTTGGGCATATTCCTTCATTGTTTTGTCTCCTTTTGTTGGGCATTGGTCCTTGCAAGACGCATCTTGGAAGGATTTGTTTGGAAATGAAAGAGACATCAGGCAACCCCTGATGATGACCTTATGACTATGTTACTGCCTCTTCTTGTCGATTATGTTCTCCTCAGAAGCGCCAAAGACGGTGTTTGTTGGACATGTTGCGTTATTAGCTAACGAATTACGAAATGACAAATAAAAGCTGTTGAGGTTACCCAATAACTGCCGTCAAGCAGTTCACCATTTGCGTAGTACTGCGTGTGATTTTCTCTACAGAAGTTATCGGCTTGTAGTTGCAGCGTTAAATCTGCATGCAGGCTGGCCTATGAACTTCCTCAGATGCCGCCCATAATAAAATATATACATGGTGCAACTTTCCTGGTGATGGACCTGTGATATGCACTGATGTGAGGGAGCATGGCTGCAAGGGACCGGCCGTTGCTGGGCCAACCCCGCATAACATCAACCTCAAGCTTTACAGCAAGACCCACACGGATTTGCTTTCAACAAAGGCTGCTGGACACGACAAACACGTTTGAAATCATTTTGTTTTTCGTAACAGCAGGATTGAACGGCGTGCAAATAAAAAAGACAATAAATTGCATCGCATCGCAGATCATGACGTTCCCCCTATCGCCTGCGCAAGGGAGCGCCCTCAACGCAGCACACTCGCCCGACCGGAGGCGGTACGACGATTACGAGATTCGCAAATACACCACAACTTCCACGACAGACTATGGCGAACACCTGCTGCAACAGCAATCACAACAACAGCAGCAGCAGCAAGACGATGGTGATTACGATGACCAGCCCTCGTCGCCGCTGATTTCGCACACTAGCACGATGCCAGTGTCAGAAGAGCAGGAAAACAACAACAGCGGCGGCAGTAGCCATCACGGCGGCGACCACAGCGAGCACAGCGCGGCGCTGTCCCCTTCCAAGCGCCGTCACAGCCGTGTCATTTCCGGGACGGAGCTCTCGCCGCTCAAGATCCTGAACCGTAAGAGGGGCAGTGAGAGCCGTGATGACGGCGAGGAACACGGCGATGAGAGCAGGGGCAGCATGGGTCCGCCGCCGGCTAGGAACCAGAGACGCATGGTGTCTTCTACAATTAAGAGGTTTCCTGTCAAGGTGAGCGGGGGAGAGGAGACGCATCGTGCCACGGCGGCGGCGGCGGCTGCTCCTGCTTCTGCTTCTGCGTATGATAATGGGGGATATAGCATGGAGGATGCCCTGCGTAAGAATCAGGGGCTGAAAGATGCCATTGAAATTTTCGAGGATGGCGATAGCTCGATGGAGGAGGGTAGTGAGGGGAGGAGGGATGTGCAAGGAAATGATGAATCGGCGGCTGGGGAGGAGGCTGGTGTTGCCGCAGGCGCGGATGATACCATGGCGAGCACGTTTAGCACGTTTTCTGCCGTGCCGAATTTGACCACGTTTGCGAAGCTAGGGCAGAGCCCGGCCAAGGCGTCTGTGAGAGGACCGTCGCCGCTGAAGATGTCGCGGCCGTCGACAAAGGATGAGTCTGGGAATACGACGAATTTGCTCATGGATTTTACGGACCAGCTGCGGTTCCCGCACAAGTCGCCTGAAAGGCGAGGGAATCTGCCATCATCAATGACCACGCCCAACATTCCCAGCGCCGGACAAGGACTCACGTCAACACCCAGCCGTCGCTTGACAAACCTCATCGATTTCGATATACCACCGCTGCCAACACCGCGGAGCGTGCCGTCCATTACGCCCCGCGAGCTCGAGTCTCTCAAGTCGGAGTTTCTCTCGCAGATCAGCTCGCTCAAGGCGTCCCTTAGCGGCAAAGAGGCCGAGGTGCAATCACTAAAGACGGCTGTCGGAGACGCGGAGAAGAGAGTAGGCGAGACTATGGAGCAGCTGCGTGAGGAGAGTGCGCTCAAGGAGCAGATTAGCGCCGAAAAGGAGGATTGGGAGAAGCGTGGGCTCGAGATGGAGAAGATGCTGCGTGAGGTCAAGGAGGACATTGAGATGAGCCAGAGCGAGCGCGAGGATCTCGAGAGGAAGTTGGAAGAGAGCGAGAAGCGGCGCGAGGCTGCGGAGATGATGCACCAGGAGGCCGAGAGCAAGATTGCCGGGCTCCGTGCAGGCAAGGATAGCGCGAGCAGCGGAAACTCGGACAAGGCTGCCTCGCCTGGCCAGACGAACAAGGAGGTGGAGATGGCCGTGGAGCGGGTGGCTCGGGAGCTGCACACGCTGTACAAAAGCAAGCACGAGACCAAGGTGACGGCGCTCAAGAAGTCGTACGAGGCCCGCTGGGAGAAGAAGGTCAAGGACCTGGAGAGGCGTCTGGCGGAGGCAACGGAGCAAAAGGCTGTGCTGGAGAGAGCGGCCTCGTCGTCCAAGACGACGGACTCTGGCGGCGCGGCTGCGGATTCGGAGGCCCGCAGGCAGCAGGCAGTCAAGGACAGCGCGGCCATCAAGGAGCTGAATGCAGGGATTCAGCGCCTCGAAGCCGTGCTGGCCTCGGTGCAAAAGGACAATGAAGGGCTCAGGGCCGATTTGGAAAAGGAGCGCGTTGAAAAGGGCGAGCTCGTGCAGCTTGCCGAGGAGATGATGTCCATGCAGAGCTTTGTCGGCGGTGCGTCGCAGAGACCTTCTGCGCGAACGGCGGCACAGCAGCAGCAGCAGCCTGAGCGCACCGTGGAACTGACCAAGACGCCCAAGGCTTCATCTGCTTCGGCGGAGAACCGACGCGGGAGCATGAGCCGCGCGTCTGGGCTGCGGGCGCCTGGGTCGGCGTACAAAGGCCAGTCGAGGACGAGCATTGGTGGTGCGAGCTCTGGCGTGTCGAGGTTTGGAGCGCCGACGCCGAGGAGGAGTGGCATCATGGGCTCTATTGAGAAGATGGGGAGTCATCGGGGGCGAGGACAGCAGCAAGAGTAGAGCAGAGCTGTGTTGTATTTTAATGACTGGGGAATATTTTAGGTCGACTGGCTCGTTATGTTACTCGAGTTGGGAGACTAGACTGTCTTGCTTGTTGGTTATGAGTGTAATGACTATAAGAATATTGACTACGTGACAATTTGAAATTGTGTTGAACCGTAAATGTATTGTTATTTTCACAAGTGATTTTGAATTGGTATCATGACTATATATATATCTACATCTCTCCTTTTTTGTAAAGCATGCTTTTTTTTTGTTCGTCCCTTGGGATTGTGAGTGAAACTACAGCCCGTAAGCCAGCTTCGCAGTACCGCCAAAAATCATGGCGCGGTCCTCGTCGTCGAGCGTAGCCATCCAGCACATCTTGTCCACCACCTCCTTCCACCGCGGCCAGGCGCCGGGCACGCCCACGGTGCAGACGGGCCAGTCGCTGCCAAACATGATGCGCTTGGGTCCAAAGGTGGCGAGGATGACGCCGAGCCAGCCAAACGTCGACTCAAAGATGCGGCCGGGCGTCTCGGTGCGCAGGGGCTCGGGCATCTCGGGGAAGGCGCCTGACAGCTTCATGTAGACTTGCGGCGACTTGCTGAGGGCGTAGATGGCGGTGCGCCAGGCGGTGAAGGAGGGGTCGGTGGTGAGGTTGTAGACGGTTAGGTCGGGCTTGCAGAGGTGGTCTGGCGAGTGTTAGTAAGAAATGAACGGGAAGAGTAGGTAAGTGGGTAGGAGGAGTCTGTATCGAAACGTACTGATGATGAGCTTGACTTTGGCGTCCTCTTCGACACCGTCGTGAGCGCGGTCGACCATTTCGATGAGCTCATCGAGCTGCTTCCTCCCGCGGCGGTGCTGGTCGACGCCAACCTCAAAGACGAAGCCGCGGCGGCCGAGGAGCTTGAGGCTGTCGATAAAGTCCTGCTCCAGCATCGTGCCGTGCGGCTTATCCTGCAGCAGGTACCTGAAGCCCTTGACCTTGGCCCACGTCTCGTCGCCAGCCTCCTCCTTGACCTTGTCGAGGTACTTCTCCAGCACGGCCGGCCCGCTGGGGACGGGCGCCCAGGGAATGATTCCGAGGCAGAGCTTCGCGTCGTCGGCCGTGTGGCCCTCGCCGTCCTTGGGCTGGCCGGTGGCTACGCGGCGCAGCCAGCGGACTTCCTGGAGGGGGCCATCCCAGCCGGAGCCATCTTCCGCGCCCTTGGCGAGGTCGTGCTTGCGGTCCGTCTCGACAAAGACGAAGCCGAGCAGCGAGGGAGCCTGCGCGTCCGCCTTGTACTCATCTACCGAGCGCTGGCCATGTAACGGGTGGTCAGGGGTGCACCAGGCTAGGGTGTCTGCCTCTGAAGATGGGTAGAGGTGGATGTGGGAGTCGATGATGGGGAGGACGAGCTGGTCGTCGGAAGACATGGTGGGCGGAAGTGTGTACGGTTCGGGCGAGCGTTGGGTCGGCGTTCGAAAAGTTGGATACGGAGGAGAGTTGGTATTGCGTGGGAGAAGAGGGATGAGACAATATAAGGGGAGAAGATGAATGCAGGAAGAGTGGAAAGAAGTTGACAGAAGCAAGAGCAGAGTGGTGCGGAGAGAGCTGAGATACCCCGCGGCAGGGTCAGGGGCAGGTAGCTCCCCACTGTACTAGAGGTGAGATGGCAGATGGGCCATCTTTAACCCGAGAGGGACAGCTGCCCTGCGTGATGTGACGAGTGTGGGATTATCGGCTGATTGGTTGGAATAGCGAGAACGGCATAACCCGAATGAATTGACTGCTCGGGATAATTCCTTGGAATTCAACAGACGGTTATATTCTGCAGCCACTGCCGTAAAAACGTTCGACAACCTCTACAACTCCAACAAGTCAAGCTCTCGGGACCCGTTAGCGCCACCGGCTGGCCCACAGCGGGACCGATGGATTATTTAGGCGTCGGATAAATGAGACAGTGGCATCTACAGCTACTCGTACGGAACCTTGTGTCGTCTCCATATCGTCACATCAATGTCACGTCATAAAGGGCCTCTTGTAAATGAATAGATTCAAGCGTCTTCTATTCAGCGGCAGCTACTCTTGGACCATCTGCCATTTCATCCATCCACCACGTGGCTAGCCTTGGCCGTCATCGCACCGGCCGACGTCCAAAGCCACATCCGACTCTTGTGTATTGTGATTTCCGGAGCTTGAGTTGGCACTGCACGTTCTCGGTGCCAACGTCTCCGTGCATTCTCAATCTGTACCGGCTACCGAGGGTCGGCTACCAGTAGATTTGCATAGGGTGACAGGATTTGCGAAGCCAAGCCTCGCTAAACATCTATCCTCCTACACGCCGCTCAAGAAACAAAATAAAACGAAGACTAACATTGCGCTCACAGGACGCGGCATCGCTGTGAGGGGTCGCAGCATCGACCCAGATTGTTCATCACAGAAGCCTCACGCTCGAGGACCGCCGAGCTAATAAGAACGTGACTCCAGGAACCTGCCTGGCATTCTTTCTCGGGAGCGGAACTCTAGTGAGTTTGTGAAGGGGAGGATAAACTTGTATGTGCAAATTAAAGTGATGGTGTAATATGCAAAGCGTGTTTTTGGATTACCACAACAGCAAGGGATAGGGCATGAGCCAGCCAGAGTATCGCAGCGTGGCCTTCCGCATATCTTTCCTTTACAGCTTGCGTTAAGGACTGAACAGCCGAACATGTTCTCCGGCCTGGTCTTTTCGGCGTCTGACGAGAAATACGCCACTCCCTTACCCCACAGCTGACGGCAGAAGCAGTACGCTTGCTCAAGACACAATGATGCCATTGCGGCGAGAGCTGCCGCGGGAGGAGTGAGAGACGTGCTCGTAGTTGTACTCGCCCTCGTCATCGCTGGCAATGCTGGAGCACGACGACGAGTTGTCATCGTAGCCGCAGCGGGAACCACCACAGTCGAGCTTGACACGCTCGCCCTTGCGGGTGATGCCGTAGCGCTCGCAGGTGCAGGTGCTGCAGTCCGAGTTGGGTGTGCTGTAGCCGGACAGGCCAGACGACGGCGAGGAGCTGTCGGAGCGGTACGAGATGGACGAGCCGACAGACGAGATGGGGGAGGTGCCAAAGTCGGTGATGATTTCGTGGCCGTCGATGCCAGCGCTGCCGAAGCGGGCAGTCAGTTCCTCAAGCTCCTCATTGTCATGGTAGTCCGAGTCGAGGATGTGCTTGGTCGCGTGGGGCGACATGGGCTTGGGTGCCTGGATCTGGGAGATGGACAGCGGGCGGCCCTTGGGGATGTCGACGGACAGAGAGGCGCGGTTGCGCGAGGAGCGATGGCCGTCCTTGTCCCGGGAAGACGAGTGGTGGCGGGAGGAGCTGGAGCTGGAGCTCTTGCTGCTCGACTTGGACGAGGAGGACGACGACTTGTGAGAGGAAGAGGACGACTTGTGCGAAGACGAAGACGAAGACTTGTGCGAGGACGACGAGGATGACTTGTGCGACGAAGACGACGACTTGGACGACGAGTGCTTCTCGCTGGGGACGTCAAGAATGTTGAGCTCGCGGCCGGTGGTGGGCTCGGTGGTCGAGGTGACGCTGGGGTTGTGGGCGACGTGGTAGCCGTCGATGATGTAGTAGTACCAGTATCGCTGGCCGGCCTGGAGAGTCGCGTTCTGGAAGCGGAAAGTTCCCTTCCACGAGCCAGACTTGGACGAGGTCTTGTCCTTGGAGAGCGGGATCTGGCCGACGTAGTTGTCCCAGGAGCCGAGCAGGTGAACAGCCTTGACGCCAGAAGAGACGCGAAGGGAAAACGAAAGCTGAATGGTCGACATGTTGGATTTTAATGATTGTTGCTGAAGTCGTAATAGTTTCCTTGGATTTTCTTTAAAATAAAACAAAAAGATGATGCTGGCGAAGAACGATAATAAAGACTTGAAGGTATTAGAAGTCGTTGAGTCTTGAACGGTATAAAGTTCAGCTTTTGGCGGATATTTTCGAGCAAGTATAAAATTTGGTCGGATCGAAACCAGTCGATTCTGTTATTAAGGACGCGCGTCGTGTGTAAAATGCAGCAAATAAAATAAATGGTAAAGAAGGGCTAATCTGTTGTCTCTCAAGCTGACCGGCAACTTGTTGTGGTGTTTGCTTTGAAGGCGGCGTGAATTCGCGATTTGAGAGAGTCGGATTATATTAGAATAGAAAAGTAGAGACCAGCTCTAAATGCAAAAAAGAACAATAAACAAAGGGGGGAAGCACACAACAGAAACGACGAATTTTATTTTTATTGGCGAGACTTGCTGAAGAACCAGAAAAGAAGAGAAGGGGAAGAGAGGCGGCCAGGGCCACGCTGATATATGAATCAACATGGTGGTGGACTCGGGATGGGGGGGCCCAGAGGTGACGGCCGCCGCCCCATGCTGTCGACTACCGTGGATTCTGCATGGATGGTCTGATGGACTTGCAGGAGAAATTGAGCCAATGATGGTGCAGAGCCGTCATGATGCATCCTTGGTGGTGGGTGTGCCGTGCTACTGTAGCACCGAACGGGATGTGGCGTCTTGGAGGGTGACGGGGGTGAAGGGGGGCATCGACGGCGCTGCTCGACGGGCCGTTGCGTGGTGTTGGGGAGATGCGGTGTAATGAGTGGTTATTTGCATATTATGAGCTATCAATTACATTTTACGGCTCATTATTTGATATTATTTAACTTTGCCTTTTCATGGATAAAAGCCCAACGAACCTTTGATGATGCTGGCGCCGGGTGTAAGTGCGTGTTGAAACAGTGTAACCAGAGGGAAACGGCAGTTTCGAGTACCTGGCGGCTTGATGCCCGTAGTACAAAATGGTAGATTTTCAACGACATAAAGGCCTACATCATGGTTTCTGCCGAACCAAGGCATATACATCTCCAACCTTGTCAATATCTACTCGTATATGCAGCTGGACACTCTAGAAGACCATGTAAACGGGAAGGAGAGCGAGCCCATATGCCGGCTGAGAAAAGCCTCGCCACGCGGCACTTGCTTGCCACGCTCTAAAGAATACACGGAAACTCGCATAGTAGTTTTCTTACCATGTGTTTTCTCTTCTCTTTCGATGTATACAAGACGGCCGAGTGGGAGGGGGCAGGCAGCTAGCTAGCCCAGCCTCCCGCACTAGAATCCACCACGGCGGTTAACCTGCAGATGCCCGCCCACCACTGCCATCGAGGGGCCAGCCCCGCCCCAGTCGCCGGGCGCGTCTATACGTCGCCTCTCATTGGGCCACCGTGCTGGTCGCTTAATACAGCTCATCACCTTGCATCAACCAGCCAATGGACCACTCCTAATGGTAGGCTCACCCCTGTCTGGTGGGCTGTGAATGGGTGATCTGCCTGCACTCGTTGTCTTTCTTGTCATTTGGCGCGATGGAGAGTGTGGGTGTGCAGTATTACGGGTTTGTCGTGCTCTTTTATGCAAGTGAGGACACATGCCGGTCCCTTGCGAGAACGCTGCTGCTTTTAGGTTCCTCAAGAGGGTGGGTGAAATACGACGGAGAGAAATATATGGTGTATCTGCACATGATTCTAGTAGCGAGGGTTCCATTACTTGTCGAGGTTGTGTGCCAGGCGAATCTGTTTATGGTAGTATATCAGTAGAGCAAGGCGGCACAAGGGCATAGTGAGGTATATCGCATTGTATTTTCCTAAATCCAACGCCTGTAATTAACCGAGTTAACGTGTCTAGATAGTATATCGCAGGTGAATGCCACTTTGGTAGTGCGACGTTGGAAAACGTAGGCAGCTGCTCATCGTAGAAACAATGTAGCGTCGCCAGTCGGGCAAGCGGATTGGTCCGAAGCAGCGCGGCGTCTTGTCCAGAGCTCGAGATCCCGTAGCCCTTTTCCCGCGATTTGAAACGTAAAGCAGCGTAGAACCGTAACCAATGGCGAGAGGGGCCGTGACATGGCTGCATTGGCGACCATGGAATCTCCCACCGCTCGAGAACGCTGTAAAGGCTCGCCGACGTAGTTCAACCAAACGAATCGTCGCATAACTTTATCGGAACCCCCAAATCGGCACCATCTCCTCGCTTCTTCGTACCCGTAGATATCCCCAACCTCAAACGAAAAAACAACCCAAGAAAACGCCAGGATGCAAAGCGCAATCGCAGTCCGGTACCCTTTTTATGTTTTTGCCACTCCGTTACTCCTCCATCTTCGTGTCTCCGTTCTCCTTGTCGTCGGCGCCGCGAATCCACAGGACATTGTTGCATCTACAATTGTCGCAAACGTTAGCACGAGGTTTCCAGCTGGCCACACGCGCCGCTCCCCCGGTTCGCGCCGCCATTGACGTTTCGCACAAGGTCACCTGCGGCCCTGAAGCAACACATACCTAATCAGAACCTGGCCAAGGTCGGCCGTAAACTTGTTGGCAATGTACTCTTGCGTGTTGGCCAGCTGCAGATTCATGTACGAGTCCAGCGACACCAGCTTGCCCTTGTATTCCGTCTCGCCCCACTTCAAGCGCACCGAGACCGTCTTGTCGACGAGGTCTTGCAGCATCGGCCGCGGGTTGACAGGTACGAAGCTCATTTTTTGTTCGGGGTCGGGCTGCGGGTGGTGGCTTTTTTTTGGTCGTTGCGCGTTTGTTGGCGATTGTCGTGCTTTGCGCAGTTGGGCTGGAGCTTTGAAAGTTTCCTGCCTAGCGTGACGGAGCACCACCAAAATCGCGGCGCTGACATAATACAGCCCCGGTATACCGATTTAAGCGCATGACTGCATATCTACTGTCTACCCACCACGCCGCCTACCCAAGCTGGAAGGAAAGGTGCTGTAAAAGCGGCGAGGCCCTTTGTGCACATCATGCTGTACCATATGTGCACGATCAACTGGTGACCTAAACTTACAGGTGTTACTTCGTGCTGCCTGCGCAGATACTGATCTATGGATTCTTCAGGCTAAAAATACAGGCTGCAAGGAGCCGTCCGTTCGTTAAACGTTTTACTGCTGGAAAGCATGCTGCGTCATACGCCTCCTCTGTACACGATGAATCAACCGTGACTACACAAGAGCCTGCACTTTACCAATAGCCAGATGCATTGCACAAACGTCTTCATAGTAGCTCGAAAATCCCCTTTCTGATGAAGTTGTTCCCCACACCACCATCTAGCACATCCCGTCTGCGGCCCGTCCTCGTGGCCGACCGAGCTGAAGCCGGAACAGCCTGCCCCTCGGACACCATCACCAGGGCACTCGACGCCGCGTTTTTAGTGCCGGCGGGTATGCAAAGGACCCGTCATATGTGTAGCCCGCTTGCAGGCATCAGCCGGCATGTGCGTCGTTTTCTCCTGCATTTGGCTTTTACCATGGAAGGGTGGATGGAGGACTTTTGCTGATGCTCACCTGATTGATGTGGCTTACTCGTATGCTATGAGGAGATGGAAATCTTGGAAACGCTAGGTTGCATTGGATGTCATGCTGACGGACTGCCGGTCGGCACTGACTGCTTGCCTAGCTGCCATTCTGTAATGGTAGCTGCGTCTGCATTGCCGTTTACTTTGGTATGTCGCGTTGAAAGTCTCCCTAAGAGCACGCGCAGACGAGCAGTCAGGAATAGTGCCGCTGCTGCTGCTCCCACTCAAGCACCTATGTGCTCGCAGCCAATCCAGCACGCTCATATTGTGACCACGGGATTCTATGACAACTCTCGCTGGAGCGGCGTCATAAAGCTGAATTGACGCCGTGGTCGACGCAGCCTCAAAGCAGCTTCATATGACCTGTCCATAGTCCCTTTGACGTAAAGATCCCGCGAGGGTCTATAGACTGCTGAATCTCTCTTAATCTTGCCAGATTCTCCTCCCCGTAAAAGTTGTGCCAAGCAATTGCTTTGCCAAATATTGAAACATGTCGGGCGTAGTGATTGAGAGGACCAACCAAGGTTGGGCCGTGATAATTTGGATATACAGCCTCATAGCTTGTAAGTTATAGATCTCCAAAAGGTCACACTGCTTTGTAACTTCACACATGAGCTTAAGTGCCCCGTATAACTGCCAAGTTCCTTCACCACAGTCTGCCTGCAAAGCTACCAGGAATCTTTTGCACGACACCGCCGGGCCTGCAACGGCACGGACAATTAGTCGAAGCAAACTGAATCATTCAATAAATGGCGAACCATTTCTAGTACTTCACATATAATGCTCAAAAAACTTTTAAATATATACGGCGTACAAAGCCATCACGTGGACACCCGTCCTGGTCGCGTCCTAATAGCGCCGGCCGATAGTGGGGGACGCGAGACGAAAAAATCCGTGACTTTGCACCGTGAAATCGACAGAACAGACTCACGCCAACACTCTTGTTCCACATTCTATAGCAATCCAGCGGACATCAGTCACCATGGGATCTCAATATAATGTGGACGAAGCCCTAATTGCCAAAGTAACGGCCTATGTAGAGGAGTACATGTCCAACTACGACGGCTCCCACGACTTCAACCACATCCAGCGCGTCCTGCGCATGGCCATGCACATCCAATCGCGCACTCCAAACACGTCGCCAGAAATCGTGACGCTCGCCGCGCTGCTGCACGACGTGGGGGACAAAAAATACCTCAAACC
The DNA here is from genome assembly GCA_003056585.1 of Lecanicillium sp. MT-2017a. Classification (NCBI taxonomy): domain Eukaryota; kingdom Fungi; phylum Ascomycota; class Sordariomycetes; order Hypocreales; family Cordycipitaceae; genus Lecanicillium; species Lecanicillium sp. MT-2017a. The sequence goes on from PXYN01000409.1 coordinate 42,665, forward strand.
CGGCGAGGACTCGTCGCGCCTTGTCTTCGACACGCTGCAATCGTTTGGCGCCTCGGCGGAGCTCGCCAAAAAGGTGCAGACGATATGCCTGGGCGTCAGCTACTCGAGCGAGACCAAGGACCCGGCTAAAGTGGTGGAGCTGATTAAAGTGCACCCGGAGCTCGCGGTGGTGCAGGACGCAGACCGCCTGGATGCCATTGGCGCCGTGGGCGTCGGGCGGGCGTTTGCGTTTGGCGGCGCCAAGGGCAGGACGCTGGACGACACGATTGAGCACTTTACGGATAAGCTGGTCAAGCTGGAGGGGATGATGAAGACGGAGACGGGCAGGGCTCTGGCGAGGGAGAGGACGAAGAGGATAGAAATGATGAGGGAGTGGTGGGTTGAAGAGGCTGAAGGGGGGATTGCGGCTTACGAGGCAGGCTTCAGAGTGAAGAATCAAGATGAGAGCTCCTGATAGAACAAATCATAAAAGCGGTTTACTTTTCAAGCATCTATGCTAGCCGAGAACTAGAATCCGCTGATAATAGGGATGCTGTACGCATGTTGCAGTTTGCAAGAACATCTCGTGCGAGTCCATGAAAGACTCCGGCCTAGTAAAGGTACCAATGATGAAAAGAGCATTATTGTCAAACATTAACATAATAATACACGGGACCACTGACCACCAAATCTGCTGATCCGCATATGTCTAGCTCCTCATCATCATCTTCTTGCCGGCCTTGCCCCAGATAATGAGCAGCAACACACTGCTGCACTCAAACAGCAGCGAGCGCAGAGGATGAACCTTGGGATTCTTCTGTAGCCAGATGTACGTGTATACGTACAAGAGCCTGGTTACGAGGTACAGCAGGCTGAGGCGGTTGATGGAGCGGGTTTCGACGCCAGCCATGTTTGCAGCGACGATGCCGGCTGCATAGTAGCCGAGGGACTCGTATCCATTGGCTGACGCGCCCAGAGCTCGGGTGTACTTCTTCTTATCCTAATTGAACGTGACATTTAACGTTAGCCGGGGAGTACAGGGATAAAACGCGTTGTCGAGTGTGCCGGACAAGTGTCCAGCCCAGCTGGGCTCTTCGGCTATGCGGCCAACGTACCTCATTGCTAAGAGATTTGCTCTGCAGGATCGCATCTCGAAACGAGCGCGCATCGTTGTTATCATAAATATGCATCAAGCTGCCGGCGGCGTACAGGTGCGGCGCGAAGCATGTTGAAAGAAAGACGGCGGGTACCTGTAACACCGGTGGTGTCAGTTAACCAATCGTGCATGGCGTTTATTGAGGGGCGACTTGCTGTGAAGAGGGAAATGTTTTTGGAGAGGTCCACAATGAGTGAAGGAGCCATGTTGGGCGAGATGTGATACGGTTGCAAAGATGTAAGGTTGGAAAACGATGCCTGTTTGCCGCCTTTCGGAAATGTGATGTAGGTGGGACGTGGGAAGCGGCATAACGTAGCGACGCCCGCAGGGTGTATACAGACCCCGCCAGACCAGGTGAGACGGAGTTACATAGCCGACTGTCGTTCTGGACAAGCATGCATCGCATTGGCTGGTATGAAGTGATCAGTAGCTGCATGCATTTTCGAAGTTCCACTTACCTTTATAAATGAACTGCTGAGGATTCTTTTTCATTTCATTGAAGCTAAACTGCACAGATATGTCTGGTGGCATCTAGTGATGATTCCGATCTGCGTTTGTTGCCGCCCGTTTCACTATACCTAGATCGAGATACTCAAGCATAGGGAAAGCTGCTCAATTGTACAGAGAGCCGTTAAATCCACCATGGAATCCTTTCTGTAGACCGTTCTAACTCCTTTACCCCGATCGTTCCCCCGTATCGCCAATGCGGGGAAGCCGCCCACGGCGCATGGACTGGTGGAGTTGGCCCGATCTCCCGCCGCACTTATAAAATTGTTGGGGAAGGCGTTGAATCCGCGCCCGCCAAGCAGGGATAGAGGTGAGATTGCCGTAGTATACAGGCAGGCTAGGCGCAAAATGTAGGCTAAAATAGCCCGACCCGAAGACGACGATTGGCTGACTAGGTGCCAATTGCAGCTATTACGTCCCTCTCTATGTTTCTTGCCGAGGCCCCACGGCTACTTGCTCTACAGCAGATATTGGTATATCTAAGAATGCGCCCCATCATGGCAGACGTAATTCGTAGTCGAATAATGCTGAATACACGGCATCTGTACGGACACGAATACCCCGAGCTGGCCTCTGCGAGGTAAATCACGAAAGCTGACACAATGTCCGCAGTGCGCTTCGCCGCCCGCTCGCTATCCGCGCCGGGATTCGCCCTCAATCCATACATCTCGGGCCCCCTCTTGCTGGCGCTGTTGACGGCGCCAGAGACGATACGAAAGCTTCTCGAAGAGCGGCTGCACATCAGCGCAGGCCCGCAGCGTCTCGCCACGGCGAAAAGGGTGCTCCAAGTCCTGCTCGCCATTGGCGGCGTCAAGTACGTCAATGGCCTCCTCAGCCGGATGGCGACCAACTCGGGCCGCATCGGTCCCGCAAAAGGCTGGATGTGGCCGCATGAGGTGGCCGTCGTGACGGGCGGGTGCAGCGGCATCGGCTACGACGTGGTGAAGCGCCTGGCGAAGAAGAACATCAAGATCGCCGTGCTCGACGTGCAGGCGCCGCCGCGCGACTTTGAGCGGCACCGCAACATCCACTACTACAAGTGCGACGTTACCTCGCCAGAGCAAGTCGCCGCGTCCGCGCAGTCGATCCGCGAGGTGCTGGGCCAGCCGTCCATCCTCATCAACAACGCGGGCATCGCGCTGCCGTCGGCGATCCTCGAGACGGCGCAGTCGGACCTGCAGCGCATCTTTGCCATCAACACCATGTCGCACTGGACCACGGTCAAGGAGTTCCTGCCGGGCATGATCCGCAACGACAAGGGCCACGTCGTGACCGTTGCCAGCCTGGCCTCGTTTGCGACGCTGCCGCGCATGACCGACTACGCGGCGACCAAGGCGTCGGCCATGGCGTTTCACGAGGGCCTGGCGCTCGAGCTGCGGCGCCTGTACAAGACGACGGGCGTGCTGACGTCCATTGTGCACCCGGACTTTGCGCGTACGGCGCTGGGCGACGCTGTGCATGAGCAAGTGGCCAAGAGCGGCACCGCCATGTTGACGCCCGAGTATGTGGCGGGCGAAATTGTGGCCGCCGTGTTTGCGAGAAGGAGCTCCAACGTCATCGTGCCGCGGCAGGCTGGTCTTGTTGCCAGTCTGCGCGCTTGGCCGCTGTGGATGCAGGCGGCGTTTCTGGGCAGTGTGGGCAAGACGTCGGAAAAGCTTCAGGTGTAAGAGATGTGTGCCGGCTGTTGTCGATTCTATGTGCTCGGGCAAACACGTTTCTACAATTGGGCGTTTATAATATAATGTACTGTTGTATACAAGTAGAGGGCTTTTTGCTTGCGGATTGATAACGACAACAATTTTGAGCGCGTGGTTTTATTTCCAGTCTTTTTCGTTATGTACAGTATAATGAACTGCAAATGACGGCGCTGTAATAACAGCAAAGAGAGCAACCACACTGAGGAGATGCCCAATGCAGAAACGCCGATGTCGCAGCTGCGGAACTCCCCGTGAGGGCATATCTGGATATGGAAAGATGACTGTCCTTTTTTAGACCAGGCAGTGAGATGAGACCCCAGAAACACGACATGGGCTAATTCTAGCAGCTTAATTTAGCTAGCTTTCGAGAGGTGCGAAATCGCCTGACTCGCAAAGTCAAAGGTTGGTCACGATACCAGCGGTCCTCAACCACAGCAAAGTATAATGTCGCGGTTAGTTTGAGCATCTTTTTCACCTTTCTAAAAAAAAAAAATGATTCCAAAGAAGACGCCAATCGCGCCCTTGAGACGTGCATAACCACGTCTTCTGCACGCAACAAAAGTTCACGGTAAGCAGAACCCTGACTCACCCGGCTCAGCCCTGTCTCGAAGCCCGTAAAGGTCCCAATTAGGAAATGAAGGGCTGCCGAACCTCCGCCCGGCGTTGAGCAGCGCCCAATGAGCGGCCCCCAATACGAACGCCCACGGCGTACATGCTCTCCCATCGGGAGACGGGGTGCAGTAAGCACCAACGGGGCTCGTTAAGAATACGCAAGTCCCCGGTTCAGCCTTGCATTTCCCGCCCGTGGAGCGCGGCTCTTGCTGGTTCGGGTAGTTTTTTTCTCGGAAGCTTCCTCATTCTTAATGATGCGCTACTCACAAGGTAGTTCAAGACCCTTGTTGCTTGGCGCTGACTATGTCCATTCATTTGTTCGGGGAGAATGCGCCGCCCTCACATCGGTGCGAGAACCTTGACGGCTCCCCCAGCCTGTGCGCACGTCGTTTATGTATGCGCCCGCTGCTGCTTACGCGCAGAGATTATGAGGGAGATGATTTAATACTGCTCAGCCCCTGCATACTACAATATTACTGTTCTTCTTGAATATTTCCTCGCTTTCCGTAATCCTTCCGTATGCTGCATCGTGACCATTGACACTTTGCCGCACGTCCTCAACTTACACCGACGAAAGCACGCCACAATCACCACACACTCGGCCACCACACACGAGTCACCACCTAATCACTCCTCCTCACACAGCAATGGACACTCTACCCCCAGAGCTCTTCCTCCAGGTGCTCGACTACCTCCCCGTGAGCTCCAGCAAATCCGCCCGTCTCACCTCGCGCCGGTTCAACGCCGCGCTGGCCCACCAGACCTTTGACACGCTCCGCGCATTCATCGAGCCGGCTGTCGCGCAGAGCACGCTCTTCGAGACGGTGTCTGCGATGCCCAGCAGGCCGTTTGCGATTTGGTCGCCGCGGTGTAACGTGCCAGACGACATTCCGCTGTCGCGGAGCTTTCTGCTAGCCATGTACGCTGCGCTGGAGGGGAGTTCGTGGTGCTCGGCGAAGCAGGTGGCGGCATCAGCTCCGGAGGGGCATCAGCGACGGCCGATGGTATATGCTGATTCGTCGGACGATAGTAGCAGTGACGAGGATGACGCCATGTCGGTTGACGGGTTCCGTGCGTCGCGGAGGCTTGATGCTGGCGAGGAGCCGGGTGTGGACGAAGAGGAGATTACCGTTGAGACGATGCTGGGGAGGCTAAGTCGGCGAGACGTCACAGAAGCGATGCTTCGACAGGCCATGTTTCGATATTCCTTGTTTCAGAGCTACATTTACACGGGAGAGGGCGAGTCACCGCACCTCTGGATCATGCACCGGGATACGTGGGCCAGCAAGGCGGCGTGTTAGTGACAATAAAGGGCATAGAGCAACATGTCGGCGACATGTAGGACCACAGCACACGGAGTGAATGACTCTTTTCAAGTCAACTATGAATTACAATAGCAAGCACGTTTTGGGACAATTTAGATCAGTTAAGTGCATTTCAAACACCGGTTTTATTTCACTACCAAATAGACTTCGTCCTTCTAAGCTTCCGCATTACCAAAACAGTCCCGTCTAATGGCCAAAACACAAAGGTCACCAAATTCCAATCAGACAAGCAAAACATTGCGCGCGCCACGCACCCTTTTACAGGACGTAAGCAGCAATGATGCCAGCAATGGCCAGGCCGCCCATGGCGTTGGCCTGGGCAGCGCCAGCGACGGGGACAACGGTGGGGTTGCCGCCGTTGCCGCCGTTGTTGCCGTTGTTGCCGTTGGTAGGCTGGGGTTGGGGCTGAGGCTTGCCGTCACACTGCCCGCCCTGGCTGTGGGTGGGAGCCGGGCCGGGGCCGGGCTGCGTCTGGGAGTGCGTGGTCTGGTTGCCCGAGTGCGTGGGCATGGCGGAGTGGGAGGTGTGCATGGTGGTGTGCATGGAGGAGTGAGAAGAGGAGTGAGAAGAGCTGTGCATGGAGCTGTGCGAGGAGCTGTGCGAGGAGCTCTGCGAGGAGCTCTGCGAGGGCGCGACAGACGAGGACACGGCGGGCGCGGAGCTTTTGTCAGCGTCGTAGTCGTCGGTCTGGGCGGCGACGAGGACGACGGAGGCGAGGCCGAGGATGGTGGAGAACTTCATTTTGATGTTTTGGTTGGAGGTTGATTAAATGCCGTAAGAAGCAAGAAGAAAGCTTTTTGTTGGTATTATATGAAACGATGCGAGAGTGTTGGTTTGAGTGGTGCACAGAGCGAGTGTGTAGGCTGTGATACTCAAAGATGAATATGGATTGACGGTTTGCTGATGGGGAAGGAAACAAAAGAAGAAAAGAATCGGCATAGGGAGGGCGGAAACGCCTCAAGTTATACCTCCCGTCCCAAGATCCCACAATACAGCTTCCGGACTCGGCCTTACAGGCTAGAATTAGAGTTTCCCGCCGTCTGGGCATCCGATGGAACGGGCGTGCCGCTCCATCATCGCCTCTCTCGCTCTCTCTCGCCCTTACGCTGCCCGGATTGACCAAATCGGGCGATTGCGGTTACACTGCGAACAGCAACAAAAAAAAAAAGGAGCCCATTAAACCTTGACCATTCGTCTAACAAGGAAAAAAGTGGCACCTTGCTACGATAAGAGAGAAGGGTGGGAGGCGCCAAAATTGGCCTACTCAGCTTGCGCGGCAGTAAGCCCAGTTGAAGCATCAAGTCGCCTCATGTGTTGTCCGCTCTTCTTGTCAGTAGTCTCTTAGCGCTGAACCTTGCCCACGCACCGGGCGGTAGTAGTTCTCCCGCCCCAGCACAGCCGGGAAAAGTGGTGTTTGGTTGCCCGATCCGGCGAAGCGGGGCCGCCGGGTTGGGTGATCGAGGCCAATTGTGGCGTTGTTTTTTTTTTTCGCCGTCTTCCTTCTCGTTCCGGGGGGCCGGCCACCCACGGGGGAATAAACTTTCTACTGTTTTTAGACTTTTCAGCGCTGCTTTACACTTCGTACAAAAAAATGGTCATCAATTTTTTTCTTGCTTGCTTAGTTCTTGGTTGCTCTGCCTCTACGCGAGCTGAAATACGAAAAAAAAAAGCCAATTCGGGCAAATCATCGTCCTATTCCATCTCACTAACCTCTTGCCCCCGTGCCCGCGTGTCCCCCGGGCAAATCCTTATACTTTTTGTTTTCTTTTTTTAGAGTCCGGACACGGGGATCTCGGGCATGTCACTCCGGGTTCCTGTCACCGAGCCTACGAGCATGTCATTTTTTGCCTCTCTCTCTCGTGTCGCTTCCGTAAGAGGACTCGTAGTAGACTAGTGGGCGTCATCGTTTGCATTGTTGGCCCGCGACCGGTGGACAATGCAAAAAGTCTATTACCCAGCTGTACTACGTAACATGCACGCAATACATCTTTCGGTCCATTTTTTGAATTTTGGTTTTAGAGTTTTATATTTCTTCAGGCCCAGGTCGTTTTTTATCAACGTTTCCCCTGGGCGCAAAACTATATACTCGCGCCACAAGCAAACGCACGCAAGCCCGGCGTAGCGGTTGCGGCAACGAAAAAACGCGCCAAAAAAAAAAAAAACACAAATTATTATGTATCAAGATATCAAGATCTAGACGCAGGCAACAGCCAACGTCCAGCCTCCAAAGAACACGGCGCCTTCAAATCAAAGCCAGACTCACGCCATCATCACAATTCGAGATGTGGCAAGTCCAAAACACAACAGCAAAGCAATAGCCGACTAGCGAGAACAAACAATAAAGTACATCGTTTTCTTTCATCTTGGTCTCATTCCAGTTTTTTCGGGTTCCCGTTCAAGAGTCCCCTAACTTCCGGATACAGCTGGGCGAACACCACCTAGACAAGGTAAGCGGCAACGATGCCAGCAATGGCGAGACCGCCCATGGCCTGGTTCGCTGGGGCGGCACCAGTGGGCTGGACGACTGGTCCGCTGCTCGTAGGCTCGGGCATCTTGGTCGAGTTGGTGAGGTACTCCGAGGGGATAGGGTCGATGATGACCGACGGCAGGCTGGTGCTGGGGCCGGGTGGCCAAGCGCTGCCGGTACCCTCGGGGATGGTGATGATGCCAGTGGTGCCGGCGTCTTCGGTCGGCGCCGGGATGATGGGGACGGTGACCATGCCCGTGGTGCCGGCGTCCTGTGTTGGCGTCTCCTGCAGGCCGCTGGGGATGACGCTGGGATCGCACTTGTCGGCGGGCAGGGTGTAGGAGGGTTCAGCGTAGACGACGCACTAGAGGCCAACCAGTCAGTCTTGTTTCAACATTTTTATTTCTTCATGCGAGGAAGAAAGGGTCAAGTATATATCAGGACAAGGGAGTTGTGCTTACGTTCTTCATGCAGGCAGCATCGCCCGCCAGCCTGTCCGACTCATAGCAGGTGGCCACGCCTCCGGCAGGCGGGTAACCAGAGACGTTGTCGGAGCATCGGCCAGGGGTGCCGACGGCATTCTCGTCGCAGCGGAGGATGATGTCGCCCATGCAAAAGTTTGCGTTGGGCTTGCTGCAGTCAACCTTGCTGCCCTCTGGCAGGCCGTGTTGGCGCTGGGGGTTGGCCATGGCGGCGGCAGCGGACAGGACGATGGCGGTGGTGGCGGCAGTCTTCATGGTGGGCAGTACTGGTGGTGAGGTGTAGTTGTCGGGGTTTCTAGTAGTGATCTTTTTGATGCGTGGGTGTTTCTTTGCGTGCGGTTGCAGGTCAACGAATGTAAAGGTGCGTTGCTGGCAACTTCGTATGTACGTGTGGTAAGTATGGTACAGTACTTGTAAGCACAAAGGGAGCAAACACGGCAGCCTTCTTTATATGTATGTCCTTTCTCGAACCCTTGCAGCTCACTAGCAGGAGTACAAGAAAGAAGCGAGCAAAGTGCCGTTGTGCTGACAACAAGGGAGGGGGGAAATGGAGACTTCGTGGCCCGTAGGCCGTAGCACCAAGCACCTTTGCTCCATCACAAGGCTACCCCAGCATTGCCACATCGAGAAGGCGAGAATGTAGCAGCTTCTTTTTACGAGGTCGAGGTTGCAGTGCAACCCCAAGGGGTGGCGCGGGCTCCACACCTGTTGCTATTCTTACCCAAACAGATGGGCGCAACACCAACCAAATGACGTTTTATCGCTCGTCAAAAACTGGAACAGACGGCGAACAGTGCCCATCGATTCCTTGCAGCGGCCAAAACGTCCTACGACTAGCGCCTTGCTTGGTTCGATTTAGTGTCCTTGCTACGGTGCCCTCTAGCCCAGGGTTGTCGCCGCCAGGGGTGGTTGGTGCTCAGGCTTGGCCGTCGTTGCCATGGCGTCATAAGGTTGCGCTATCGTGGGGAACTCGCGAGATGATGGGCAGCAGTGACTGGGCGAGCGTCTCAGTTACTTCGGCCGTATTAAAGCGCCTGCCGACCTGTCTATTGATACGGGCTCTTGGCGAGGCAACAGATGGACACACACGGAACATCCATCGTAATAGCAGTGACGATTAACTAGCCGGAGGCGCGCGATGTCACGATGCCCGGAGCCAATGCACCGCAGCCTCTGCGTAGTATCGATTACATGCATAGCAGCAGCGTCGCTTCGCCCTGAACAAGTGTCTAAACCAAAGATAGTTGGCGTGCTTCTATCTTGGGAGACCATTCTAGCATGTATTTGCCATGGCCATGTTACATCTCGGTTGGCAGCATTGTCGATTCATGACGACAAGATAGTCCAGTAGTACGAGCCCGGCTCTGTGGGTAGGTCATAGCCCTTCGCTTGAATAATGCTTGGCGATGGTGCACTCAGCGCCAGTGGTGGAGCGGAACCCGCTGCAAAGTGCCGTGGGTGACTTGACGCTTGCTGCTCACTTAACGAAATAGGCATGTGCTCAATAGCCAATTTAGGCCATGGTTATGCATATCGCTCAATCATTCTCGTAACTTGTCGGTCCTCTGTCCATCTTGCCACGTCTTGGGCAGGTCGGGAAGCACCTTTGTGTCTGGCCAATGTGCCGGCACATGAGGTGATTGTTGGTTAGTGCATTTCTGGGCCGTCAATCTGACAGTGCCAATGCCGAGCGTCAGAGCAGCCATGCTTATGTGGCTCGAGGCGCTTCTGCGGCGCTTCTCGACGTCCCAGGCTCTACTAGGCCTCACGTCAGCAGGTGGACGAGGCTTGCATTAAACACTGCTAGTCGGGGCCTTGCGCTGGCAATGGGCTCCTGTTTCGATGCGACGACAGATTTCTTTTTAGTGCCCGTGGTTTTCTTTTTTGCCGTTGTCGCTTTCTTTTTGAGCGGTGCGACAGCCCGTGCTCGTTTCCCGCAGATGGTTATCCTTTCCTGGTTGCGTTTGCGTTTGCGCGCGCATCCCCCGCGGTCCGAGCTCGCCTTGTAGCACGTAGAGAGCGAGATCGTCACGTGGGCCAGGACACGTTTACCCAAACAGTCAGGTCGCTGTAGGCTTCGCTGCGACTCGGGCAGTGAGACACTGGCGCAGTAGGGGTCTTGTGAATCTAAGTCTGCCAATCCTCGTATCAGCAGCCCGGAAAGGCAGGAGGCAGAAGCTGGAGCAGGTTATGATCGACGTGCTGGCGACTCGTTGTAGCACTCATTGGGGCGCCCCATGCTCCCACTCTCGGCAGATACGGGGCGCTGCTCGATGCGGGGTGGTTTACAGTTTGGAGCCTTTTGGCGCGTGCTGGTAGCTACCCGCCCGAGTTCCATGTAGATGAGCAGTGTCGGCATCGTGTCGACCAATACGACGCAGCTGCCCTTTTTGTGAAATTACAGCGATCAATGCTGCTCCATTACGGATGATCCTGAAACCAGAGCAGCTAGAGCTGAGCCAGAGCTGGAGACTTGTAAGCCGATCGTGACGTCGTTTGTGATATTAATAGATGTCGAGCCGAGCAATGGGCTTTGGCGCTATTTCCTGGCGGCATTTCTTTCGAGTTGAGCTTTGGTGCCTAATCTCGGTTGCTACGGTACATAGCACACGAGACGATTACGTTTATCGAGTTGTCGGAAGGGAGCACGGTAACACAAATGACAAAAGTGCCATTGAAGCCGCGGAGTTGGCCAAAGCAACCAGTTGCCTCGCCCAGGTCTGCTGTTCCTCGTCCAATTGGCTTTCACGACATAGCATTCATGCCTTTTCTGCTGAGACAACTACAGCAGACGGAATCCGTACAGAAATAAAAATTCGGGGCTCGGATCTTCTTTTGGCGCTGGGCGTTTTTGAGCCGCATCTGCAAGTCGCAGTCTCCCTGCAGATGGCCAGCGCAACACGAACAACCACGGCTGGAAACACGTAGTAGGGGAGAGAGGGTCGGTCCACTGTGTGTCACAGCACCGATGCGCGCAGGGACGATAGATCGGACGTGGCACAGGGCAAGCGGGCGCCGTGAAACAGCGCCAAAGACATGCTACCGTGGTGTTCTCGTATTTTACTTTTTGTAATGACTACTCGCAGTTAGCAGCAAAAGGTTCGCGACTTTCCGTACGAGCAGTCTGCCGTCCTGCGTGCTTCCACCAGCCACCGCATTTATTCCCTCGCTGTCCTGTTCCATCGTACATTCTGCGGCTGCTGGCGTGCCCCAGAACGCCGCCACAGAACTGGCCTATGACAAGCCGCTGCCGCGTCCTTGATGATGGCAGCACCTGATTTGCTGGCGCAGGCAGTCCCACGCTCACTCACTCACTTCACTACCAACGAGTAATAGACACCTCTTTCACTCTGTGCTCCACGTTGTGATCCACGTAGCCACGGGCGGGTCGACGGCTCGCCTCGTGGTCCCGCGGCCGCTGCCAACCCGGGAGCGGCAAGGGCAATGTGACCGACTACCAGATGGTGTGCCCGCCCCATATCGTCACAGGCTGACCTCTTTTTTTGAGGGTGTGCTTGCGCGTGCGCGCGTACCTCGCAACGGCTGGGGAATGAAAGCGCTAGAAAGCAAAGGAGAAGGGCAGGCGAACAAGGGAAGACGTACATTGACCAAAACAAGGCGTCGCAGGCTTTGCCTTGTAGTGTGTATCCCGCGAACAGCGTGGTAGTCTTCCTGCTCTGTGCCTGGCTATCCGGCAAGTGAGGCATGGCGACCGACCCAGCCACAGTCGCTCCGTAGAAGCGGAGTAATACTCGCAGGCTTATTCTGCAACCACTTTAACAGCGTGCTGTCCTCGCACCATTGACCTGCAGGCTGCAGCGTCCCATGTAATTACGGAGCAAGCAATTGCGTTTCGGCCTGCATAGTGCCAGTCTTCGTTCTGGATTCGTAGCCCGCGGCGCTGGGAACTCTGGGCCGGCCCACGGTAAACCTGCTTTGCTATTGGGCTTGGTCCTGCATTCCCCAGTGCCATGTGCATCTCGTCGCCGACATAAATGGGCACTCGCCGTTCACAGCAATCACTGATAAGGCCTTCAAGTAACAATGCACAGGCGCCCTCATCCCTGCGCCGAGATGCTCTTACTGGCAGTGATGGTAATGGTGCGACTGATGGAGCAGTGAGTCTCTTTGTGTGTGCCTTCCCGATGCCAAAGGGGGTTGTCTCGACGCATAATGCACACATCGCCGTTACACCAACCTCCCGAGCTTGCGGGCTCCTATTGGCTCAGCGGACGCACTGTACACGGCATCGTTTTCAATACCACGGTAATGGTCGGTACTCGTAGTACGCTACACGGCCAAGCGGGTGCCTGCGCCATCGTCGGGACGGCGTCAACAAAGGCCGCGAGAAGAGACATCTATTTCGTCTTTGTAGCTCCTTTGTGTGCCCGTGTAACTCGGGACGCTCGCGCATGACGCTCGCGCACGCTGCGATTTCATCCGAACGACGCCTTGTGCGTTGAATGCCGGCCCCTTCATAACTTGCGAGTAGCACCCTGCATCTCGGCGGGTATCACCAAGCGTAACACTAGCCATAGTGGTAACTGAGAATACCGTCGACTCCTCTTGGCTGCGCATATACGTGCATTAGACCATTGCGTTTTTCTGGACCACCACCCACCCCTGCACTGCAGACGCTGCTGCAGGACGCCAGGCCGCCAGCCAGCCAGTTAGCCAGCCAGTTAGCCAGCCATAGAGCCCTCCACGCCCGGGGTTCCCACCATCCAACGCAAGCCGTATGTACCGTGTAAAATGCGTTTCTGCGCCTAAAAACGAGGTGGTGTGTGTGCGTGTGTCTGCAGGCTCGATTTCGCTGGCGTAATGTATTCCATACCTACCTACCCGTTAGTAGCGTCCTGACGTCCTGCAGTGTGCTCAGGACTGCGTTTGCGGGAGTCCGCCCGCCACAGGCCAGCTGCAGCACCACTTTTTACCAGCTGTCACACTCGCCGTCTCGCCCGCCTCCCCGTGAACCCCTTCACTTTCAAGCGCCCCCGGCAAGAGGCCAGCCATTTTGCAACCTTTGAAAATACCCTCACCCTCCGCCGGCTGACTTTGCATCGCTGTGAATATGCCATCGCCGCTTCGATCTCGCACCCCCTATAGCGACAAGTAAACCGGCCCGGCTCCTCTGCGATACACACTCTACCCGTCTGTCCTCTCGATACGAAACTATCAACGCCCGCTACCCGCATAGCGCACGACTCGAGACTGGCCCCTCCCCTCACTGTCTCACCAGCCCTCTCTGCAGCCCGCCTCCCGACCAGCCAGTCTCTGGATTTGAATCATCTTCTTTTCCCACGTTGGCGCAAATACCCTCAACCCTGCGTTCATGTCTGAGACGCCCATTTAGCTCGGTCGCCTTATCGATGCATCAGCCGCTGATAGACTTTTGATCTGGCGGTCCCCTTTCTCTGCTTCACGTCATCCTTACAAACTCGAACGGCCGTTTGCTCGCTTCGGCTTCACCCGCTCAAACCGTGCATGGACCTGCCACCTCATCGCCCGCGACAAGTTGCTACCGTTCAGGGCCAGCCAAAAAATCCTCTCTCGCTCTCTCTCTCCATGCACGCCCTGCTGCCCCTATTCGCCCATGACTCTTAGGCTTTCTTTTTATTGACGTCGAGCATGCTTGCGTCTGCGCCCGCCATTTCCTCGCCGACCATCATGGGAACGCCGCCGGAATACATATACGGGCCTTTCGCCTCTGACCCGCTCGCCACGCCCCGGCTGTTCAAGAAGCATAAACTCCTGCCTAGGCCCCCAGGCGACCGCGACCGAGAGCGTCAGGACGGCAGCGCCCGCGACGCCTCCGTTTCTGTTGCTGCCGATTACAACCTCATCATTGACACCTCCGTCGCCTCCAAGCCAAACTCCCAAAACTCCAGCCCGAGAACCCTCAAGCACCAGTCCCGACGTATAAGCTCAGGCCCCGACCTGCCGCCGACTCCCCCGTCGCACTCGCGAACTTCGTCCAGTAGCCACTCCACTTCCCTTCAGCAACCGACGGCTTCTACGGGCACCATTGACGGGAGCTTGCAACCCACCCCACAACCCGCTCTTCGAAAACCTCCCGTTACGCCACCCGACCAACGAAGCCCACCAACTCCAGACGTCACCCCTCCCAAGCTTCAGCCTGCTCTCCGACCTCTGCGCCCGCCGCCCAACGACCGCTCGGCGTCCGGAACCACCCCGACAGAGTCGCGCACCGATTCTTTCACGACGGCCCGCGAAGAGCAAATCTCCTCCGACGATGAGGCTGGCCGCGCCGCCGACATGACTTCGCACTTTGGCTCCGGCCAGACCTCGCAGACCACCATTCTGCGAATTCCAGAAACGAATGACAGCAGACTGGTCCATCCGCAAGCCCTTGACGCAGCGCTGGGGCGCCTGAACCATGTTGCGCCCGACTCGTTGACGCCACGGACCAGAACAGAGTTTGGCCTATTTGACGGGGAGTGGCCCCAGAGCAAGAATGTCCAAAAGGACCGCCAGCAGGAGCATGAGCAAGACTACAAACACCAGCAGGCCGTCACCAGCCGAAGAAAGCGACCGAGCCCAAAGACCCCGGTTATCGCGACCTCTCCCGCCTCCAAGCGCGACGTCATCGAGGACAACCTCGTTACGCCTACGCCTGCCGCAAAGGCGGCGGTGCGACAAATGCAGCTCCGTGACACCGCAGTTATGGAATCGTCGCCCGTAAGCTCTTCTGTGCGCTCCGTCTCCGAGACGTCTGCCAGTGTAGATGCGCGCAGGTCGTCGGCGACCTCGGCAAGGTCCAGTGCATCCGCCATGGTTGAGGTATTGGTTATGGACCGTTCGCCACAACTGCCACAAAGGCAACGCACATTACGCCATGTGAAGAAGCAGCATGCATTGCGAGGCGCAAGCGACCCAGCGGCTCCCAAGTCTCCAGAGAGCGACTCCTTGGAAAGCCACAGACGCCTGCCTCAGCCCAAACCTTCACCACGGACGACACAAAGGGTAGAAGAGCTCCGCCAGCGAGGAAGACCCAAATCGAACGATGTTCCCCCTATGTCAAATGGCAAGACGAGGCGCGACGTCTGGAGCCAAGGAGGTATACCCGTCGTCGTTGTTCCCGACCGCCAGTCGTCCAACCGCGTCAAGTCCAGAGAGCCGTCGCTGCGTTCTACGTCTAGCAGGCGCTCAAGGAGAACAGACAGCATAGTGTCATCTCAACAGGTGTTACAGGCTGAGACGACCCGGTCAGGACGGGGCAGCCGCCGTAGCAGCCGTGGAAGGGCCGCTTCGCTCCCAAGGCGAGGCGACGAGAGAACGATGGACTATCCTCCTGTAGTTCCGCCACGCTCCTCATCGCTATCGGCTCCTACGAGCCGCAATGGGTCCCGATCAGGGTCTCTGACAGCCGAAAGCATTCGAGCACACAACGAGCTGATGCAAAGCCAGCAGAAGGCGGCAAGAGGGACGCATGAACTAGAAATAGTTTCTACGCCAGCACCAGCACCGCCATTGCCTGCGGAGACATCGTGGAAAACGGCGCCGACATCACCAGACGCGGCCAAGACGGCAGAGTCGCGCGGTAGCTTCCTAGACCCGGACCATAACGAGGATTCGCTGTCGATGAAGAAGTACTCGTCGCGAAACACGCCGTTTTCCATTGTTTCAATCGATACTATGGGCACGGCCCCCGAGGTATCAGAAGCGCAGGCTGTTCACATGTATCCTCATCAGAACTCTTCGCTTCTGATGGTGGATTCAACGAGGCCTTCAGAAGCATCAGACCGTACTGGAAAGGAGGATGAAGCGGTTCCAAGTCTTGGTCCTCCAGTAATTACAACGACAGGCCCTGATGGCAGCTTGCCCGTCACACCTCCCGATCAACAGGGAACTGCTGAAGATGTTGATTCCCCGTTACGCAATCCTCGAGCGCCGCCTGAGCCACCAACTGATCCGCCCGCAATAAACTTCATCCCAGCAACCCCATCTGGGATTACTCCGGCCGACGAAAAGCGCGTGCAGCTTGGCAACTACTTTGAGGTCGCGGAACAAGGGACAGCTCGACGTCCATCCTTTGTCAGGCGAGCATTCAGTCGCCGACGGCACTCGATTGATCTGCCACCGTCATCTTCAAAGGCACCAGGACTTCTCACTCGCACGTTTTCGCTTTCGCGCCACGTCGGTCTCGGGCCGGAGGCAATGCAACCGAAAGGCAAGGTTGCTATCGACGGAGAACCGTCGTATCCTCACCGGGACGAGAGACCGGCTGATGTCCAGAAATTGCACCCGTTTTGGCGCCCTCAATATGACGATGACGACTATGAAAACGACTGCGAGCTTGGCGACGATTGCCCGTATCACACCAATAGAGGCAGTGCTCACATGCAGTATCCTCTCATTGACAACCGGCCGCGCGGGCCAAAGAGGACCTTGAGCGAGAGGGTGAAGAACACGTTTGCGATTCTTCCGGCCAAGGAGCACTTTCAATACCCGCAGGAGAGTCCTCGCGGTCCCGATCTCAGGACAATTCGTCGAACCCCCAGCGGCAGCCTTCGAGTTATGCCCCGCCGTGGCAGCACTGAGTCTCTACGGCGTGCACGAGATTTCTCCCAAGAACGACCGCCGCCTGTGGAGAGAAACCGGAGATGGGGTCCGTTTGCTCGAAGCTCGAGCACGGAGCGGCCGCCGGCAAGTGAAAACAGACGCCGCTTCTCTCTTAGCGGGAGACTGGAAAATCTTCCGAATATTCCACAGCTGTTGAATGAACGAAGACGCGAAAAGCGAACCCAGGAGCTGCGACAGATGATAAGCGGCCCAACCGAGGTACGAGACGGTGTCGGAGAAGTAATCCGACGCAGGGGAATACAGGCAGCATAAGCTACTGAAAATCATTTTGCACATTTGCTACTACTCTACACGAAAACAAACCAAGCCGCGACCACAAACGGCGACCGAAACGCCTCCAACCAAGCAACCCCCCAAAGTGGGTGATGATATTATATTGCATTATTACGACGCAACGAACAATTGATGAAGCATGGATTTATGCTCTAGGAAGGAAAGAGACGAATGGAGAGGAATATGCTTACGACTGACATGAACTGTTATGATTTGATACAATGACGAGAGTTTTTTGCTTCTCCGTCCGTGAGCGCAGAGCAAGATGTTTCTTTTTTTGGTATTCAGCGCGCGCGCGAACCATCATGGGCTTTGAGTTTTGAGTTTTATTTTTGCTGCTTTTTTTGCCTGCGTTTTGTCTCGTTCCTGTCTCATTTTTTTTATTTGGGACATTTGCCAAGCCGTGCTCAGGATGCGACGTTTTGTTTGGGGATTTGGCCTGGGCAGGAGGATATATGCATGTACTATAGATGACAACCAGCACATCCAACACCTTGTGGTTGTCTGGCACGTATGAAAAAAAAAATGCAATGTTACGGCTTCTTCATTCAAACCGACTTTTCTACACACCGTGAATCGAAGTGACCACGTAATGTTTTCGGTGAATGCATATGTCATTAAAAAAGCGAGGTCTTGTGCCGTGGACCCCGGCTGCCTATATACCAGAGTATCTCCCATACCCAAAAATAACGCCAAAACACCGCCCTTGTAAAAAAAACTCCCATTGTTCCTTAGCACAGTCATGCGTCCTGTCTAATGTTTTTCTTCAATATCTCCCGCCCTATCATCGTCTATCCTGGCCAGGAGGAGGCGGTCCACCGGGCGGGAACCCAGGCGGCGTACCACCAGGCGGGAAGCCACCTTGCTGGCCGCCTGGGGGCGGAGGCATACCGGGAAAGTTTGGCGGCGGTCCGCCAGACGCGCCTGGCGGTGGGAAGGGAAGGCCACCTGGAGGAGGAGGGAAGGGTAGGCCGCCTGGAGGAGGCATGGGGAGGCCGTTGGGCCCGGGAGGGAAGGGTGGCATTGGGGGCATGCCGCGGCCGCCTGGTGCTGTTTTCGTTTGTTAGCTTTGTCGTTCTGCGGAGGTAGTAGCTGGGGTAAGGCAAACGTACGAGGGAATTGTCCTGGGGGAGCGCCTGGCATACCAGGGAACGGAGGAGGGGCGCCTGGGAACCTGTTAGCTTTTGTCTTTTCTGCAGTTGCATCGCGATGGGGTGCGCAGGATAAACGTACCACCAGGAGGGAAGCCAAACGGCGGCGGCGGGAAGCCGTGTCCCGGCTGGTTCTGGGGGAGCATGGGGTTGGCGTGCGCCTGGCCCTCGGCCGCGTAGGAGGAGGTGATGGAGTCGATGACGGACTGGGCCTTTTCATGGCCGATTTCTGCATATAACCCTGTCAGTTTGAACGTGTCCCGCGACGACAGCGGCTGGAGGAGGAGCGGAGGCGTACGTTGGTAGTAGTCTACTACATTTCGGAGATGGTTTCGACCGCTGTTATGCGCCTTGCGCACGCTCATGGAGTCGTGCGTCAGGTAGACGTCGCAATAGTCGCCTGTTTTGCGTTATCGAGGTTAGTCTTTCGTTTACGGGCGTTCGCAATCGGTCAAGGGGCGGGTGAGCTTACAAAAGACTGTGAAATGAATCGTTAGCAAAATGATATTATCAATGAAGGGCTTGTAGGGACTTACATTTCGGCATCTTGGCGGCCGTGGGGGGTTGTGTTTCTGCTTTTGCGGCTGCGCTTGCTGAGTTCGCGGTAGCGGCTGAGGCGCGATGGTGGTTGTAGGTTGGTTTAGCTAAAAGTTGGGCGGCGGGGGGACCCACGTGATCGCTCTGTGTGAGCTTCTCTGACGGGTTACGCAAGGAAGGAAGTTAACTGTGCATCGGAGAAAGGTATCACTTGTTCCAAGGCTAGGTATCAGGTCCAGAATACCGGCCTATGTCATTTTCATTTTTTGACATTTTGTTCTAATTTGTCACCGTTTTCTGCGGTGATTGACATGCAATGATCTATACAAGTATGAGGAGAGCAAGCTCACAAAACACGCTTGTATCGTTCCACGACTCATTCAATGACCATATCGACATTCAGCAACTTTACAATTCATACATACTAGCTACTCAGAGCTATTTTCAACTCCAATGGTATCTCTTGCCGCAGCATGTATTCGGCACTGCGCCGATGGCACGGTCGACCACCGACACTGCCGGCACGTGACCTGCCACCCCTGAACTGTCCGCCACATGTCGCCTTGCCCGCTGAACCAGGCAAAGCGGCCCAAGGGGGTAATGGACAGGTGTGGATACCATCCCGTCCAACGCGACACCTTTCAGTTTCCCGCAAACCTACCAAACCACCCCCCAACGCCTTGGCCAACGGATACTTGAGCCCCGGATCTCTCGTATCTCTCATATCTCTCTCTCGTTTGTATTAAGGAGATTGAGACGTTTTGCCAAACGATTGAACTCCCGGAAAATACACACCTCCCCGATTACGACGCTACGAGGACGATCTATCGGAGCAAGAAAAAAGCCGTCCAAAAATGGCAGCCCTTCGCTCATCACCACTGCAGTGGCTCTGCAGCCTCCTGCTGCTCGTCGGCGCGGCCAGCGCGCTTCGCTTCGAGCTCGCGGCCCACGGCGGCAGCGAGAACCACAAGAAGGAGCGCTGCATTCGCAACTTTGTGAACCGCGACACGCTGGTTGTGGTCAAGTCGACGGTTGGAGGCTTCAAGGGCGACGGCATGGTGGTCAACATTCACGTACGTGGAGCCGCCCTTCTGGCTTGTTCAGATGGCCAGCGAATGGCGTCTGCTTCTGGGCAATTATCTTTTTTGTTACATGTTTTTTACTAACTGGCGTGTTTAGATCCGTGATGCCCTCGGCAACGAGTACGGCAAGCCACGCGACGTGGTCGGCGAGTCGAAAACCGTCTTTACATCGCACGCCGACGCCGCTTTCGACGTGTGCTACGAGAACCTCCTCGACGGATGTACGTTCCCCTTTTTTTTTTTTACAAAATTGCAGATTTGAGAGAGCCATCAAATCACTAACAGATCCAAAACTTCGCAGCCCGCCGAGCAAACCCCGCCACGCGCGACATTGAGCTCGACATTGACATTGGCGCCGACGCCAAGGACTGGTCCGCCATCCAGGCCAACGAGAAGCTCAAGCCCGTCGAGGCCGAGCTGCGCAAGATTGAGGAGATGACGGCCGAGGTGGTGCAGGAGATGGAGTACCTGCGCTCCCGCGAGCAGAAGCTGCGCGACACCAACGAGAGCACAAACAACCGCGTCAAGTGGTTCGGCGTCCTGACCACCTGGCTCCTCATTGGCCTCTGGGGCTGGCAGATTATGTACCTGCGCGCCTACTTCCGCAGCAAGCACTTGATCTAAAATTGCCCGCTTGAGAGGACTTTTGTAGAGATTTCTTCATACAGGACAAATTACAATTTTCTTGTTATTGCATGCGAGGGAAGGAGGAGCAGCACAAAACTTCGTTGGGCCGGGCGTTTTGATTTCGTAATCATGACGGGAGGAGGGCACAATTATATGAACACATTTGATGCCGGGTGGATTAGGGGAAGCATGAACACACAGTCGGAGCCGGACGGAGGCTTTTGGCTCTGTTTTGTTAATGGTTTACAACAAAAAACATATACTAGGCTGGTCTGAGATGTTTCGTCTCAAGCCAGTTTTGAAATTAATAATCTATGCACAAGCTACGTTTTTGAATGTGAAGGGCCAGCCAGAAGCTATCAGTATAGAATTTCATTTCATTTGCATCATTCCCGGCTTATAGTAACAAAAATAACTCTTGAATAAGAAAACAGACAGAAATAAAGAGAAAAAAAAAAGGTATCCCTCCCCCAAAACCAAATCAAAAACACCAATTCAATTCAAGCCCTTAACCTTCCCCTCCCCGTCCCTCGGGCAATAAGCCGCCCAAGCTCCTGAGCACCTCCATGATGGGCATATCCTTTGTGCCCGCGCTGCGCCTCTCCCTGTCTTCCCTCTCCTTGAGTCTCGCGGCCGCCAGCCGCAGCACGCGGTCTGCCTGTCCGCCGGCGGCGCGCACGCGCTGCTCCAGCTTGTGCACGTTGTCGGCGAGGTGATCGACCTGGAACTCGAGGCCGCGCTGCACCTGCGCCAGACGGGCCTGCGTCGCGGCGCGGACGCTCTCAAAGGGCTCCATCTCTGCGGCTAGGTAGGTTCGGATGCTGACTTCGTCGGCTTCTAGGAGGGAGGGGTCGGGGAGTTGGATGGTGGGCGGTTTTTGTCGTTGTGGTTGTGATTGTGATTGTTGTGGTGGTTGTGATGATGATGGGGAGGTGGTGTTGGTATCGTCTAGGAAGAGAGGTGGTGGTTGGGAGGGAGGCGGTTTTTGTATTGATTGCCATGAGCTTTGTTCTTCTTGTAATCTGTAATTGCGCGTTAGCAACTGGGCTGATGTTGTAGTCTAATCGCTTCCACGTACCGTTTTATCCTGGCTTCAAGGCTCTTTGCCTTTTTATCCAGTTCTAGATTCCGTGGATTCGGTTTCCGCGGTATAGGCGGCACGGGGGTATCTGAATCTCGCCTTTGCCAATCCGAAAGCTCCAACCGTGCCTCAAAATCCTTTAACAACTGACTTTGAATCGCCCGTGCTTCACATACCAGTCAGCATCCTCGTCCGCGCGCCATTGAACAAAGGGCAAAATGAAGGCAACTTACCACCGAGTATGACATTAGAATTCGCCGTCCCATGCCGCGGTTTCTCAGGCAACGCCCTCTCACCACACCAGGTAAGCAGCTGCTTCATCCGCCGCGGCTCAGACAGGTCTTCTGTCGAAATATGCTTATAAAAATGCGCGGCGTCAACCTCGCGGTGCGGAATCGCCGACTGCCCGTTCTCGAGCAGCAGACTCGCCCGCCGGCCGCGCGAGCCCAGGCTGCTCCGCCGCCCCGAGGCGCTGCTGCCGCCCTTTTTGCGCATCTCCTTGTTGCGGTCCATGACGGGCGTGTCGGCCATGGGCAGCGCAATCGTCGTACGCTCTGGTGACTCGAATCGGTCATGCCGCCGTGATGATGATGACGCGCGGCTTTCGTTATTTCGTGTGTCTGTATCCTTGTCCGCCTGCTGGGCCTTGGTGCTCTGCCGCGACGCATTCTTCCGCACCACCAGTTGCGGCTCGTCTGGTATCGTCGCGGGCGGCTTCCCTCTCGGAGACCTCCTCACCGGCTGGTGGCTCTCCTCCGTCGTCTTTGCCTTTTTAGGCTTCCTCGCGAATTGAAAGTCGCCATCGTTTTCGTAATCTACCGCGGCTGCGTTCTGAGCGTTAGCGCAACTTTCCTCCATCCATGAGTGCACAACCAGCTTGTCCTGCCTCTTCTTCCCCCGTAGACGGCCAAAAACTCACCCGCTAGACGCTTGCCGGGGCGGCGATCCGGTTTGTTGCTCATGCTAACTTCAAGCGGCGGTTGGCGAACGGCCACAAGAGTCGTCATGGACGGCTGCCGTGTACTGTGCTTCAAGGCTTCATGAACCCAAGGCTCTTCTTCCCTTTCCCCGCGCCTGCGCGCGCGCCAAATTTAAAAAGTGCCGACTGTGCCGGTTCGAATCAAAAGACACAGCTGTAATTCCATAAATGTATCGCGGCCAATTTCTGTTGTCGTCGCGCAAAACGTTTAATTATTTACCGCCTGGCGGTTGGCACTCCCGAATTGACCTTGGCGGGTACGTGGGAGGGTGGGTGGTGGCAGGCGTTCGGCGCGTGCGTCGCGTCTGCGCAGCGCAGCAAAGCAAAAAGCGAGAATCGGATGGGCCGTCGCGATACGTGCAGGCGCATGCACGATAATCCTGGGTCGCTAGTCGTCGCCTCGTACCGGAATTAATGGGGATTTATGCGGCCGCAGTGATGATTTCGTCGGCGCGGGAAGGGTCGCGAGGCATGGGGTTTCGTGGTGTCGGGAACCTTGGGCGGTGTTGTTTACCTTTGAAGGTGAGCGACGATTCCACCCACCCACGCTAGGCTATTTTTGGCCATCCAACGCCCCTCTTCCAAACCGCCCACCGGTACGCTGATTGGCCCAGTTGCTGCCCGTCCGCCAACTTCTTGACAGCTTGGGCTGTTAAATAATACAAGATAAAGGTTACGCTGCGCGTGGTCTTGACAGATCTATTACGCCAATCACAGTATAGTTAGTTACTTTCACGTCATGTCGAGGTGTAGGCTTCATCTTCATGCATATGTAGCATTTCGTTTCCAGTAGCTACTTGTTATCGAACTCAAAACACCAGTTGCTCGCAAAGTCCTTGCGAACTCTTCCTAAATTACCAAATTGCCATCCAGAACGCCGCAGGCCGTAGGGTTCGCCTCGGCCAACTCCTTTTAATGTATCATGCAAAATATATGTACTAAACCCACCAGTCGTGGCCAATCGTGGCCGAGCCAGTACCGTTGCAAATCCACCAAAACCACACTCAGCGATGAGTGGTACACGATATACCAAGTACGTCTTGGGCAAATCGGCACAGAGCACCCATTTGTGTCATAATAAAGCATGTTGTACAGGGTCAATAAAGGTTGAGAGACAAGACAGAAACAAAGGCATGCCACCATCTTCTATAGTTTCGAGGGTGGCAGCCATGGCACGAGTTGTGCAGCAGCACAGCATCTCATAGCCAAAAAAGAAACAGCATCAAGATTCGTACAGATTCTCATGTGCCTCATAATAAAGATTTTGGTTCTCGTTTTGGTGGTGTTGATGTTGGTTTTGGATGTGGTTGGCAATTCCCGTTGCAACGTGGACATTGCCTTCCAGACGACTCATTGACTAAGAGAATCGACGCTGGACACCTTGACCAGCCATAACCTGCTGTTGGTTAGGCATCGGCCCAGCCATGCCATACGGGTTCATCTGGGGGTTGTAGGGCTCAACAACCTGCGACATGAATGCGCCATGCAGACCCTGCTGTTGGGTGACGGGGCAGTCCTTGTGGGCAAGGAGGAGAGTTTTCAGGTTCACCACCTCCTCGCGGAGCTGCGTGATTTGCGCAGTAAGAGCGTCATTCTCGCTGCTGAACATCTCAACCTTTGTCTGCAAGTTTGCGAGCCACTGCTTCTTCCGCTGGCGACATTTGAGTGCGGCAACACTACATTGATATGTGTTAGCAAAATGACTTCTCACTGGCGCCTGTCATAGCAACGTACCGATTGCGCTCCAAAAAGTTCTTGCGCTTCTCTTCATCCGTCATCTTGGTCTTGTTACCATGTTCATCCTCCTTCATATCGTCATCATCGTCAGACGCTTCGGAGGGACTAGGAGGGGGCTGGGCCGCGGCACCGCTGTTGCCTTTTGATTTCTTGGCGGGCGGTGCCTTTGTGGGAGTCTCGTCCGCCTTCCTCCTGTTATTGGCAGCCTGGTTTTTCTTGCCCTTGCCTTTAGCGGCGGGCTTTGCCGGTTCCTTCTCTTCAGAGCCATTGCTGGCTTCGCTAACACCCCGTCCGGCATCAGGGGCAACGCCGTTAGCTCCGGCCTGGTTGCCAGATGCGGGGTGCGCATGGCCGGCAGCAGCGCCTTGGCCGCTGTTACGACCTTGGGCAAGCATAAAGAGACCATTGGCAGCGTCGTTATCATGAGGGTCAAATGGCCCCGACGCTGCCTTTGGTTCGGTCTTGACACCGTTGGGCATGTCTTGTGGTTGAGAAGTGGGTTGCTGCTTGGCAGTCTGCTCGGCTTGCGCCTGTCCCTGTTGCTGTTGCGACTGCTGCGCTTGCTGGGACTGCTGCTGCTGTTCTTGTTGCTGTTGCTGCTGCTGCTGTGGTTGTTGAGCAGCTTGCTGCTGGTTACCGTTGGCCTGGTCGCGCTTTGAAGCGGCGCTCAAGGCAGTGCGGTGGAAGTCAAGGGTGCTGGGCGTCGCACCGCCACTGGCGAGCTGTGCGAAGAGAGCTTGAGAGTTGGGACTGGGAGCCGGGAACATAGACCCGCTACCGCCTGGAGTCAAGCCGGAGCGCAGTGACGACTCGTTTGGAGTGGGAAACCCACCACGCAGATGGTGGCTGTCGCCAAAGTAGTCGTTGGCTGGGCCTGAAAGCATAGCAGGGCTCAGGGGACCGGTGCGCAGAGAACCTCCTCCCCAGTTGAACGGGGTCGAGTTGGTCCCTGGCAGGAGCGAAGACGGCGAGGTCAGCGCAGCGACGGAAGGCAACTTTGTACCTCCTGGTGTCTCGGGACCACCACCGCCACCGAAGGACTGCTCGAACGGGTTGGGCTCCAGACTGAGAGAGCCGCCGGGCTGCGGCGCGAAGTAGTCGGGTGTGTTTGTGCCTTGCTGGCCGGGTCGAGGAGGTGGCGCGAGCGGTTTCGCGGCTGAAGCATTGGATGAGCCGTCAGGCTTGGAGGATTCGTCGGTCTTTTTGGTGTCTCCTGCGGCGTCTATGCGAGAAATGGTAAGCTTAACCCTGGCGGATGGTGGTGATGGCAAAGATGGAAAGCGCGGGTGGCAAGAGCGGGCGGCGCGGGGAAGGCCGGCGAGAAGTGGCAAGTAGGCGACGCGAAGTTGGGGTACGGTGATGAGGAAAGGACGATGATGCGATGCGACGATGCGCACGATGGTAAGGGAAGAGACGCAGGCGCAAGAGCGCGGACGGTGATGCAGATGCAGATGCGGGTAGGGCTGGGGGTCGGCGGCGATGACGACAATGGCGATGATGTAACGAGGCGAGGTTGGGCTTGGATGGTGTTTGTATGCCGTGTGCGCGGTGGCGATGGGCAGTGCAGGCAGGGGACAGGGCAGGTATAGGGCAGGAGGGGACAGTAGAGACGAGAGAGAGAGGTACTACTCACCTTGCTTTGGCGATGTGTTGGCGTTGTTGTTGGTGTTCTTCTTGGACTGCGTAGGGGACTTCGACTCACCTCTGGTCGAGGCGTCGGTCGCGGAAGTCCCCATGATGACGATGATGTATTATATTATGGGTAGGGGTAGCGTAGTGTGGAGAGGGGGGAGGGGGTGTGACGCCTAGCCAAAAGGCAAACAGATGATGTCGTAAAGGTAAAGGACTCGAGGTGCGAACAATGAGGTCAGAGGCAGAATTAAACAAAAAGCGGCAGAAAGCCTGGCTTGGCTCTTGTCGCAGCGAGAGCGATGGTTGGGGTGGGATAGGCTGGGTATGGCCTGGGCTGGTGCGCTGGGGGGGGCGAAGATTGACGCTCCGGCAGGCGACTCTTGGAGCCAAAGGGGGGGTGTGTGTTGGAAAACGCAGTGTGTGCTAGCGTCTCTTGCGGCGTGGGTACGGGAGTCGCTGTAGTGGTTGAAAGCACCGAATTTGACCAGTGTGCGCACTGGGTGAGAGAGGAGGAGAGAAAGAGAGAGAGAGCGCGCGACGCTCGGGAGAGAGAGGAGAAAAAAAAAAAACAAGTGGTCAATATGTTTCGGCCAAGAGGCAAGAAAAGATCTCTCTCAGAGAAGAAAAGGGACGGCTCTCAGACAGGACCCAGCAATCGGCTACTCGTCCTGCGGCGAAATCTCGTCGTCCGCGTCTCCCTTTTTGCGGCCACACGACAAGCAGCAATGCGGCCAGTGCCTGCGCATCGAATGATTGCAGAAAAAAAGGTACGGAGCAGCGTGTCGGGCCAGCGAGACAGACCAAAAAAACAACAACAGCCAAGTGTCTTTCCGGCCTGGGGGCGTGCGACGAATAGGCGAATGTGATGCGATGCGATGCGATATCTGGCTGCGCGGGCGGCGGCGGCGGCGGCGGTGACGCGCGAGGGGGCACGGATTTGCAGCGCAAGTTGCGAAAAAAAGAGAGTTGGGATGGGGTGAAGACGTCAGAGATGACGTTGTGAAAAGCAGGGCGAGCATTAAAAGAAGGCGCAGAAGAATGGGGGACGGGGCCAGCCTACCTACCACGTCTGCCACCCATGCGCCGCGAAGAAAAAAAATGGAGGTGGGGCAGGGGGGCGGCGGCCACACACACACACCCATCTCCTTTCCGACCGAGGTACCTGCGCAGCTGGTGGGCGAGGCACGCATCGTGTCGGTACCCTCTCTCTATAGGCTTACAAACCAAGTCTTCATATCCGCACTGTGTGGAGGTTTCAATTTGCCCAACTCTGGCCCGAATTGCGTTCTGTCACACGGCGCCATCCAGCAGCATCCAGAGTGCGAAATGGGTAAAACCTGCCTCTTTTCTCTTTGAAATCGGACTGCACTCTCCATATCAATTGGATCAAAATAGCAGAAATTCACCCAAAAGTAGAATAAACGCAAGAGTCTCACTGGCCTTGCCTTCCCCCTCTCTCTACACCGCGACGAATGCCGACTCCCTCGGTTGCATTGCATCACACAGTCCACGCACCGTGTGTCCGCTTTCCACGGGCCGTTTTCTCCATGCAGACCACACACCCAGTGCGTCGAAACCCGCTTCGATACGAGCCCATTCAACTTAGTCGCCGTCTTGTTCTGGTCTACGAGGATAGACGAGCCCAAGCAAGGAACAGAGACCAGGGAATAATGCGCCTTTGCCTCCAAGAGGAGACTGTGTAGAAAGCCACATTCCTCTTCTGGCCGTATAGTCCAAGGTCCTTTCATGGCGAGACCAACCTGTAAACCACTAACGCACACCATCCATCGCGTTTTGCCTGGCACTCATCGTCTCGAGGGGTCAACGTACCATGCCGAGTAATATCGTATACTACAAAATTACAGGAGAGTAAACCATGTACTGGCCAGGAATTGCGCAATCCTCACCACCGTCAACCGAACAAGGTGCCTCTCCTGCAGAGTAATACTCGGCCAGTGTCCCTAGCACAGTGAGACCGCCATCGTTCTCCCTGACCGTGGGGGCGAACAAGATACACGTGCATATTCGTTGTCCTCAAACTACCATGCACAGCTACTCCTGCGGTCAAAGATTGAAAATAAGGGCCTTAAAACTACCTCCGTCAGGTACCTTCTTTTCCGCTTACAGCACTCAACCAGCGCAAATCTCTCCATTCTTTCTACTGATTTTACCTTTGCGAATTAACCAACATCTTTCCCAATCATCTGCAGTCAACACAGTGCCAATTCCATTCACCGCCCCACCCACCCCCAATCTGAACAAGGTGCCAGGGGGTGTCGCGCGAGTCTCGTTAGCGCGCGACCAACCAAGAACCCGCCTGCAATTCTGACCGTCCAGTGACGTCAGCACTTCCCATGGCCGCCCACCCCACGGGAACCGCAACCAGCATTGAACGATCAACAAGAGGAGCAAACAAAACAGGCCGTCTTGCATTGCCGACATTCGTAGCTCCCTCGGAAAGAGAAAAGCGGAGGAGGCTCTGCCATCTCCTGATCTTGTAAAGTACCCTATCAATCGAGGGTTGTATCTGATCTGATGGGTGACGACGCCGGTCATCTTGTTCCTCGTGCTCTCCAGGGCCCAGCTGGGCGAGCTTGCATGTACGAGAAGTTGTTTGTAATCGCTGCTACGCCCGACCGCTATTCTACCATGGGCGTTGGGCCGCTCACGTCCATCGGCTTGGTCCTGGAAAAAGGGGAGTTCGTGGTGGCTGTTACAGATAGAAACCCACTAAAGAATCACCGAGCGGCTCGCTGGAATTTTGCCTCGCCTGGAATGGCAAGGGGGATCTTATCATGACTGGCTTATCGAACAGCATGCATGGCACTGTGCAAATGTCGCCTGGCGCTTTAGGTTTGTTAAGTTCGCTCGTGTAACGAGACAAATGCACCTGTCCGCAGAGCCCCTAGAAGTGGAAGGGTTTGCGACAACGCCGTCTTCCATGCGATTGCCGCATTTGGTGGCGCCCCATAGTTGAACGTATTATCGCACAGCGCACAACGCTACAAGTCGCGTCACCTTGGGGCAGATGGCTCTATGAAACGTGTCGGCAGTATAAGCACAATGTAAAGTTGACTACCTGATCCTTTAAACCGACTTGATTGGCCTTCTGCCTTTGATCTCCCTGGTGCTTTTGTAGCTACCCGTAGTACTAGTGTCAGCAAATGACAAGCTCACTTGGAGCCATGTCGTCTTCAACGCGTTTGAAGCTGTCTACCAGCCTCCGCTACTGGCTGCAGCAGCTGGTGCAACAGCCGCACTTCCATTGCTCCAGCCAGCATCACCGGAAGCATCCCCATTACCAGCGGCATAGTCGTCGGCAACATTGTCAACTGGCATCTTCTTGCACCGAACCTTGGTGTGCCCAAACTCACTGCAAGTGCTGCACTGCACTTTGCTCCCTGTAAGATGTCAGCGTTAAGTGAAAAGATGCCACAGACACCACATCACTCACAGTCAGTTGGCTCGGGGCAGTCCCTTCTGAAGTGTCCAGTCTTCTCGCAGTTTCGGCAGACGACGTTGTCGAGGTTCGGGGGCTGGTCACAGTCTGCAGCCAAGTGGCCCTCCTGGCCGCAATTCCTGCAGGCTCTACTACCCGCCTGGGGACAATCTTTGGCAAAGTGTCCCTCTGTGCGGTATCAGTAAGGTTGCTATGAAGTCCATCCAGCGTAAAGTACTTACTCTCTTGGCATTTGCGGCATTCAACGTTGTCGAGGTTCGGTTCCTCTTCACATTCAGACGCCCGGTGACCGGATTTGCTTAGAGTATGTTAGCACACTTCCTTAGGATTACAGAAAGCGATACGTACCCGCAGTTCTTGCAAGCAAATCTGTCGACGCGTGGTTCAGGACCTTTTAAAAATCAGCAGTGTTCATGAACCAGTCACCAGTGACTTACAGTCGCGAACACGGTGGTTCTCAGCGCCACAATTGTAACACTTTGTTCCTTTGGTAGGTCGTTCAACTTTTTCCTGAGGGCAGTGCTTGGAAATATGGCCGAGTTCATCACAATTTGTGCACTTTGGCTTGCCACAATCGACCGGCTCACCTGCATCGTCAAGCCTGCTGAGCAGTTCTTCGCGACCCTGTGGCCAAGTGTCAACCTCGCGAGGTCTCTCAGGTTTCTCGCTGAACCTGTAAGAAACCGTAAACTTCTTGCCCGTATTCCCCTGAAGATCCATGTTGGTGAAAATGTCAATCAAGGATCGTTCGGTCGCAACCAGCCAGAGGTTGATGTTTTCGTGGATGAAAAGCTCCTGCAAGTCTTTGTACGTCACGTTTCCTTCGAGAGCCTTGACATATTCCTGGATACCTTCTTTGGCATCCTCGGCATCTCGCTCTGCTGCAGCCTGCCGAATCTTCTCCAATGCTGCCTCCGGAGCAACGTCTGCCACGTGGCTTCGGTCAATCTTGCGAGCGCTCTGACAGTCTTTCTTCAGGTGACCTAGAGCCTATAGGTTAGCCACGATTAATACGTGTCTTGCATACTGACATACCGTCTTCACCACAGTTATCACAAACCATGGGTGGCTTTTCGGGGCACTCTCTTGCCATGTGTCCTGGCTGGTGACAGACTCGGCACGTCATGGCTTCGGCATTTGGGCACTCTGCGCGACGATGGCTGATACAGTTCAGTATTTAACTCAATTTTTTTTCATAACCACAAAGTTTTCACATACCCAGGCTCGCCGCAGCCAAAACACTTGTCATCGCGAGGGCCTTCATCGTTGTTGACGGCATCATTGAAGGCGGCACTGAAAGGCAAGGTTAAAAGTTTGACAAGAGAATATAGGATCTGTTTCGTAAACGTACTCATTATCTGCTGTCTTAAACTGGCTGGCTCTATAGACAGTGTTAGTATCTTATTGGTTGTCTCAGGTTAAGGAAATGTATGTCACCCAGTCTGATTGTCAGAGCTGTAGCTCGGAGTTGGTCCGCTGCTCCAGGGATCATTGGCACCAGTAGCTCCCCACGTATCAACCTGAACAGGACCACTGTTCCAGTTACTCATGGTGTTCGTTTGCGATGGTTGGAATTCTAGCCAAAGGTTGGCCGATGGTTTCAGATTCACTCAAGCAGTTTGGTACTGGTAACTTGCAAATGCGATGAACAGCACTGGAAACGAATTTAGTGGCACTATGTGAAGAAACAAAGTACCTGGAAGATGAGGAAGAGGAAAACACGAAAATGGGCGCGTTGGCAAAAGTGTTTGAAATGGCTTCATTGCCAGCTGTTGCCAGCCGGCACGTGTGTTTGCAGCTGGCAAGAGTCGACTGGAGCGATAGTGGCTGGCAAACAAAATAGGCGATTACAAGGTCAGTAGAATATGAAATCGCTGTCCAATTCACATCTCAGGTAAGAAATAGGTGATTATAACACTGTCGTGGTCGTGGCAATGTGCTCATTGGCATGTTACCTGCGCGCTGTGCCAATTCCCGAGCTAGAGCAGTAACGTCGACCAGATTGCCGAATATGCACAAAGCGTCCAACTATTTACCAGTACATACTTCAGACCGAGCAGCAGGGGTCCAGGTACGCAATACTAATGTTAAATACCATCTGTGAACGGAATACCGCCCCGAAGACTAGTGCCTCGACATTGGTCCGAAGCTTGTAGGGTAGCAAGAGTGCGTGCTCACATCGGATACAGGCCCCGATCCCTGCTGTCGGGCATGCGTGTGGTTTACGACGGAAAGCCGACGACTGTACAATGATAGCAAATCACGACTAAGCGGCTTATTTACGCACAGCTCGGACTTGGTAATGCTCACGACGGCATAGGTCAGCCACTGGTCCCTGGTCGGGTTCCGCTTTCGGAGGGGCCGAGATATCACCTGTTGGAGGGGTCCCCTCCCTCCGCACTTTGCCATGGAGGCGCCCTTGTGATTTTCGGCAGTTTCCTGCACTGTGCATTTGTATGGCGCCGGCCACATAAATACAGTGCGCAAAATCCGCAAAATGTGGTTCTTGACTAATGTTCTTATCAGTCAGGCACGGGAAAGTCAGGCAATTTTGTCTCCTTACAAATACAGCATAACGGCCCCGACATTTGTACTCGCCCGATCAGAGCTCACTTAACACTTGCCCTGATATTCAAGCGCCGTCACAATGTCGCCCTCAATCGTTACGATAGACCCGACAGACGACACTGTTTCGTCATCACACGAGCAGCGCACTCTGCTCCTCGCCCCGCCGTCGCTCGCATCCCACCCGACCGCTCTGACGTCGGTTCTTTCACAGTATGACCGCTCCGTCACCGACCTCCAGATGCTGGACCGCCTCTCTGCAGGACTGGTCAACCTCCCTGCACTTACATATGACCTTGTCCTGGTCCTCACCGACGCGTCGTCTTCCCTGACAGAGGCGTTGCCCCTCCTTAACCGAGCCGTCCTTGGCCCGGTAGCCGAGTCGCTGAAGCCCAAGGGCCGCCTGCAGGCGCTCGACGGCAGCAAACTCGAGTCGGCGGCTCTGGCAAAGGAGGCTGTGCTGGCAGGACTTGTCGCTGGCGCTTCAGGATACGAGAAGCCTGACTACGGCGAGAATGAAGGCACCGTGACGTTGAAGCTCGGAAAGAAGAAGAAGAGTGACGCTGGCCCGGCTGTCGGCAGCGCCACCGTCAATCTCAACGGTGGTGCAACAAAGGTGGACTTGAAGCGTCCTGCTCCATCAGCACCGGCCGGCGTTGGATTTGTCGACTTTAGTGACGATCTTGACCTCGACGATGACGAAATTATCGACGAAGACACATTGATGACTGAAGATGACCTTAAGCGTCCCATCAATATCCGTACGTCCTTGGTTACTCCCCTTATACACCCTGCATCCCAACTAACATTCCCTTCTCCAACAGCTGCTGAATGCCAGCCAAAGCCGGGCAAACGCCGCCGTGCCTGCAAGGACTGCACTTGCGGACTCGCAGAGCGCCTTGCCACCGAAGATGCCGACAAGCGAGCCGAAGCCGACAAGACACTGGCCAGTTTCAAGCTGGCCGCCGACGACCTGACCGAGGTGGACTTTACCGTCCAAGGCAAAGTGGGCTCGTGCGGCAACTGTTCGTTGGGCGATGCCTTCCGCTGCGACGGCTGCCCCTACATTGGCCTCCCACCGTTCAAGCCCGGCGAGGAGGTGCGGCTGCTCAACAATGACATTCAACTATAAATCAGGGATTACAAGGGCAACATCGCAAGCGAGGACAATGTATTTGCAAAGACTGGTGGCATTTTCACGGCGTACAACGGACTTTTATTACACGTAGATGATACTGTTTTGGACAAGATGGGTGGCGAAAGGGTTGACACTGACTCTGATGAGAACAGAATATGGTTAGTACACAAGGTAGCGTCTGAAGCGTTTATTTAGATTTAGACGCCTGGCGTTTGGCGCACACACAAAGAGAACATTTCTTTACGTCCTACTTGGCATTGCCGCATTTCTGCGCGTGGGTCTCATTCATTTCACAACCGACTGGCGTTCGTATCGAGGCACAGCAGTATATCGTAATATTCTATTCCCAGAAAACGTTCCTAGCGCCTAAAAAGTGTTGGAGTATATACGAACATTGAAACGCGCAAATATGAGGTAATCGATCAGATATGTGCAAAGCTTTGCCATATGCTTCCAGTGCCAACACAGCCGCTCAGCCGAAATACAACTGGCCGAATGGGTGTAACAAGCGTCATGCCCCTTCTAAGCTTGAGCGTTCTTGTTCCCCTTCTCAGGCTTGCCATTCTGGCTCTCTCCCTCTTCGTCATCGCTATCATCACCGACGCTATATTTGTCGCTTGGGAGCGGGGTGCTTTGCAGGGCAATACCCTGTTCTTGCAGCTCCTGCCCCGATTCCAAGTCCGCTGGCTGTCTATCCCGGAAGTTGTCGCGGCTAGCCGCAGCAGTATCGTCCGATCGAAGGGCACTGTATGCAGCACCCTTGCGACGCTGGCGCCAGATGAAGAACCCGAAACCAGCGGCGGCGATAATGGCAAAGGCGAGGACAACCTCACCGGAGCGGCGGTAAGCCTTCCACTGTGCTTCCTTGAGCTGCTGCTTGATGGCCTCTTCGCTTTCTTTAGGGTTAGCCACGTCGCTGACACTGGTTCCGGGGCCCTTCTCGCCGTCGATGCGGCTGTCTGTGGGCTGGCCGCCAATGCTGGTAATGTCGACGCCCATGAATCGGTCAAGCATGTCTCTTGAGCGGCGGGGGAAGTCGAAGGGCACCATGTGGGAAGCGTTGTAGAAGTGCACATAGGTAAGATTGCGAGCCGCTTGCCAGAAGCCGGCATTCTCGCCCTCGAAGGTCCAGTCACGTCGAGGCGCCCATGTGCCAGGAGTGACCTCGAATCCCTTGCCGCTGTTCCATTCCATGTTGCTGATCATGTCTTCTGTACCCATATAGTTGCAGATCAGATCCTCTGCTCCCGAGAAGAGGAGGATGGGAATCTGCGACAACAACTCGGGCAAAATTTCGATTGCTGGGCTGGCACCCTTGGTATCAAACGAACTGCTGACCGCGCTATTGCACTCCTCCCAGCCAACGTTGCGCTCGGGGTTCACATGGAGTGCTGCGACGACTTCCTTCTTTCTCAAGTAAGGCGTGACATGCACCAAGTCCGGCGGCCAGTTCATACCGCAGCTAGGGTACGAATCCTTCAGGCGCACGTCATACATGTTGTAGCAAGCCTGGTCGCCGCCCTTGGAATCTTTGCTTAGCCTCAGGAATTGGGTCAAAATCGATTCGCACTCTCTGTAGGTGACGTGGCCAGGGTTGCTTGCCAGGACATTGTGGCAGGCCCGTGTCATGCCGCCAAGTTGCTGTCCCTCCGCCGAATCTTTATCCATTAAGCCCTTCTCAAAGACATATTTTAGATATGCGTCGTATTGCTCCACAGGGCTTATCCATCCGTTACCAATGAGGAGACCGCTCAAGTTCCACGGATCGTCAGGGTGCTCCTGATTGCGTTTTAGGATTGCCTGGGCAATGTACGGAATATGCTGTCCCGCATATGATTCCCCAGCAATATAAATCTATACCGATATTAGCACCGCATAATACTGATGGTGGAAGCTTGGCAACTCACGTCGTCCTTGTTATACTCGGGGAAGATCTCAAAGAACTTGCCCAGAAACTTGATGAACTGGTCTGCCATTTCGCCCAGTTCATGAATGTAGCTATCCGTATCGACATAGCTGAATCCAGTACCAACAGGGTTGTCTACGAATAGCAAATTCGCAAACTCATGCCATGAGCCTTCGTTCTCCCTGAGGGTGCTGTCGTCTGTGAGTCGATAAGGGCCAATCTCCATCAATGCGCCGTCCTCGGAACTGCAGCCAGGACCACCGTTGACCCATATGACTGTTCGTTGACGGTTGGCAATGTGCTTATTTTGAAAATGCCAGAAGAAGAGGTTGCCGTTGTGTTCGGGGGTAACCTCGATGTGACTGGGTAGGAAACGCGTCAGCAACCTTGGGGCTTGGCTTCGTCGCAGGGGCATTGAACGGGATTTAGGGACTTACCCAGCATGCATCTTAACAGGCGTGGAATCCGTAGGAACACCAGGAAGATCGCGCACGTAATAATCGGCAGCTGACGGTCCTGCGACGGCCATCAACGGCGCCAGGCCGAAGAGGACAGCCTTGAGCCATCGTCGGCCACCGGCGGCGCGGGACATGGCAGGCGTGTTTGCGGTCGCACCGCTGTCGGTCGGTCGGGAGGTTGCGACGGATGTCCCGGTACGATTCCGTTACGAGTTTCTTGTTAATGATGTGCTGCTAATGGCAGAGAGTCGGTCGCAGGTTGGAGTTGTTGCGAGATGGCTTGTTCAGGCAAGAGGTAAGGTGGCCACGTCTTACATACGCTAGCGCCCATTGAAGATGATGGAGGCGTTCCATGCTCGTTTTGGCAGGCGGAGTGTGTTTCCAATAGGCGGCGCAGCGCGCTAAAAATGGGGCTTCAATAGCACTGCCGATGCGTCGCTGGAGAGCTCAATGCGCTGAATAGAACGCCGCTTGAACAGGGTGCATATCATCAGCACAGCCGTAAACTGAAGAGGAAGGGAAGTATACTCTTTGTAAAACAGCCTATTCTGTATATACCATGAAAGCTGTATTTGGGAGCGCTAATGCGCCCGTATGGAATGGTGCAGACCTCGTTGCTACCTGGGACGTACTCCGCTGAGGCTTACCCAAATTGGAGGTAGCGATCCCCCCACCAGTCTCACCCAAAAGCAACGACCAAACTTTTTTTCCGGGCTACCGCAAGGAGACCTGTATTGCGTCAACAACCTGCAATACACCATTCGGCCAGTGTTTATAAACTCCTTTGTTCTATCACCGTGTCTCATTCAATTTCTACAAGTTCTGCTGAATCACATTTTGGGCTACCACCACAATGAGCTCTTCCGGAAAGACCATTATCGTCGAGCACCTCGATGAGGAGCTCGGCCCGTGGTCTGAGCTGGAGTACCGCTGCATCGCCAAAGAAAGCCATGAGAGAAACGGCTCCTTCATTCTGTCAAGTCTACCACCGGGTTTTAAGGTCCCTGAAGCGTTGGAGAGCAGCCCCGCCTTCACGGCTGAGCGTCGTGGCGTAGAGGAGATTTACGCCGCTGACAGGAGCCGAGTTTGCTTGCTGGACCCGGCTGCGGCCAAGGACCTGTCGCCCGAGGATGGCGAAACCTTTGACGTATTTCTCTTTGGTGGAATCTTGGGTAAGTGGGAGACTGTTCTACGATACGGGCGCATGAAACTGACTGTATTGCAGGTGATGATCCGCCCAGAGGTTGGTTGCCAACAACAATGTGAATCTCATGCCTCGACGTAATGCTGACGCGCACAATTAGATCGCACCTCTGAGTTGCGAAAGAAGGGCTTTGAAGGCCGTCGCCTCGGCCCCAAGCAAATGACGACAGATACGGCAGTCAGAGTAACAAGAATAGTCGTGCAGGACAAGAGTATGTGTGCCGATTGCAGCAACCACGACCCGGAAGGGGCCAAACCCGCTAACAGTCACAGTCGCACTCGGTGATATCTCATACCTCGACTTTCCTGAGCTCAAGTTCAACAAATATGAGAGCACGCAAATGCCATTCCGCTACGTCAAGGGCGAGGACGGCGAACCTATTATGCCAGAGGTACGTACCCTGGAGCTCATGATGTCCAAGTTTCTGATGCTTACCAACCAACTCATAGGGAATGAAGGAGTTGATAAAAAAGGACGCCGACAAGGCGGTAGATGACCTGGTTTAGACATGGTATAGAACTTGAATCGAATTCTCAAAGTTTTCCATCAGGCAATGATTCGCGGTGAGCAGAAGAAGAAGACATCATAGACCAACAACCTAGGTGTACCGTTGCCATTTAACCTACAGAAATCTATACTAATAGCACAGCTCAACCAACCTTGCCTTGCGATCCGTTACTTTGCAAGCTCGGTAGTACGTGCTATACCGTTGCTGAACGTCAAAGTCACTCCATGTTTGTCCTTACCAGCCAGCTCCAAAGACGCCACGGTACAGTGCATCGCGGATGCGACGAAGTGCAGCATCTCGAAGCTCATAATGCGGGCAGGATATGGCGTCTTCAGCCGGGCAATTTGCCAGCCTCACATCCGGAGCATCACAAGACACAATGCAGTTTGCTGCAAGTTTGCCAGGAACCTGCTGAGACACGACACGTCGACTGACAAGCCCGGACGCCATTATGGAAGCATCTCACGACTTATGCAGCCGGCGACCTGCATGGGCCATGGCTAAAATCCGTGGTTGATGTAATGTGCGTATCCGATATCAGACATGCAGTTGAGCGGAATAGGTTGTGTTGGAACCGGAGTGCAGGACGCGCACCAGCTTACAACATGATGCAGCAGCAATATATTCCTGACAGCTACTGATGCACAAATACGCCGCCAGCCGAGACAAAAGAAGCAAGCTAACTGCACCTGCCACATTGCTACTTCGGCTGCAGCGAAAACAAGAAACTACGCGTTGGAAATCCGGTCGCATATCCGGATATCGGGCTACGAAAGAGCGGCGCTACGCACCCGAGGAGCGCAAAACAACACCAGAAACCACCCAAAAAGTGAAATTTCGGGAGAAAGAAAGCAAAAACGAAAGCAAAAATGCAAAAAGGAATGACATTCCCTTGCAAAATTCATGTGCAAAAAGTGTGTTCCCGCGGGGGGTCGAACCCCGGACCTTGACATTTTAACATAGAACCAAAAGAAGTCCCTTGGACTATAAGAGTCACGCGGTAACCACTCCGCTACGGGAACAACCAAATGTAAAATTGGTTAATGCCATTTAAGAATGTACCGCAACGCAGACCCACTTGGCGTGGAAGCTAAACGCCACCAAAGCACAGAACCATGTGCAGCGCTAGTCCTGCGAGAGCCGCATGGGGGAAACTTAGACGAGTTCCCTGATACTGACAACCTTTGTCAAGACGGAATACACGGGTGGGTTGCAATGCGCCTACGCAGCTTACACGGTTTAATGCGAATCTCCGTTCAGCACTGCCACGTTTCCCGCCCATAGCTACGATGCTCGGAAGAGTCGGACGACCAGGTCTTCGGACGCCCAGACAATGGGATGACATGTGACGATGGGCATAATCGTCCCTTATGTCAGTGGATAGCGAATGGCAAAAAAATACAAGAGCGGAATCGGATCTCCATTTCTCGCTGCGATAACCACATATCAATTCCGTGGCCCCCGGTATATTCCCTATCTCCTCCGATTTGGGGGATACAGGCAGACACGTCGGAGTAGCCCTACAGTGCGACCCCCGTGCCCCGGATTCACATGCGCGCGTCCAGGCTGGTCGATGAAGGTGTAGACGGAACTTTCCAATGAAATTGTCAGAGCCAAATTTCTCAAAGCGCAGGGGACCTCTCATCGACGTCGAACATGGAACGCAGCAAAAACACTGTCGCGGCAATTTCCCTTTCCCCAGTCTAATTATAGATGCATTTCATGTTTCCAGGCGTGTTGTGAGACGGGTGATGTCTCCGACTGGGCTGAGTCCTGGGGCTAGGAAACTCGAAACACGGACCAGGGTGCCAGGTCGATCATACTTAAGTATCCTGGTGTACGGACGTATGTGCGCCATATTAGCTACTGCATTATATCACGACAATGGTGTAATAGCAGAAACTAAAAAGCATAGAACGCATGAAAAGGGGTAAATGAAGCCTGAACAACAACAACGTCGATGTAGTTCTACACCGCTTTACGAGCGCATACGACTAGCTGCAATGATTGGCAAGTTAGCGCGCGCGGAGCCCCGGGTATGAGCGCCGTCCGCGTATTGCTCTGCGCGATACGAGTCAGGTCCTTGTCTTGAGTCTGTGACGCAACACATGCGACAAACAATAACGAATTCCGGAAGAAGGTCCAGTAGAGGTATCTCCGCAGAAATTGTGACGACAACGGAGTACATTTTCGTCCGTTCACATGGCTGGGCATGAGTGTCAGCTGCGGAAACTGCCGCATACCCACGCAACGTGGTTGATCTTGAACGGGTTGTGGTGTGTAGAGTACGGGGCCAACCTTCGGAACATGTCGGTCGCTACATAGCAAGTACAAAGGCTACGGAATATGGGGGGGAGTTCGGACTGGGGCTTATGGTGGCCCCTTGTACTCCGTAGTTCGTTACTCCTTTCTGGATCGAGATATTCTCGGTTGTGGTCCATCATCCGAACGGCTCGATGGCTCCGGGGAGAGCACACTTGTCGTCATGAAGAAGCGTAGAAGGCAGTTATGAAGTGATTCCACCGCAAAACGACGGATTTGCAAACGCCCGAAAAGTCAATCGAATTCACTTCGATCTGAAGAACTGCATTGAGAATTTTCTAGAGTCTGGAAAGAGAAACAAAGGGCGCGTGGGAAATTGGAGGAGCAACCAGGCGACTAGTCAAGGCAGGCTTTGGAACATTCTGACAAGGTTCGCTGCGACTACGGAGACTCTGTGGTCACCGTAATTAGGGGCCATCTCTCTGTGGACAGTTCCACAGTACGAGCACGTCCGTGGCATGTCCTCGTAGGACGGGTTGGGCAGATTGCTCCGAAGGTTGAATCACCGGCAACGCAAAGTTGCTGACTGGATCGGCCGACGTCGTTGAGCCGAGGTGTGACGGGCGACCCCTCTTTTCCAGCGGCAGCGACGACAGCCGACAGCAGATGATTGAGTGGGGGTTGCCAGGGTCTGACGATTAGGTAACGAGCCAACCAGCGTGATTGCGAGACACTGACACCACTCGTCTGATCCCGCGCTGATCCAACGTGCGGATCCAACGCAGGCCCTGGAAACAGGGATGTTTTTGAAATTTTTGTCACGGACCTGCAGCGTACCGGCGCTTTGGTCTCCCAGGGCTCCAGGGCAGTTGGAGGCTGGTGGGCTAGGCGTGGCAGGTTGGCTGGGGGCGTATAGTTGACGTGGTTCCAGGCACTTGCATGGAGTCTGCTCACAGATGTTGCCCATCTCCCACGTCCCGTGGAGCATTGCGCAAGCTTCTTGCGCAAGTTGACGCCAACGTGACAAGGTAAAGACGACCACATAACCCAGCCGAGGCCCACTGTGACGACGATGCGGCTGTACGCCTTGCCCATGATGGTTAATGACGGCGGGGTTGGCGTTGTCTGGTGGCGGTGGTAGAAGCCCGAAAGCCAGCGGGCGCTCTCTGAAAAAGGTTCGAGACGAGGTACGTAGCACATCGCCGGGCAATGGGCAAGGATAGGGGTGACTTGAGACGAAACTCGAAGCTGCCAATCTGCGTAGGCCAGGCCACTGAAGACGGGCGACGGGCCCGGGGGCGGCTTCATCAGAAGAGCCCTGTGGACATTGGACACTCGACCTTGGTTACGGATCCTCACAGGGATGGAGCCAACTCCCCGCCAGTATTCGTTCTTCTCCGCAAGAGCAGATGCAGTAGTCCGAGCTACACGGAGAAAGACGGATGATGACTCTTTCGGGTAAGCCGTAATTGCAATGGCAACTATCCATAACACTCCGACGGACATTTTGAGCGCATTGGGAGCACGATGTAAGTCATCCACCATGTCATCCACCGTTATTACCATAGTATGTGATGGGGACGTATTAGTGCTGGTAGTCTGTTTTAGCGTCGGCCAGACAAGCTACTGTCAAGGCGACTGCCCTGCGGTTGGAGCAGGAGAGCCAACGATGGCAATCGATTGCTCCATTTCCTCTCGGCTGTCGATGCATCACACACGGCGATTTCCGTTCTGCGACTCATAGCGTATTAAACTACTAGCGAGCACCTACCTGACTAGGCATGGTGCTATCAGATGTTGAGCGTGAGCTCCAAGGCACGGGTCTACTAGCCCTTATAAGGCTCGTATTTGGTCGCACGTCTTGCTAGCCAGGGTATCGGAATATCCATTGTGTTTTAGTGTCGCGATCCGGAGGGTAACTGCCGAAGTTCTCTACCGGTGCTCGTGGCCCGTGGCCGAGCGCAACTCGTACGCGTTTTCCTCCAACGTTTCTTCACACACACCGACGACGACGTTGCACCGTAGAATGTGGTTCTCAACGAGGAGTTCGTTTCGCCGGGTGCCTCACAGGGTGGCATCCACTACCTCCGCTCCCGCTGTTGAGTACGACTACTCGTAGGTGGCTAAAGGACGAGGCTCTGTGGCAGTGCCCCTCTACGCGTTGCCCGGAGAGGAGCGAACAACTTGAGGAAGAGTGGCGCGAGGCACTGGAAGTTCGAGGAGGGGCGTGTACTCGTAGGCGAAATTGTCAACGTTAGAGATTCCTGCTGTGGCGTGTCTGTATAGCGCTCGTCTGGCACCTGTCTGCCCGGCCAGGGGCACTCCTGGCTTAACACGCGTACTCGTATGGTGCTACTGTACTCGTAGGTAGGCACGGATGCTACTACTCGTTACGAACCTGGTCCTTGCTATGTTTGGGCCCTTTTCCCGTTTCCAGCGCAGAAAAGGGTGCAAAACTCAGCTGCAAACTCCACCAACCGGGACTGCGTCTTGCATGAGCACCCTCTGCAGCGAGTTTTGGCGTCCTTCAGCCCTCTCCTCCTACCCTTATGGTGATTGAATCTCGAAATCGACGCATCGACCATGGTCATTGCACTGGCACCCAAGGTTGGCGCCGGCACTCTTTGCCTGGCAAGGGTTGCGTTTCGTAGCGTCGGGCGCCTGTGGCGGCCGTCAGCGGCAAGATCCCGCTCTCGGTGCATCTGCACCTCATTGCCTTGCTGCACCACACCGGCCGCCCGCCCACCCACGCCAACGCCAACGCCAACGCCAACGGCAAACGGTATCGGATGGTTGATCCGGCGCGCCGTTGAGGCGGTTTCATGGCACGCCAGCCCAGCCCAGTCCAGCCACGACCCGCTTGTCCAAGCTTGTGCGGAGTGCTGCTATGCCACCTTGGGCAAGTTCACGCCGCCCGTCTCCTCTGGCTCGCTACTAGCCTGACCTAACCTTTCGATACGGAGGTCTCCATCAAGCACGTGGCGGACAGGCCTGCAGATTATCACCTGAAGGCGACGTTAGCCCGAGCCAAACCCACTAATACACTCTGCCCAGCGCCCGCGCCACGCTGCCAACCGTGGAACTCTAAATCGAAAGTCCGCACGCATTCGCCCTCACGGCCCATTCATTGCCAGGAGGGCCACGAACGCAGGGAGCTTCGGTCGTCGGCCCTCGCATGCCTGTCGCACAGGAACCCGCGTGCCGCGCGGCGGCGTTTCTTAGCACGCTCACAACGAGGCTCGCCGCCGAAACCCAAAAAACCCAAGCAACCAACCCAATCCACCGACGCCTCCTCCGCATGGGTTCTTGTAGCCCGAGGTTTAATCTCGGCTATCTGGCCTCACGGCATCCGGCTGAAACATCAGGCCGCCGACGCCCCTCATTCTGTGTCCGTTGACCCTGAACTTTGGTCCACAGCTTCCAGTGCTTGTTGCAGTAAAGCTCCGTAATACCTACCTGCTCCGGTTGAGCCCTCGGTGCCACCGCACGACCAACCAAGCCAGCCATTTTATGGGCTTCAATGATGTCTCTGCTCGTATGGCACAACGTG
The DNA here is from genome assembly GCA_003056585.1 of Lecanicillium sp. MT-2017a. Lineage (NCBI taxonomy): Eukaryota > Fungi > Ascomycota > Sordariomycetes > Hypocreales > Cordycipitaceae > Lecanicillium > Lecanicillium sp. MT-2017a. The sequence goes on from PXYN01000409.1 coordinate 85,644, forward strand.
TAGTAGAGACGATGGCCCACCGTTTGACATTTGACAGCTGGGATCATCCCAGTATTCAATACAGTCCATGAAACATGGCGCAACAGAGTTCGACACAGCATTCGTCGTATTGTGCGCTCCCTTGGTTCTGTATGGCTGCCAATTGGACTTCAAGGCAGTCACTGCCCACAGCGGCCAATTCCTTCTTTGGAGCTCTTTCTGTCAACTCAAACAGCCTGGTCAAAGTTAGTGCCAACGCCATGTCCTCTCCGCGAGACACGCGGCCCGTAACGGGCTAGTCTCTCCGGGCTGTCATGGTGGTGTAGTCGTAAACCCTGCTGTTGGGCCATGTGCAAAAAATACAGAGCCGTTGTGAACACAAGGCCTATGTACAGCGTGGGTACTGGTATGCTAGAGGAGATTGATTACCTTGCACTATGTGCTCTCCATACCTCCGAGACATGGCGTCAGCTTGCTTTGCCTGCTGTGGTGGTCAGGGATGCCTCAGGGTTAGCTCAGGGTTAGGTGTTTCTCTTGAAACCAGAACCCGGAACCATAGCACTTCACATGTCTTCTCTCACAGCCGATGCCAACTGGCCCCCTATACAGGCTACCCTTTATGCTGTGTTCAGAGCGCTAACAGCACCGAACCACACTTGCCGTGGGTAAGGGCCATTGTCCTTTGCCCAGAAACGGCGTGGCGTTGCACCACGCGTTGCCCAAGCTAGAGCACAAGTGCGTTCCTGGCCCCATGTTTCTGCCCTTAGCACCCTAAAACCTTCCGGTTAGCAATTACGTGGTATCCGCCTTAGACCAGCCGCATGGCGCCATGTGCTGGATTTACACTTTCAATACAACTTATCAGTGGACTGCCCCAAGGCTGGGCGCTTCTGACATCCCATCACGCTGGTAATCCATGTGGGCCGTTGTCATGAGATACCACAGCATCCCATGCATATGCTTCAATCGATCCTGTCTGCTGATGTTCAACCAAAGCCACCTACTATATTGATATGTAAATCGATCTGACAAGGTTTCTGGACTGGATGAAAGCTCTCCACTCGGCATCTCATTCCAAAGGTACATGTGTATGCCTGGTGTACACGACAGCAAGCAAGTTGAAGGCGGACTACGTTCAACACGGGCGTTGATAGAAAGTTGAATGCAAGACAACTCCACGCTGACACCCGTCTGGTGGCACATGGCTATAGGCAGCTCACAGCTGCATCATTGTTACATCGTCACCATGAAAACGGGTGCTGTTAGTGCCCAAAGGTCTGTGCTAGTTGGCATCTCGCCGGCCGTACCAGAGTAGAATGAATGCACCGACGGAATGGTGTCAAACAGGCACCACTCTTCAGGCAGCTCCCCGTGAAATGCGATCCACACACAACTGATGTTTTACAAGGATACACCCTGTTCCCGGAACTGCCGATTACCGCGAGTCATCGCCTGCAGCCCCGCCTCAATGCCTCTTCTCTGGAGGAGGAGTGCCCGCAGTCATCCTGGCAGTCCCAACTATCGAGGTCATTGCGGCCGAGGCTAGTGCTCCTGTCAGAGTGTCTGCAGCCCGCTTCCCTCCCGGTTTGGGGTACCCATCCCACTGAGCTAGTATCGTTATAGAAGCAACTGGGTTATTGGTGCCAAAGTTGACTTTGACATTGCGGGAGACTACTGGGTGCTAGTCTTGCAACCAGGGGAAACCTCATCTTACGTTCGTTTAACTTGCTCGTACGCAATACCATGCCGATGTCCGCAGTCTCCGAAGCCATGGGCCTCACCGCTTGAACAAGACGACGACAATATTGGCTGATAAACAACTTGCTGGTCCACAGAATCCGCTCCAGGCTTAGATTCCGCTGCGTGGAGGTAACAATTTCACAAGCCTCCATTCCACAGACGCATATGCACGACGTACACTTCGAGCGGCGCCAGTCTCTTGTCCCCCAAAGATATACTTTGTACGTCCTCCTCAAGGTGTTTTCCAGGGATCCCCCTTCACAACTTTCCTGTTTCTCCTTCAAGAACCTCAGTTGGCCATCTCATGTTGTTGCAACTCCTGTCTCATGCACTGCTGGGCCCATCCCTCTTGAATCTGCGCCGCAAAGTTGTGTCCGTTTCTTGATAAAAATAGACCTGCTTCCTCCGCCAACATCCCAGTCGATCCATATCACAGGCTCAGCCACCCCTTCTGTTTCAAGAAATTAGCGGTCCGAGCTGGGGGTTAACTCTAGTCCGTTTCGCTCGGCCCTGCTCTTGCCCACAAGTGTTGCTGCGCAAAGGGAACAGACGGTCCCTTGCTAGGTCAACTGGACGGACGCTTCAGGTGCATTAACGGCAAGATTGTTTCGATCTCCTGCGGCCCAAAGCAAGTCAGTGCGCAAGATCGTTCTCGCGTCGATCATATCAAATCACCTCAGGGCTGCCCTTTTTAGGACCCGGCCGTCCCTCTCCTGTCAACACTCGCAGTGGAAACACCCATGCATTGTTGATTTTCATTTATATCCCTTGTCCGAGTGCAAATCATTTTCTTCAACTGCCTTTTGTCTTTGATCCTCGGTATCAGCCGAGGTCTTTGCCTTGCTATTGTCATCAGACCCGCGCGCACCCTGGAAAGAAGCGCTGGCCGCTTTCTACTTGAGCATCTCTCGAGAACTAACAACCACAACAGCGTCAACATTCTCTACTGAGCGCGAAAAGAGGTGCTTCGTTGACGGTTGACTGCAAAATCCAACAACGATGGACGTTACCGCTTTGTTAAACGCTTCAGGCTCGTTACCCGCGACAAAACGGGCACGAAGCTCAGAATCTCCTGCCATTACTCACGGCGGTCACACCGCACCATCCTCTGTTCTTCCCACACCATCTCCCGATAGAATACTCGCCCCGAGCGAGAGCGAGAAAGGAAAGACCTCTAACGGTCTATGGGGAAGCGTTGACTACCCTCTACATATATCTGTTGAATCGAAACTTGCCCCGGGGTCCGTCTTCTTCCACCCTCTCGACCGGAAGACGGAGAGTGAGCCCTCGTACGATACACAGTCAACACTGTATAGTCGATCGAGGAACAGCTCTGTATCTTCCAGGGCCAACTCCACAAGGTCAACATCAAGATCACCTAAAATGTCATCATCAAATACCTAGTAAGTTGTGCTTTGCCCCTTGATAGCGAAGGCGTACTGACCCGGACGCAGTTGGACAAAGACGGACTCAAAAGCATCGTCGCCGACGATGCATCGGCCGATGAGCCCGTCAGAGACAGTGTTGCAAATAAAAGGACAAGGTAGTTCCATTAATGTCGAGGAGAGGTAAGCTTAGTTAAAACAACGAGAGAACTACGCAGATCGCGTTTGAGACCCAAAGTTGCTGACGAGTTCGGTAGGCTGGCGACTTCGCAAGGCAGGACAGTTCCTACAAAGATGCACAAGAGAACAATGTCGGCACCGGATATTGCTCAGATTTCTGTGGCACGAATCCCGCATCAGCAAAGACACACCGTACCAAGAACATCAGAAACTATTGCAGAAGCTGCCACAGAGACGTTGCCCGAACACGCTCGACACAGTGCTGGCGCGTCGCCAGAAACATCGACAAACCCGGCAGCTGAGTTGGAAAAGGAGGCCTACTGCATGTTTGTCAAGGACTGCGACACTGGATCTCAACTCCGCAAGGCCATTTCACACCTCTTTGGCCGCAACAAGGCGTGCACTCTTCGCATCCCCAAGCACGTCTGGGTCTACTACTGCAGGAAACACTACCAGCGTATTCGCTACCGCAACGCCAAAACCTACCCCCTAAACCAGATGGAGCTTGTCAAGCTCCAAATTATCCGTCTTCAGGAGTGGAGTGACGAGAACCAAAAGCAGCAGACGGGCCCGCACATCAAGCAGTGGGCGCTGTCGCTTCGCAAGCGCGAACAAAGCCGCATCGAGAACGGCGGTGGCATGGACGAGCTGCACAGCGATGGCCGCAACGCCGCCGGCACCGCCGTACCAGAGTGGCTCATCCAGCGCGTAGGAAGTGGCTACACTACCGAAGAGATTATGGACGTTGCGAGCCGTCTGCATGCCGAGATCAAAGACGGCGTGCTGAGCCAGGTTCCCGAGGTGGAATTCCTTCCTGATATTGTTGACGGCGACTCTGCCTCAACGACCAAGACGGTTCGCACGCGCAAGCAGAGCCGTCCTAGCAACGGTCCAAGAACACCAAAGCGAAAGGCGCCAGAAACGCTTGAGCTATGCAGGCGCAGCTCCAACTTCTCCGAGGGCCAATACGGCGAATATCACCATGGAGAAGAGACATACGAGGTAGTCAGCCCGTCAGGCAAGCGAGCACGAGTCATCCGCGTGCCACCGCCGCTTCCTCGCGGGTCGTCACAACTGCCGCCTCTGGCATCTGCCTTGTCTGGCGCAGAGATGCATCCTCCGCCGGGACCTCCCCGGGCACCCAATGTCGTGCCCAGAATCCAACCGATTGAGTACAGGCGCGGCAGTGTACAAGGCGGGCTACCACCGCCGCCGCGTCGTGAGAGCTACGACTCTCACCCGCACAGCGCATACTCTGTCCAGAGCAGTCCAGGAGACTATTGGTACGGCAGCAGCGGCAGCAGCAGCAGCGGTGGCTACTCCATGGGGCCGCCGCAGACGCTGCCGCCCATCAGCGCACAGCTCGAGAGCCGCTTCCCAAGGCAGCCGGCTCACGGTGCACCGGACCATCACTATGCACGTCCCACACACGTGCGGTCTGCCAGTGCGTACGTGCCGGCAGACAAGCCGTGGCCTGGTGCATCGCGGCCGTCCAGCTCTGGCAGCGAGATGCCGGCGCCGTATGCGGACCACCACCGCTACGAACCCGCGGCGCATGAAACCGGCCCGCATCACGGGGCGCGTGAGTATGAGCAGGGATACAGCTACGGCTGGTCTGGTCACCATCAGAGGCACCCTCCATTGGCGACCCCGATGCACGGCGCTCCGTCGGGGTACGTGCCTCGACATGCTGCGCCGCAGACTTACACGACTGGGCACCAGCACCAGCACCAAGCGCAGAGCTGGGGGCGGGACCCAAGGTCCGTGTATGCGCGTGACAGGCCATGATGAATCATGGTTTGGAAATGGAAAATTGAATACGTTTTATATCAGCAGTGCTGTGTTGCAATGCAAGTTTCTTATATATTGTCATTCCTTGGCCAAACAAGTTTGATACCACGGCCGGTTTTTTCAGCACGCTCCTTCTCCTTTTTTCTTTATTCCTGTTTTTTCTCTTTTAGTTTTATCGGATCTATAGTATAATATTGGTATGCGCTGCAAGTCAATTCATACATGACGTTGGCAGTCTTTACCCTTTTGTTCAGGGACAACATATTGGGAAACATGGGGATTACAAAAATACCCGGGTCTGGAGCGGAAAACATACGACGAGCAATCTCGTGTACATGTACTATTGCGGATGCGATTTTGCTTTCTCTCTCCCTTTTTTTAGTTTATACTTAGCTTAATACGTGATACCTACAGCCAGCAACAGCGCCGGCTTAATTTGATATACATTTTATGCAGTACTCTAGCCGACTCTATTGATATCTATAAAACGATTTATATGAAAATTAAACCCTTCTCTGCTCATACAACAATCACTCCCTAAACATAACCGCACCACCATTCCAATGCGACACCTCATCCACCGCCGAGTCGGCAACCTTGACAAACCCAAACCGCTCATAGAAGCGCTCCGTCCCCAGCCGCGCCACCAGCCAGCAAGCCCGGTCCGCGTTTCCGTCCCCCTTGACGCCCTCGCCATCGTCATCCGCAGCAGCCTCGCACTTTGCCAGCCCTTCATTCATCAGCGCCAGGCCCAGCCCACGGCCTTGCAGCGCAGGGTCAACCGCCGCCGTGGAGAGGTACATGGCCGCCCTGCGACGAGGCGAGTTGAGGAACTGCGGCTCGATGCGGCCCATGACGCGAACAAAGTGGCCTAGGTTCGTCGGGTCAATCTTGGGGCCTGGGGTGAGTCTGTAGCGGAGGGAGATGATGGTTTGCATAAGGTAGCTGAACCACGTTGCTGGATGATAAGTCTCGTTAGTTATCCATTTTCCTTTCATAGCTGTGACCACCGCCAAGCTTGGTATATGCTCGATGGATGTGTATCTGACTTACAAGGATACAACCACCGCTCAGCAAACGAGATATCACCCGCCGGCCGCTTCCAGCACGAAAACCCCACGACCTCACCGCTGCGCCCGTCCACGAGCGAGGTCATGCCGTACTCGAGCGACCAGTGGCGCAGCGCAAACAGCGCCGTCATCATGCGCTGCAGCGCGCCGGTCTTGTCGCGCCAGTCTGGGAACAGCGCGTCGACAATGTTGTCTGGCGAGCGGCGGTCGGTGAAGGAGACGTAGTAGAGGCGGCCCCAGGCCGGGGCGTCGCCGTAGACGCCGGGGCGGAGGAGGTAGGGTGCTGGGACGGCGGGTTGTGTTTGTGACATTTTATTTGGTGTGTTGGTTCGGGTGGGTGCGACGCTCGCTGGTGAGGTGATGGTTGTGGGTGGGATTGAAGCAAGTCAATTGGGTGGATAGAGGCCGTATTATACTATAAGAGCAATGGAGGGTTGATGTACATGAAGTACGGGCGTCGATTGGGCGGGTATAAATGCTTTTTGTTTCATTATGCAAAGTTCAAAAATCGACGGAGCAGCCACAGGCCGGGTTCCGCGGTGAGTAAGTCGACCGCGGACCGGTGCGGTGCCCGGATGACTCAAGATAGGCCGGAGCCTCGTTTCGATGCAGGGGACGACTATCTTCAGACAACGCATGAAATTTACATCAGTTTTTTCAAGGGTAGCAATTGACAGTCGGCTGTTTGTTTACAAGAGGGAGTCATGTTGGAATACATTTTTTACATGTTTCATTCCAAGCATTGGCCATGTAGGCCGCTATCTCACTGCCGGTATACCCAAATTCAAACTCATCCAGCGAGATTTGACATCGCCTCTAGTTACACATCATGACACATGACCAATACAAATTCTGAGGCCCGACAAAAGATATCAAGGGCAAAACAACCAAAGAAAAAGTTGGATATCCAGCAAAAAAAAAGTTTATCAAAACGCCATTTCCAGGTCCCATATCCTAAACCGTGATGCAATCGCTAAGGAAAACAAAAACAATAAAATAGAAACGGGGTCAGCTTCTTTTTTACGGGGCATTGTCGATGACGAGAATCAGCAACATGCCGTTGAGCAGACACAAGGCGATAAACGATGCCCACACCACCAGGCGATAGAGCACCGACAAATGGTCGTTGCGGTACAGCGTCATGCCGAGGCCGAAGCAGGCGCACAGCAGGCTCAGCATGACGCCGATGCTGACGCCGACGTCAACCTCGACGTGCAGCTTGCGCTTGCCGGCCGAGATGAGAATGGCCGCAATGGAGATGAGCACAAACGAGGCGGCAAAGCAGCCCGTGGTGCCCCAGAGGAGCGCTCTTTCCCGATGTCGGAGCATCTTTTGCTCGTTGACGCTGGGGAACGTCGAGGCATAGTGCGTCACGTAGCCTTCCGTGGGGATGCCGTCGGAGCTGGCGTAGCCCCCCTCGCCCTCTTCCTCGGAGTCGACCGACGTAGACGTGTAGCCGGTGGTGCCGTTGGTGCCATGGCCTTGGGTCGTGTTGCTGCCGAGGAGCGGCGTGCGCTCGGGCGACTGGCGCATCTTGAACCAGCCGCGGACCTTTTCGTAGGGCAGTGCCACAATGGCGTGGACGTAGCCGAGGCCGGGGAACGACGACTGCGCTTCCGGGTCAATGTAGATGGCGTAGTCGTCGTCGGCAGCCTCGCTGCCGTCATCGTACTCGTTCCAGTACTTGATCTGAGTATGGGGCGTCATCTCGGACGGCGGCAGCGGATCGAACTCAATGCGCGGCTGCCGCGTGGCCGTGGATGAGGAGCCAAGGGAAGGTAGCGTCGGGGTCTCGTCGGACTCGGGGGAGCTGGGCTCGCTGAGCTGAGGTGCAGCGGCACGCAGCTTGGAGAGGATGTCGTCGTGGCGCTGCTGAAGAGGGGAGAAGTCGCGCCGGGTAAATGATTTGAAGGAGCTGAGGACGTCGTCGGAGAATCGGGCGCTGAGGGCAGCAGAGCCAGTCCATTTCTGCGAGGAGTCAGTGGGTGGAAACTATTGAAAGTGAGAGAGCGGGTGCTCGTACCTTGTATTTCTTAAGAATCTTGCGAAAGGCAGTGACCTGGGCTCTGCAGAAGCGAGACAGGGCATGAATGTCCTGACCGCAGTTGAGGAGCTCGCGCTCATACTTGGCGAAGCGACGTTGACGCTTGAGGGAGACGGACGCAGTGGCGGGCTCCTCTGAATACTTGGCAACCCATCGCTTAATGTTGGACTCTAGGTGGTCTGTGGTTGTGAGAAGGAGAGAGTGTTAGCCGTGTCCGATTGGAAAGCCAATTGGCCCTGGGACATGGATTTCGGGGCAGCTTACCCATGCGGCGAGAGATTTCATCCGCCTTGGAGGAGACAAAGAGGTCGACGCGGCTATGTTGGTGACATAGCTCGTTGTAGAGGGCATTTTCGAAGCGGAGAAGAGAGGCATCCTGGTGACCGGGGATGGCAATGGCGGTGGCTTGGTCGCGGGTAGTGTGGACTTTGATTTCGTGCTTGAGCGAGTTGTAGTCGAGGTTATCTATACAGGGGGAGAGATTGTTAGTGAGTGTGAACGGGTATACCAGGAAAGAGAAAGGCAAGACGACAGAAGAGCCAAGACGAGGCAGCGAGAGGAAGCGGTGGTACATACGAAGACTCCATTGCGGAACGGACTCGCGCTCGAGTTGTTCGCCGTACTTCATGCTGGAGAGGCAATGGGCACGGGAGGAGGATTGGTAGTCGGTTAGGGTCAGAAAACCATTCTCGGGTCCGGGAGTCGAGCGGGTTGCGGTGTCGGATGAGGCAATGGGTAGGACAAAGAGCACAAGGTAAGAGATGCAGCGGGCGGGGTGCGGGCGCCCGCGAGTTTAAAGCCGGTTGTGGTTGTTGGCGAAAAAAGGCTGCGATGACGAGACCGGTCGCGCAAGGCAAGGGTCAGGTCAGAGTGGTCCCACCGAGAGACAGGGCGGCGCCGGCGTCGTTTGTGACTGGCCGTCGACCGGGTTGAATGCCAAGGTCGTGGATAGTGAGTGGCCTATGGATATGCGGCGAAGTAGAAGAGGCTGCAGCAAGGGCTCCAAAGTGTTTTGGTGGAGCGGGTTGTATGGAGATGGGAGGCGGGCGGCGGAGGTGGGTTTCGTTCGGTTGGCCGTGCTGGGTCCGGGTGCGGTGCAGGGTGCAGGTGCATGCACGTGGGGAGACGGTGCAGTGTAATAAGCCGATGGCACCGCTGGGGCCGACGATGGATAGAGGAAAAAAAATAGAAGGAGGGTAGAAAAGTGCTGTGATGATTGCTTGTGGCAAGAGAGAATTAAAAAGGTAAAAAAAAAAAAACAAGTGCAAGGAATTGCACAAGGCTAGCGAGCACAAGCCGTTGTTTTAGGTTTGGGTTTGGCTGGGGCCCTGGTGTCTGGGGCTCGGAGGCCTCGTGTGCGGTGCGAGCAGACAGACGGTGGTAGGTGGACAAGATAAGAAGGTCTGTCGAGAGCAGCCGAGACAATGACGCCGATGATCGGTTTGACGCGTGTGCTCGGATGGACGGCAGGTCAGTCAGCAGCCAGAAAGTCGTCGGGGAAGATGATGATCCCTGTGACTTGAATTGATGATGAACTGAGCAGTCAATGGCAGCCGGTCAAGGCAAGGCAAGGCAAGGCAAGGCAAGGCGGTGCGAGGCAAGGTGAGGCAATGCACTGCAAGACAAGGCAAGGCAATGACTCTTGGTTATATTAGACTGCAATGGGACTGTCTGCACTGCGAAACAATGTCTGCAGCAAGAGACGGCAACGAAACTTGACAAGCCTTGGGAAGAATGAGCAGCGTCCTTTTCGCCTTTAAGTAAACCGAAGGGCCGAGACGGGACGGCAGGACAAAATACTAATTCGTATCAAGGTGGTGGATGCACCGGCCTCATGCCAGCAGACTGGACGATGACGGCGATTGCACGCCAGAGCAGAAGCCAACCCAGCCGAACCGAACCAGCTCCAGCACTAGGCCAGCATTGGCTACGGACACGGAGCACCTGCCTGTCCATCTCTCTCTCGCTCTGTCTATCCATCCGGCGGACTCGCGCTAGCAGCCCAACTACGGGCCTCTTACACTGGGGCCTAGACGCTGGCGTCGTTGTTATGGGGACCGCATTCAGTGCCATCCAGCGCCCCACACCCCATGCGCTTGCCTGCTCCATAACTGAACAGCGGCCTGTATCTCGCTTGATGGCGGCATGCAGGTGACTGGTGCACTGTACTCCGTACAGTGCCACTATACGAGTAGGTACCGAGAGCAGGGGAACAGGGCCAGCTAGTCGTACGAGTAGCGTCAACTGCACCAACGCGGCGTAGCGCAGTTTCACTGAATCCAACACTGGCAGATCCCCCCCTGCTAGCGGCTGGAACAGGCCCTTGCTCCACCGCCAGGCCTGGGACTCGCTGCTCGTCACTGGACGGGATAGGGACAGGTGTAGGTGAGGGTGGCGGCCGAAAAAGAAGGTTATCACTTGTCGTGGACGACCAGGGCGGCACATCCCATTCTGTGCTAGTTCGCCGACATGATGGGTACAGGACGGACGGCTGTTGCGAGCAAGGCATGTACCGAAGCCAGAGGGCGCCCATCTGTTTGGAACTTGTAAGTCATGGACGGGATCGTGTGAAAGAGGAGTACAGGATTCAACTACGTGGTACGGAGTAGTTGTAGGCAAATTGAGCTGCGATTACCTTTTTGATCCCGTCGGAGACGGCATGGCGTAAGACTCCCGAGGCGTTGGACACGGCACGACGGGCGAGCAGGCTGTTCAGGGACTGCGGCCATACTCGTACAAGTACATACGACGTAGCGGTTATATTGCCACAGTGGAGGGCATGCGAGTAGCAGATGCACAGCCAGCTGGCCATGGTTCACTGCTCGTAACAATCCTTAGCTCTGAGATCGTGTACAGAGGAGCCGGTGGGGGTCTTAAGGGCCTCTAGCAAGGCACCAGTGGGTGCGCCACGCAGGAGGGTAGCGTTCCAGGGTGCTGGGACGGCAGGGCAGGGCAGGGGCCGCAGGGCCTGGACGGCTGCTTACGAGTACCTCCCTTACCTACTATGGTAGTACATAGTATGAGTGCTTACACCATGGGAACAACAGCCAAACCATTACATCAGGCATTATACAGCATACAAAAAATAAATAAAAAATACCAGGCCATGTACTTGCATCCCTCCACCTTGTCCCATTTTTTACTCTTTTTTTCCCTTTCGTTGTTATTTCAAATCATCAACCGCTTTCAGAGTCTTCAAGCACTCGGTACAGACACAAGGCCAGCATGCAGCCGCAAGCGCACGCAGCACGGAAGAGTACCGACAGTGCACTCTGCAAATGTAGGCCCACTACATCCGTATGTATGTATGGCCATCTCGTTTCGTTGGCGGGCCCGTGATTGGCAGATGAGCCCGTCCCATAGGAGTAGTCGCCCGCCTGTAGTCGTAGGCCAACAAACGAATGAACCTATGGCGTTAAGGGTTTCTCTGGCTTGCTCCTCTTCTTTCTCCTTGGGCGCGCTGCTGACCAATGGAGGGAAATATTCATTGTACGAGTAGTCGTAGTCCGTAATAAAAATTGTGTCTAGCGCTTCCCGGTCCGGCAGATCTGGACGCTGGCACGTTGGCATATGCCAGATGCGGGCTTTCGGGCTTTGGTGACGTCCGTACTAGTCCATTGAACCAACGTCCATTGGGTAGACCGAGATTTTTTTTTTCTTTACCCAGGGTGTGGCGGCCGCTACTAGACTCCTGGCAGGTGCCGAATGGAAAAAGAAAAGAAAAGGGAAATTTACAGTGTACGAGTACATACATACACGACACTTGGTTTGATTCGCACGCGACAGCCAGCCCTGCGCTTGGGTGCTGAAATCGAAGGACAGAAGCAGAAAAGCAATTGGCAGCATAGACGGTCAATGATGGCATACCCGTACGGTTAAAAGCAGCCTTTCCACAAGGTACTTACCTTAGTAGTATCAGACAGGACCTGTACCACTGTGTCGTCTTGCCGTGCCCATTCTTGCTGGTAAAGCCCAGTCAAGTCAACAGCCTCAACATCTGCCGTCGTACCTACGTACGCTGCCATACAATGTCGTTCGTCATACGAGTAAGTGCAGCGTCTGGGCGCATCCTCGCACCTGCCCAGACAGGCAAGCAACCAGGATTCTCAACCAGCCACCACACGTGTCCCACGTCCAAAGCTGCTCTCCTTCATCACCTACCTACCTAATACGATGCCCTCGTCCGTCATCTACTCCGTACGTCGTCGACCATGACCACGAAATACCCACGACATTAACTCCGATCTCCACCATCTCCATACTCTTGACAACCCAACACCGCCTTCGACCTTTGGGAAAATCAACAGCCCTCAAGCACGCAACTCAACGCCTTGTAGCCGAGACGTGTGTCGTGTCCACGATACTCCAACCCAGCCCGACTTCCGTTAGTGGCAGGCCCATTCTACCTTATTCACCTTGTGGCCGTGGACTCCATACGTCCGCTACGAGTAGCCGTTGCTGTCAACCTCGGCCTACGAGTACTTCAGGACACCAGCTCCCAAGGTCTCGCACTAGGCCGACGGGTAGTTTGTCAGCAAGTTACCCGTCCATGGAACATTCAGACGTGGCCATGACACCGCGTTTCCGTAGTATGTACTGCCCCTAGGACTATACTCGTTTGCACTCATCCTCTGCACTCGTCGAGTCAGACCAAACCATACTCCGTACCGACAGACCGACTTCCGGCTCTGGCTGACAGCCACGTTGAGCCAGAAACGCCACTCCAGCCAATTACCCGTCGCATGCGCCCCTAGTAACATCACCCTTCAGAGCGTCACTGGTCGCAGCACAAGGGGCAATCCGAGCCACTAGAAATGGGGCGCCTACATCGCCACTAGGCTGCGTTGGCCCTCCTCCGTCCCCGCCGAGGAGGGGACCCTGACCCGGACCCTGACCTCTTACGGGCCCCTCTAGACTAGAGCGGTGATCTCCCTGCAACGCCAGCCCAGTCGACGCCAAGCCAATAGAGCCTAGCGCTGGGCAAGGACACTTGGAGCTGAGAACGAGTCGCGAGCTGGCAAAAGCCTACCTTGCGAGTAATGGACTGGCTGTCCATTGACGGTTGCGTACGAGTAGAATGCGCATGGAAATAAACACGGCGACTGAGACAGGACATGACGCCCAGGGCGACTGTTATGGTTATGACCAAGCACCATTGGCACGCAGCGCATTGGTCCCTGCGCTTACCCTCGGCTCCGCTGCCGCTAACACGAGAACGCACCCATCCTCCGGTAATACAACAAAACGGCCAACCACGCTTTTTAGATTTTAGTGCCGGAGCAGATGGCCATATCTGCGTTAAATCCTGCGCCTGGGAGATGCGAGGAGACGCAGCGCGGAACACGCCAGCAAAACAAACACTCGAACCCATGGTCACGGTACGGATACAGTGGTTCAGTTGACCCTAGCGCAATCTAGTGGCTGGCCGCGGCCCACCTCGCAAAGAGCCTCATCTGCCTTCAGCTTTGTTTTTTTTTCTGGAACTTGTCTTGTCACTGTACGGAGTGCCGTTGAAATGTCTCGTTCACTGTCGTGTGCTATGCTGCTGAATTCGGCCACCGACGGGCGGGTACCCGTCCGTGGGCTAGAACCCAGCCCAACAAGGCGGCGGCGGCTTAAAAAAATTGGAAGGCCAAGAGGCGTGTGGCCAATGGCTGCCGTCGCCTGCTGCGATAAACAAGGGTCCCGACGCTGGTGCGTTAGTGGGAGTTGTGGCAGCTCAGGAAGCGGTTTTGGAAACGGAACACGCGAGCAGGCGTCTTCACCTCCTGCTGAGTGATTGGAATGACTCAATCATGGCAAGGAGAAATTGACCTTTTCTGCAGCGAATGGCGTGCTCTCACGGTACGTGTCGCATGATGCACGCTGGGCCTCTCACAGAAGCAGCAGTAGAATGTATACGAGCAGTCGCAGCGGCGCCTCAAAACAATAGTTCGGCGACAGGGCCCAGAACGAGACCCAGAAGTCATCCAGCGATCCTGCATGTCCAGCCTGCTCTGGCTGCAAAGCAAGGCAGCGGTGCATTGGTGCAGGGCTATCCTTGCAGGTGTCTCGTGCGCTCATGCAGGTTGCGGGTGCTGCGCTGGCTAGTCCGATGTGGCGGCCAGCATACGGCAAGAGTGGATAGTACCATGGTAGGTAGCAGGCCGCATGCGAATTGCTCTCGAGATGTACCTTCCTAGATGGTCTGAATTGCGAGTTTACTGGCTTTCTGCAGTTCTCGGCGAGTGATGTGTCGTATGTATGTGTATGTGCAGTGTCGGGTAACTGCCCGTTGAGCAACGTCCGGCAATGCAGCGAAATTATGCAGATTGATAAGAAATGTAATACTCACAGCATGCATATATACGGTGTTATGAGTATATCTTCAAGACATAGTTATAACACGTCCCAACCTGCAATGCCACCCCGTACGGCAAACACGGCAAACCTAGCAAGGTGAGACCCTGTAGGTGAGACCCTGTAGGTGATGGACAGTCGTATCCTCGTACTCGTACAAGCAAGTCCTCACCGGTCTTTCAAACATGAACGAAAACGCATAAATTTAAACGTAACCAACTAATTGCTTCACAGCGCATAACTCGTAAATGACAGGAACCCAATCGGGCGCTTGGCACATCACAATCGCCAAAGCTTACTTCGCGTCTAACGTTTCCCCCCCGGCACTCCCAACGTCGGCTAGGGTCAAAATTACAAAGCGTTACCATAGTAGGACAACCAAAAAAACTCAAGACGGTCGCCCGCATCCGGTCAGTGGTGGTGGTCGCCCTTGGAGACCCTGGAGGCGCTATTACGTACAAAACTACGAATTTACAGTTTACGACTAAACAAGCCGTTGCACAATGTCACGCGAGCAGCTTCCCTTTCGCTTTTCTAACGTCTCCCCAGGGGTTTGGTTTAGGTTCTAGTTTGGCTTTTTACTAGGTGTCTTCGGTAATAACTCCGGGCATTATGTCGCTGCCATGAGGCTTTTCGTTCTTTTTTATTCCCGGTCGTTTGGTCGTGATTGAGTTTACAAGTCTGAACCTCGCTTAGGTAGTCTGGAAGACTTTACCCAGCTTCTGGGGATTTTGGTCTAGGTAGTCGCTGTTTAAAGTACTTGGTTTGGTCTGCTTGTGATGACATTGACAAAAGACGTTTTGGATCGCTTTGGATCGTTTCGTACTCGATCAGGTCTAGAACAGCTTTCACTTGTACAAGATTCACCTTTTCACTACGCCACCGTCCGTCTTCATCGTGGTCGACGACGACCGCACTTCATTTCTATCAGTGGCCCCGTCACAAGCTTCACTGCGCAATCGTCAATGGAAATCCACCCTACCACCCCCCCCCGCCTCGACTCCTCTTTTGTTGTCACCAACGGGGACCCAAAATATCAGGGACCCCCCATTATCTCCATTCTCTCTCACAACGGCCCTGCCAACAAAGTGAGCACGTGCCCCCTTCCTACTGTACTCGTACACCTTACCCTTGCCCTGCCCAATAAACCCCCCGAATCCACTGCTTCATCCCCTTGTTCCCCGACCAGCCGGGCTACCTTTTCTTTTGTTGACTTCATGAGCAAGTTTTCAGCAATGCTACGTTTCTTCTCCCTCGCTGCCGGGGACCGAGAGCGACAGCCGTGCGGATGTGGAGAATACAAACCCCCCCGAATGGCATTCTAGGGTCCCTGTTTTACACGTTGCATGGCTATTTACATGGCACACAGAGTACTCGTACATTTTGGGCAGGTAGGTTATGCCTCGGCCCATGACTGCCCCCTGCATCAAAATAAACGAGTTTATAAACGAGTTTATGAAAACTGGCGATTGGTAAAGATTTTATCAATCAGTAAAAAGCCGTGTGTATTTGCCGATGAGTCCCCTCATGACTCTCTGCACGGGCTTGGCTGGTCCGTCTATCCACAATCAGCCGACAACGTAAACGCCATCTGTCGGGCCAAGACGTTATAATCTTGTGGCATTATGTTTCGTTGAATTCGTAAAAGAAAACAATGTTCCTTGAAAGGAAGTAAATATCCTGAGTGTTATGTAAAAATCCCACTATATGCCCGTGTATAAACCCATCTAGTCATCTAGCCCAATACCGTCTATGGCAAGAAATCTATAATAAGAATCCCGAAAAGAAGAACGAAAAGGAAAAAATTGGCCACGCTCTCTAGCCAATGCATGAGGTTGCTTTCTATAATAAGAAGAAAGAAAAGGAAAATTACGACCGCAACGTCGCCCCAATCCTGCGTGACCACGCATCTATAATAAGAAGGCTTCGCTATCTAAATAAAGTACTGCTGCTGCCATTGCTGGCTATATTGTCCACATCATTACCGCTCCTCGTCGTAGTCAAATATACTACCGACCTCAACAACGCCATACACGCAGCCCATTTCCGTCACGGCAACAATCGAGTCCTCGCACACCGTCGTGTTGACTGCTTCGTCGTCTTGGCTCGTCGCAGGGGCATTGTTCTGCATCCCGCGCAGAATGTCCCGCGCCTGACGCACAGTCGTCTCGGCTGACATGGCGAGCACGTCGTGCCTCGAGACGAGCACTCCCTCGAGCTCGCCCATAGTCTCCCGGAGCTGCGCGTCCGTCAGGCTGCGGATCTTGCTCGGGGCGGCAATGGCGTCGCCGACGCGCACCCAGCCCGTCTTGGACTCGTAGCCTGCCCTTAGGAGGCCGACGGCGGGCGCGGATGCATTGGCTAGCGAGCTGGTGGCGTCGTGGATGTCTTCCCATGGTATACTTATATTTCGCAGTGTCTGTGAATGCGCTTTCACCACCGTAGTTGAGGTTGCTGCTGCTGCTGCGGCTGCGGCGGCTCCAATGGCTCCTCCGGGGTGATTCTTGGCAAATGCTGCCGCCGCGCTGGGGTGAAGCTCCTGCGCAGCTGTGATGGCGAGTGCGTCGCCCAGTGCCAGTGCCGCGGTGGTGGATGTCGACGGCGCCGCGACGCCAAACGACACCGTCTCCGGTTCATGCACCGGCGCCGGCAGCAGAATAGTCTGCGGTCGCCTCCGTATAAATTCACAGGCATCTGCCCTCGTATGAGACGTCAGCAGAATAGTGGGCAGCGACTCGTCGAGATGCGGCAGCACGGCGAGCAGCTCCTGCGTAGAGCCCGAGTATGTTATAAATAGCAGCACGTCCTCTGGCCCAACGATGCCCAGGTCACCGTGGAGCGCCTCTGTCGGATGCAAGAATACCGCACGGATATCGAGGCTTTGGAACGTCGCGACCAGCTTCTTGCCAATGTGGCCCGACTTGCCGACGCCAATGACGACGAGCTTGCCGCGGGATGCAGCCTGCCGAGTGATGGCGTCGAGCGCGCGGTGGAAGCCATTCCGGGCGGTAACGTCGGTCTCGTAGAGCTTGGTCAGGCTGGCGAGGGCGAGGGCCTCGGTGTTTATAACGTGGATGCCGTTGCGAAGCCACCGGTCCTTTGCGCGGGCATTCTGCTCTGACAGCGATGCATCGTCCGGAGACGCTTCGGTCGAGCTGTATTGGTTGCTGCTGTGCTCGTCGCTGAGGGTGAATGAGTCTGCGGGCTCTCGACAGAGGATGGTGCTATCGGACGGCGTGGCGTATGGTGTCGGGGGTGAAGGCGGTGGTTGAGACGGTCCTTTCGCGGCGCCGAGCACAATTACTGCGCTGGTTTGTATAGGCCGGTGCTGGCCGACGCTGTTTTCGACCATGGCTTCGGTATATGCTAATTATATTGATATTATATTGATTCGTGTGTGGTTCGGTTGGACGTTGTCGTATATGCAATGCAGGCAGTATGTCGTGCAGATCAGGCCCTGCTATCGCGTCACCGCCGGAGCTCGGGCGAGACCTCGGAGACGATATCAGGAAGGTAACCACCTAGGCGTCACAGCAAGAGAAATACCATGCACCAGATTGGAAGCTCCTTTGTTCTTGCCTGCATTCTCCAGCTGTAGATACTGCGTGTCACGAATATATCTCGGGGCGGACCTTGAGGGTCGGTTTCCGACGCTGCGACCCCGCCTGCGGGCAATTTTTTGTAGATCTCGGACGGGCGGTGGTGTGCGAACGGCGGGACGCGGGGGAGGTAGCGAGGGGTGATGAAGGGCTCCCGAGAGAGATATCCGACGATTCAAATGTTCAAAATGGCCATTGCCTCACCCATTGGAGCTGCGGGAGGGCTTGGATGGTGGTGGACGGACGGTGCCAGGTTGTCTGCCACACTTTTTTTTGAGGTCGGAGCTTGGAGATCCGCATGGTGGAATCTGCCCCGATTATTAGTCAAGCCACGCTAGCGGGCTAGGAACGATTCCGCACGTGGAGATGCGGCTTATCTGGCGATTTGTGTCACCGCGAACTGGTTCTTGGGATCGTGCTTATGATGCGTCATGGATGAATGAAGTAGAGATTGAATGGATTCGATTGTATTGCATTTCTGCGGCGTTAGACTACGCAATTGCCTTTTGAGTGACATATCGGCTACGCTGCGACAGCGGCGAGGTAATGCGCATTGGTCAAACCAGGCTGAGGGCTGGACCGAGTAAACTCCGCTACTGTCTACGGAAGCCTCTTTAAATTACCTATTGCCTTGCTGCATATGCGCTCAAATATACGGCAACCTCACCGCCGGGGTACGCGCACGGCCTTACGTTTGAGCAAAACTCGCAGTCGTGGGCACGGGTGCTTTGATCAATAGTACCAAGTCAGCCCTCTTGTTATGCGCCTGATACAAACTAGAGTATGCTACAAAGCATCTAGTACGCCGTAAAGAAATCCCAAACTCCAACATAACAGTCCAACCGATCTGTCTACACTACTCGTAGACATGTCAAACATAGTCGAGCCTGTTGCTCAGAGGCTACCACTAAGGTAGAGCCGACCCCACTTCGAGCTCGCAGGGACACACCCCGCGCTAGCAATTCGCCGAAGCGTCCGTTTGCAAAGGCTGGCGCCTCCATCACTTATTTTTAGCGTGACTGGTGCTAGCAGGCTGACGACCTCTGACCCCATGTGACTCTGAAACTCTAAGTGTTGGTTCGTATCGTGGCCTGACTTGTGTCAGCCTAGCAGTATTTCCTCCTGCGCTTCTCTTATCCTTGTATTCTTCATTCTTTATCCCCTACACATCTGTCTTGTGCGCTCCGCGTTGGTTGTTTGCTCCTTGAACGTTGAGATCTCACCGACATGCAATAGCGCCACCGTCCGCCCTCACCGACATCGCAGCCACCATGGGCAAAGCTCACGGGAGGAGAGTCACCTTCAGTGACATCAAATACGAGATACCGCCGGAGCCAGTGCCGGAATCCTCAACCCGGCGTCGAGCGTCAGCATGCCGCAGCTGCCTGCTTTTCGTCGCCGTCGTCGCGGCTTGCTCCGTTGCTCTCTTACGCATCTTTGGATCCGCCAGTGACCTTCGCCCTTGGTCGCGCATTGGCGACTGGAGCTATGACGACTACCGGGGCAATGAAATGACGGGTGAGGGGTATGACGTTCCGTCGTCTCTCCCAACGCCCTATGAGACGGATCGCTACCTACTCGGCGTCGGCAAGGCAGACATTACCGGCCCCGTGGTTGAGCTCAATATGATGGGCTATGCGGATGCGAGCCAAATCGGGAGCGGCCTCCGCCAGCGTCTGTATTCGCGTGCCTTTATTGTCGGAGATGTTGACAACCCTAGAGATCGATTCATTTATCTTGTTCTTGATACCCAGTCTGGCGACACCGCCGTTCGATACGGCATTTTGAATGGCCTGCACAAGCTCGGAGCTGGATACTCCATGTACGGCCACGACAACCTAGCGGTTACTGGTACGCACTCACACTCTGGGCCTGGCGCCTGGCTCAACTACCTCTTGCCGCAAATCACGAGCAAAGGCTTCGACAAGCAAAGCTACCAGGCCATTGTCGACGGGTGCCTCTTGTCCATCAAGCGCGCACACGAGAGCCTCGCGCCCGGAACGCTGAGCGTGGGGTCGACCAAGGTTTGGGGCGCAAATATCAACCGCAGTCTATTTTCCTACCTGGCGAATCCACAAGAGGAGCGCGCCAGGTACAACGTCAGTAGCAAGGACGATGGCTCCGTGGAAAAGGACCTGACGCTGCTCAAGTTTCAGAGAGAGTCTGACGGCAAGAATATCGGTGTGCTCACTTGGTTTCCCACCCACGGCACGTCCATGCTGGCGAACAATACCCTTGTAACCGGTGACAACAAGGGCATCGCGGCAGATTTGTTTGAAAAGACTGTCCGCGTTTCTAACGACGCATCCGACGACTTTGTCGCCGGCTTCTCGCAGGCCAACATGGGAGACGCCAGCCCCAACGTTCTCGGCGCTTGGTGCGAGGACGGAACGGATGAAATGTGCGACTTTAAGACGAGCACCTGCTCCGATGGTCGACCGGGATCCTGCCGCGGCCGCGGTCCGTTTTTCAGGAAGAATGACCACGGCGCCGCATCATGCCATGAGATTGGCCGTCTGCAATACCAAGGCGCCCTAGACATATACGAGTCCCTCAATGCCCAGAGCAGCAACGTGCGCGGCGTCGGCGTCAAGGCGATCCACGAGTTTCACGACATGGCTGGATTTGAGTTTGTTCTCGAGAACGGGACCACGGCCCGTACCTGTCCTGCGGCGCTGGGCTACTCGTTCGGAGGCGGTACCTCGGACGAGCCGGGGCATTTTGACCTCAGCCAGCATAGCAGCAATATGACCAACAGCTGGCCGCTTTGGCGGGTGGTCAGGTGGCTGCTGAAACCGCCGAGTCAGGAGCAGATAGAATGCCAGAGCCCGAAGCCGATTATCCTGGACGTCGGCGAGGTTGGGCGGCCGTATGAGTGGACGCCAAATATTGTGGACGTCCAGACGTTTCGGGTCGGGCAGCTGTTTATTGTTGTCAGCCCGGGTGAAGCAACTACCATGGCTGGGCGACGATGGAAGGAAGCCGTTGCGGCCAAGAGCAAGACCTTGCTCAAGGAGGACTTGGCTGGCCAGGAACCTGTTGTGGTGATTGGTGCCCCGAGTAACAGTTATACTCATTATATTACCACGGAGGAGGAATACCGGTGAGTTCCTTTCTGGATTTTATGAAGATATCAAACGTTCTTACATGCAAGCAGCATTCAACGTTACGAAGGCGCATCTACGCTCTACGGAGCCAATACCCTGGCGGCCTATGTGAACCGAACACTCGAGACTCTTCATTACCTGGCAGCAACCAACCCAACTCCGAGAATCGGACGCCGTCCACGCCGCCTGCCTCCAGACAACAGCGGCCGCTCCATGAGCTTCATCCCGGGCGTCGTATACGACCGAACCAGCAGCAGCGATAGCCAATTCGGCGATGTGGTGCAGGATATACCCAAAACGGCGTTTAAACGCGGCGAAACCGTAACGGCAACATTTATCGGCGCCAATCCGCGCAACAACCTACGGTTGGAGCAGACATATGCGGCCGTTGAGATCAGGCGGCCGGGCGACGAGGGAAGGTGGACGAGGGTGCGCGACGACACGGATTGGGCGCTGGTGTTTCGCTGGCGGCGAGTGTCGGGGATTGGCGGCACGAGCGAGGTCACGGTGGAATGGGAGGTTGAGGAGTGGGCTGAGACGGGCGAGTATAGGCTGCGGTACTTTGGCGATGCAAAGGCGCTTTGGAGCAAGCCGGTTGCGTTTGAAGGGACGAGTGCTGTGTTTGTTGTACAGTGAGGCGTTGATGGTGGTGATTTTGGACAATTTTTCTTTACTTTTATATACCCAGGCTTTGAACATAGATGCCAGCAAATAGCAAAGATATAATACACGTTGCTTTATGTAATGGTGGTTCTGTGCTCGTAGCGCAATCGCGACTACTGCCGTTCCTACAGATCTCTACTGGTCTATCTGAATGCTCTTCTTCGCACGCGACACACAGGGTAGCTGGCAGCATTGTAGCTCCGCCAACGCATGACTGTGTGACGTAAAGGAGAAGGTGAGTCGTTTCCGTCCAATAACCGCGGTGGGTAGCAAAAGCGGATTGTATTGGATGGACGCGCGGCAAGTCGTGCAGGGAAAGCTGCATGGCAAGGAGTCCAGACAGTGGGGAAGGGGACAACAAGGGCGTTGACTGCAGGCAGGCGGATACAGCGCGGATGCAGTGAGGAGAATACATGTACCATCACAGCCGATATGGATGTGCATTGGCTGCGAGGGAATCCAAGCATGCGTTTCTGGATGATCAATTGCCCATGGGGAATTTTGGACTGCTGTTCAAATTCAGATGAGAGTCAACGGGTTACCCGCTGGCACGTATGTACTCGTAGACGAAACACCGTCTGACAAGGGGGGCTGTTTGATGCAGATAACAGACGAAAAGAGGGGCTGGAACAGCATGCCGGGGTTGCCGGTGTGTTGCGGGTTGGGTTGGTTGGTGTGCGCTCCCCCCAGGTTGGATGGAGGAGGTCTGCATTGAGTGCGTGGCCAAGCATTTTTTAGCGCCTGGGCTGTCGAGGGTTTGGTTGGTACAATGGTACGAGGGCTGAGGTCGTATTATGTACGAGTAGGATGACCGTCTGGCTTGCTCGTGACCGGAGGGAGTGACAATGGAACGAATGTTTGCTCCGTTTCATAAACTTTGTTTGATTGTATGAATTTTTTCAATGTTTTTTGCCCCTTTCATTTTCTTGACAGGACCTGCAACGGTTGTTATTGTTTGGAGACACCGTCTGCAATGTGACCCAACGGGCCAAACTCCACATTTTTTTGCCCGTCGGACGGCGCACAGGTGTCGTCATTGCCCACTTGCGATCGGCGGTTTCAAAATACCAGCTTTTGGATGAGGAGACTGCTGATCATTACGCGTGTCTGCACAACACGCCATTCTAAAGGGCATTTTCTAATTAATGGACTGTGATGCAAGGGCAAGGGGGGGGGGGGAAATGTCCAGATTCAAGATGATGATTGCAGCGTAGCATTGGTCGAAGCAGAGCCAAAAAAGGAAAGGCTTTGTCAATTCCGAAGGGAAGATGATAAGCTTTGCACGGGCCCTGAGCAATTGGCAATCCACATACAAACGGACGGGTAAGAAGGTACCAGTGCGAGCCGCGCTACCAGGGCCGAGACCCGCGTCTCGACGCCATGGACAGACAGACCGGACAACTACGAGAAATCGAGTCAAGGGCCTGCTCGTCTACGGGGACTATTTTTCTTCCCACCTCGCTCAGCCTCTGTGTAATAGAGAAAGTCAGCCCACTGCTCCCAATGTCAATGTCTCGCCCATTGCGGGTAGGATGGACCAGAACATGCGCGGCCCAGTCTCCATCGGACGTCCCAGCCGGCCTACCCGCCCATGCCTCACTAGCCAATCAGCTGCCCTGCTCGACGCACATCCTCGACTCTTTGGGTGTGAATGTGTTGCGGCGCAGCTTGCGTCCTGCGAGGACCAACCAGTCTAAGCACTTCATTGTTCCCCCCCCTCTTGAGTGACCCAGCTCCGTTGCCGCAAAATGCCTGTTCTCTGCCAATCCATTTTCTTTACTGTGCTCGCTCGTACCCACGCTGCACATGTAGCCATGTACATGCGGCCCGGCGCACAGAAAACAAGCTTTCTGTCTCGTTCGTTTATGTTCCTGGGGGGGGAGGTCTGCTTAATACCCGCCTTTTCCCCTTGTCCGCCCATCGACAAGGAACATTGCCCACCCTCTCTCTGTCTTCTCACCTTTTTCTTGTTTGCTGTTCCTTTCCCATCTGTAAACAAGACCTCTTTCCCTTTTCATTACTCTCCTCTTACCAGCGCATCTATCGCCAATTTCCTCACCTTGAACGACACCATTGTGCTGTGACGTCTTCGATCGGTGCTACTCGTAGCCACCTAATCCACTCGCTTGGCGCAACTGCCGCACGCCCGCCCATTCACACCTGCCAAGCGGCTTCCCGCCCACACTGTCTTGACTCGACAAACAGTGACAACCTCGAGCAAGCAAACTGCACGCGCGTCCTGTATTTTTTTTCTTCTCATCAGCTTTGCTTCCTCCATTCGCCGAACCTCGCTTCTTTTTTGTCTCAATTCTTTTTCCTTTCTTTTTTTTTTTTGGATTTTTGCTGCGCTTTTTAATTTTGGGTCGCCTCACCACGTCGTCATCCTGCGTCATCCATGATCTCGGCTGCAAAAGCCGCTCACCTCTCGTCGCTTCACCTATACCGAACCACGCGATCCGAAACCCAAAATTTCATTCCAACCAGCCATTAAACACGCCGAGATGGGCGTCGTCGAAGGTCGTCTCATCTCATCCGGCGCCCTCTCCACCAGGAGCATTCGCACCTTGATCCTCTTTGCCATTGCTCTCTGCGTCTTCATCCCCATTGTCCGCCTCAACAACCCCGCCGCCAACTATTATCCCACCTACGAGTACATCCGCCACCACCTCGCCAAATACCTAAATTACGATGGCGTCTACAACAATACCCTCTACCAAAACGGCACCCAGGACATGGTCCACCCCCACTGGAACTTTAGCGAGCCATGCGTCGGATTCCCCGACACCGACGACATTACCCTCGTCATGAAGACGGGCGCCACCGAGGCCTTTGACAAGATGCCCACCCAGCTCCTCACCAGCATGCAGTGCCTGCCCGACTTTTTGCTCTTTTCCGATCTCGAACAGCAAATCGGCAAGTACCACGTCTACAACGTCCTCGACCGCGTCGACGAGCTCTTCAAGGCTTCCCGCAAGGAGTTTATCCTCTACGAAGCCCAGCAGAACTGCCCCATCTCGCAAAAGGACTGCACAAAGGATATTGGTGGCGGCTGGGAGCTCGACAAGTACAAGTTTCTCAACATGATTGTCCGCACCTGGGAGATGCGCCCCAATCGCAAGTGGTACGTCTTTGGCGAGGCCGATACCTACATCGTCTGGTCAAACCTCGTCAAGTGGCTGCGCGAAGAGGCGAACCCCAACGAGGCGCTATACGTCGGCAGTGTCGCCTACATTGCGGGCTTGCCGTTTGCTCACGGTGGCAGCGGATACGTCATGTCCGGTGTTCTCGTCAAGAAGCTGATTGACGAGATCCCCGACCTCGCAGCCAAGTACGACCAGCTGGCACCCCAGACTTGCTGCGGCGATGGCCTTCTCTCCCAGGCCATTGAAGAAGTTGGCGTTTCCGTCAAGCAGGCGCACCCCATGTTCAACGGCGAAAAGCCAAACACGCTGCCCTTTGGATCCAGCCACTGGTGCCAGCCGCTCTTTACCATGCACCACATGAACTCGGAAGAAATCAGCTCCGTCTGGCAATACGAGCAGACTCGCACCAAGACGGTAAGCATCTACCACCGTTGCCCAAACTGGCAAACCTGAGCCCGTTGCTAACATTTCCCAGGAACCGCTTCAACTCCGAGACATTTACCAGGCCTTTTTTGCTCCCAACCTCGTCCCCAGGCGCAAGCATTGGGACAACACGGCCTACGATACCTGCTATCTAGGCCCCAGCGAAGCAGAGCAGGCCAAGGGTGGCGGTGACGACAAAAAGAAGCAAAAGGAGGAAAAGAAGAAGAGCCGCGTCGAAAAGGATGCGCACAAGTCGGAAGACGCGTGCGCCCGTGTCTGTGAGGCCGAAGGCGTCGACATTGACGCTGACGTGTATGACGCTCTCGAGACGGAATCCGAGCGTAACTGGTTCCTGCGTGTCCAGTTTCGTCGCCAGGTAGAGGAGGGCCGGCTCAAGAAGGAGCGCAAGTGCTTCCAATGGCGCTACCGCGACGGTGTCTGCTGCACGGGCTCCTCCATGGTTCTTGGCACGCCCAAGCCTCACAAGGACAACGAGGCGCCAATGACGAGCGGGTGGTTTGTCGAGGGCATAAACCATTGGATAGATGTCCACGGCCAATGCCCGCATGGTGTAGAGTGGAAGAAGCCGACTTGCCAGGGCAAGCACTGTAAGTGAGAGCGGCGGACAGATGTTGTTGTTGACAGACTTGCATTTTGGAAAGGCGTTTTGGATCAGGGCATCGTCTTTGTTTTACTATTTTAATTTTTGGGTTAGCCGGCGTCACAGAGCAGTGATATTATACAGGCGTGCAGCACACGCAGGACATATAAGTCCACTACTATGATAGCAATCCAACAGGATATTCACATCCACATTTTAACGTGTCATATCATTAGGAGGTTCAATATGCGGTAAAGTATATTTCATTTCATCTAACAGTGAAATCGTCTCTTCTCGTCATAATGTACAGAATGTAAATACGCTTATGCTGAACTCTACAGATGAGCCAGCAGAGTCCATAAGCTGAGGTCTAGTTATGTCGCCCTCTAGAATATAATGCAATGTCCAAAAATACCAAAAATATCAATCGCTTCCATGGGTAATGTGATTCTCGTAAACGTAAAGTGTGTGCATGTGTGGCGTAAATTGATCTGTGCCCCTACGCCGCGGTGGCCGTGGCATTCGAAGCGCTCTTGACGCCGCCGTGACGACCGCACCGATGGCGGTCCTTGGGCGAGCTCATGAAGCAGTAATTCTTGGCGTCGGTGCCCGCGGGGGCGCCGAAGCGCTGCTTAATCTCGCAGTACTCGTAGCCGTCGCCCATCCAGCTCTTGAGGTGGCGGTGCAGCTCGCAGCGGGAGATGCCGCATTTGCGGCAGTAGACTTGGCCCTTGACGCGGAGCTTGTCGAGGGGTAGCTGCTGCTGCTGCTGCTGCTTGGGAGGCGGGGAGGGCGATGGCGAAGGCGATGGTGAAGAAGAAGTCGTAGCGGCAGCACCGGGTGCGGGTGATGCAGAGCGAGAGCCAGGCTGGCTCACGCCGCGCCACGCCCACTCCATGTCGTTGGGGCCTGAGTACCGCGTGGACAGGGGCACGCTGGCAGCGTGCTTGCGGCGGTGAATGTAGTAGAGCTTTGAGTGGGCGAGCCCCAGGCACACGGCGTCAATGGGGTCGAGAAAGTCAAAGAGGGTGTAGTGCAGCTCCGACGGCATGTCGAGGATGCCGAGGTGGGCCGAGGGCTGGGGCAGGCCGATGCTCGGGAGGACTTCTTCGGGTTCCTTGTCGGTGGCGGAGTAAGACCGGCGAGGAGGTTTCTTCTTGCCGGGGCCGCCTGTCGGGGGCAAGGCCGTGGAGGGGTGGTTGTTGTTGTTGGTCGGAGGGCTGGTGCGCAGGACGGCGTTTTCGGGGATGGCGGCTTGCGTGGAGACTTGGCCGGAGGACGCGGTATGGACGGCGGAGTTGGGGTTGTGGTGGTGGCCGTGGCCGTGGCCGTGGCCGTGGTGGTGGTTGTGGTTGTGGTGATGCGCGTGGTGGTTGTGGTGGAAGTGGTGTGGGAGGATGAATTCGCTGCTGCGAGGGGTCTCGATGACGGAGTAGCCGCGGCGGGTGCGCTGCTTCTGGGCTGCGGGCGAGAGTGCGGGCGAGGACCAGAGCGCGTGGTGAGAGGTTGTGTTGGTGGATGTGGTGGTGGTGGTTTCGGTAGAGGTGGTGGTGTTGGCGTCCATGGTTGCGGTGGTGCCGGTGGCGGGGTCGGAGAGGAGCTGGACCATGGCTTGTGTGTATGTGTATTGGTTTTGATTGACGAGAGAAGGGATTCGAGTTGCTTCGGCTGCGTTGGTTTTGCAAGCACGAGGTTGGTTGGCGGCGCGGAGCGGATATATCGGCGCAAGCCAGTCGGTGACCGAGGCGCCCGGGGGGAAGTTTTGTCGCGAGCAAAGGAGACACGGAGTGTGCTATGAAGGGCTCTTCGCTAGCAGACACATGTGCTAATGGTCGCGGTTATTCACGATGGAAATGTCCAGGTTTCGTCTGACGCGGTTTGCCTGCTGATGTTGGGGAGGGGTCGTGGATGAGGTTGAGGTAGACGTGCCACGCGGGTGCCCCGGTTTCCATTATATATCGGAAAACCAGGGCAGGGGACGACCTGAAAACGAGGTACGGCGCCGCTCCGGCAAAGGTGAAAAGAATGGCGGTCGGGTCGGTCGGGGGGCGTCGGATTGTGGGGTATTGTTTTTTCTCGTCTCGTGGAGTCGGGGCACGTCGGAAGTTGCCTCTCTGCCTTTTTGCTGAGAAATGAGTCGAACGCAACGGGTGGCCACCCCCCTGGCGAAAAAACTTTTAGCGCACTTTTCAGGTACCTTTTTGCTGGTGGTGCGTCCCCTGCGGTACCTACCCAGGTAGGTACAGTACAGTACAGTATTTGTTCCCGAAGGCTTCTAGCGCTTGCCCCCTCCGCCCCCTAGTGGTCACCACACCCTCTTTTTGGGAGGGAGGTGTCGCGAGGTACATGGTGATGGGTGCGTGTTCGGTGAAGGTGGCTTGTACCCAGCCGAGACACGTTCATGCTCGTCGTTGCGCACGAAGGGTCGCGGCCGCTCAGCCACTGCGCGCAGGTGACGCCTTTTTTTTGGTGTCTTGTCTTGGGTGAGAGTAAGCACACTTTTTTGCTTCAGCCGTTGTATTGTTTCTTTTCTATTTTTGGGATGTTGCGCCCGGTTGACCCGAGGCCGCGGATATGCGCAGCAGCCGGGCAGACACTGGTGGTATTTCCCTAGGTACGGTACATAGCTACAGAGTACCTACAAGAGTGCGCTGAACGGTGCTTCCGTACTGTAGCAGCGCTGTGTTGCAGCGGTTCCACTGGGTACGTCCCGTAGCTGGGACCTTTCCCCGGTGTTTTTACCAGAGCTCGAATCGTGGTGAGTGGTGAAGTGATGCGCCTCGCCGAGGGCGATTTTTTTTCTGAATTGTGGCTCCCTTGACTCGGTCGTGGTATCCACTGTAGACGGCAACGGCTGGGCTTGTTGGGCCGCGGCTATTGTGATTGTGTGTTTGCCGAGGGGGTTTGATGGTGTGTAATGATGTAGCTGTTGTCGCAAAATTGGAGATGAAGTCTTTTTTTTTTTTTTCAAGGCGAAAATAGTTAAATTGATTGGAAGAATGGTGAGGCGGCCGATGGTTCGCATGACTGCGGCTGCTGCGAGGCGGGCGTGGGTTGTGCTGCCATTGCCGGTAAAGGATGCGCCTCATATCTCGGCACTTTCCACGGAAACTTGACTAGTTACAAGATGAAAATGTAGTAAAATATAGACTAAGCTGTCATTAATATACTACCTTTATTTTTATTTATTTTTATCGGTCTTCTTGTCATTTTTATTTTGCGTTTTGCCCAGAGCCAACTCGCCTTTTCCGACTCCTGTCACGCCCCCACAGCTTGAGTGGCATCTAGATAAGAAGAACGGGGCCGTGCTGTGCTTGACTTGTGTCCAAACGGCTAAAATCACTTGTAATGTGGTGATATGTGTTGCTGCCATAAAGTACCTCGAGCCCTCCTGCTTGAGATGTAGCGAATACGACGCTGCCGTCAAGGTACACCGTCGGACCAGCGATAGGATACGCCACCAGCTCGAATAGTCCTCCCCAGACGAACCCTGCAGCTTGTCGTCGATGCGATGTACAACCTGGCAAATGCAACAGCTCGCTCAGCTCGGTGGACAATGAACCAGGGTTCATACTGATCAGCAGGCCTTTTGATGCTTCGCTCTCGTGACCTTTTGCCTTGTGTAACCTGGCAGCGAACGAGTACGTATTTCGTATACCTACTTCGTATTGGTTCCGAGCTGGGGCGAGCGTGGCAGCTGGTTCGCATTGGCTCGTCACATCTCTACTCGTCCTTTCACTGCACCAGACTCAAACAGGAAGCCGGATGCTTTTGCTCTAATTCCTTCTCGTTGTTACGGCATCAGGATTTCGCCACTTTTCTTTCGTCTTTGCTCAATTTCCTGTATTGGAAAGCCGGGGGAACTACAGAGCAAGGAAGGTGTGCTTGGACGTGAGACCTGGCTGGAGGGCTGCGAACCCACCCATCTACGTAGCTGGGACCGTACATCGCACTGCGAAAAGTGGTTCGTAGGGGTCGTCGATGCTGTGGGTGAAGGTGCTCACAGCTGGTTCTGTATGCGGTGCAGCAGCTCGTTATCCACGACACACCTCGTAAATTTTGGTCAATTTGAGACAAAATTCTGAAAATCGTTCGATTTCTGGCAATTCGACTTTTTTTGCTACAACAATTTGGCCGAGTCAAAGCACACGGCTACTTACCTTCCTCACCTCACCGTGAGCCCTCCCCACTTCGTCTCCCCAATGACGCAACTGACGCAGTTGTTGGGCTCCATATCATGCGTCGCGATGGGACCCTGCGTCAGCAAAGGCCAGCCACGGCCGACTTCGACAACTCTAGTGTGCCGTGATGCATTCTTGGTGGGGAGACATTTTGATGACCGGTCTACAGTTGTAGGATCGCCTGGCGGCCCAATTGCGACGAGGTAGATCCACTGGAGTGCCGTCATGGTGGAAACATGACCGCCGTCCGTGGTATTCGGATACGCTGGCTCCTGGGGAAGCTGCTCTGAAACCTGACATGTGACGTTGTCCAAAGGCCTGGGGCTTCATGAGCAAGGTGTCAGCTTGTCTCTGCCGATAGCATCCGGTAAATATTCCAAAATCGTTTCTGCAGGGTAGGCCTATTTCGCTCTCGGTTGTCGCCGTCCATTCACTACCTATGGACAAGCTCGTTGCGTATTCAGAGGTACCAGTATCACAAGCTCCAGGAAACTTAGTAGTTAAGACACCTGGCATCTTGCATCGTCATGATTGAGTAGCCGCACTCGACTTTAAACATACCCTGCCAGACGAGCTTGTGTTCTAGCAAGCACAATAATCTACATAACGTGCAAGAGATGTTGTCAGGCGGGAACCATGATGCAGGGGACCCAAGCCATAAACAAAGGGGGCACTTTGCGACTGATCGAATGATGAAAGCAAGGCCGATGGTCCTGCTATAAGGCTTCATTTGCCTTGGGATCAGATACAAAACTCTGGCATTAAACATGCAAATCATTTCATTTGTACAACCGTATGTCCAAAGACCTTCAAGATTGCCCGTGCCTCGTCTCGCAGCCCAGCTCCCAAAGCATCCAGGCAAAACAACGCTCCCGAAATATACGGCAAAACCCACACCCACATCGTATCTCTCTCTCTCTTAAATGGCAACCCAGATGAGCATAACCACAACGTCCATGCCCTTGCTCTCGCCGCCGTCAAACTTGAACGTCCACATGCCGTCCTTGCTCTCGTCCCAGTAGGCGCCCGTGGCGCTGTGCATGCCGCGGCGGCCGACGTGCGGCTTGCCATCCGTAGCCGTCGCCTCGGCGCTCGTCGAAATGTGCGGCTGCTCGCTGTCCTTGCTGTCCGCGCCGGCGCGGGGCTTGTTGAGCGACGACGTCGGCACCAGGTGCTGCACAATGGTGCTGTTGCAGGCAAACTTGAACGAGGGGGCCTGCGCGCCCTGCGGCGTCGACTCGGAGATTACCGCCTTGAGCATCGAGCTCTGTTACTCGGGG
This sequence comes from Lecanicillium sp. MT-2017a, assembly GCA_003056585.1. Classification (NCBI taxonomy): domain Eukaryota; kingdom Fungi; phylum Ascomycota; class Sordariomycetes; order Hypocreales; family Cordycipitaceae; genus Lecanicillium; species Lecanicillium sp. MT-2017a. The sequence goes on from PXYN01000409.1 coordinate 117,169, forward strand.
GATGTGGTTAGCCTTGATGCGTCCGACCGACGGTATTGTTTACGTCTCGTTGCTCATCTCGCCGGGGTCCGCTGCGGTACGTACAATGATGTTGGAGTTCCATTGCTCCGTCTTGCCGTGGTCGTAGAACTCGGCACTGCCAATCGCGCTGTTGCACACCTATTTCCTCCGGGTCAGCTCATCTCGTCCCTCGTCATACGCATTGGGGGTTCGTCCTTCGTACATCGGTGGCAATCTGCTTGAGTCTGTTGTACGGAATGGGCTGCGCACGGATTAAAAAGAGTCAGCGCATCAATTCTATCTTCAAGTCCCAAGCCAGCGACACGAGTCTCGTCGACGTACAGGGGTGGCCATGTTGGGCAGGACGGATTGTCAGATGCAAGAAAGGGGGGGGGGGTTCGGCTTCGTGGTCGGTGACGCCGGGGGTAAATTGTCGCAGAAAAAGGAGCGCGTTCTCAGAAGGTGAGTCAAAGAGGAAGATCTAGATCGGAATAGGAATAGGAATAAAAAATGAAACAAGAAAGACGGCGCCTGCTCAGGTATTCGGGCTGGCTCGAGGTACGCGTGTAGTGGTGGGGTGGTGGTGTTGACTGTGGTCAAAACAGCCGGCGCTACCAAAATATCGTCAGCGTCTCACGCGATAGTGCGTTGAGACGCGCCAGGGCCAGCTCTGGCGGCTTTGAGGAGGGGTTTGGGGGTAACCATGGCTGTGGTGGACCAATCGTGCGCCTTCGATTGTTGCCTGCCTCCACTCCCAGGTGAAGGCATACCAACAGCAGGCATCTTCAGATAATAAACATAGAGATAAAATAAAAAACAATATTTATTACATCTAATAGCTTATATTTAAGAGATTAATATAATAGAAGTCTTTTTTAGTAGTAAGTTTCCTTATAATAGATAACTCTTAAGGTGTTGTTTAAGTTATTATTTAGGGTATTTTTTGGGATATTACTTAGTATATTACTTAGCATATTACTTCAAATATACCTATTCCTTAGAATCTATTTCGCCGCTATGCATCACCATGTCATAGTAATGGCCTTTCTTCTTTATCAATACTTCGGGTGCACCCTCCTCCAAGACCTCTCCCGATCCCATGACCACCACCCTATCATAATCTGCAATCGTCTGAAGTCTATGAGCGACTGTAATAAGTGTGTGTGTGTTAGATGTCCCTAGCTCTTGACTCAACACCGCCTGCACTCCGGCATCCGTCTCAGCGTCCATATTGGATGTAGCCTCGTCCAACAACGTCAACTTGGAGCGGCGGACAAGAACACGGCACAATGACAAGACCTGGCGCTGGCCATGGGAAAAGTTTTCACCTTTGGGCTCTACGGGTGTAGACAACGTAAGCCGTTCGGCAAAGCCGCGACTTACAGTCTCGTCCGTGTCGTCGCCCGCTGGCTGCCGGTCCTTCTCGTTGGCGTCGGGAGCATTTGCGTTTTTCCTGGCGATGAATTTCTGGCAGATATCTAGCGCTTTCTGTAGCTCCGATTCTGGTATGGTACCGGTAGGATCGAGGTTGCTGGAAATAGTCCCCTGAAACAGCTGTGCCTCTTGGGGAATGGTCGAGATGGCTTGACGGAGGCGTTTGCGGGGGATCGTTGTGATGTCAATATTGTCGTGCAGAATCTGCCCAGATACAATCTTTGTAAATCCAAGTATAGACAGTACAAGCTATTCATAGGTTAGCTCTTTTCATCGTAATTGGCTGTGGATATATATACTGTGCTCTTCCCGCTGCCTGTCCTACCGACAATGGCTACTCGCTCGCCTGCGTTGAACTTCAAGCTGATGCCTTTGAGAATATCTGGACCGCTTTCGCCATATCTGGCTGTAACGTTGCGGAATTCCATAGCGCCAGTAGTCGGCCAGGCATTGGGAATGCTGGCTTCATGAGTACGCCCGTCGGATGTCCCTTCTTCGGGTGGAAGCTGGCAATACTCTTCAATCCGGTGAAACTACATACGGTTACATATTAGCCATTCGGTTGGGGAAGTTAAGTAACCCGTAAGAAGCAGATCACCTACCGCTTGCATTTCGACGCTCAACCCACTCAGGCTGAACACTAGCCATAGTATAGTATCGCTGATCTGGTTCGCTTGGGACATGCAGAATCCAACCACGCCTGCAGAAATTCTGCCCTGCTGTCGATAAGCCAGTACGGCAGCAACGACATTGATAGCCGCCGCCAGCATGTTCGTCCTGAACTTGAGCCACTGGTCCAGCTCGACCTGGGCACTGCGAGCCCGCACAGACGTGTAAAGCAGCCTGTTCATCTTGTTGTAAAACGTTTCGGGCGTTGTAGACCTTGTCGCCCGGATTACCGCCATACCACTCAGCCCTTCAGAAAACTCAGAGAGGATCGGCGATTGGCTGGCAGAGACGAGCTGCTTGATGAGTTGAGCTGTGCTGTTGTACACGTTTGCGACGTAGGCTCCAAGGGCAGCTAGGATGACGGTGGGTAGCAAAAAGCTAGGCAGAAGCGAAGTGACAGTGCTAACCATGAGCACGGAACTAATAATGATTCGCAGCGCAGACGACAGCGGTTGCTTCACCTCTTGGTCTAGGCTGGAGATGTCACCAGACAGTCGATTCATGACCTTGCCGGTTGGGGTTTCAGTAAACCACGTCAGGGATACTTTCATGATGGAACTGATAAAGTCATCGTGCAGATTCTTTGCCGCAAACCATGTGCCGCGCATAAATGCCCATGTAGAGACAACATCGACAGCTTCATTGGCAAGACACAGGGCCACATACGCCCACAAATAGTAGAGCGTGTCCTTTGTGTTGTCGTCCTCGACGCTGTTGACCCAGTGGGAGATCCAGTAGTTTGTCAGCATTTCAGTGCATGTGCGGGCGGCGAGGGTTGATGCGGTCAGGAGGGCTATTATCGGGCCGCCGTAGTACATCATGTATCGAACGACTGCAAATAAAGTTAGGAAGATTGCCAAAGAGTTTAGGGAATATGAAGTGCGGAGAGAAACCTCACACGAGAGGCTACTGGAGCCCTGGTTGCTGGCAGCCTCCTTGTCAACATCTGTAAGGTGTTCCGTATCCGCCTGTGTGTTGTCTTTGTCCCCGATGTCCGCCGGTTCCATTTTCTCGCTGTAGGCTGCTTTTGCCTCTGTTACATCTTTCTTGGCGTCTGATTCGACGGTCTTGGGCTTGCGTGATCTTCCAGTGTTGCTTTCAAGGCCCTGAACGCGACCCTTCTCCATGGTAATGGACAAATCAGCCTCCGCCACAACCCAGCTCAACTGGGTGACAAGGATGACTGTCCTTTTGTGAAGCAAATCAGAGCAAAAGACTCTATTCCACAACATTACAGAAGTTTTGGTATCAAGTGCCGAAAAGATGTCGTCCAGGAGGAGTAGCGACCCTTCCGAATACAATGCCCGTGCAAGGGCAACTCTGGCACGTTGCCCACCTAAGTCGACATTAGTGAGACTGTAAGCATTAGAATATTGCGACCGTATACTTACCTGACAATGCACTGCCGTTTTCGCCCACATTCGTCTCATCTCCCTTTTCCATTGCGTCAAAATCAATATCGAGGCAGCAGGCTGCTACTACTCGGCGATATCGCTCGTCATTGTACGGATAGTTGAAAAGAATGTTGTCTCGTACAGACTGCGCTTGCAGCCAGGGCGTCTGCGGTGCAAAAACGGCGTCATGCTCGCGGGTAACCGTTCCATCCTCGAGAACAGTCTCGCCGAGCAGAGAGAGCAACAAGCTTGACTTGCCGCTACCACTTGCTCCAGTCACGGCATTGAGACCATACTGAACGAAATCGATACTAATATCGCGCAGGTAAAAGTCGGCCGTTGCAGTCCTTCGAAACGTAGCCTTTTCGATGTGCGCTGGACCATTCTCATAAACGTCAAGCGGTGTCAGGGCTTTGAAGTAGCTGTCCAAACGACGGAGTGATACTTTTGCTCGCGGCAAGTCCCCAACTACCAGTGCCAGAATTGTAAGGTCATCTCGAATCATTCCCAGCAAGGTAATGGTAGTAAAGGCCGTCGAGGCAGTGAGTTCGTTCCCCCCGACGCCAACATGGAGACCAAATATGAGGAGTAGGCAAGCAATGGGGACAATGTATACCATTTCCAGCATGGCCGTGTTGAGGACCTCAATTTTCCACTGGTGGTGCTGCTCTTTGGCACGAGCGGCGCCAATCTTCTTGATGACAGTGTCTTCCCAACCAAAGTACTTGATGACGCGGATTGAGCTCAAGTATTCGGATGCCAGAGAAATGCGTACGTCTTGTGCGGCCCTCATTTCTTCTTCGTAAGACCCAACATTGTCCATAATCCAGGTCGTAACGGGAGAGCCAAGAAGCAACAGGCCGACGCCCAGTAAACTTGGCCAGCCGACAATAGTATAAAGCGCAATGGTGGCAATAATAGAAGCAGGGACAGAAGTAACTGAAAAAAGGACGTCTCGTAGACCCAGGATTGTTCCAATGTCGGTGGACACCAGATTCTCAATCATCCCCGTCACTGTTCCCTCTTTCTCGGCATCCTCGTCGGCGCTGTTGGGGGCAGCAGTGCCGCCTAGAAAGTTTCCGTGTAGCTCGCGAGAGGCCAGAGCACCCTGGTAAATCTCTGACGTCAGCATAGCTTTGGCGTAGCTGCCAAACTTTCCAGACGTGGACGAGTATGTTTGCTGGAGGATGGTCTGAGCTACTCGACCGAAAACCATGACCCCTAGCCATAGATGCGGTCGAAAGACTGCCTCATCGGGGTTGCGCAGGTTTTCGAGAAGGTAGTAGACGCCAAGAGGACTGAAAAGCTGCGCGACGGCAGTAAAGATTCCAATAATCGAGCACAAGACAATCTGTGGCCAGAATACAACAAAGAGTGCTTTGCCAGTTGACGCGTACCTTTGGCGAAGAGCAGAGAACTCGCGGCGCAATATAGAAGGGGTGCGGCGCCATGGAATTCCGTCAATGTCTTCCATCACAATGCCTTTTCCCAGCGCTTTACGAATAAGGCCATTGACCCGAGAAAATGTGCAGTAGTAATCCAGCCAGCTGGTAGTTTCTTCCTTCGTGGGCTTGGCCTCGATGGTTCCCAAGTTGAGTAGCTCGTACTGTGATGGAGCAGTCCACGCGCGAGATGAAAGAAGACCTTCGCAAATGTAACAAAAGAGAGAAATAAGGGCAACAATGGCACTTTTCTCGGGTCGGTATGTAGCGCCAATAGCCAGCATCGGCAGAACTTCTGATCCTGCCTCAAGAACAAATACACAGGATGCAATTGTGATGCAGTGACCAAAGAGCGTATTTTGGCTGCCTCCGCGTGCAAACTGCCTGAGGATATTCAGAAAGAATACATATCCAACTGCCAGGAAATTGTGCCACTGCCATTGCGACTCAGAGGCAACGAAAAAAAGACAAAGTATAGCCATAGTGGCGTCTAATACTGTACGAGGCGGGCTCTGTAGTGAAAATGAGGGCGGGGCGTGTCCGAAGAGGTGCATTTGTCCCATGAGTATCTTCAGGCTTAGCCATGAAATAGAGACAAAGACAATGGTAAACTGTATATTGCCCTGTCTTGCCCACGCAACGAGAGGTCTGAGCAAAGCATGATCGCTATAGATGTATCTTTTGTCAGCAGACGCACACCTAGCTTGGACTCTTTGACGGAATTGAATACTAACTTGAGGTAGTTCTGGCCAGTATTGTTAATGTAATGAGGGCGCTCATTATAGTGGCTGCTGAAGAGCCAACCCAGCGCTTCCATCTTGAATGCAAAGGGGGTACAGCTGACCCGTAAAACAACCAAATGAATATAAAGGTACAAGAGAAGTGATTGAATCCAACATGTAAAGTCAGGCTCCCCAGCACGTCTTCTTGGCAAAGCTCTGCCATTCAATTGAGGTAACTTTATGCCGGAACTGCGTCGTATTAAATACAACTTGTTGTTATGCCCGCATGTTGGTCGAGGGGCATACGGAGGGGTTCTTAGCTGGCCCAGTTAGCCAACAAAAGGACCCAACCTGGACATACCCAGCCACTAGTAAGCAAGCTAATTACCACATCACCAGGGTTAACTTATGCAATACATTGCCCATTTGCGCTAGTAGCGAACAAAACATAACGCGTCACTTGTACCTACCAGGTACCTAGTAACGGTCCCTCGCGTTGGTGAGGGCAAGGATGGATCTCTAACAAAAGTGCCTGGGCGCTAGTGTCGGAAGGATCGGGGCGGTCGCCAATAGCAGGGCATTAGATGGAGCGGTGTAATCCACCACACGCAAGCACGCGGAGATGTCCTCGTGAGAGTTGCCTTGGATGGTACATTTATATGTGATCTCGCCGTGAAGGGCAACGTTCCCCTCCTGTGGCTGACTTATAATGCACCATTTCGGCCGGCGGCACGCTAGGAAGCGGCGGCACACAGCGAAATATACACACCCCGCGCTTATACAAATGATCGCTCCGCGGTGATGCCTAGCCATGGTACAGTTATTGGCCGTTTCGCTGCGGGGTAGATCTGAGATGTTGCTGTCGATGCAGGACAGCCGTTCCACGCACCGTCGGCGCGCGGAGGGGTCACATATGAGATTATTAATGCCGTATTCACAGACAGCAAGTTTGTTATCACGATATTGATGCTAGTATTATTGTGGTAAAGGCTGAAAATGTCTAGCTATATCGGAAAGATTTATCTTGCTTATCCGTCAAGTCTATCTCTGGCGCGCCGTGTTTGTCAAGGATAACCTCCAAGTGAGAGTCGTTGGGGTTTGACGCTAATTTATCACGTCGGCTATTGTCGCTGACACAAAGGTATCGGTATATCAGGACCGTCGTAATAAGACAGCCCCATGTCACGAGCGCCGTAATGATGCCCTCGCGGTACCGTGGCTTATGTGTCCAGAGCTGCGGTGAGCCGATGCACCCCGCGCAATAGCCGATGAAGAACATGGAGTTTACAATGGCTCTCTTAGTATTGCCTTTGACATTGGATGCTGCCAGGGAGAGTAGGAGTGACATGGACGCACTTATACAGGATGCCTAGGCGTTGATTTGTTAGCGAGTCTTTTAGGCAGGAACATTATATGTTACTTACCAGCCATGCCGATGCAATCAACGGCCATTGTGCTGACGCAGGAAGTGTGAGCATCAGTATATTACCAATGATTGGCGGCACTGCCAAAAACACTAGGACATAGGCGCGGTGCATAGGGAATAAGAAGCAGGCAACAACGCCAACCCATACCCACACGCCCTGCACCAGCCCCGAAGGAGCTGTGTACAACATCGTATCGAGCTTGTTGTAGCCAATTGCCTTGATAATGAATGAGGCAAATGTCAAGACAGGGGATTGCATTGTGATGAGGACACCAAACCAAAACACACACCAGGCCTTTGGGTCAAGCATCGTCTCCCGAAACTGCAACATGGAGAAGGATGTCTTATCGCCGCCCTCGTTTTCTGCCGCCATTCGAAGCGACAGGACACGCCTTTCGCGAGCCGTAAGGAACCACGCTTCATTCGGTCCGCCTGGCATCAGGAAATAGAACAAGACGCCAGCAAGGACGGTTATTGCGCCGCAGATGAGGAACAATACACGCCACGGCGCAAGGCTATTTGTGGGCAGGGTCTTGCCAATGCCATACATGAGAAGGCAGCCAATGGTCTGCGCTATGCTGTTCATGCTGACCCAAAAGGCAGTGCGAAGCGTATGCTCGCGCTTCTTGTACCAAATCGATGTAATGGTGACAAAAGCCGGCGATACAGCGCCTTCAGCGAATCCGAGCATGAAACGGGTTGCGGCAAAACCAGCATAGCTTTTGGGCGCTGCAAGGCACATGCAGATTGCACCCCAGATTATACTGGAAGTAATCAGTAAAGCGCTCAAAATTATGAATTATCCTGGGTTGCGTACACAGTGCCGCCAACGAATTTGGTGAGTGGCAGGCGTGACATCAGGTAGATGAAGGGATACTCTGATACGAGCTGGCCAACATAGAAGATGGAGCTGCACCAAGAGTATTGCGACGGTGTAAGCTCCAAATCTTCGACAAGGCCAAAGACGCCTGCGTATGAGAGACTCTGCTTGTCTAGATACTGCAGAAAGAATATGAAACACAACTGCACACTATGTTAGCTCTTTTGATATGAGGGGCGAAGAGTATCCCATACAAACGGCAATATAACTTGATCAATCTTGCGCACTACGCGGCGCTCCTCTTCGGGTGTGAAGGAGACATCCTCCAGATGCAGATGATCGCCATCAGTATCTTCCGCCTTGCTTACCGCAGGCTTGGAATCAGAGTGAAAAGACATTTTACTCAGTGCTCACAATTGCCTCTCCGGGCCCAGTGTGAAAAATACAGGATGGGCAATAGTCGGCTTTAAATACGATGCTGAGCACCTTTGAGGGGCGGTTCGGCATTTGTAGGCCGGGAGAATGACATTCGGCCAATTTTCCCTCATTCAGCCACTTTCCCCTCTTTCAGCCTAGTTAACGAAACAAACATATTGGGCTTGAGTCACGGAGACATGGAAATCCTACGCTACCCCGGACTTTCATGCGTGGAGATGCGGGATATGGAGTAAACGGCGTGGGGGAAGTGCCCGGTACGGAGAGGGCGCCATAAACGGCACCTACACGGACAGCGGGCCGATGTCACCAAGGTCGGGTAGCTGGCGGCCACCTACCCGACCGGCAATATGGCATGCACGGCGACGTCATTGTGCGACTCTGGCAAGACATGATACTTCCAAAGTATAAAGTACTTGCTCAGTTTTATCCCTGTTTGCCTCTCTATTGTTGTCAACATCTTCCATCTCACGGAGTAAACACCATGCCCAGCGAACGTGATCTCAAACCCTGGGTCCGCCCGGAGCTGCAGCGATACCAGTTTGTGAATGCAAATGTGGTTGATGCAGCAGCCGGACGCATAATAGAAAACGCGACGGTGACAATTTCGAGTGGAAAGTTTGAATCGGTCACAACGTCGACTTCAAAGGCGTCGTCTGCTGGCACTGCTGACAATATCATTGATTGTCGCGGCCGCTACCTGTGTCCCGGTCTATTTGATGCACACGTTCACTTTGTAGCTGTTCCGGGCTTCGATGGTCTGGGAGCTGCCTTTGACAACCCAAATGATGTCTCTGTCCTTAGGCAGCCCTATGTCGCTTCCCAGATGCTTCACCGCGGCTTTACGAGCGCCCGCGACTGCGGTGGAGCCCAGTCTGCGCTTCGCGATGCCATCAACGACGGAGTCTTTGCTGGCCCAAGGCTCTTCATCGCCGGTCACGCCTTGTCGCAATTCGGCGGGCACGGGGACACTCGCGGCCAATTCGACCATACCCAGTGCTGTGGTGGTCACACCAACGGCCTGGGTCGACTGTGCAACGGAATTCCCGAATGCATGGCGGCCGTCCGTGAAGAGATTCGCCGCGGTGCCGACTTTATCAAGATTATGGGGTCCGGCGGTGTGTCAACTCCAACAGACAGGCTCGAGCAACTGCAATTTACCAATGCCGAGATCCAAGCAATGGTCGAGTGTGCCGACAATGCGTGCACTTTTGTTACTGCGCACGCTTACACGGTCAAGGCCATCAGGCACTGCATTGACAACGGCGTCCGCGGAATAGAGCACGGCAACTTTCTGGATGCCGATACGGCAGCCATCATGGTCAAAAAGAATGTTTACCTAACGCCGACGATTGTTGCGTACGCAGAGATGAGCAAGGACCGCTGGAAAAACTACCTTCCTCCTGATGGACGCGCAAAGAACACCCAGGTTCTAAGTGGAGGTCTTGACGCAATCAAAGTGGCCTACGATGCTGGCGTCACAATGTGCTACGGCAGTGATCTTCTCGGCCCATTGGGCATGGCACAAACGGCAGAGTTTACTCTGCGGGCCAAGGTGCTGCCGTCACTGGCCGTCTTGCAAAGCGCAACTGTTAATCCTGCGAAAATGATGGGCCTTGCTGATAGCCTTGGCCAAATCAAGGATGGATTTTTGGCCGATATGCTTGTGCTTGAAAAGAACCCATTAGAGGATGTCACTATCCTGGATAATCCAGAGCAACATCTCCTGTGCGTCATGAAGGAGGGGCGCGTGTATAAGAGCAAAATGGAGGGGGTAAAGGTGGATGGAGAATTTCCAGTGAGGATTCAATCAACTCTTTAAGTTGGTCATAGTAGTGCATATAATAAAACTGTAGTATACTGATTATTAAGGAATGTTTTAACTTGCAGGTGTCGCGACTCTAACTGCCAATGTAAATTACTGCTCAAACGGCATTGCTAGCCCTGTAAAATCCAACACATCAAGTCCAGTGAGACCCATTAGAAAAGACTGGTCATCATTGCCCCACGAAGCAAAGAAAGAAGCGTCTGTATCCATCGATCCTGGTATCATCCCAACTTCTCGAAGTGCTTCACTCGGCAACCCTGTGTTTGAGGCATCGCTCTCTTCTGCCGCCACTCTCATAGGCCTGCTGATGGTGTCCGAGTTTGGTTGCATTGTGTCTCTCTCGGACCCTGATGTAGCCCTGGTATCCATCACTGCTCCAAAGGTGGAAGCTTCCCTGCTCGACCGCTCTTGGCTAGCTTTTGCGAGCCAGGCGGTCCACTCATGATAGCCATCCTCTACCGTCGATGCCTCAGTCCTCTGCTGCTGTACGCCAGGTGATCGAGATAGTTTATTTGCAGCCTCATTGGCAATTGACCGGAATGCCTCAACAAACTGCACGCCCATCTCTGCTGTTGCGTTGCCTATAGACATGGTCCTCAGGCATTCGAGACCAAATGTAACCCGTGCCTCGTAACCAGAGTCACGGTGGATAATGCCCTCTAGCAAAGTTACAATGGTAGCAATGCTGCAGCCGTGAAAGTCTGTAAATGAAAATCGACCAAGAGATCGGTTTTTGACCAAATCTTCTAGTAAATGCAGAATCTTCCGCCCCGCTCGAATGCACTCGCTCGAGAGTCGCTCTGCCGACGGGTCAAATGGTGGTTTGCCGACGGCGGGCTGGGTGAGGTTATATCTCAAATGATCGCGAACGACGCCTACCAGCGCAGTTTTTCCCAAAGTAAGCCAAATATAGTAATAGTTGAGGTGAATATGTGCCACGGCTCGGTAGGCCACTTCATCGGGATTTAGGCTTTGAGCTTGAAGAGATGGAGGAAGTTTCTGTTTCCATTCTTTCAACCTGTTCTCGGTAGTGGTGATGCTTTCAGTGCTTGAACTTGTCAATACGGTACAATTAGACTTCTCCCTAGGTATTTTCTTACTCAGACCTACTAAGGATGCTGTCAAAAAGCATCATCAAAGTTGTATTCGCAATCTGAAGCTGCACGTTGTCGAAAGTCTGTTCACGGTCCAGTGGAACAAGCGGCTCAGGTAGCGGAGTCGTTATGTCCTCCACATTCAATGACCGTGGAAGATTTATCTTGATTGCGATTGTGCTGTAACAAAGTCAGCACTGGCCACGACACGGCATACACTGTTACTTGCCGCTCCAGAGCATATATCGACCAGAACAAGCGCCTGCGAATCTGCCCCTCACGTTCCGACAGGTTATCGTAAGTAGTCTTTTGGTGAAGTCGCGCTGCAATGGCTTTTCGAAGGGATATGCCGAGATATAAGTATGACGAGCCAATGGCGCTGGCTGGCAACCGGTATACACCCAATATATAAGTTGTTTGTATTGACCGTAGGCAAGAGCGCTCCAATACTTCTGGTAAAAGTGGCTGGATATTGTTAAAGAATATTCTCCCTGGGTCTACGTCAATGTTTTCGTTGATGCCCGTGGCAGAAGTTGCATCGCGCCCTGCGAGCCGCGTCCAGACGCTGCCGAGGGCTAGTGCTGCAGATAAAAGGCAGACAAAGGCGGGGTCCGTCCGCAGCGGCGAATGCTTTTCCGTATAAAACTGGTCAATATCGCGTTGAAACTGAGATTGGTCGACGTAGAAGAAGCAGTCTGTTCCGTATGTGAAGAAGTGTGAGAGGAGAAATTGTGTAATGTGGCGTGGAGACAGGGCATCCACAACAGCCTGTACTCGGGCTAAATGAGATGGTTGGGGGGATTGGTGGGATATTTGAGCCTATCTAATTGTTAGTGGAATACACGTTTTATAATTCATGGTATTAACAAACTGCTTGGGCTGTTGCCGTCACGTCGGGGATCTCTGGCAGCCGAGGATCAAGGGAGAAGGCTTCTCGCAGATTGGAAAAGAACCCTGGCCATTGTGTACGTTCGGGTAAGTCTCGCTACAAGTTAGCGGCGTCGTGATATAACGCAGGGTCTTTCCCTCTTACCGCTTTGCAGTGTTACCGTTTGTTCTGCGTGGGGACCTTTATCGTGAGTAGTGTCTCGCACAGCCACCGCGGCCTCCGTCTCGATATATTGTGGTGACGTTTGCCTGGACTGGTATTAGTATCAGAACGCCCCCGCGCCGCTGTCTAACTTATGCTTACGCCTCATATATGCATCTTAGGCTATACTTGAGACATCGTTGGCATTTTCCATTTCTTGCCTCGATGCATTTACTCTTTCTGGCGCGGCAAAGATCGCAACTAATTGACAGCGTTAATGGGGACCGTCCGGGCAAACGACTTCGAAAAGGATGGACAGACGCTCTGGGTGCCCTCTGGCGATTCTCTTCGCGCACACGCCGACGATGGCGCCGACGGTCTGCCGCCGTCAGTTCTACCATATTTTATAGATGCAAGTATGCTGAGGATATCCGCGCGACGCCGGGGACGGGTTGATCATGCTGGTGGTGCAAGTGGAGGGGTCCTATAACGGCGCCGCCACACAGCCCGAAACAGGTTAAGCTCCCCGTCTAGGTCTACGACAGCCGGCACCATCGGCATTTGATGCAATTCGCAAACTGAAATTAAATCACAGCGTTATTGAATGAGAAAGGTGCGCCGAGAAAGTTATGCTCGAGTGAGGTTTTTAAAGCCCTGCAGAATGAATATTTGCTAAGAAGAGAATATTTTATACTATAATCACAAATTGATCTATGGGGCTCCGCCATTCTTGACCCAGCTCTCGATGCCAATGGAGCCACCAAGAATAGCCTTGATCAACGTCAGGGGATACATGATCAAAGACGGCCAGTTCTTGGGATTGAGCAGGGAGAGTGCAGCAGTCTCCTTGGTGCAACCAGGTCTGAATGAGCGGCCGCTCATACGATCGGTCATGAACTGAAGAGCACCAGGGCCGCCAGTGACAGCAACAGTGATATGCTCGCCCACTGTGTCTCTGACATACTCAACATTCGCGCCGGCAGCACAATATCTGTCATAGACCTTGTCAACATCCTGGACAGGGACAACTTCGTCATTGACCGAGTGGTAGATGTACGTCGGGCCCTTGTAGATGGATCCCGTTCCAGCATTCAGGCTATCAAGGATCTTGGACACATTCTCCCCTTCAAAGATTTCCTTGCCATCCTTGAAGTAGCCGTAAATATCCTTGTACGCAAAAGAGACCGCATTGGGTACGATGCAAGCGCTCTTTGCTTTGAGAAACTCGTCTCTCTTGCTCTCAATCAGCTGATCGTCCACAAGCTTTTGCACCTCTGGGTATCCTTGAGCGACACCTAGAATACCAGTGACGGCAACGCCTGCGGCGACTTGTGATGTCGTCTTGTCAATGACATTTCTAATGTTGATGGCAAGGCCACCCATGGCGGCGGCTCCAATATCGAGTTCCGGGGCGTAGGTAGGCTGCAGCTCCAGCGCCCAGATTGCGGCGTGGGCACCTCCGGAATAGCCCCAGACGAATGGCACGGCATCTGACTCTATCCCAGTGACCCCGGTGGAGCGGCGTGCTGCCCTCAGGCCATCAAGAACACCTTGGCCTTCAATTTTGCCAACAACCCACGCTCCGTCTGGGCCTTCAAAATCGGGGACGACGACGGGCCAGCCCTTTTCGAGAATGGAAAGGAAAAAGATTTGGCTGTATCGCGAGCTAATATCCTTTACATTCTGGGCTCCTTGCTGGTAGGTATAACTGGGGAAGCAGCCGTCGTACACAGCATCGATTTCGACTTGGTAGGAAAGGAACTTGCTAAAGTCGGCACCGTGCGGGATCATGACAGTTGTGGCGGTTGCGATGGGGTTGTCAAAGGCGTCATTTGTGCGGTAGAGAAGCTGATAGGAAGCGGCCAGGCGGATAGGCGCATTGTAGACTGCCAGGACATGAGGGGGCTTGCGAGACCGGATCACGTCTCCGGGTGCGTATGCTGAGAGGTTCTCAGGAGCCTGGTACCACGGGTCCTCAGAAGGAAGGAGTGGTTTGGCGCGTGCTTCCAGATGTTCAGGCTCGCCGAGGAGAGGATGGGTGGGATGCCCAACTGCGAAGCTGAGAACATTGGTGAGAACAAACAGAGATAGCCAGGATCGTTTGAACATTTTGGCAGAGGTTGGTCAGAGGTGCTGACAATGGCCTTCGTCCTTTCCGGTAGTCACTGGAGGCAAGTCAAACAGGGATAGTCCGTATATATAGGCCAGAGCTCCTGGACAGGCTACGACGGCAATTGACAGTCCAATCATAGCCAGCCCCATATACCTCCTTCCTTTAAAAATGTCGTCCTAGCTAGTATAAAAATTTGTTGCCGAGGTAGCTGTTTCACATCAGCTAGAGCACCTGCCCTTGACTTACAGGAGCCTCAGCTCGGCGTGTACGCATCTCCACAGAAAAGTCTGCACCAAAGATCCGGCAGAGACATTCTTCCCCGCCCGCTGCGACGAACTATCAAAGCGCCGATCAGATTTAAGGCCCTTTTCTTCGAACTAAACAAGGGAAGCCGAGGCAGTGCGACCTGAATGATGAGAAACAGCGACATTCCAGCGCGCTAGCCACCGGTTAATCGGTTCGCAGGTACGGACTGCCCTAGTCCATATCAAGATTAGCTCCACTGTAGACGCCCTGTTGGCGCGAGGGGGTGTTCGGCATTAATCTGCGCTAGTGTGCGGGGACGAGGGGGGTTCCGCCGTAGTTGCGCCTGCTTGGACAATGCCTCTTCTTGGCTGGCTAGCCTGTCTCGGCCTAGCCCGAGGGGGCATATAAGTCGACTATGCTTTGTCCATGTGATTGTTGGACAATTCGACGTCGAAATATAAATCTTCAGCTCGGCATGAGTGGACTCCTATCTTTTGGTAGAGTTTCAGCCACTTTTTGTTAAATCCCTTATATACCATAGTGGTTGCCTCATTCGGTCAGGGAGCGCCTGGAGACGTATTGGACAAGCTCTCGCGGCCGCTCTTCAATCTTGTCTAAACATCACACTCTTTGTGTACAACCTTGAAACTTTCTTCTCTTTTCCTGAAGATTTTATTCAAGATGAAGTTCTTTTCATTTGCTGCCGTGGCCTTTGGCGCCTGTAAGTACCAAACTTTCACTCCATACTTGTCAATGTCTATAAGTGCTAACTCGGATCTCTAGACAGCGCCATGGCGCAGCCTTTGCAAGCGCGTTCAAGCTCTGCTCGCGACATTCTAGGCAC
The DNA here is from genome assembly GCA_003056585.1 of Lecanicillium sp. MT-2017a. NCBI lineage: Eukaryota > Fungi > Ascomycota > Sordariomycetes > Hypocreales > Cordycipitaceae > Lecanicillium > Lecanicillium sp. MT-2017a. Next base: position 132,666 of record PXYN01000409.1, read on the forward strand.
TCTGCAGAGCCTGCAACGTAATATCCATGAGCAAGTCGTGGCTATCGGTAAGCTTTTGTCAACCTCTTGTTCTTGTTGCAATGCTTTACTAACACTTCTCGCAAGATACCGCACTGTCTGAGGCAGAGTCAGAGGCTGCCGATGCAGACCAGACACAGCACAAGGAAGCCATTACGACTGCTTTTGAGAACATGATTAACAGTGTCAACGAAGCAACTGAGTCTCACGGTACCATCAAGGTCAGCTCCCGCGACCTGGAGGAGCGTAAGCTGGATTTCACTCCCACAATCATCAAAATCTACGCCGTCATCCAGGCCATCACAAACGACTTCACCTCCGTCATTGGACGCGCCATTGACTTCTTCAACCACTGTAAGTACAATTCTCGCTTTGTTGTCCTATTATATAACGACTTGCTAACCATGGTCTTCAGCGGAGCAAATCAATGACCTGGCAACCTTGTTTACTACTGCACTCCTAAAGTTTATCGATGCCATCCTAAAGCCCCTGCTTAACCTGCCATTCGCCGACCACCTGCGGGAGCTCATCAATAAGATTCTGGGTCTGATTCCTGTGTAAGCCAGAATAAATTGTCACATTATACTTACGCAGCGGATAGATGGGGTGCTCCCAGAATTGTATTTAGTTTATAAAAAAATTCACAGAAATTTGAATCCATGTCGTTGTTTCGTGAAATTCAGGCGGCTGTTTGTAGGGTGTAAGGGATGAAGCGGGTGGAACCGCGTATCGACTCCACAAGGCTCCCTGCCCAAAGTAGAAGGGCTGAAGTGGAAGGGCTGTGAGTAATTAAAGACGGATAAAGTCGGAGAATAATAGTGCTGAAACTAGTACATAAAGAAGAAGTAGTTTGAAAATGAAAATGAAAAGGGCAGAAACAATGATGCTCCTGATACGGTGCACCGTCCTACACTGTACAGCGAAAGGCGCCGCTTTTTAGTGCCCCGCGACTTACCAGTAGTGGTAAACACGGCGGCAAAATGCTTCTTTTGGATGCGTGACTCATCTGCGTGCCTTGCCTAATATTTTAAAGCAGAAATACTCGTTTAGATTTCCAAAGTATTTCGTAATCACGTGTAAGATGCGCGATAGGTCCCGAGGCCGAGGTAAAAAGTGGATGTTCAGTGACTGATATCTCATTGTGATAGGGTCATTGTCAACTTAGACCTGCTCCTACGTTGAGAAAACAATTGCTTTTGGTTCACACCGTGAAGTGAAGTTGTACCACGATGACCCGCCAAAACTTGCCTCCCATTATATTTTTCGATATCATCGGGACAGTTGTGGAATGGAGGCACTCGATCGCAAACGAGTTGAACGCCGCCGCACAAAAGGCTTTACAAGACGAATCCCGGCACCTGGGCGCCGACTTGCGCATCCGTGCCTCTGACATGTCCATGCGTATCTGGCATGATATTACAGCGGAGTGGCATAGCTCATATATGAACTTTGGCAACACGCATGATGCATCCAAGCCGTTCGTCTCCGTAGATGAGCACAACCGCAGTTCTCTGGAAGAGATTCTCTGCAAATGGCTTATTCGGGATCTATTCGACGATGGCGAGCTCCATCATTTGACACTCGCTTGGCACCGCCTTGCTGCACACCAGGACAGCACAGCCGGCCTTTCCCGTCTGGGTACCAAGTTTCCGACGTCTACACTGTCAAATGGCAATATCCAGCTCCTCGAAGACCTTAAAAAGCACAATTCTTTGCCCTTTACGCACATTACCAGCGCCGAGCATCTTGGTGCTTACAAGCCATCTCCTGAGGCGTACCACGGTGCGGCACGCAGATTCGGGGTAGAAACTTCTCAGTGTTGTCTCGTAGCAGCCCACCTTGGAGACTTGCAGGCGGCCAAAAAATGTGGATTCTATACAATTTATGTCGAGCGAGAGTTGGAAGAAGCTTGGAATGCTAAGGACGTCGCTCAGGCCAGAGAAGCGGGATTCGTCGATTATTGGGTCGAAGTTGGTGGCAGGGGTCTTGTAGAAGTCGCCAACTATCTTGGATGTGAATGACTGTCGTGATTCGCGGCCTTAAATAGCACATCTGACTTATAATGTATTAGACATTCCCTGCAGCAGCATAGTTTCTCACACTCTCAGTCTCTCAACATTGTGAATCTTGTTGTAAGTCGCCGCTGGCGCTAAGGCTGTTTAGCCGTTTATCAGACCCCACCAGCGACCGACCACAAAGGCCAGCCCAGCCCAGCCCAGCCAAACCCAGCCCGGCGCGGGGCTGCGGAACCAGAGCCAGGATAACTGCTGTAGAGCCGGCTACCCACACGTGACTCCTGTCCAACCAGAGCGCCCACGTGCATCGCCCAGGGTCGTCCAAGTGCGGCGCCAGACCCGCTACGCTTTCAGAAAACGAACCAGCATAAACCCAACCGACGAGCGACGTTGGCCGTTTTCCCGCTTAATTTTTCTCTCACGCCTGCATTCTTTTCTCTTGACGACGAGCTCTTGTTCATAATCTCGCCCGTCAATTGAATTGAATCCCCTCCGTGGCTGTGCAGTGTTACCGTGAAAAGGGAGAGCCCAGAGCAATTGAGCTATCGGGCCCCATCGTCTACGACCTCCGCCGACCGAGCGTCACCACAGCGAACGAGTCCATTGTTATCAACACATCGCCATGTCTTCCCAACCACTCCTCCAAACCGCCCCGGGTACGTACACGGAATGAATTCACAGCTCACTAGAGCTCGCCATTGCACTTTCCACTGCTAACCATCTCCCCTCATGCAGGCAAGCGCATCGCCCTCCCGACCCGAGTCGAGCCCAAAGTCTTCTTCGCCAACGAGCGCACGTTCCTGTCATGGCTCAACTTCACCGTCATCATCGGCGCCCTGGCCATTGGCATGCTCAACTTTGGCGACCGCGTCGCCTTCATCTCCGCCTTTCTCTTCACCGGCGTCGCCATGCTCACCATGATTTACGCGCTCGTGACCTACCACTGGCGCGCCAAGTCGATACGCATGCGTGGCCAGGCCGGCTTCGACGACCGCTTCGGCCCCACGGTCCTGGCCATTATCCTGCTACTGGCCGTCATTGTCAACTTTGTCCTGCGCATCATGGACACGCATAAGAAGCAGCACGACAACCTCTAAGGTGCCGAGGAAAGAGGCGGAGATTGCCCGGCGATGGGACCGTGCTGGGTCGAGAATACTGTATCAACTTTGTGCAATGAGGTGCAAGAAAATGGAAGAGCAAGTGATCAGAAGCGGACGAAGCGTCATTTTGCCTAGTGGTGCATTTTTGGAAATATTTCCGGCGTTGTTTTGAATATTTTAATAGCGGTTGGGTGCAAATCCATCTTCACAGAAAACAGAATCACAAATACAAATACAAAATATATTGAACACCCTCCGAATGAGCCGTTTTGCAATTCAAAACAATGTATTGGGTATCTGAATCTCCGGGCCTGAACCGCCATCTATGCTGCGTATCCGATAACGCCATGTAAATGCCAATTTAAAAACAATCATTGCCACCACCATCTTATGAATCTTGGCTAGATTGCACAGTAACGCCTTCTCTGCTTCTCACCTCCGGTACCGCTGCAGTAGACAAGAAGATTCTCAGCGACTTTGTCTTGCGTTCGCTCTGCTGCGGCCCAACCGCCTTTGCAAACCGATCCTGCATCGTCTCAAACGCGTCACTTTCCGAGTCTGAGACTTCCTCTGCATTTTCCACTTCTTCGGGAAGCTTCGTCTCTTCCACCACAGTCATATCCACCCCATCTACCGTTTTCCGCTTGTTCTTGGGTTTCTTCTGTCGCACCTGCTCCGCGGGGAGGTCAAACATCTGATTATACTGCCACCAAGGCGCTCCCTGCTCAGCAAGAAGCCTCTTGCATTGTTCGACGACGGTAATCATTTTGCACACCTCTGCCGTGCGCGCATAAAGGAGCACGACCCTTTGCTTCGTCTCGTCGCCTGTCGCGGCGTCGCTTGGCTGCAGATGTTCTTTCGTTTGCACGAGCCGCTTCGCAATGGCAGTTGACGATATTATCGAAAGCGGCAGGACGTCATACTTGACAGCCAAATCTTTGAGGATTGGCGCGTGCGGCCCGAGGAGCGGCGATTGTGTTTGGCTATTGGCCTGTGCAGCCTCGACGGCGGCTGCGCGTGGGCGTTTGGACGGCGATTGCGGCGCCTCCGAGTGTGTTGAGGGTTTTCGTTTCTTTGTGCCTTTATCAGGCTTCGGAGGGGCCATTTTGACGCCCTTACGTGGTTATTGGGGGCTCCTCTGCGAGCTAGGAAAGCAATGTTGGAGTGAAGTCCAGTTTGGAGTTGCTGGAGCTCAACTTTTGGAGGTGCGGAAATCTGGGTCGCGCTGACCAATCATGGTGGCTTTAGCACTAACACGCATCACAGGAGACTACGAAAGGCGAAAAGAGGACAGAAATATTCTAAGAAAGTGGTTCTACATTATTAGAGTCTATATTTTTTATGGTTACTGGATGCCTCAACCAGCTCCATGCTCTATTTGTTGTTCCCTGTGGCAACCCCCCAGAAATAGGCAGCCCAGGCCCCCAGAATCAAGAGAATTGTAGCGCAAAAGAGACCCAGGCTCAGCTTACGATTCCTTGCCGCATTAAAGTCTTGTTCAAACTCCTCCTTTCTCGTATTAATGAGATGTCCATTCTGTAGGCGCTTCTTTCTCGTCCACTGGAGACGGCCGAGAATCACATCGAAGCCACTCCACCCCAGCATGACCAGACCGACAAGCACCGATCCGGCGGAGAGAAACACATAGACAATAACGACTCTGTCGTAGCTGTTATTGTCCTGGTCCTGGATGACGCCGGTTATGATGCGAATGATGATGTTCATGCTGTTGTTTATCGCATTCTTGATGGCGTAACCAGATCCAAACACCTCTTGGTACCACATGGTCGTGCGGATGCTGTCGATGATTACTGTCGGCCCCAACGATGCTGCAAAGGCATACACGCCAAAACTCGCAGCCGTGCCTCCAATCGATGGTCCCCAAGCCGCCAGGCACATGGATAGCAGCATGCCCGTGCCGCAAACCATCATGACAGTGATGCGCTGGCCAAACACGTCAATAAAGACACCCAGAAACGGGACGAGGAAGAAGCCAAGATACTGTGACATGGCAGAATACCACCCCGCCGTCTCGGCAGAGACGTCAAACCGCTGCTCCGCCAGCTCAGTGGCATTCTGCGTAAACACCGACGCCGTGGACGTCTGGAACAGGGTAAACGCCGCCACGAGCCAGAACGACCACGGCAGCCGCAGCATCTTGGCCCACTCAAACTTCTTGTTGCTCTCCGTCAGCTTCTCGCCCGTCGCCGGGTCCGACACGGCGCCGTACTTTTTCTGCGACCACCGCGTAAAAAGCCAAAAGACGACCGTGGCCGCGTTGGTAAAGAGGTTCATGAAGACGGCGCACCAGTACACCCAGCTAAAGTCGCCGGTGCGCACGGCAATAATGTTGGCCGTCGCCTTGCCCACGAAGCCGCCAATCTTGCCGAGGCCGAGCTCGAGGCCCAACGTCGACGCGAAGCCATTGGAGGGTGCGAACCACGACGAGAATACCTTGTACTGCGCTACCTGTGTGGCTACGTCGCCCAGAGCCTGCACGATGACACCGCCAATCATGAACTTGTAACTGCGGACGGTCGCGGCGGCGGCGATGAGGATTGCACCGAGGCTGTAAATGGCGTTGCCCCAGAGCATGGCACCTGGGTTTTATGGTTAGGGTCGGCGTCGCAATGTGAATATTTGAAAGTGAACCTACTTGCGCCTCCAATTCGATCGGTGATTGCACCACTCACGAGGATCAGGGCCGTCTTCATAAAGTCCTCGCTCGCCTCCAACACGGCGTACTGGGCGTTGTTAATGTGCAGTTTCTACTCTTGTCAGCCACGGTGCACAGCGGCTCAAATAAATTCGCAGCATACCTTCTTGATAGTGCTCTTCATTGCACCAGTAACGCCGCCGCTCCAATGCGACCCGAAGCCAATCATGCTTACCAGCACCACGGCTATGATCTTCATGCGAAGTGGGATCTCCTTGGCGCCAGCGTCCGGTGTGGGGGAGCCTTCTTCGCTGCCCTCGACGGACACCGCGGCAGTCGTCGGCTTCGTCTTTGACCCCATAATGAAGAATATCTATATAATCCCTATATGGTAAGCGTATTCTGCTGAACGCAACAGTAAAAGGAGTTTTTAGCTGAGTCGTTGGCGTTTTAAATCCGTAGCGGTGATCAGGGTTTTTATCTGATTGATAAGACGGCGCTATGTGGATCATCGCGCACTCACTACCCAAAGTAGCGCGCACAAAGAGGCTCGGTCACTATCCGTGAGGGATCAATTAACGCCGAGCGGAGCTAGCTAAACCGAATGTAGTGCAGCGACAGCGGCAGTTGCGAGTGGTGGATTAAAGAAAAAGCACCAGAGAGAATACCCGCTGCGAGGTTCGCGTTTACTAGTAGACAGATTTTTCCACTGCCGTATTTCGTCTATGGAGACTAAGGAGAACGGGTCCATTGTTACGATGCTGGCATAGAACAAGGCTTGACAAGAAATGGGACTTACATTAAACTGTATCGCCTGTAATAAATTCACTGAATGGCCACCTGTTACCGTGTCAGGTGTTCCATTTCAGTCGAGTACCTGGCGTGGTGACGGGTGCGGCTCTATTTTTGACTAGGGTCGCATCCATCGGGAGAGTTCATCTGATCGAGCGGCCTGTGGCAGCCGTTAAACCGGTCGCTTTGGGGCTAAGCAGCGATTGTTCACGGAACTAACGATGCTCTGCGTGATAAAGATAAGTGTCAATTTATAAAATAGCATGGATCTAAGCTCGATGGATATCTCTCAAAAACACTCGCCAAACACCACACCCCTAGCGCAAGCGGACAACAGCAACGTCCAATAAAAAACCAAATCTACGCCACCAGCTTCAGCTCCTTGCCATTCTTCTGCGTAGCAACCTCCTGCTGACAGTCACTGCACGACCAGTGCAGCGTCTCCCACCACTGTTCACGGCCGGGCAGCGGCCACCAAAAGACATTCATAAATCTGCGCATCTTCTTGCTGCGGCCCTGTACCTCGGTCTGCGTCGTCTTGCCGCACTTTGGGCACTCGATCCACTGGGGCAGAGGGCGGAGCCTGGCGAGAGGCACCACGGCCATGGAGCCCTGCGCGTCTGGTGTTTGGTCGGGCAGAGGGTTCTGCTGTGTGGGAACAGTCGAGGACGCGTTTGTTGAAGAAGACATGGTATCACTGAGGGAGTTTAACGTTAGTATGACGCTGGGGAGGAGATGTAGTTCCATTTTCTTGCGTACGTAGCAGCTGGTGAGTTCATGGCGTATGTGGTTGGTTTAGTTGACGAAGGCAGTGTTCAAGTAAGAGTAGTGTTATCAATCGCAACGATGGTGTTAATTTATTGGCTTGCGTTTGGGATTTCTTTTAAGATGTGAATTGTTTATGACGACGATATCCGCAAGGCTAAGGCAAGGGGATGCCAGCCTTTTATGTTCAAAGGTAAGGTGTTCAGCTCTACGATTAAGGCTGAGCGGCGTCACCGGCGTTCGGCGATCTCTTCCTCCTTCCCTATCAGCTCTACATCACACACTTTTACTGCATCCTGCACGCTATTTTACCATTTTCAGAACGCCAATCGGGGCGCCGATGCGCAGTCGGAGCCAGGGCGGTGGCATTGGTACTGGGTTCAGAGGGCTGCTGGTGAGTCCCCGCAATTACCCAAAAGAGGTATGCACTCGGCGCTCTGCCCAATCACAAACGCCGCAGGCTGGCCTGCTGGGCAAAGCAGCAGCACTTTGGCGTGCCACTGACCTGACGTCGTGGCTGTGTTGGGGCTGGGCGGGTATGGCTGGGGCCCATCAGTGAGATTGGGCGTCGGCATCGAAAGGACATTTTGACCGGCGCTAGATGTAAGCGCCATGCCTTGGTGTCGGTACTCGGGCACTATTTTGGCCGTTCCCTTGACAATGTCTCTTTTGCGCAATTGAACATGCTATACAGAGTAGCAATAGCTGGCAAAGGTTCCGCGAGCTTCTCTGGCTTCTTTTTAAGTGTTGACATGGCTTTCTTTTACCATTCATTGTTCTCTTTGGCCTGGAACAAGTATACCTTCGCCGCTTGCGCTGTACGTAAATTTGGTGATAGTATCAGAACGAATTATGTATTTGTCCTATAGAGCAATTGATACTTGCATTTTTAACTTCTTTTTTTTTTTTTCCTTCTTCACTTTTTCACTTTTGCTTTTCCGTCTCTCAAAGACAATGGCCGCCATCTCCGTGGTTTTACCACAGCCTCGTTGCCTTGACTCCACGCGCCATTGTATTGGCGCTGACGGGGCGATCTTGGCGGCCCATCTTGCCCCATTTGGCATACACCGAAACATCATCATGCCCGGTCGACCTGCGCCCAAGCACCATCGCACCCCGTTCCTTTACTGGAGCGACGAGTCGGCCAAGTCCAAATTCGTGACGACACTCGTCATCGTTGCTCGCCAACGTCATTGCTAAGGTCGATTCACTCGCAGCATGTCTACTCAGCCGGACCAACATATAAGATACGGCCATGGCCCAAATTCGCCATCTATGTCGTCCAGCCACAATTACTAGGGGAATTGGTACAATCAGCCCTTTTCCTTTTCTCTTCTTCTCTTATGAATATCATGACTCTTAAACATATTCTCCCGGTCCTGCCCCTCTTAGGTGCCGCGACAGCATTCCCACGCCCACGGTCCGACGCAACGATAGACTGGCAGACTTGCCAAGATCCCGTCATCCAAACCACGCTGCCAGCAGACTGCGCCAACTTTACTGTGCCCCTCGACTACACCACTCCCGGTGGTGAGACGATCGAGCTTCAGCTGGCCAGAATCAACGCTCCGAAGCAGCCTGCCAAGGGCACCATCCTGCTCAATTTTGGAGGGCCAGGCCAAGAGGCTCGTGGCAACTTGGCTGTTCAAGCGCCAACCCTTCTTGCGTAAGAATTACCTTGGCCTGCATTTGATCCGCAAACTTGCATTGAAATTCAAGCTTCTGACATTGGCCAATGTAGACTGAGCGGCGGCGAGTACAACCTTGCGGCATTCGACCCACGGTACGTACAACAGACCATTGCATTTCCTTGCGTAGAGCTAATAGTCGCAACAGCGGTGTTGCCAACACCATCCCACACTATTGTTTCGATACCGCGCAGGAATTCACCGACTTTATCCAGGCGCAGACCTGGTACGATGCGAATGACACCTCCATGGAGGACTTGTGGGACCGGGCCACTGAGGATGTCCAAACATGTCTCGAAGCCCACGAGAAGATACAACCGTTCTTGGGCACGGCATTTGTTGCCAGAGACCTCTTGAGCGTTGCTGAGGCGCTTGGAGAAGATGGGATGCTCCGATACTGGGGTGAGTGTTATCTGGTACATTGTGAACAGGACATTCGGCTAACGGCCCAATCCGCGGCTAGGCTTTCTTACGGAACTACCCTTGGCGCCACCGTCACATCCATGTTCCCTGATAAGATTGACAAGATGGTGATTGATGGTGTGCAGAATCCCCATCAGTATTACCATGACCTTGCGTGCGTATTTCCAGCTGTTGCATTCGGTGTACGCATCTCAAGCTAACGACAACACATTTGACAGCGACTATGAAGAGTGGTCAGACTCCGACAGGGTCTTCTCTGAACTCTTTCGCAGCTGTGTCAAAGCCGGCCCTGAGCAATGTGCCTTGGCAGCAGCTAACCTAACAGCTGAGCAATTGGAGGCCGACACTTGGGACATGGTCGATGGCCTCAAAGAGAACCCCGTTCCGATCGGCAACGGCAGCATCGTCCTCAGCTACCCCAACATGCGTAACCTCCTCGCATACTCCCTATACGGCCCAAGCAGCTGGCCGCAGGTAGCAGAAGTGCTAAACTACATGCGCACCAACGACACCAGCAACCCGAAATTTGTCACCATTGCCCAGACCCTGTACCAGGTCCTGGTGGCCTCCACCGTGTCGTTCCCGCCGCTGTACGGCATCCACTGCTCCGATCGTATCCCACGTCTGGACACGCTGGACGAGTTTTTGCCCGTCCAGGAGAAGCTCAACAATATTTCCAAGGTCATGGACGGCACGAGCACTTTGCTGAGCATGACGTGTGCGCAGTGGAAGACGGATGCCAAGGAACGGTACGAGGGCGACTTTCAGGTCGAGACCAAGAATCCCGTCTTGGTATCTACCAACAAGTATGATGGCCACACGCCGATACGATCCGCTCAGAACGTCAGCTCTGGCTTTGAAGGTAGCGGCATGTTGGTTGTCAACGGCTTTGGTGTAAGTGACATATCACAGGAATCACACCGCTCATGACTGTTTCTAATCTCTTTTCTTTTCTTTAGCATACCACTCTTTCGCAAGCATCCACATGTACAATTCGACAGACGGCTGCGTACTGGGTCAACGGAACCCTGCCTGACGAGGACTTCATCTGTGAGGTCGACGCGGTTCCATATGGAGACTACACGTGGGCCGACGCCATCAAGGAAGTAGCTGGTGGTCTACAGGGTGGCGGAAGTGGAAATAATACCAATAACGGCAACGGCAGCGACACTGGCGGCAGTGGTAACGACAATGGTGGAAACGGTGGTGACAGTGGTGGTGGTGATGAGAACTTGCCGCCTGTCAACGGTGCGGGCAAGATTGCTGGCACTCTTTCGGGTGTATTTTTCGCTACGGGTCTTGTTTTGGCTGTAAACTCGGGTCTATTTTAATTTTCGATTTTATGTCAGCGTCTTTGATTTTCTGTTTATTTTAGAAAGCTATAGAATATGCTATACTATACCTAGATGCGAAATACATATAAAGCGTTTCGTAGAGCAGACGCAAATCCTGAAGCGGGGTATTTGCCGGCGTGGTGACTCACTTGCTCTACTCCATTTCCTTGCATCAACTGAACTCGGTTTCTACATTTATTGTCAGTTGTATAAATTGAACAGCATGTTCTTTGACAGCCTACCGCTTGGCATATGTCCATAGGAGGAGTGTTCACTGCTAGCGTAATTGCTCCTACCCTCAGCCTCAACTCCACACTTCATCATGTCGACTCTAACGTCGGTCTCGGTGACGCTCCCGGACGACAAGGTACCGACCAAGGAAATAATCAGAGATATTATCGGCACCTTTTTACCGAAAGAATGGCTGTCAACGGACCCAGAAACTCTAAACATGTCGTATCACGCGTCATTCGCCAATGCCCACATCCATGTTGAGCGTCCTCCGCCATCATCCGGGACCGCAACCGAGCCGCTCAAGCTGTTCATCAAGCTGCACAACGAGGGCGGCGGTGCCCTTGAGATTTTTACGCCGCTCGCGCCGACCAAGCAGACGGAAGCACAGCTGTGCGAGCAATACGGCCGGTCCGGGCTGGGTGCCAAGGTATATGGCTTCTTTCAGACGCAGGATGGAACGCTGGGAAGAATCGATGAGTTTCTGGATGCTCGTACTCTAGAGCCAGAAGACGTCGAGGACGCCACCATCCGAGCAGACGTTGCCAAGGGACTGGCTACGTTCCATGCAATGAGCATGTCTCTACAGAAGCAGCCCGTGGAAGCATACTACGAAGCCATCATCGGCGGACTGAACAAATACCACCGCATGGAGAGGCTAAAATCGCTCGCCAAAGAGGGCGGAGTCAACATAGACGCCCTAGTCGACTACGACTTTGCCACGCGGCTAGCCACCGTCGTCGACCAGCTCAAGGCCAGGGGAGCCAAGACGGGGTGGTGCATCCACGACATCCAGTTCATGAACATACTAGTCAAGAACAACAAGCAGCCAGGCGAGAGCAGCGTCGTGCTCATCGACTTTGAGTTTGTCATGCAAAACTACCGCGCGTTCGACATTGGCGGGCACTTTATGCAGAAGCTGTTCAAGTGGTTCGACGAGACGAGCCGGATCGCGGGCTGCCGGCCGTTTAGCGAGGAGGAGAAGCGGCACTTTTGCGCAGAGTACGCGGCGCGCTGGAACGAGGTGACGGGCGACGCCGACTCGGCCGAGCAGGTGTTTGTCGAGGCAGAGTTGGGGTACCTGCTGGCGCTGACGTTTGACGTGCATAATATGCTGTGCTTTATGGATGTGGCAGGCGACAAGGATCCGCTAAACTTGCTGGGGCTGAATAAGTTGTTTGAGGAGTTTGAGGCTCAGTATGCGGCTCTTGGACTGGCAAATCCGTAGAAGCTGCTATGCTGTTGGGGTATTAATGACTGTACGGAGTACACGAACTATATATAAATATACTATGCGGTGCAACCTGCATGAATACATGGTCGGTCAATTGTGGCAGTGCGGCCAACTTAGTCACAGCTGGCCGTTTGTCTCGCAAAGAAAGTTGCCACTGTGAAAAGATCCACGCGCTTCGTTTGACAGTCGTCAGATCTGTATCGTCGTCCCAAGTCTCGACCCCTGCAGATAGATGATGTCTCACTTCAACGTCCCTGATTGGTTGGCTAGATCTGGTGACAGGGCTATAGGGTAGCGTGCATGACTGCTCTGCTCATGCTCAAGAGACGTCAGATCTTTACAGAGTAAATGAATAAAAATAAAATAAAATAATTCTCATGTCAGGTCTACATCACTAAGCATGGATTTAATTTCCGGCACGAGTTTACTTTATTCTGAAGGCGGCTGCTGGGAAACAATCCAGATGGGCCATGCTCAGTCCGAAGCAGAAACCGAGGGCTACTCGTACGTGTGCAGTCGCAGGACTACTCGTAGGTACGACGCTGCTTCGCAGGGTGGCAGTGATTCCATGCACGAGCTGCACGTACCCGGCTACTGAACGCCACAAAGGCGTTCCTGCGTGCGTTATTGGGCGCACGAGGCTGTGAATGGGCGTGTCAGAGGCACAGTTACGAAGTCGCGCAGTAGCAAATCGGAGAGCCGCTCGAGCGTGGCGCGATGGTCCAGCAACGCGTGCGCAGCACACCGAGCGGGGCCTGCATGGCGCGACGAGCGTCGAGCTTTTGACCTGCTCTGGTGGATACAGGCTTGGTGATCTCTGTACCAAGGAGGAGAGGAGGACAGGGTACAAGGGTAGCTACGAGCACTCATGACGAAGAGGCTACGAGTGCGTATTACTGTACGGAGTACAGAGCTGCATGACGCGCGACCGCGCTGGCCAAGCAGAAAACCTCGCATGTTCCTCGCGATGCCTCGCCGTACATATGCATCGACCGCGCTCGCCTCCCGCACAAAAGCGTGAAGAGAAAAAAAAACCGCTCATGGTCTGAAGCTTGTTTCCAAACGCAGCCTAGGTTGCACTGGAGAGCTTGCTCCGCAAAGTTGATGGGGTGGGCGGACAAGAACGCAGGAGGATTTCAAGGAGTTGGGAACCCGGGAAACTGGGGGGCGCTAACGGAGCATATCCGCCCAAGACACGCAGTTTTACTTGGGGCAGCGCCAATCTCGCAGGCTCTCGGGCCCTGCTCCTTTGACAGGAGAGTTCGGGTATCAATCGTTAGTGTCCCCACCACGGGGCGGCGGGCGTTCGTTCTCTCCTCTGTTGCTTGTGTGCGAGTGCGACTCCGTACAGAGAGCAGCCTTTGGCTGGCTGAAGTGCAGCGTAAAGCTCTTTGTCGGGAATTCCTTTGTCATTGCGGTGGCACGACCGGCATGTGCGGGAAGAAGCGAGGGAGCAGCCGCGTCTCCTTTACGGGGAGACATGTCTCGAGTGCGTGCGTGTGTGTGTGCCCTGTGTACGTGAGAGAGGGTTGTTTTGTCGCCTTTGTCATTGATTTTTTGGCGTATACAGCGAGCCGTCGAGGCGTTCTGTCCCGGTCGTATCCAGGTTACGTGCTCAATGACAGACTGGCTCCTCTGGCCTGCCCCATTCATGACGTGAGCGAAGAGAGTTTGGGTGCTAGGCAGGCGAGGGATGGGGAAACCCACACCTGCAAAGCAAGGTGGCGAGTGGCCCGGCATGCGTTTTGATGGGCCTGGCCAGGACAAGTGTGAGTCCCTTTTTTTTATTTGTTGTGGAGGGCCAGTCATACTGTACAGTACCTACATCCATAGTAGTAGGGGCTCTACGGGTACGAGGCAGCACCAAAGCGTATTGCCTCATTCCACGGCGGATAGAGTGTAATTCTTTTTAAATTTCTCAATGTGCGAGTTTGTGCTCGGAAAATATACAGTTAATTCCAGCAAATGACAGAGAGCCGTGAATTATCCTCTGTTTTTCTCTCAATTAATTCGGCCATTTCCAGCGTGCTCTCGCTGTCTGGAATGACGGAGTCCCAGAGTCATTGCTGCTGCACGTCAATGACTGGACTGCGCCCTTGTCCGACGCGAATGAAACGCCTGGACGCCTGAACACCTGAACGCCGAGAAGTCTCCCGCCGTCGCCGCCAATAATAATACGAGATGGGGCCTGGAACCAGGGCGGGCCTCGTTTCCGGTTGCTGATGAGCATCAGCCAGCCAGCCCAGCTAGCCAGTTGCCTGCCTGCACTTTGGCTGAGTGCTGGCACTGTGCGGGCGCGCACCGCGAACCATGTCAGCCACCAACCATACACCAAACAAGACAGTGCTCGTACCGTGAACATTAGTGGCTGCATACCTGTAACACGGGCCCTGAAGCTGGCACTGGGCACCACTGATTCTCGATGCCCTGCTCCGTACCAGCCTGGCGCCAGGGTCACTCCGTAAGCCCTCCACCACGCCAGCCAGCCGGTGGTGCCCAGGCAAAAACCAGCCAGCAAAAGACAGCCAAACCGGACCACTCGCTCACTAGCCCTCTCCACACCTCCCTGGTTCGCGGGCCTGCGACAGTGCTCGGTTGGCCACCCACAGCGCTCGCCAGCATGGGTCCCGGGGGTGGAGGGGATACCTTTCAGCGCCCCAAACAATGCGGCCAAAGGAGAAAAAAGGAAAACCAGGGCCTTGTACTGGGGCTGGCTTGGGTCATCGTTTGGCCCTCTGTCGCCCTGGGAGACTCACAGCCACGCTGGGCTGCCCGCTGTTTGGGCTCGGCTCAAGACAGGCTGGACCTGGCAAGGGTACTCGTAGGTAGCTGAGGTACCTATCTGGACAGAGTGCACAGCGCAGGGACCTGCACCGAACAGAGCCAAGGCACTGTCGTCGTAAAGTCAGTGTACATAAGCCGCCTGCCAAATGTGGTGGCCATGCTAGGTATTCTTTTTTTTTTTTCCCTCGAAGCCAGGGCATTGCACCCCAAAAAACAAACTCGCCCCAGCCGGTACCCAGCAATCACTGCGCCCAACAAGGTACCTTCCTCACCCGAGGCGCGGCGCCCAACCCTCCCGTGCCTCTGCAAACGCTAACTGACCCGTCCCGTAGGTACCTACGCTGAGCGACACAAACGCAAAGCCGGCCACCCAGGCAACGCAACACAAGCAAGCCGCCGTGCGCCTCGCCTCCCTCCATTCCCCCTCCCCTCTTTTTCGTTCGCCCGCACGCACGCACGCACGCAAGCACGCACAGTCGCCGCCCGCCCCCGTCAGGCCAGTCCAGTCCAGTCACCCACCCGTCGTGGTCGCCGCCTTCGCCTCTCTGCCTTTCGCCGCCCGTGTTTCGCACTTTCGCTCCTCCCACCTCTCCTCCCCCGTCTCCCCTTTCCCTCGCCTTCTCTCTCATTCTCCTCACTCACCCTCACTCACCCTCCGCCTCTCTTCCTGCACCAGCATCTTCTCTGTACTAATTATTTTCCCCTTTTCTTTGTCGCCAGAGACTTTGATTCGAGGCTTTCGCTAGCACTCGATCTCCTCTCTTATCCTCTGGCCTCAAATCCCTCCCGACCCTCTCTATCCTCTCTCTTCTTCCTGCTCTCGTCCTCCTCTCTCCTTTGAGACGGGCGCATTTTCCCTCGCTCAAAGCCGTCGTCGACTCGACGTACGTACGTCCCTTGGTTGCTGCGCTCGCTACAGCACCACCTCCCACGGCCGCACCGACGCTGGACCCGGTTTCAAAACAGGCCACCTCGCTGCCACCCACCCACCCCTGTGCTGCCTGATCCACCCTGGTCTTTCCGACCTGCGCGGTTACGTCAGCAAATCACCACCCGGATCCACTTTTCTGCATCCAATCATCGCGCTATTGCCTAAACGGTGGCAATCTGATAACGGAATCAGACCGCAACCTTCTTGCGACGTTTGTCGCGAAACCTCTTCCCGACGACCGCCTCCCGACGGCTTCACACCGCGCCCATGTTTCGCTTCTGGGCCTCGGACTCCCGCGGCGGCGACACGTCAATAGACGTGGAGAGCTCGGCTGCGCATCAGCATCCGACGCCGTCGCCGACCACCGCCTCCGATCCCTCGTCGCCCACGTCGCATCCTCTCAAGAGGAAGCTGGGCAGCCTCGAGGATGCTGACGGCTTTCCATTTGACCTCTCCGAGCATGCCGACAAGCGCGCAAAGCTGCAGACCGACGACGACCTGTCTGGCGACAGCCTGCTGTCCGCCTGCCAGGCGCCACTCGACCGCGCCCGCGACGAGATCCGCCATCAGTTTGGCCTGGAGATCCTGCTGAAGCATGACGAGCTGCGCCTCATCAACCAAGAACTCGCCAAGTGCCAGGTCGCGCTGGAGCAGCTTCGACGCTGCCACCTCATCCCGTACCCGGTCAACTGCCCGACCCCCGACCAGATGCTTCAGGTCAGCTCCGGCAAGGGACCTGCCCTGGCCGGCCAGCCCGGCGAGCCTGTCCCGCGCTGGGCGGCGCCTTTCGGTGTTGTCGATGGTCCGTATGCCCGACACTACGCCAAATGGCTGATCCCCGACCCCTCCTTTGATGGCATTCAGCCTGAATGGCAGTTCACGGCAGAATATGCCGCCGCACGTGCTTCACTGTCTGAGGGACGCACTACTCGAAACAGCTTCACCGAGACCACTGTCGGCCCCAAGGGGCGCCCTGGCCGCATCAATGCTGGCCAGAGACTGCAATCTCTGTCGAGTGGATATCCGCAGCCCAAGGACAAGGCTGGCCCATGTGTCCTCAAGCGAGCCGATGGCCAAACTGTCAAGCTGGTCTGTCTCGACTGCAACCGCGAGAACTTTTCTAGCACCCAGGGCTTCATCAACCACTGTCGTATTGCTCACAAGCGCGATTTCAAGAGCCACGAGGAAGCTGCTGTGCAGAGCGGTCAGCCTATCCAGCCGGCCGATGGCAGCTCGTCTGCTGCGCCGGTTGAGAAGCCTTCTGCCACTGCTTCAGTACCTGCTCCCGTAGTCGCACCCGTTGCGCCATCGACCTCTGTTCATCCGCTTGCTCGCCAGGCCGTCTCGGACCAGCAAGCTTACGCTGCGCTGCGATCCCGAATTGCGGAGGCCATCAAGGCCTACGACCAGAGCAAGTCTTCTGGCACCACCGCCAAGCGCCAGACGAAACAGCAAAAGAAAAAGACAAACAAGTTTAAGCCGGCATCTGACGCACCTTACCTTTCCCAGTTTCTGCAGGACCGAAAGTTCAATGCCAACTTGGGCGAGGTGGTGAGCGATGCCAAGACCAAGATGTCTTTGGATGACATGTCCGATGAGGAGTCTGAGGATTTGGACAACTCGCTCCCCGCTCTCAAGGGGTCCAATGATGCGCCGATTGTGCGCACGCCCGTCGTCATGCGCATGCCTGCTAGAAGCTCGCCAGCGCCCATGGCTTCCGCGGGTCGTCCTGTTAGCAGCAAGGGCCGCCCTGCTCATATGGATTTCGTGTCCCCACCAAATTCAACGGCAGGAGGCTCGTCGAGCACGCCGCACGTCCTGTCGGACGACGATGCTGACATGGAGGATGCCAACCTCAGCCCCAACACCTTGGGCGGAAACGCCCCCTCTCTGGTTAGCGATGACGGAGAATACGACGACTCTGACGAAGGCTCGTCGACCTCTGAAGTCAGCGATGCTATGGAGGCAGGCTCTGTTTCGGACGCTGCTGAAATCGCCATGGACGATGAGCATGAGCCCCGCCCCCTACGTCGTGGCTCCAACGCTGTTAGAATGCGCAAGGCTGACCCAAAGCATGTGACATTTATGGGACCCGTGAAGAGCAACACCAAGCAGAGAAGATCTCGCAGAGTCTAAAGACTCACCAACTGTGACGGGACTAAGACCGTCATAACAACAACACAACAACACCACCCCACCTTTCGACTTCATTCGGCTCCGCCATCAGTGAGGCTTGATCGCCTCTACTGTACTACTCGGCCACTTGTTTTTTTATACCATACTCGATTTTAGTCGCACCGCTACCCTTTTTACACCAAACATTTATTATTAAAGTCTATTTCAGAGCGACAAAAAAGCTCAAGAAGCACATTGTTACGGAACTGGGCCATGGAATTTTTTTTCGGAGCGTGGACTCACTTTGGCGTTACTGGCATTTTGGGAGAAGGCTTTGGCGCGTTTTGATTTTTGCCTTTTGTAGAATTTTTCCCTGTTACATTACGTCTGCGCGCGGGAGGAAAAAAAATCGACAGGCATTTGATGGATGAAGCAGAATGGACATTGTGCCCTCGTCGCAGAAATTGTGGCGCAGGACGACACCCGATGTTAGACTTGCTAGGGTTTGTCGGCAGAGTTAGCTGCCCGCTGTACGATAGCATTCAGTTTCGTTACTGGATCAGACAATGAAGAATGAGCGGGAGCTCTCTGTTGACAAGTTTGAGGTGCAAGTTCTCCACGTGGTTCGTTCTTCGTGCTAGTGCGAAGCTGGATTGATTGGGCACGCTACATATCTATCTAGCTGAATAAAAGCAAGAATTCAGAATGAAAAGTCTCTGGCTGTAGCTGTAAAGAAGATTGATATATTGTGTGTAGAGGTTTTCTACACCAGCGATTTGTGGTATGAAGCTGCAGGCTATGTACTTGGAGGCGTAAGACACACAGGTCCTTTGTCCTCCGTAAATAACCTGAAAAGTATAAACATTAAATTAAGTAAAAGGTGGGAAAAAAGCAAAAGTTGTTTCCAACCTTTCCCCCTTTTTCCCCAAGACACACACTCCTCCCCAACTACAACGACTCCGCGGCACACATTTTTCCCGCTTACAGCATGGCCATGACAAGGCCGACGAGGCCAGCAGCAAAGGCAGCACTGCCAGCACCGTTGGGCACACCAGCGGCAGCGGCGCTGTCAGTGGGCGTGGGACCAGCCTGGAAGCCGCCGTCGTCGTTGCTGCCGCCGGCGGCCGTGTTGGAGGGCTTGCTGTTGCTGTCACCGAGGTTCATGAGGGTGGTGGTGGGCTCGCTGGTGGCGGCAGCGCCGGCCGAGGTTGGGGTCTGCGTCTTGGTGCCGTACAGGGAGGCGTTGCGGCAGAAGGTGGTGACCTCGTCTCTGGCGGCTGGGGCGCGGCTGTCGTTGGGGCAGTTGTTGTAGCAGCTGTATTTTCTGTTAGTAGACTTGATTTCTTTCTTTTTGAAGAGAGAGAGAGAGAATAAGAAACGTACGTGGCTACGGCCTGGTAGGCGGCGCACAGGCAGTCGTAGTCAGTCGAGGCGCAGGCCTTGATCTTGGGCGTCTCGGTGCTCAGGCAGCGGGTGACAATGTACTCGGCCTCGCAGGACTTGTCCTGGGCGGAGACGCCGGCGGCGGTGAGGAGGGCGAGGGCGGCGATGAACTTCATCTTGACTTTTTTTTGGTGATGGGTATATGAGTGTAGAGAGAGAGAAAGGAGAAGAGAGTGAGTGTTGATGTTGGGAATTCGACGTACGTGTAAGAAGGAGAGGGAGGAGGGCAAGGGTGAAATGGGCGGCGCGGACACTTTGTATATGAAGCGCAGCCGGTTTTTACTACCTATCTAGTGTAACTTCCGTCCCCCGTGCTAATGAGAATTAGCGTCTTGAGGGATTAGTTAGGGAGATGCCGTGTAACTAGCAAGGGCGTTGACGCGGCATCAGGGCAAAGGCCAGGGGTGGGGGGAAACAAGAGAAGAGGCTACGAGTACTCCGGACGTGATGGCAAATGGGGTAATTTCGCAGGGTGCCCAACGTTGGAGTGCAGACGGGATGGTTTTGCTTCTTTGTGTGCGTGTTGCTGTAGCTGCTTGCTTTTTCCTCTTGTCACTGTTGGCCTTTACTTTGATGACGGACTGGAGACATGTCTACGACATTGCGGCAGGCTCCAGAAAACCGTAAAGATGAAATTGGGTATTGTAACGTACTCGTAGTACTCGTACTGTGTGATGCCCATTTACATGCTTTATGAAAGTTGGTTACGACGTATTCGGACTGAAATGATATCGTACTATGTCCCAGGCTGGGCAAAAACAAAATATGCGAATCGCACCCCGGCCGCACATCCCAGATGCACTGCAAGCCCGGGTTGCGTGCGTGGCTTGAACCGCCTGTAACTTGCACACCGGGTCCCTCCCCTGTGTGGGGTTACCCGCGAATCGTCCCCTCCCGCACGTCTCGCCTATTTCTCGGGTTGGGTGTGGTGCTTTTAATTTAACGGGCCGTGGCGCTGATTGGGCAGGCGGCCCTGGTCCCCTCGAGCGCCTAATGCAGGGACGGGAGATGAGGAAGCGGCCGAGCTAGGCCTAATCAGGGCCGGCGTAGGGGACGCTGTGGACGTGGCGGACGTCGCTTCGTTGCTTGGGCCGCTTTGTGAGAGACGGGCTGAAAGCTGAAGTGCATTAGCTTTTACGACGATGCGAAATAATTCGGAGCTTCTCTTTCGCATCTTGGCGAGATTCGGTGGGTGATGGAAAATACGAAGTAGCTGCCCCTGCTACGAACAGTTGCATTGCGTACGCTGCGCGTCTTGTATGCAGCGTGGCACAAGTTGCGGTCTGCTGCTGCTGCTGCAAGGCGGGACGTGTGAGATTTATGTGTCTGAGTTGAGGTCTTAGACCACCCAGCATCTTCTTTTTGCCACGATGGACTGCGTTTGGGCCAACTCCACTGCTCGCACAAGGGGGAAGCGGTCTACTTTTTGATACCGGAGGACTTGATCCTACGGTTTCGCGGGCGCCAGGAATAAAGGTACAAAAGGGTTCTAGCGGACAAAAAGAAATCCAAGACTCGGCGGCCTTGCATGCTGCCGATCGTCATTGAGCCTCTCGTGGATCCGGACTTCCGCCCTTGGTAACGTGGGAAGCAACGAATCCACGTGAGTAATGGTGCTTGTCAGACGACTAGTTCGACATGCTTATGCACTCGTATACTGCTGTACTCATAGGCAGACTGCAAATGTCTGCTTGGCGCGCGCATGGTTATTTTTTACAAGGGTACACACCGTCAATGTCGTACTTTGCGAGATGATTTTAACAAGGAAAAAAAAAAGTACGAGACAAATGGTTAGACAGTGCCATTTGTGTCTCGTCATTCTACATAAACGGATACAAAATCAAGCATTGACCAACTCGTATTCTTGCGCTGGCACTGTCTGCGACTTGCGTCTGCAGCGGACCTGGGGCTCGTTGTATCATGAGCACTGTATGACCGTTTTGTAATCTTCAACATGTAAGACGCTGGTTTCTGTACTGAACGAGACAGACTTGGCGGTGTGAGGTTCTTGAGATCAGGTAACGGTCTGTTCTGGGCAAGGGCCTACTCGGTTATGCGTGGTTCTTAAGAGTAGCCGAAATGAGCAATGCTGGTCGTCGTACTAGCATACAGCAGACCGCGTGAGGAATCGCAATGCAATGCAATGGCGAAAGGCTCAGCATCAGCCGGCACTGTAAACAATTTGCGTGCATTCGATGCGAATACAAGTACGTCTATACAGCGGCTATTCGCGTCCAATTGT
Source organism: Lecanicillium sp. MT-2017a (assembly GCA_003056585.1). NCBI lineage: Eukaryota > Fungi > Ascomycota > Sordariomycetes > Hypocreales > Cordycipitaceae > Lecanicillium > Lecanicillium sp. MT-2017a. The sequence continues at coordinate 154,437 of PXYN01000409.1, forward strand.
GTCAGCCAAAGCGTGGCGCTAAATATAGGCATGGCACCCGCCGCTCGTTGCTGTGGGCTCCAGCCAGGCAGAAGCAATGGACAACGGCTAATGCTGCTGCCTGACCAGCTTACCAGGAACAGGCAACAATAAAGCTCACATTTCAACGATTTATTCAATCGGAATGCGCAGAAATATAATGGAATAAAGTATACCTTTGCGCACTTGACCGTCTGCTCACCTCACGGCACCAATTGTCAACTGCGGCTGCCCCGACGTCATTCTGCCCCTCTTACCACCGCCTTTGCCCCTCCAACAACAGCCTCCCCACCCAGATAGCTCCGACCTTCAAACAAGCTGCGACGCAACCTTTGCAAGCCAACCACGGCCGCACAAACCTCCCTCGCACGCCTCAATCAAGATGGCTACTCCTTCAATCACGCTGAACCGCGCCTTTGCTGCTGCGCCAGCTACCACTCGCGGCCAGCCTACCCAGATATCGGCCGATAGCAAGGGCCAGAGGATAGCTTACGCGGTCAGCCGTCACCGCCCCCGCCCACTCAAGCGGCTCTTCCGTTTGACGGCAATGAATGCTAACCTTTTCTGCATATAGTCTGGAAAATCCATCTTTGTTCGATCGATTGACAACCCTGAAGAATGCAAGGAATACACCGGCCACACCGCCGCCACAACGGTTGCTCGCTTCGCGCCAAACGGCTTCAAGGTCGCTTCTGGTGACGCCGCCGGAACCCTGCGCATCTGGGAGCCCGAGGTTGTCGAGAACGCGGGCAAGGAATATAGCATCATTGCCGGCCGCTTGAACGATATTGCCTGGGATGGCGACTCACAGCGAGTCATTGCCGTCGGTGACGGCCGCGAGCAGTTTGGTCGCTGCATCACCGCCGACAGTGGCAACTCTGTTGGTGAAATTATTGGCCATAGCAAGGCGGTCAATGCTGTGGCTATGAAGGCGCAGCGTCCGTTTAGGGCTGCGACTGTTGGCGACGATGGAAACATGGTCTTTTACCACGGAGCTCCCTACAAGTTCAACGACAAGAGCTCGATGCACAAGGGATTTGTGCTTGGTGCTGCGTACTCGCCAGACGGCTCCATGCTCGTTACTGTCGGCGCTGATAAGAAGATTCAGTTCTACGACGGCAAGACTGGCGAGGCTACAAAGGATATGGGTGAGGGAGAGCACACTGGCAGTATTTTTGCCGTTTCTTGGTCGCAGGATGGCAGCAGGATTGCAACCGCTAGTGCCGACCAAACTGTCAAGCTATGGGATGTTCAAGCGGGCAAGGTCCTTCAAACGTGGAAGTTTGGCGACGGTGTCTCTGTTCGTGACCAGCAAGTTGGTGTCGTTATCCCACATGGCCGAAGCGACGACTTGATTATTAGCGTCAACCTCGCTGGTGAGCTCACTTACCTAAATGCCGACAAGTCCGAGCCAGTCAGAATTATCCAGGGACACGACAAGGGCATCACGACATTGGTAGGCGCATCAGATGGCAAAGGTACCGAACTATGGACCGGAAGCTTCGATGGTCGCGTCTGTCACTGGGATATCAAGAGCGGCAAGGCCACCGCCGTAGATGGCCAATCACATACGAACCAAGTCGCGCAGCTGGCCGCATCTTCCGGCAAGGCTTACAGCGCTGGCTGGGACGACACTCTGCGAACTGTTGACGAGTCTGCAAAGACATTCCTCGGCGACACGACCACGCTTTCCGCGCAGCCCAAGGGTGTGGCAGCCACCGGCAGCACTGTCTACGTCGCCACCGCCTCTGGCATTGCCGCCTACTCAGACAACAAACTTCTCGGCGAAACAAAAACGACCTATACCCCGAGCGCCATTGCCGCCTCAACGGACTTTGTCGCCGTCGGTGCGGACCAAAACTCTGTCAAGATCTACAAGGCAGACTCGGCTGGCAAGCTGGACGAGGTGCAGAGCCTGTTCAACACGACGGGGACCATCTCGAGCCTCGCCTTCTCCAAAGATGGATCGCACATTGCCGCCGGAAACAGCGTCGGCAAGATTTACGTGTACAAGGTTGGCAGCTGGGAGCTTGTCGCCGACCGCTGGTCGGCTCACACGGCACGCGTGACGTGCATTGCCTGGGACGAGACGGGCGCGTACGCGGCGAGCGGAAGCCTGGACACCAACGTCTTTGTGTGGTGTCTTGAGGCGAGGAACCAGGGCAAACGCATCAAGGCTGCCAACGCGCACAAGGATGGCGTCAGCGGCGTGTGCTGGGTTGAGGGCGGCAAGGTTGCGAGTGCTGGCAACGATGCGACGGTTAAGATCTGGGATGTGCAGAATCTACCATAGAGTTGGCATGCTGTTTACGATGTAGTGCATGAATAAAGAGCCTTTGAATTAAATAGTATTTGAAATAAAGTCACAAGATTAAACCGGAGAGAAATCGCCCGAACATGTTGCTGGAATAATTAAAAACCCCGAAACCGCAGAAACGCCACCATTAAACGCCCTTTCCGTCCTTCTTACCAAGGAAAGAGACACGTTAATCATTCGCCATCCGCGCAGTCTGCTCCCTCTGCACCTCGACGGGCACAATATCCCAGAGCTTCAGCGCGGGCGCCACATCTGCTGCCCTATCGCCGACGCTATGCGGTGGCCAGCGCGATTTGTTTTCTTGCTGCAGCGTGTCTGACTTGTCGATTGCGCTTTTTAGACCCTCTAGTCTGCGGGTGGTACGGTGACCATGAGCCTTTTGTTTCTTGGTTTATGCGTACAATGAAAAACAGAGATACGTACGTGCATTTGCTATGTGTTGCGTAGCCTTCTCGCGCGAGGTGCTCTGCCATTTCCGTCTGGTGATCATCCAGCAGCTCCGTGTTGGGGACGACGATGAGCGGCACGCCAAGTTTCCAGGCGTCTAGAATTGTCCCGGTTCCTGATACTCAAGATATTAGCAGGTCATTCCGGCACAAAACCAGGACACTTTTGCCAAAAAAAGAAACCTACCCGCATGCGCAATGATTATCCCGGCAACCCTCGCTCCCTCACCGCCAGCCTTGCAAAGCGCCATCTCCTCCATCATCAGATTCTTCCGCGTCTCAAACACCTCTACGGAAAACCCCTTGGGGAACTCATCCTGCCGGGCAGACACCCGCGCGGAAGCCCAGTCAATGTCCGGCCCGCACTGGACACGCAGCGCCGTGAAGCCCTTTGATGAGAGGAAAGTCCAGAAGGCTGGGTCGAGGACTGTGTCGGTTAGGGCCTTGAAGCCGACCGTGGCGCCGACGGTGACTAGGCAGGTTCTTTCGGGTGTGGATTTTGGTCGAGGCATTGGGGTTGGTGGTTGGTGGTGAGTGTAAGTGGATGTGTGGAGGTGAGCGTGGTGAAGCGTGAGATGGTTGATGTGGTTGATGATGGCGGATCACGTGTGGGGTTGTCATTGATTGTTGGCCCCTTTTTCGACACTACGTACGGGTTTATGGATGAACTATGAAAAGATTTTATGATGGTTATATCTTGCTTTTAATAGTAGGTCAAGTTTCAATCCTATCAGTGCTACACGACGTTACGTTACCTCGGTTAACAGTCCTGCTGTGGCAGACTTATACCGCGAAGCTGCTATGCGATGCAGCCGCTCTACCAAGCCACCACTTCAGTACCAATACAAAAACAAAACCCATAGATTAGATCTACTATGTCAATTTATAGCGTCAAAAAAACCTTCAAGCTGGTTCAATTGATCCGTCACCAGAACCGAGTAGTTTCGATGGAAATTGGTGGCGTATAGACTGCTGAGAGCCAGGTACAATAGCCAGAATTTTGAAAAAGAGGAGAGAGCTCATGGGATAGCTACGTAGGAGGAATTATACGTTTCAAAAAAAAAAATTTAAATAAAAATATATTTCCATTCTGTACGGGATATAAACCAATTTATACCAATGGCAGCGCCGTTGGGCTTGGGGGCATTTAGCCGAAATTTAACCGCTCACTACCAGGGGTGGCTCCGCCGAATTTTTGAAGCTCACGTCTCTCCAATTGCACGTCGCGCGATCAATCCCAATCCACCAGCGTCAATTCAAAATGGCCTCGGCTCAGAATGCCGCGAGGCTATGCATGATGGCATGCCGTCGGGCGACCATGACGCGCACTGCGTCTGGTGCCCAGGCAACTGTCAGTCGCTCAGCGAGCGCCTGGCGAGAATTTAGCACATCGAAACCGTCACTGGCCGGTCGCAGACGAAAGGACGAGGAGGAGGACACGGATCTGGATTTGAAGGAGATGAACAAGAGCTTCTTGGAGAATGCCACTCCCGAAGGCTTGCGTCAGCTGGACGAGCTCGCCAAGGAGAACGGCGCGACCTCGATTGACGAGTTTATCGACTCGACGCTACGAACCACACCTGGCCTGCCTGCCGAAGACAGACAATTAAGCGAGGATCTCTACAAGGATGATGTCGGCGAAAAGCCCAACAAGTCATCTTTCTGGTTTGACGAAGATGACCCGGAGACCAACACCGAGGAGCACGACGAGTTTAATGAAGACGACATTACGTCCATGGCGCACGGAAAGTTGCAGGAAGTGCGTGAGATGCGCCACTACACACGATTGGCAGTCTGGGACATGCCTCTCCTATCCAGTGAGTGAAGACCATCCCAGTGGAATACTGTCTCTCGAACCGCAAACTAATACAGCCCCCGTTAGAATACGCGAAGCCGTTCGAGCCTCCCAAAGACAACCAGGTCCTCCGATGGCGCTACACATCGTACATGGGCGAATCACATCCGGCCGAGAAAAAGGTTGTGGTGCAGTTTGCGCCCGACGACCTGAAGCTGACGGCCGTGCAGACGGAGAAGCTCAAGAAGCTCGTCGGCGCCCGCTACAACCCGGACAAGGAGCTGGTCAAGATGAGCTGCGAGAGCTTCGAGCACCAGGCGCAGAACAAGCAGTACCTGATGAAGCTGGTGGACGACCTGATTGCCGCGGCCAAGGACCCCAGCGACACGTTTGAGGACATTCCGCTGGACCTGCGGCACCACAAGGGCAAGAGCAAGAAGAGGCCGCGCTTCCCCGAGTCGTGGCTGCTCACCAACGAGCGCCGGCGCGAGCTGGACGAGCACCGCCAGCGCGTGGCCCTCGCTGACATGGAAAAGGCAAACGCCGGCCTGCTCGTCGATGGCCAGCAGACCATTGACGGGTACCTGATGCAAAAGGTGGCGGAGGAGAAGGAGAAGACCAAGGTCCTTGCTGAGCAGGCTGTTCCTGTTCAGACAAAGGGGAGCGCGAAGCAGGCTGCTGGTGCGCGCGCGAGGCGATGAGGCAGAAGTTACTCGCGAGTTTATAGAGTAGACGAAAAGTGTACTATACATTAGATTTGGAGAAGTGGCGGAGCGCGTCTTTGTACGTTTTTTGCAAAGATGGGAAACTGTACAATATGGACCATCATCTTTAGCGGTCAATTACAAAAAATTATTCTACTTAACCTTGGCTCATGCATGTATTTTGTCTTAGCCTTGCGGCGCCTCTGGAAGGAGTGTAGAAGAAGCGCCGCCCTTGTGACGACATTTGCATTGTAGACGCGTGCATAAATCACGACCCAGCACCGTCACCCGTTGGTATAGATTCTGTCAAGACTGTTCCTCTCCAGGGTCCATGTTGATGAATCTCCATAATTCATTTTCCCATTCCCACTGGTCACCGGGTTTACGCCTTGGTATGTACTGTGGTACAATGGATGCACTGCCCTGCACATCGCTGTATCCACAATCTCGGGCGCCCTTGGTAGCAAAAGGCAGTGCGAGCGACGCGCGCGACCCCTTTGCGAGTCCCGGAAGAACGTTGGAGTTTAGACCACAATATTTGCGTTTCATGAACAAACAATGGGCGCGTCCCAGCAAATAAAAGAACCGAGACAGCTGGTCTTCCCACAAAATAATCCTGGTAAGGCCTAGTGTTTTGCCTACATCTGGGGATGATTGGCGGTTTGTGAGCGCATGTCTTAATGTTAATGGGGCTGGGTGTACTTCGGTGCCCACGAGAGATCGTCCGTGATGCTTGCACAATATACATAGTAACATGGTTATATTCAGCACACATTCCGGAAAGTCAGGCCGGACCCTGTGACGTAATGTTTGTAGATTTCTTTATAAGGAGCATCGTGTAAGGGGTTCGGTGACGAGGAAACCTTTTCCATCTTCTCATCATCCGGAAATAACACTGCTGCCACTTTTTCGATTACAACACGATACACTATCAAGATGCATTTCCAGCTTATTGCTTCTCTGGCAGTCGCCTCTGGACTGGCTTCTGCTGCTCCTAGCGGAGACAAGGTTTGTACCTTCCTTACTCGCGAGGCTATCAAGATGGCTTGCGACTGACAATGGAGCTTTTGATGATATAGGTTACGCTCCATGACAAGAGCTTCTTCGAAGGCAACAAAGCTTCCTGGCCAATCGACAACAAGTGCCATGCCATTAAGGATGAGGCTTCCAAGTAAGAAGATTTGCGTGGGAAGAATGATATAATGGAAACTAACCGCTATCGCTGATAGGCTCAAGGCGGTAACCTCTATTGCCATTGCCGGGGATGTTGTCTGCTACCTGAACGAGTACGTTTACCTGCAAAGCAAAAGGATGAATCAATGGACTAACACATCTCCGTAATGCAGCAAAGCCGATTGCGAAGGCGACCGCCTTGACATCCACAACCCTGGCGTCCCGGACCTGATGATGTTGTTGAACTGGTCCAAGAGGGCCGAGGCGATGAAGTGCGGACCGGCTGAACAGGAGGACAAGGGCCAGAAGATGGAAGAGACGGATTCGGAGGAAACGGAAAAGAAGGAAGGGGAGGAGAAAGAAGAGGACGAGAAGGAAGAGTAAGAAGCACCTCGGGACAAACCGACGAGAGGTGTTGGATTAAGCATTCATTACCATTGTATTTCTGATTTGTTTTATTGGGGTATTTGGCTGAAAACTGCATTGGGCTCATCAGATGCTCGCTGGTCGAGACTGATGAGCAGACACCGCCAGGGACTTCATTTGTATCATTACATATAGCTGCTGGGCAGCACGGCAAAAATAGCAGCACTACTATTTTATGCAAGCCATTGGCCGCAATTTGATAGTGGCAGTGACTTGAGACGTGGCTGACAAAGACTTGGGTACGAGTAGCCTGTAGATCCAGTGGAATCTCCGACCCCTGCTCGCACCGGACCAATAACGAGATGACAGTTATAAATGCCGTTGCTGCGTTTTTGGTCTTGCGACCCGGGAGGCGCGGAAGAAACTAGCTTCAAGCTTTCTATTACAATGCCTATTTATACAGAAATGCAATTATAAACCCGGCCGTTTTGCAATGCCGTTACTGAGCCTTTCGCGAAATTCGCAGCTAACCCGACTACTCCGGTCCAGTCTCCATCGGCCGCTGTGGCGCCGCAGTTGTAAAATGGCCCGTCTCCGTCGGCATGGGGCCGCCCACCGCAGGCCAACCCAGCAACAGAATAGCTCTTTGCCGCGCACTGGGGCGGCGATCCACACTATTGAATGGTGGTGTGCAGGCTCAAGCAGTAGCGGCGCAACGGTACTCATGCGCCTAAAAATGTATAGTGCAGGACGCGAGACAGTGGGTGGCGTTCCAGGAGGTGCTTCTCGCGACACGTGAAAGCGTGGCCCAGGAAGAGCTCTACGGTACGCTTCAGCGTTGTGGCGCTATATAGTTGCCGCGCATTTTGAACTACCAGCAAGGGAATCGAAGTGAGTTCTTATCAACATGCTCAATCCCAATCTGTCCTTCGCAGTAGCTCTCTGCGCATCGCATCTCAGTCTGTGCCGACGCCGAGTCGATAGGTTGTTAGCCTATATTGGCCCGGGGGAGGCCAAGATGGGGGATGGGATAGCGGGGCGAGGCGGCAGCGGCGGCGCCTGACTGGCTGAAGCTGTCCGTGTGGAGTGACCGAGGCCTCGGCTCTGCCAAAGACATGAGCCAGCCTTGGAGACCTCGCCCAGGACGGGTGCTGTTAAAAGTCCCTGGGAGCTTCCCCGCCGCCTCCAAAACTCGTCTTCCACCTACACTCCATCCCTTTATATATATATTTTCCGTGTTGCGCGTGCCTCTGTACGGGTTTGTCGCGCATTCGTACCTGATACCTGGTTGCAAGAAGAAGTACAACCAGCGGCCAAGCACCATTCTTCGGAAGCTGCCGATTCATACAACGACTCGATACTACCATCACCACCTAGCCTAGCTACACCTTGCCACATACCCAACGCCATGGCTTCCAAATCTGCTATCCCGGCGTACCAGGCGACGTCGCTCGACGAAATCACAGCCACCGTCGAGACGGCCCGCAAGACGTTCCGCACAAACAAGACCAAGGACATCAAGTTTCGCATGCAGCAGATCCGCAAGCTCTACTGGGGCGTCCGCGACAACGCCGACCTCATCGAGGAGGCCCTCAAGAAGGACCTCAACAAGTGCCAGTTCGAGGCCCAGCTCTCCGAGATTGAATGGGTCAAGAACGAGTGCATCGACGTCGCCAACAAGATCGAGGACTGGGTCAAGGACGAGCCCATCCCCGGCCTGCCCGCCACCTACTGGCCCATGAAGCCGCGCATCCACAACGAGCCCCTCGGCCTCATCCTCATCATCGGCGCCTTCAACTTCCCCATCCAGCTCAACCTCGTCCCCGTCATTGGCGCCATCGCCGCCGGCAACTGCGTCATCCTCAAGCCCTCCGAGCTGTCCCCCCACTCCGCCATGGTCCTCAAGAAGATCTTTGACGAGTACCTCGACCCCGACTGCTACAGCTGCATCAACGGCAAGGTCGACGAGACCAAGCACGCCATGGAGCACAAGTACGACAAGATTGTCTTCACCGGCGGCAAGGGCACCGGCACCATCATCGCCAAGAAGGCCGCCGAGACCCTCACCCCCTACATCCTCGAGCTCGGCGGCCAGAACCCGGCCTTTGTCACCAAGAATGCCGACATCAAGCTCGCCGCCCGCCGCCTCATGTGGCAAAAGACCATCAACGCCGGCCAGGTCTGCCTGTCGCACAACTACGTCATGGTTGAGCGCCCCGTCCTCGGCCAGTTCATTGCCGAGATCAACAAGCAGCTCCGCCAGTTCATGCCCAAGGGCGCCGACAAGAGCCCCGACTGGTCTCGCATCGTCAACAAGGGCCACTACGACCGCCTCAAGGCCATGGTCGACAACTCCAAGGGCAAGATTGTCATGGGCGGCAACATGTGGGAGGACAAGCTCATCATTGAGCCCACCGCCGTCCTCGTCGACAGCATCGAGGACAGCATGATGGTCCAGGAGAGCTTCGGCCCCGTCTGGTCCATCCTCCCTGTCGACTCGCTCGACCAGGCCATTGACATTGCTCACAAGGTCGACCCCACGCCCTTGTCGCTCACCACCTTTGGCACTGACGCCGAGAATGAAAAGGGTAAACTTAACATTCCCATTATTACGTACGACTTCAACTAACAATCTCACCTAGTCCTCTACAACGTCACTTCTGGTGGTGCCACCTGCAACGACGCCTTCTTCCACGCCACCATGAACCACACCCCCATTGGCGGCATCGGTTCGTCCGGCCAGGGCAACTACCACGGCTACTTCTCCTTCAAGGCCTTCAGCCACCAGCGCTGCATTGCCAGCGTGCCCCGCTGGGTCGAGGCGCTCATCAAGGTGCGCTACATGCCGTACAACATGAACGAGCTCAAGCGCACCCAGCGCATGCTCTCGCTCAAGCCCAACTTCGACCGCAACGGCCAAGTCACAAAGGGCCTCAAGTACTGGATCGGCTTCCTCTTCACCCTTGGTGGCAAGAGCGCTTCCGGCGGCCTCTTAAGGTGGGGGATCCTCATTGCTATCGCGGCGTTCGTCGGGCTGAAGAAGGGATATCTAGGCCAGTAAACGACGAACCTCCAAAAGGGACTTTATAGCGCCTTATGCCTACCCATTCACTATTATTATAGGATGATTGCTGGAACCCGCATGTTCTTTTAAGCGGAATGAATGGCGAGACGACTGGACAGTCTCTGTGGACATCTTTTACTGTATACCCCCTGACCTTGCGCGCGCTCCAGTCGACGGTGGCGCAGGAAGTTTTTGTACTCCTTTACTTTCCTTTGTTTTATTTGATTTGCTTCCAAGGCAGATCTCGTTGGTAATGATATCGTATGTAAAAATGGAAAACGTGCCTGGACAAGACAAACCTTCAAATTCAAACAGATGTAGTGGAGTGACTGTACGCCTGAAACAGTGATATTTATCTTTTTATCGTAGACTATCGCTTCTAAATCCCGGCCATGGAAGCAGCTAAGCGTCTGCCACGGTCACCACCAAGATACAGGTCGTCATCCGGCGACTCCCTCCCCAGCTCTACAGCCTCATGGTACGCCTTGTTAACCATTTCCTCGTCTACCTTGAGGCCATTCTCCACCAGCGCCAGAATCACGCTGCGAATCCGCGCAATCTCCCGCATAGTCGCCACGTCGATGGGGTCGTTTTGGCTCGAGTACGCCTTGCTGCTGATGCTCTCCTCCATCTTGTTGATGCCGACCGACGCCGACGCGCCGCCCTCGGAGGCGCCCTCGCCCTCAATGTGCTTGCTGATCCAGATGTAGCCGTTGACGCCGAGCAGGACGTCAATCTTGCTCGCGCCGTTGGCGGCGGCCTCAATGGTCCAGACCTGGCGCTTGGAGCGAACGACGCCGGCGCCGCCGCCTGTGCCGCTGACGCTGACAAAGACGCCGTTGCGCAGCTTGCCGTACTTGAGGCTGCGCGTGTGCAGGCTCGCCGCGCCGTCCTGGTGCAGCTGCTGCACCTCGGCCACCACCAGGTCGCCCTCGGCGAAGAAGCTGCGGATCTGCAGCTCGTCCGTCTCGGTGCGCTTGCGCAGGATGCCGCCGGGGAGGTTGATGGCGGAGATTTGCAGGATGGCCAGCTGCGAGGCCGCCACGTCGACGCGCCACCGCTTTGCCTGTACCTCTACTATACGCCCGACGACCAGGTCGCCAATCTCGGGCGTGTAGCGCGCGCGCAGCGGGCGCACGGAGAGGAGCTTGTTTGTCTTGGTGAGGGTTCCTGCTAGTGATGAGGTGATGGAAGTTGAGTTTGAGGGGATATATGTGCCGTGGCCACTGTGGTATTAATGTCAGTAAAATTGAAAGCCAAACATGATTTGAACTCGGGCATCGCCTTACCGCATCCATTGGGGGTTGGAGGTGATCACGCTGCCGGGAGTGAGAATCTCATTTGCGATGCCGTCGTCTTGGCCGCCAATGGTCCTGCGCTGGCGCTTGGGCGCACGCATGCTCACATCTCCGTTGACGTCTACGCCACCGGATTCCGAGTCTGATGAGTCTGAGTCTGAGCCGGGGCCTGCACTGGCACCTGGCCGTTGCGAGACGGCTTGTGGTCGGAGGATTGTGATGGGCATTGTGGGTGAGTTGAGCCCTGCTGGGCGAGTAAATTCGGTCCGTGGGTTGCCGTATGCGCGGGTTTAGCAGGTTTTAAGAGAACTAGAGTCAAAATTCTGTCTGTGCGGATAAGAAATCGTCGTGATTAAGAGCCACATGTGGCAGGCGTGAGTTTGATGGCGGCGATGTGAGGCGATGAAGATGAGAAGTTGAAGTGGGTCTCCAAGATTTTCCACTACCGGATGTAGGTGCAACGGCAACAGCTATGTGACGCCATGACGGGCTTGTGACATTCAGAAGCCGACAACTTTTTACTTCCAAGCAATTATTTACTCAAAATTAAATAGTTTACTGATTGATATACCCAAAAGTTTTATTTTATATTATTGTAGATTTATTTTGCGCGCTAGGTGACTTATTGTTGGACAAATGTGGCACCACCTTGAATAAAGACAAAGTTGATGAAGATAATTAGTTGGGTATCATAAGCTACATGGCTACTATTTCAACATATAATACAGGTAGTGGTACAATTAGCCCATGGTGCATCGCCTACGCACCATGCATGCCACCGGCAGCGCCGAGGTTCCTGGAGAGGCAGCTGCCGAATGGTCTCGTCTCGTTGCCCGGCAGCTAATAGGAGCTAGGTAGTGATAGTCGCAGCTTCCTAGTTAAAAGCCCTCCAAAGACCCATCCATGCGAGGCCAATTGATATCGTTGCAATGCCAGCTTTGCGGCTCCTCATGCCAAACATGGAATTGCTCTTGAGGATTACATGGCGCTGCTTCTCCAGCTGTGACATGCCAGAAAAGTAGCTATATGCCGAGAGACCGAAGAACGCACCGCAGCCTGTTATGATCAAAAGGTTAGGTCCTGCAACTGAGCTGTCGAATTGTTTGGTGGCTCAAGATGTCAAAACTTGCCCACGACTTTGCACGACATGCAATCTTCGGCGCGGTCTTTCTGCAGCATGTCTTTGAAATTTTCGGGCCTCTCAAGCGACTGGAGGGTTGGGATCTTATCGCCTGCCATGTTGATGGTATCCGGGACGCCGATTGTGTCGTTTGCGGTAGCTGAGAGAGGTTGCGACAAGAGGATAAAATCTACCCTGGTGGCTGCCAAAAGCGCAGAGCTATGGTGGTGCTGACTAACAGCCTAGCTGGTTGTTCGTCATGGGTGTCGTGTGTATTGGTGGGGGCGCTGGCTGGATAGCTCTCCCGCATCAGCATCGCATACGATGCGAAAAAGACTGGCACGATGAGCGGCGTAATCGAGGCCGTGCACATCTTTGATGACAATAGGTACCGTTTAATAAGACGCACAATGGCCGTGTGCCGCAGCTAACCCGCCCGCAGAACAGCGATACTATCACATACATACACCGGCCGCCCTCTCTCCGCCGCCCACCTCCTCCCCCTCTACCTCGAACATTCTATCCCGCGACCGAACCTGATATACCTCCCTAATACCAACCCTCCGACGCTAGTGTTCAGTCTAGGCCATGGCAACCTCCTCTTCCTCGCCACGTCCTCCACGGAGATTGAGCCGCTGCTCGTCCTCGAGTTCCTCCACCGCATTGTCGATGCCTTTGAGGACTTCCTCGGCGCGCCGCTCCACGCCGCCAAGATTGAGAATAATTACGATGTCACCGCGCAGCTGCTGACCGAAATGTGCGACGCGGGCACAATAAGCACCACTGAACCAAACGCCCTCCGGGAAGTCGTCGAGGTGGAAGGATGGGTGGACAAGCTGTTCGGCAGCATTAACCTGCCAGGGTGAGATGCTGTCATTGCGGAACGTGACGCTTGCAATTTGCTAATCATGCATACTAGGAAAACGCCATCCAGTCAAGGCTTTGCCAATCCAAGCGCTTCGTCGATGCTCCCCGCAAACGGTACGGCTTTGCCCTGGCGGCGAGCCAACGTCCGACACACGTCAAACGAACTCTACGCCGATGTTGTCGAGACATTATCCGTCACACTGGCGCCATCTGGTAGACCGCTGGCTGCCTTTGCAAACGGGACGATTGCATTTACTGCCAAAGTCTCTGGCGTGCCGGATATTTTAGTCACCTTGACAAGCCCGTCAGGGAAACACAACCTGGGAAACTTCCTGGAGCTACCAGTGTTCCATCCGTGCGTGCGACTAAACAGATGGAATGAACGACCGGGTGAACTAAGCTTTATACCGCCCGATGGACGATTTATTCTTGCCGGATATGAGGTAGACCTGCTGCCGTTTACTAGTGGCAAGTCAGGCAGCCTCAGCTCCAACAACCTCAAGCTGCCCGTGAACCTCGAGATCAAGACTGGTCTTGGACAGACTGGCTCCGAGTTTGAGGTGCGACTACAAGTGAACAAGATTCTTGGCGCCCCGGGCTCCTCATCAAGCAGCCAAGGGCGCAGCGGAGCCCCAGGTCGACTTGGCTCTCCTCATCCAGGAACGCCAGGTGCACCACTGATTGAAGATCTTGTTGTCAGTATACCACTGCCGGCAGATGTGAGAAATCTCTCAGACATAAGGCCTAGCAGAGGCGATGCAAGCTTTAGCCCCGGCGACAATATACTAGAATGGCAGATTCCAGCGAAGGAGCTAAGCGGTCCAACATCACATTTCGGGCTGCGCAGCACAGTCGTCGGGCCCTTGACGAGCGAGCAAGAAGACGAATTCGACCCGAGCGGCTTTGGATTTGGCACAGACTATTCGTACAATGAACCTTACCAAAGTGTGCCTGTAGCTAAAGTTGCAGAGGCCAAGGACAAGGAGAGTGGCGAGCAAGACTCGGTAAAGGTTGCGAAGAACAAGATCTTGATGCCGAGCTCAGCGTCAGTTAGCTTCTCCGTGAAGGGGTGGTTGGCGAGCGGATTAAAGGTTGATAGCATTGTTCTTGACTCAAGGAAGAGCCGTGGACTTGGCGAGGGAGTTAAGCCTTACAAGGGCGTCAAGTATTTGACTGTTAGCAAAGGTGGCGTTGAAACTAGGTGTTAGTGATTGCATATTAGAGATAAAAATACACTGTTACAGTCGGCTGTTGTCAAAAATCGCCCGTTATTTGACTATGAGATTTGGGCGTCATGGTGTAAGGAGACTAGCGTATTTATTGGCTATGAACGAGGCAGAGCAAAAAGGCTTGAGACACGTAAAATATTATGTAAATGGCTATTTCATTCAAAGTGGTATGACGCTGCTCGCCCCGTGCTCTCCTCTCCACCGGGAGTGCTCGGGCTTGTGGAGGCCCCGGTGCAACGGCTTGTGGGTGGCTTGTGGGGAAAGCTCGGCAACCTGAGGCTTAGGCCGTGACCACTGGAGAGCCGTGGGAAATCCAATTACACAGCGCCGCGCTCGCGGCTGGTACCTGAGCCGGGCCCCGCGAACCTGCCAATGCAGCCAGTTCCGCGCGACGTCACCGGCATCGCCTACTTCCCCTGTTCCTCATAACCGACCCGCTGCGCAACGATGAAAGCCTCGTCCTGAACTCTTGCACGACTGCCCATTTTGGCCGGCGATGAAGCGGTTTGCGACACCAGCGCTTCGGCGCGGGAGAGCTCGGAATGCCTCGGCGACTCGAGGCTGGGTGACGCTCCCAACAAGAGGCTCATTACGCTGGAGCTCGTCAAAGCCGACGCGCGCAAGGACGGCGATATTCTTTCCAGGTACGGCTAAATTCAGGGATTTCTTTTTACCATGGTACTGTATTTGGTAGAATTATATTTGCTGACATGGATTATCTGTAGGCCAAGGCGTGCAAAAGGTTGGCATGTTGAGCCCCTGGATCGAAGCGTTCCCGTCGACCGCGAATGAAATGATTCAAGAGATTGACCACTATGTCGGGTACAAGCTTTCCGACGTAATACAAAATGGACCGTCGAGTGTCCTGACACAGACTACAAACGCGCAGCCCGCCATCATGGCCACATCCATCCTGATACTGCGCATCCTGGAAAAGGAGTTCAACTTTCGCATCGCTGATCACTTTGACGTGACACTGGGCCACTCGCTGGGAGAATTCGCCGCCCTGGTGGCGGGCGGATACATCACCTTCCAGGACAGCCTGTACCTCGTACAGAAGCGCGCGGCAGCCATGTCCGAGGCGACCAAGCAGGCGATCCAGGACTATGGAGGCGAGTATGGCATGGTTGCCATTATCACGGAGCCGGGATACATGGACGGCGTGATTGACGCGGTGCACGACTTTGTCGGGCACTCGAGCGCCGGCAGCAAAGCCAACAGCAGCGAGGACGTGGCGCCGATTGAGCAGGTCCTCATAGCCAACATTAACAGCAAGAACCAGATTGTCCTGAGCGGCAACATAGAGCGCATAAAGACGCTGGTTGCGCACGTGCGCCAGTTCCTGGGCCACGACCCTCGCGCTGTCCGCCTACACAGCGACAGCCCGTTTCACAGCCCCATCATGCAACCCGCCGTGTCAGTAATGCGGTCACTCGTCAACAAGAAGAGCCGGGTGCAGGGCCGCGAGGACCAGGACATTATCACGTGGCCGGGCAAGATTGAGTGCATCAGCAACGTTACAGGGCGGCCCTTTGGGAGCAAGGAGAAGCTGAAAGAGCTACTCTCCCGTGGGTGCCTGGAGACTGTGCGCTGGTGGGACAGCATCAGGTACCTGGACCAGGAAGAAAAGGTGCGGCGATGGGTCGGCATCGGGCCTGGCAAGGTCGGGCGCAACTTGGTAGGAAAGGAGGTTGGCATGCGAGGTAAGGACCTGGTTAAAGGTGGCGGCGTTTGGGCTATTACCGATCCCATGGAGGTTGAGGATGTCTTGCGTGGGCTGGAAGAGACGGCGCATATTATGGATGAGGAAGAATGGGAGGATGATGGGTAGTTGGCGATATCCTTTGATTTGACTGCCAGGCTGACCGACATACCCTGATCTGTGACCATGATGTACGAGCGAGATTATTTTAATTACACTCTGGTAAAGACAAGACTAGAAGTAAATGAATCAAAAAAATGCGTCACTATTACAATTTGGTACATAATCACAAATGTGTTTGTAACTGCGGCGTACAACGTCAAGTTTAACAGATGGTATATTTGCAAGCACTGAAAATGACAACTGCCAAATTATACTGAATCCTCCTCGTCTTCCTCTGCTTCTTTCCCTGGAGGGTCTATGCAATCATACCTTCCGCACTTTGCCTCGTCCATAACCGTTGTCAAGAGACGCTGTTCTAGCTTGTGGTTCTCTTGAAAGGGGTCTTTGCACGGTTCAAATTTCGCGACTTCGGGGATGGCGTCGCCGCAATCATACACTCTAACTCTGTGGTATAAGTCGCACATGATGACAGGGTGCTTAATAAACTATTAGTAATTTTTTTTTAGAGTAGGAGAGAAGGTAACCTACATGAGGTGGTGTTGGTGGTTGTTTCGTTGCGGTGATGTCTTGAGTCTTGTTGCTTCTACACTTTGGACTGAGAATTTAAGGTTATATTTATATATGAATATGACATTTTGACTCACTGTAGGACTTGATTTGAAAAAGAACTCGTGCAGAAATATTCAGGAATACAACCTCAGTGTTTGATGCGTTTGCCGCCGTAGGAACGCTGCGCCGGGTAGCGACATGAGAAATACCCGTTGGCGGTACTAGTCCTGGCTTTGATTGGTTGATTTAATGCAAGTGATAACAGAATGAACGCCTACTGTATCCGAAAGTATCGGAAAGACGTTTCCATTGTATAAAATAATACTGGGGTGTTTATTAGAGGCCAGCAGGGCGGGATGGCAAGCGTCAGCGCCGACTGACAGCCCAACAGACATCATTGCGGTGTTAATTTTGTCACTCTGAGTCCCTATATTGCGATATAAATAACTCATAGTAAAAAGGACATAGTGTAATTACTAATGAAGTGGAATTATATGTGAATTAACTAAAGACAGGCATGTATCTTCCTATGGTCTCCGATGTGATGTGCCTACGACAGCTTCCCGCAGGCTCCCCACATCGGGCCAGGGACCAAACGACAGCTACAACTTCCCCGCCAAAACACCTCCAGACGCAATCTCCCTATCTGCCAGACAGCACAAGCCAAGCAGAATGACAACCGCCATACCCTCAATCGCCTGCTTAGGCGTAATCGGGCGAAATGTAAGTTACCCCGTCTACCTCTTTAGCGCCCCAAAGAAGCCCGCCTCCCGTCCACGACATCCGTGGCTAACCCGAAGTCACCAGAACAACCCGTTGCACATGTCCATCTTCCCCTCGCACGACACATCAAGCAACACGCTCGCGCCCATACGCACGCCCCTCGAGTTCTCCCTTCTCCTCTCCTCGACCGTCGACGTCTTTGAGCTGCGCGCCAAGTCCAACGCCGCCTCGGGCGTCGGCCTCTCGGGTGACTTTGGCCTCCTGCACGCCGTCGACGACCGCCTCGCCGCGTACGGCTTCGAGACCAACACGGGCGTGCGCATGGTCTGCGTAGTGGACATGAGGGGCCGCCGCGTCGACGGCACCGTCTTGCGCTCTGGCGGCGGCGCGTCTGGGAATACTGCTGCTGCTGCGGCCGCGGCAGCCGCTGCCAGTGGTGGTGCTGGGGGTGCGGGCTTGCGCGACTCGGAGCTCAAGCCCGTCTTTCGCGCCATGCAGAACGCGTATGTGAGGCTACTACAGAATCCCTTTTACGAGCCGGATGAGCATGCGCCCCTGGATGGGCGTGGGGGTGCCAGGATTACGAGTAAGCGCTTCACGGGGGACATGAGGCGAATAGGGGAAGCGTGGACGCCGGGCGTGACGAGCCTGTGAGGACAGGAATAACGAACGAACAAACGGTTGTGGAGTTGGTCATTGAATACATTTGCCTGGAGTTTGGGAGTCTTTCAAATAGGGACCTTGGCCCATGAAAAACGGCCTTTGTCTTGTACAGTTCTATTAGAGCTTTATATATCCGCCGTCCTAATTAGACAAGCATTTCATCCATGTTCTTTGCTGCTTCGCTCCTTTAAATGTTCTATGCGGTATTTCGACAAGCCGGCATGCTCGTCTATATCTATACTTTCACCAATCTTCTCACCAGTGTTTAGCTTTTTTCGAATAGATTCTCCGCGATATGGTTCAGGCACTGCGCCCCCTTCCCAGTGCCTTGCTTCCAGCGGCAGTGGCTGCCACCAGTCCCCTGTCCTAGAATGCCATCTTGCGCTGCAGAGCTCCCACAGCCGCGAAATGGCACGCTTGTATGCGAAGCGCTCATCTTCTCCAGTAAAGGCACTCGTGTTGCCAAAGTCGACCTTCTTCTTCAGCTCCAGGACAAAGTCAGAGTCTTGGTCGGGGTCGTATTGCGATGTAGCACTTTTCGTGTCGTAGTAGGATACGTTGGGTCGGAATGGTGCCATTTGGTCCTGGTACACTTCTGCAATGGTCTCGGAATACGTTGCATCATCTGGATCCTCGGTGGAGTTCCCGGTGTTGGATTTGGTCAGTTTAGATGATTTGGGGAAGAACAGAGAATCCGGAGGGGACTCAGCACGGATAATGAGCTTGCATTTAGCCTCATAGAGTGCGTCAAGAAGCGTGATGAACCGGCGAGCTTCGTTTTTCTCGAGTATTGTTAGACACGGGACATTGTCGATGATGAAGGTGTGAAATGACGACGCCATTGTGATGTAGTCAGCTGGTCCAAACGACGCAACCAACTCGTTAAAATCCCAGTGTACGATGCCGTTGTAGTGCTTAGGAATATGTACTCTTCGTCCATACACTACCATTGTTTCCGGCTCCCAGGCGGCGTCGTTGCCCGACGCTATATCTTTTAGCATTTGGTTCCACGGCTGCATTTCCTCACCAAGAACAAAGTAGTGCTGGGGCCGTTTCTGTGATACTGGCTTTCCAGGATCGTCCTCCGCATCACCAGAGGAGGTGGCAGGTTCGTTGTTTGCCCTGGAAGGAATGCCATCTATCTCGTCGCGTCTTCTCCAGTCTTGGGCACCCTCCATTTGCCAAAAGTCACACCGAGCTTTTAGGACCTCGAGAAGCTTTGCAAAGTCGCTTCCTTGACCGTAGAGTTCACTGCTGCCTTTGTTGGCTCCGAATAGCTTCCGTATAATGCCATATCTGGGCTCTTGGGAGTAGTCGATTCCGGACGCCTTTTGCAAATCTTCTGGTACGCGATTTGACGATGCAACCAGCACACCGCCAAGTTGAAAGAAGGTGATGAAAAGATGACTGAGAATTTTGCTCGCAGCGCGGTCAGGGAGTTGGAACTCGTCGAGAAACAGTATAGGAGACTCATCAACGAGCTTTTTCGCCATCCACAAAAGCGAGTATTCCGCCTTATCATCTGATGCATGCTGGTGAGAGCTCCTGTAGCGTTCTAGTTGGGCTAATGTGTAGAGCATAAAGGTGTTGAAATGCCACCTCTTTTTGCGCTCTGTCGGCAAGCCTTCTGCTAGTAGATCCAACAACATCGATTTTCCGGTGCCCACCTCGCCCGAGAGAAAGAGTCCCTTTGGAGAGTCTATATCAATAGCCATTTCGTAATTGGCCATGGTGCGGATGAGGGCT
Organism: Lecanicillium sp. MT-2017a; assembly: GCA_003056585.1. Taxonomy (NCBI): domain Eukaryota; kingdom Fungi; phylum Ascomycota; class Sordariomycetes; order Hypocreales; family Cordycipitaceae; genus Lecanicillium; species Lecanicillium sp. MT-2017a. The sequence continues at coordinate 174,340 of PXYN01000409.1, forward strand.
AAGCTATCTCGGCCTTCGCTGCCCGGAAGCAGGTGCCTAAATAGCGGGTTGCGCCAAATGCCGTGGGCTCGGACCGCGAGTGAGGGCCCGTCATCATCTTGGCCTGGCGGTTTTGTATCCGTAAGACGAGCAACTTGGTTCAAGCGCTGCCTGTACTCTATCTGCGGAGAGTAGTCCTTTATGCGCAGATATACCTTGTGGAGGTGGCGCGCAAGTCGATGCTGGGCGGGATCGGGAGAGCAGATGCCACTCGTCACCAGGCTTTGGTACTTGACGAGGGGGTCAGTAATGGTGACTGCTGTGGAGAACCGCCTCATTGTGCCTGGCGTCGTAGAGGAAAGCTGTCATGTCCTGCGTGTGATCATTGACGTTGCTTGCTGGATGGGGAGAGTAACCGAGGATGCAGCTCTCCACACGGCTATTGAGGTGCGCCTGTTGCTGGCTCGCAGATGAGGGGATGATGTAGGTCGTTGTGAAGATCAAATCCCGAGAACCATAAGCCTCAATGAGCCGCACAGCTTATAAAATAGCACTTGATAGAATAATGAAGCAACTATGAAAGAAGTTGGCACCAGCCACTGTGGCTATGAGCACTGTAAAGCCCGGCGGTGCAACGCGGCACAGCATCGGTGTGCACGACACGGCCATGCACCCCACCTCGATCGGAGGTACGTACCTGGCAGCCGCGCAAACAGGCACGAAATCGAGCTGGGCGGTCGGGGCCTTGGCTGCTCGACCTGAGAGCTTGGGCAGTATTCTGCCTTTTGTTTTTCACCCACCGCCAATAGCATTGCATTGCCTTGGCCTGCGTCCTCGCCCAATTCCGCCATCACCACCGCCGCCAACGCTCCTCGCGCTCGATCGTTGGAAACCCGAAATGTATCTCTGAGCTGCAATATTCATTTATTTCATCGTTTGCTCCTCAATTCCTCGCGTCACGCGCCGCTCTGGATAGCGTGTCTCGCCCGTCGCTGACGACGCCGCTGCCTCTCTCGTCTCCGTCGAGGCGTCTCCAAAATGTTTTCCGCAGCACCCTCTGAAGGCGGCCCGGCCACGGCCACCCGTTCGCGCCGCCGTCAACGTCCTAAGAGCCAGGAGAGCCTCGTCCCACAGCCCAAGTCCAAGCGACAACGCGTGCCCCTGACGGAACAGACCTTTGTCAACCCAGACGTGCCGCCCGAAGCCGCCGTTGCAGAGATGCAGCAGCACGACAAGAGCCCTCCCATCGACATTACCAACGAGGGCAGCTTCGAAAACATCAACCCCGCCCCGCGAAGAGGGTCACACGTCCGCGCCAAAAAGTCAAAACATGGCGAGCGTGCGGCGCAGAAGGGCGACGGCAGCCTGTTGCTGGTGAGTTACAACCATGCTGAGGGTAGCTTGGATGAAGTACCAGTCCTTACTAATGTTACAATACGATAGACCAGCACAAATGCGTACACTGTCAGCAAGCTGCCAGCTATCCCGGATAGAATCCGAGGAGACTGGTCTGGTGCGTAAATTTGGGTCTGGGATTAGCCTGCGCTTTCGCGACTGCTAACACAATCACAGCCGATCAACATGCCGACATTTCGTCCTCGTTTGGTTACGGATTAACTCTGACATCGACACATGCCATGGTTTGGCCCTACAGCTCGACGTCCCAGTCCCCCGAGACCTTTACATTCGCGTTGCCCTCGACATCGAATTCGACAGATGCCCTCCCGGTCGGCTCTCTCGTCTCTCCTTCAGCATCCACAACCGAACCAGGCCTGGTAGTCGTCATGCCCAGCACTGGCAAGGTTGTTTTCTGGGAATCAATCTCTAGCGCGGCGACCTTTGCCTTTATCAAGAAAGATCGATCTGGCGTCGAACATACAATTTCGGGCATGTCATCTGGCGAAAAGATTGTCGCCATCACAAACGCAGAGTCGGCTGGTTTCGTCTTGACGTTCAACTCTGGCCGCCTTGCCTACATGAGTGTGCGCGACAGCCACGGCCGACCGGCTGTGTCAGTGCAGTTCCTACGGTCAAACTTGTCGACCTCTGGAGGCGGCATCTTTGGAAGTATTCGACATGCCTTCTCCAACCTGTCTTTGCGAGGCGAAATTGCAGCTGTTCGCGCTGATCGATCGGCAAGGGTCGGTGAGCGAAACATTGTTGCTCTGACAAGCAAGGGCAAGCTCCAGGCCTGGAAACTCCACCGTGGCGGACACAGCGAACAGCTTGGTGAAGCAGATATGCGCGATTCTTTAGCAGCTGCTATCCAAGAGACTGATCCCTTTAGCAGCGACCTACCTGCCGAGTCGCTGGAAGCTGTGGACTTTACTTTCGTACCGAAGGGCTTAGAGGACAAATATCTCGACCTGAGCAGGTTGAGCGATGCCATGGCTGTCGATGATGCATCCGTTCAGCATTTGCTACTACTTGTCAGTCTAACGAGGAAGAGCGTGTCGCGCTACTCTCTTGTTGAGGTTATTTTGAGGCCGAGAGACTGCAAGGTTGGAATGGTCCGCCCAATTACATCCTACTCAACGCCAGTTTCACGGTCAAGCTCAACACCAACCACATCACCGCGAATATACCTACCTCGTCCAGCGCTGGTCGCCTTCGTCGTATTCGAGCGAGCAACAGTCATCGCCTCCATCGCCGTCCCGCCCGAGTCACCTGATTCACAGCTTCAATCTGATAACAACATTCTCCCTTCTTCTTTCGAGGACGTTATCGACTTCCGCGAGGATAAACTGCACGAGATTGTAGGCTCTGGTTTCGAAGAGATGCCGTCCGCTTCACAAGATGACAACCGCATATTCCGTCAAAGGATAACAAAGAATCCTGCCGTACTGCTCATGGTCCGCGGTGCTGGTTTAGTCCGTGTGATTACCACCGACGTCGACAGGTTCGCCAGTGAACAAGCACCGCAAGTGTCCGCCAAGAGCAAGCTCGAACAGACCGTCTTTTTCGGCGCCAAGCAAGAGAATCCGTTAATTTTCGATGGCCGACGAGAAATCGCATTCTCCAAGGAAGAGACGGCAAAGGCAGCTCTGGAGGTCAGCCATGAGATTCTAAGCTCATCCACAACATATATCTCCACGCTCCCCGCGTCTCTAGAAGATAACCTGCGTGCCCGCTCAAGTGCATTGGAACGATTGATGCTACATCTGAGGTCAATAGGGGCCGACCTGGACCGAACGACACGATGGAACCTGCTCTATAATGCGGAGAAGATGCATGTCGCCACATTACTATGGAAGAAGCAAGAGGCGTTCACCGCTGCACGCCCGGCAGACGACAAAGAGAGCCTGATTGCGTCTATTGTCGAGTTTATTCACCAAGACCAAAAGGCAAACCCCATTGCCAGCATCGGGCAGGTGGACGCAATTCGACACTGGTTTATCAACGACGTGTTCCGCCTAGAGCTCTTTGTTGCATGGGCCTATGAGGTGATCAAGACGCTGTACAAGGATCATCTGCTTGACGATGCCAAGATCACCGTCATGATCCATGAGGCTATCCAAATCAATACAGTCACGCATTCAGGTGCCTTGGAATTTCGAAGAAACAACCTATCATTCTACGGACTTGGCCAGGACAAGCTACGCCTAGGAATTTTGGTTGATGGCTACGAAGGTTTGCCAGAGCCCTGGACGGCCTGCCACTATATCGCGAACAACATCAAGCGACTCGTTGATCTCTCTGATCAATGGTACAAGAAGCACCAGTCCCTGGCCGCAGAGAAGACCAAAAACACGAACAAGCCGGACTCGAAAATCATCGCCAAGATTTTCGATGACCTGCCACAGCTGACCGACGCTATGCTTACGACGGTCTTGGAGTACGCTCGATGGGTATCTACATCACCAGAGAATAAGAATTTGGCTCAGAGTTTCGCCAAGGTCTACAGCGCCGACCGTTACGAAAAGCCCGTTTTCTTGGCCCGCGCCGGAAAGTGGGAAGCCGCCGCAAAGATAGCCGAGCAGCACGAATCGCTGAACGCCTTGGCCGTCATTCTGCTCGATCACATTGAGTATCTGGAGGCAGGCTTACTGCATGCAGGCCTCTCACCAAACGAGGCTCAAGGACTTAAAGCATACCGAGAAGCCAAGAAGGCACAACTAGAAGATCGATTCTCCAAGTACGGTAAAGACTTTGCTTTCCCGGTGTACGAGTTCTTGTTAGAGAAGCATGGCGTTGAAGCGGTCTTGCAATTTGACTTGGAGACTATTGGCTACAAGACACAATTCCTCCGCAGCAAGCCGGAACTCGCCCGCATTTCCTGGATCAATGATATCCAGGCGGAAAAGGATGTCGACCATGCGGCTGAGACACTGGTCGGTCTTGCCCTTACCAAGGAACAGCAGGTCTGGAACAAGAAGATTGAGCTGAGCCTTGGTAAGCTGGCACTGCTCGCCGAGGCTGAAGAGCGTAATAAGGACCGATCATCCTTCAAGGTGCAGTCCGACGAGGCCAACCAGGAGAAACAGCTTGAAAGAGTCGACCGTGAACTGGTTACACTGAAGATTCAGGACCAGCTCTACGGGCAAATCTCTCCCAGCACATATGATGCGCTCGATCAAGCAGCGGCACTCAACATCGCCATGGAAGCCCACAGCACCAACATACCACGACGTCAAAAGGCAATCTTCCACCTTTTTGAGGATGGCGTTGAACGACTGCTGAAGCACGAGGCGTTGGATGCTATGACGCTCATTGACCTCTTGACACTGGTAGCGCTCAAGCCAGAGTCTCGCGACGAGATTGCGCACCCATTCTGGATGGCGCTCAAGGTTGCCGAGAGCAGCTGCCACGCGGATGAGGCCAGGGAAGCAAGAATGCTGATCTGGAGACGCCTCTTCATCCGTGACGACTGGGCCAAGATCAACGATACCCAGCTCAAGGATGACCGCGAAGTTGTCGAGAGGCTGGCCGAGACGGAGCTTTTCGCCGTCTTGGCCGACTGCGTTCGCTTCCGTAAGTTTTCTCATTCCTGCCGCCTTGCCACCGCTTTTACTAACCATGAAACAGAGGACTCAAGAGATCCTTTCCGCCCAATGGCACCGCAAGAAGCCCTCGGCGCATTCACAGAGCACCTGGACCGCCGCTTCCGCGAGATGGGCGCCGAGTTCCAAAGCAAGCTTCTCGACGGCATGAAGTGGGAAGACAAGCTCCTCAAGCAGTACCTCGACAAGAACCGCCTCGCCGAGTGGCTGCGTACCGCTCTTGAGCATGCACAGCGGGAAGTCGGCGCGGCAGAGGCGGAGGAGATTATCGAGGATGGCCAGCCGAAACCGGTATATGGCATTGGCGGTAGCGCTGCGCTCTTTGCACAGTCATAGAAAGACACAGACGCTCACTCGACGTATTCTTTATTACCTAGACGCAGAGGGTAAATTATTTCGCGTCACGGCCTGATTCGTTTCTCCTTTTGGCTGTTTATTTATTTTTCTTTGTTCCTACTTTGCTCTTCACGGATGAAGAGTGGAAATGAAAGAAAAAGGGAGAGTCATCTCACTCTTTTCCGGACTGTTGTTTTCTCATTTTGTGTTTTGAACATATCAAGGATGTACACTGTTGCTTAGTTTTATCAGGAGGAGGTTCTATGTATGAGGGAAAGTCGCTGGGTATAAATAGCACGAATCGCATGGCATACTTTCTTTTTTTCTCTCTCTTGGATTATAATCAGGCTCACATAGCCCTTTTCGTTCACTGTGCATGTAAGTAGCCATTTGCCTTGGCATGAGAATAAGTTGGGCGTTTAATTTTCTTTTTTTTCATTTGCTCTCTTTGAATTTGTGGCTGGATATACACATTCGTATACGTAAGTCTGTTTTTCTCCTCAACTTTCCCAAGCACCGTTTTTTTCAACCGTATGCCCTCCAAGCTTCGTGGCTTTTGGCAACCTTTTGGGTATCGTCAGGCCCATCAAAAGATTCCTACAAGTCACGGAGAATCCCCAAAAAGAGTGAAAGATCCCAGCCCATAACTTTTGTTTTCTGATTGCTTCCCTAACATGTCCACCAGAGAAATAAAGAGTAGGGAAAAAAAAAAAGAATAAACGTTTTTAAAATAAAGAAATCTTGCTACGCTTAGACCTTCATCTTCTTTCTCTTGCCGACCTGGGCCGAGAAACCAGTCTTGATGGCCGTGACACTGCGACGAGAACCGCAGTTGTTGCAGGTGACAAAGTACAGACGGTTCTCACCCTTGCTGAGCTCGGTGTCGGGGGACTTGCAAGTTTTGCAGGTGACGTACTCGACTGAAGAGAGAAGCTTGTTAGCATGAAACTGTAGAGGATAGAACGGGGGAAAACATACTGATATATTTCCTTACGACAGTCTCAATCTGAGCCTGGGTCCAGCGACCCTTCATGATGAGTCTGCGGCTGCCGTCGACGGAACCAATGGTTCCCAGTTCGGCAAACAGGTACGAGGTGAGATGGTCCTCGGAACGCTTCATGCGTCTGCAAATGTCGGCAATGTTGGCAAAGACTGTCTTTCGGTTGCCTTCACGCATGCACTGCGGGGGCGGGATCTTGTAGCTCTTGGTGCCGCTGAGGGTGTGGTCGGGGTTCTTCTGCTGCAGCTGGCTGAAGAAGCGGTCGAGCAGCAGGCTGTAGTTGATCGACTTGGTCTCGTCGTGGGACCAGATGCCGGTGCCGGCATCCATGTCGCCCTCCTGGTCCTGGCCGGCGGCGCCGGACTCTTCCTCGTTGTCCTTGACCTCGAGCTCCTTGAGCTTGGCGGCAAAGTCGTCCTCCTCGGCCGTGTCCTTGGCCTTCTTCTTCTTCTTCTTCTTCATCGAGAGGTCGAGACCACCGTCCTCGTCGGCGGCGGCGGCGGCGGCGGCGTCGTCGCCCTCATCATCGGCCTTGGGCACCTTCTTCTTCTTCTTCTTCTTCAGAAGCGACATGTCGAGGCCCGACTCGTCGGCGGGGGGCGCGTCGGCGGTGGCTGCGGCTTGGGCTTCGGCATCAGCAAACGATTCCAGGGCGGCGGACAGCGGCGGCGTACGAGACGAGTGCGACATGGCGGAGTCCTTGGGGGGCTCCTCGGCGGCGGTGACCATGTTGACAGTTCCGTCGGCGTCGACTACTACTTGCTCGTCGGTAAAGGCGACGGATTTGCGTGGCTTGCGTTCGGCGGGGTTTGGCGCCTGTTTCGGGAGTGGTATGCTGCGTTAGTCGATTGCTACACTGTAGAGTAAAAAAATAATAAAAGGGATTGCGGACAAGATTCTTTCAAGGGAGAGGGTGTTGGGGCGTCGGCCGGTCGTCGTGAGGCGTGGCGAGCGTTTGCGTGTGGAGGAGGGTGGATATGGGAAGAGGGATAGGCAAGGTGGTGAGAAAAGTCGTGGTGGTTTGTGACTCAAAAACTCTCGCCCCTCCCAAAGTGTGGTGTGTGTGGTTGTGTGGTGCGCGCTGCAGTGGCAGTCATAAATCTGGTGCCGTGCACAAGCTGTAGTGGGGGCGCCAGATTTTATGCCGCTTTGCTTGTGCGTGCACTTTGTGCAGGGGAGGAGGGGGGGAACCATGGATTTTGGCGCGTGGTGGCCAAATTTGGAGGGGTACAACCGTCCGCTGTCGCCCGCCGCCGCTTGGTGGCTCACCCACCAATGTGAGTGATGCGATGTGCTCGGCCTTGCAAGGGCATATATACACGGCCACTCTTCAACGGCGATCGGCGCGCTCTTCATCCCAGATGAATCCGAAATGCTCATAGATTCATTCCACCACAAGCGCGCCAGGCCGCAAGAGCAGGTCGCAAATGCAGAGGTGTAACGGGCTGCAAACAGAAACCAGAGAACATCAAACTCACCTCGCTAGCCATGATATGCTCTGTGTCTCGGGGGAAGTGTTGTTTCCTCTGCCCTTGCAGCTGCCAGTTCCAAAATCGAGATTCGTTGAATTCCGGGTTGATTGAGACCGTTTGAAAGCCGTTCTTTCCCTGGCGATAGAACTGGGCTTTATATTTTATTTCTCTTGTGCTTTGGAGGTGTACCGGCCGAAGGCGAATGACGATACCCAAAAAGCACTGACGTCCATGGCCTGATGCCTGTCACGTTATGTCGCACGTGACTTTGATCCGATTGCCCCAGATGCCCACTTGCCGTTTTGGGACGATCCGCTTAGACCAGATTCCAGAAAACAAGAAGCGATGTATTCTACGCATTGTATGGCGCAGTGACTTTTCTACCGGTATCAAAGGGGTTTATTTTCTAATTCCTTCTAGTTGCGATACAAATCGGCCGTATTTTTCTTTACCGTGCATCTCTCAACACCTGACAAATTGATCAAGACTTTTGTAAACTGGGCTATACATGCGTCCTCATCACACCCGACTCAACATTATAACGCAAACACCAAAGTAACAAGGACAAAAACAAAAAATCCGTAAAAAGAAAACTCCAGTCAACTCTAAATGCTCAGTGTATCCTGAAAGCTTCTACATGGGAGGGATGCCCTCAAACTCGGCGTATCCGAGCGCAAGGTTCATGTTTTCTGGTCGCGCAGTTAGCATCTACACTCTCGAGTAAACCGAACAAGGGTTTTACTTACGCAAGCATTGGGTGGCAGCTCCCTTGAGGAGGTTATCAATGTTGGCGCAGACAACCACGCGCTTGCCACTGCTGTGAACAGCAAAACCACCAATCTCAACTCCGTGCTTGTCCATGATGCCACGGACCAGCGGGGCCTCGCCAACAACCTTGACGAGCTTCTCGCCCGCGTAGCGGTCCTGGTAAATTTGACGAATATCGCGCGACGTAAGCGTCTTGTTCAGAGGAATGTTAATGGTGTGGTGGATGCCGCGGAACCAAGAGGCGACGTGGGGGATAAAGCCAACTTCGGTGCCCAGCTGGTTGGAAATCTCACGCTCGTGGATGTGGCCAGTCAAACTGTACGGCATCAGATTGTCGCGCAGGGCATTAATGTCATTCTTGGGCGATGGCTTGGTACCGGCGCCAGAGTAGCCGGATACACCGAACACGGTCGGCTGGCCACCGAGGTGGTCCAGAATAGGGGCGATACCAAGCTGAGCAGCCGTGGCGTAACAGCCAGGGTTAGCAATGCGCTTGGCCTGGAAAATATCCGAACGCTTGGTCAACTCAGGAAGGCCATAGGTCCACGACTTGTCGAATCGGTAATCGGCAGAGAGATCGACAATGAGGCTCTTATCCTGCGTAGACTTGTCCTTACTGGCGGCGTCAATAGCATCAACGTACGGCTTGCAAACACCATTAGGAAGAGCCATGACCCAGCAGTCAATCTTGCCCTCCTTCTCAAGTTTGCCAACATCCTCGGGGCTCAAGGTCTCGTAGATGACATTGCGCTTAGTGTATCCCTGGAGCTCCTGGCCGGCGAGCTCACGAGATGAGACGTGGCGCAGATCCATAAAGGGGTGGGCATTAATGAGGTCAACCAGGGCCTGGCCCGTGTAACCGCGAGCTCCAATCAAAGCAACGCGGGCAGGGACGTCGTTGGACGCATTCTTCTTGCCCAGGGGAGGGTTGGGGTTGGTAGTGGTGGTGTAGCCACGCCGTTGTTGCATGGTGGGGGTTCTGGGTCCGAGAGCGCGGTAGGTAGAAAAGCCGCGAGCTTGCTGGGCGGTATGAGTGCGGTTGAGGCTCTCGCTTGCGGCCTGGGCGGCGCGTCGCAGGCGTGACTCCAGGTTGGAGTCGCCCATCATGGCTCGGCCGTGGGAGACAAACTCATCATACACGGGAGCCAGAGCCTCTGAGCGGAGGTCGCAGCCGTAGTAGAACAGGACACTGCCGCTGTGGCTAAAGCTGCCGTCGGCCTTTTCGAAGAACCAGGTGAGATTCTCGTCATTCTCGCTAACAGTCCAAACAAGCTGGGGATAGTCCTTCTTGACGGCAGCAAAGACGTTTTCGGCAACGTTGGTCAGCCAGCCCGGCTTGGTGATATTGAGGGTAGCCAGGGTAGGGACCGTGCGTCCTTCGCTGGGAGGCATGACAATGGCAAGGCATTGCAGAGCATCGTCAAAGTAGGCAGTGAAGGGGTTCTCCTTGAGGAAGTCAAAGAAGCGGTCCACGGTAGCCTCGGCGTCCAGTCCCTCGCGGTCACGGATGAGAGTCTGCTTAATCTTCTCAACGTCGTCAAACTCGCTGACTGAACTGACTTTTTGAATCTTGTCGCCACGCTGGATCATGGTGCCAGCACCAGAGTCGGTGAAGAGCTCCTTCTGGAGATCACTGGGGTGGATGATGGCCACCGAAGAGGTGCGGGGAAGGGTATCAAGCAGGTCCTTGATCTCCTTGATCTTGAGGCGTGTACCATAGCGGCACCAGGGCTGGGCCATGAGATGGTCAAACTCCTCGTCAAGGTTGATGTGGGAAATCTTGTCACCTTCACCGTCAAACAGGCCACCCTTCTCGGAAAGGTAGACGACCTTCAGCGGCTCGAGAGCACGGGCGAGCTCGGCGGCAGCAACATCGGCATTGACGTTGAGCAGACGGCCATCCGAGGACTCGGCCATGGAAGTCATGATGGGAACATATCCAGCTTCGATGGACTTTTCAATCGCATCCTTGTTGACCTGTGTAATCTTGCCAACAAACTGCCACTTTTCCTTGTCGAGATAGTCGGCCATGAAGACACCGGAGAGGGATCGAGTAGCAACGCCGAGTTCGTCGAGGCGGTCGGTAAGGCGGAGGTTCTCTTCGAGAAACAGCTTGCGGGCGACGCCGAGCGTCTTGGCGTCGGTGACTCGGATGCCCTCCTCAAACTGAGGCTCGACACCGGCCTCCTCGAGGAGGCGATTGAGCTGGGGGCCGGCACCATGGACAATGACGGGGTAGAGGCCGAGCTCGTAGAGGAAGAGCAGGCTGCGGCAGAGCTCGTCGAGGTAGTCGGTCAGAATGGCACCACCGACCTTGATGACGGCAAACTTCTTGGAGGAGACCGAGGTGAAGAGCTTGAGGTACTGCTGGCCCTCACGCTTGCTGCCGATGCTGCTGACGGTCTGGGCAACAATCTCGCGGGTGCGATCACGGGCGGGCGGCGCGGCGAGGGCTCGCGAGTGGGAGAGGGCCCGGTAGAGGGTGAGGTTGGGGCATCGGATCTTGGTCGAGGCAGCGCCGGCGGCGGCGGTGACGGCCCTGGGAGCCGCACGCCTGGCACCGGCGCGAAGGGCCACAGACGTGGCGGAGAGCATCTTCCACGATGTGCTACGGCCCAATTGACTAAACAAGCCAAGCGAGGAGGGAGCGACGGAGAGGGGGGACGATGGGCGAGACGCTGGGTATCGGAGAGAGGAAAAGAAGAAAAGAAGAAGAGAAGTTCGCTTGCGAGAAGGAAGAGAGGAGGAGAGGTTGGGCGGGAAGGGGGGTCTATGACTGGGCGGCGGTAAAAAAAAAAAAGTATACTTGGTGCCAGTCACTCTGCCGTTGGTGGTGGACAAGACCCTCCCGGCAGCGGCATATAGCGCTCACTGATTTTGGAGTAGAGTCACACAATCACGCACTCTGCGGGCCTCTGTGGGGGAGGGGCAGAAAAATGTCCCCCGAAACCGCTCACGCAAAGGCGGTAAGTGCCATCCGATACACCAAGATCCCTGCAGTTTTTGGTGTCCATCACAGGTACCCTGACGAAATCGGGGGGCAGCTCGCAACAAGGTACCCAAGGCAAGTAGCCGTCTGCCTTCAATTTGGTGCATACAGTTTGACCACTACGCCATCCGTCACATCATATGGCGTCGGACCTCTCCCGTCATGGCGTTGCATTCTTTTCCTCCGAAACCATCGCACTGATGCCTCCCGTGCCGAACTTCCAGGTGTCCAATGCAACCTTATCGGTCTGTCATGCCGCCATATGGCCCTTTCCAGGAGCCGGTGCGCAACAAAAAAAGAAGGCTCTGGGCGATCTCTCTGTCACAAGCGTCTCTACTCCGTACCTACGACACACCTAGGCAGAGTACGGCAAAGGGTAGCACCCACCGTGCCCGGATATATCCCTCATTCCGTACCATTCCATCATGTACAATACACGCAATATCTGTAATATTTTCTTTCATTTTTTCATTTTCCTCCTTCCTATTCTCGGCTTTCCGAGACTAAAACTCGTAAGCCCTTGCCATGCGCCGGGTCTAGTGCCCACTATGCGGGTCCGCCAACGGATCAGATAAAGAACGCATCGCGGGTCCGGCAGTCAGTCGTGGCTCCAGGTTCTGCGAGTACGAGTATAGCTGTGTGTGTGTGCCTTGGTTAGGACACACCCCCAAGCCTCGTGCTAGGGTTCATTAGCTGATTGTGCGCCGAGCCCCCTGGTTGGGGTTGGATCCGTTTAGTAAACTCTTTCCGGAGTGCCACCCTTTGCCAATCCAAATGTTGTGTCATAAGTATCGTGCATCCCGCGCCGGGATGGAGACCACGTTTCTTTCAGCTTGCAAAGAGAAAGCCAAGCCGAGGAACAAATGCAAACATGCACGGTAGCAATTGCTATGCTAGGTTGGGAGGTGCTTGTGAGCCTCGTCGTACGCAAGGTGCCGAGCGTCAATCGACATGCGAGTGGATCGCCCTGTCGATGTGCCGTCCGTGTGCTCACCAAGTGCCGTGTTCCGCGCGCTACGCTGCCGTACTACTCAACCTACGTAGCTGCGTGTACATATATAGTAGTTTGATGCCGATCTGCAGGTTTCGACGCATGGCAGCATCGAAAAAGTAGAGACAGCTGCCTCTTTGAGCACGGGCAACCGTCAGTGTGCATGTCACTTTACGTTTGGCACAGCCACGCTTTCTCGCATAAAATGGATGCAACTCGATTAGTGCGGTAACGCCTAGTCTCCAGTCAAACATGTAATCTAGCTCGTTTTGGTCTTTGTCCTGTGCTGACGGCAGGTACCCGTCGTCAGAAGCCAAGCCAACCAAGCAGACTGAAAATAGCCCAAGTTCTCGGTGAATTAATTCCACAGCGCTCGAAACAAATATCCCTCATCAGGCGAGGCCGCCCATCTCTCGGAGGCCGCGGCGCAATGCAACCTCAGCGAAGCTTCCTCCCTTCCCCCCAAAAAATACAAACGTAACGTCATGCAGTTTTTCTTTCCGCACCCGCCCCGTCCAAGGGGCGTAGCCGGAGGATCTGTTGCAACGACTTATTTCTTTGTAGCAATGACTATGAATTGGTAAGCACAGTGCCCCATGACACAACTATACACAGCAGGGAGTGCAACGTACCCGAGGGGATGATGATGATCAGAAGGAGGATAATGATGCCGACAATGATGCACACGCGCATCTTCATGTCCTTCCACCACATCTGCTTGCGTACTCTGTTGGCTCCACGGCGGAATCCTTGAGCAGACACAGCCAGGTTGTCGGTCTTGTCCTGAAGGGCATCCAGACGCTCGCCACGCTGCGAGACCTTGTTGATGTTATCGCGCATCACACCAACAGTGTCATCGATTTGCTGCAAGAAGAGTGTTTGGTTAGCGTTTTCAGACGGCATCATTTGGTTTGCTTCTTGGCGCGCATCCCATTTGGCACAGCAACTCCAGGCCCCTATTCTCAACAGCGTTCCAGGCATATAGACGGTTGTTGGTAGGCATCAGTGGCCTCGCTGACCGGCTCAGTGCACAGATTTCCCGACACGTGCGTACCATGCGAAGCTCAACGGCTTGCGCACTTACGACTGCGCAGGGCAAGCTCCGGCTGCAGAGTTTGCCTGCGCTTCGTCCGATATCAATCCCGAAGCCGACAAACGATTTGGCCCATCAGCGCCGAGGCAGCAATAGCCTGCCGTACCCGCCAGTTTGGGCCGTGGGCTGGCCAACTGCCACCGTCGCCGTCGCCGTCGCCTCAACCGTCCGCAATCACGGGCCCCGGTAGCCGGCCAAAAGAGAAGCACGCCGTTCCGATAGTCGTTGACTTACTGCTTGCAGAGCCTGGGTCCTGGTGTTGCCACCGGCACCAGACTGCTGCTGGTTACCAGCCTCGCCGCTGGGGATGTAAGGGTCGTAAGGGGCGTCCTGCTCAGGCATGGTGATGGATTTCTGGGGGTGTCGAGAGGGTAGTTTTTCGGTAGTAATTCAAATTTCAAGTCTTTTGCTCGGGTTTTCGGACAAGAGTATCGAGTTTTGAGGTGTACGGGTGCGGTTTGAATGGGGATGTGAAAGAGTCAAGACGACAACTGCGCCTCGGATTTGCTGGGAAGAGGCTACCGGCGGATGGGTGGATGGCTGACGACAGCATGGCGGCTACGAGTAAGTACGGGGCCAGAAACTGAGACCCCAGCCTCAGGGTCTCATGCTGTAAACGGGTCACCAAACACATCTGTGACAGCACCGTAACAGCAGCTTTTCTTGGAAAATAGGCGCATAATTATTATTTGAGGTAGTATAAATATCTAAACTGTTATTCACAATCTCTTCATCCTCACGGCTGGGCGTTTTCTGACAGTCTTTGCCTGAGCCAGATACCAGCAGAGTACCTGTCCTAGGCCGTTTAAGCCCGCGCCACGCCTGCCCAGCAACCGGGGCCAAGAGGCCAGCCTGTGGCGGGTAGCTCAACACGTGATAGCGCTTGGGCTGCCTTGGTGCGAGCTCGTACTCGTAGTTTCTGAGCCACCTCCCTGACGTGTGGCGTGATGTGGCGGAGCCACACAACCATTGCTCTCTTGGCTAACGACTCTCTCCTCCCCGTATTAAATCTTGCAGGCGTCTAACACAGTGGGAATTGGTGGTTTGTGCTAGCTCACCAAACCGACACTGTGGAGCGCATTTGAGGCTGTTACACTGATTCAAGGGAAGCTCACTGCCAAAAGAAAACATCAGAGACTACGACTACCATGGTGGTTTTTAATTTACTCCTAATCTCCCTACCGCGAGGAGAGGGTTGAACCGTGCACTAAAGTGCAACCTCGAGAGGAGGCTAGTTCTTATGCCTGCGGTGTGAGCATGAAGTGGTGCAACGCGCAGACTTATACGTTTCTTAAGAACATTTACTGCTGTACAGTATCTGTTCACATTTTCAACAGCAAAAACATAGCTTGTCCTTTCGCACGGCGTGACGCCAAAAGCATCCCACCGCGTGGAATTAATGCCCAGTGAAAGATATGACCCCTTTCGCCGACTAAGTTCATCTGCTGAGCTTCATGGTGCCTACCCGTACGTGTAGATTTCTCAATAAGCCACCGAATACCCGCCCAGGGGCCGGGATACCTATTGAAGGTAGCAGGGTACAGTGAAACAGAATTGGGCAATTGGACCGGATTCCGGGGTCGTTGCCGCTCGTCGGACAAGAGAGTAAAAGCTGTGCTTACGTGTAATTGGTGGCAGGCCCTTCGCTGCTCAACAACAAAAGTTTTGACCCAAAAGCTCGAATGAATTGGCTCCTGCCACTGACGAAGTCGTCAACATGCAGACGTGGATTCGGCTCGACCAATGGCGGCCACGTGGCCAAGGGATTGTTCAAACGCCCGTCTGCTCTTTGCGTAGGCGTCATATAACTGACTTCCGTGAACTACGCAGCCATGTCTGCCTTCATTGTGACATCACAGTGTATTCGTCGCCCGCCAATGTGTTTGCAACAGCCAGCGCGCGACACCCATCATGGCATCACCGTCCGGCAAACGACAATTGTTCTACCCAGAGCCCCGTTCAAGGGTAGGTGGTACTAATGCTACGTCGACGGAAAGCAGGATGGCTTTGCTAACGAGTTGTGACCTCAGCTTTGACTTGCCGCTCAATCCTCGCGAGAGAAAAATTCCCAATCCGAGGCTGTATGGCTGGATTCTTGTGGTTGTCGCCTTTCTGTAATTGACATTCACACGCCCAAAATGATGACACTGCTTCCCATGCAACTGACTGACTGGGAGCATGGAGTTGTTTGGTTTCATTCGCAGAGCAGCATGGGCAGGTGTTGGACTGCCTTGTACACGAAAGAGGCTACAAGCTGATACCGATCGCTATCCCATTCACGAGTGAAGGCCAAGTGGCTAATTCCATCACTCTCCTCACCGATACTGCGACCATTGTTCATAACACTACAGGCGTGACGCCAGCAAAACCGCGTCTTACTCGCGCTTGGCAGCACAACAATAGCAATAGACTACAAGCTTGCTCAAAAGCTGCAGCATCTCCTCATGCGGCATCTTGCATGGCCGTGGCAAGAGCATCCAGATATGGTCATCATTGTAACACCAACAACGGCAAATGCCGGCTATCCCATTCGTAGTGATTCCGTCTCTGTGATTGAAGGCGCCGCCGTGACGACTCAGCGATGTCGATGAGACTATGAGATCAATTAAGTATGTGTGGATGACCAATCTCTGTGGCATTCCCAGCATCACTGTAACTGCTGGCTTTGCTCCTCCAGTCGGATCAAATTGCCACAGGCAAAAAGGATATGGCTGGTAGCTTGCCTGTCGGACTGATGGGCGTGGGGGAGTGGTGTTCCGAAGAGAGTCTCCCGCGATTTGGCCTCGATGCAGAAGAAGTTGGAAAGTCTGTTTAACGCCATCCACCAAACTGGGTTGATGGGTATTGCCATTGCCAAGAGACTCAAGGGTGCTGAGGTCGGCGATGACCTGCGCTGAAAAGCGTATGGGCTAGCCCTGACCGAGATAGATGGTAACCAGTCGAGACCACATCCGGGCTAGAACCTAGGCGCTCGCCTCATCAAACCGTAGGTGTCGACAATCCCTGTGACTGGGTGTGGTTGGCCAGGCAAGATGGCCAAGAGAATATCAGCCTTCCAAGATGTCCAAGACGGGTGGCTCAAATGTAGCTGGGGTGCAGGGTTTTGGGGGCTGCGCCGAGAGTGATGCGCCGGCTTGGCTGTGGATTTTCACCTGCAAGCCTGACATGGCCCCAGGACAGCACCGTGGGAGTCTGATATTCAGTGCTGGTTACAGTGGCAAACAGATAACAGGTTCGGAAATATAATCGATCGTTTGTATGAGAGTGGCGGTTTCTACGGTGCAGTGCGCTTAGCGGCTGCGAAACGGATGTCGACACTTGCCCAAGAGCCACGCCATCTATTACGTAGAGCGCTTATCGTTTCCCTGTCCATGGGCACAACCCGGGCATTGAATCTTGGGCCCTGTTCCATGGTATTACCGGCGCCGGGGCTTGTTGCGGGGTGGTGTAAATGAGGTTGTAGACTAGTGGCTCTTGGCCGCAAAACTGGCGAAAGGAGGCTTGTGTGTCCTTGGTGCCGTAAGTGGTAGTTACATGTTGCCAAACCCACCTGGAGGTTCCGTATTTGTGCAGACGCCACCATGGGCTATTTTGGTGGGCATCATACTGGGCCGGAGGGCATGGTCCCAAAGAGGGTGTGCTGCGGATGGCAAAAGCTTGTCGCTGGTGGTGGCCAGAAGGAGAAGAGGAGAATGGATGGAATCATGCTAGCGTTTGTGCGTGCCTGTGTGTGTGTGTGGACTACCTGGGTACGCCTGTGGTGGGTGGTAGCCGTACTCGTAGTCTTAAATCGGGCGAGGACCCTTCTTGCAGCAAGCATTGCGGGCTGTCCTAGATATTTCAGTAGGTTGGTTCCATGAAGGGATAGAAATCTATTATTCCTGCTCGCGTGTCTATACTAGGCAGGACGGTGAGTACAGTACTCGGCCTGGGACGCAAAATGTCTCGGGTGGCTCAACGCGTGTACTTTGACTGGCTTTCATTCCTCGGATGGGTGCTGATGTAAACAGGACAATAAGGTAGGGACCAGAACATACGAGTACAGGAGACAGTGTATGTAGTCGTATTTTCTCTTCTTACCTGTCCACGTAATGCTTATAATGCAGTTGGCTCATAATGATGCTCGTAATTAATACTGGCTCTTTTACAGCTCCCGTAGTCCTACTGCGAGTCTGCTCAATGCATCGCCAAGGTCAGCGGAAGCCCTGACGTATGCGCAAATCTCCCGGGTACGAGAAAATCCCATTTTCCCACCAACCCAGCGCCGCCCCGCCCCTCCGCTGCCCCCTGCAGCGCTCGCATGTACCATGGACAAAAGCATTTTCACTCATTATGGGGGCACCCAAGTTTCCGCTGGCGACGGGCGGACCTCGTATCCGGTGGTGGAGCACTGGCTGCGTCATACTGCGCGCCTCTTCAGACCACAGAAGACAGAAGGACCCCCCGCTGTTCATTGGCCGCCAGGGGAGGGGAGAGCCCGTTTTGCCGGCTCCCAGCTGCCAGAGAACGACACGCTAAAAAGTGGTACCCCCCCTGGACGAGAGTTTGGGAAGCATTCGTTTGCGAACCCGTGTTGCCGCCCTGGGTGGAAGCCCTGTGCTGATGCTGGAAAGTGGCGTGGTCTGGCATGGTGTGTGTGGTTGTCTGCCCCCAAGAGTGTGCCGTCAGCCGCTGGCAGGGCAGGGCACTGCGTTGCGTGGCCCCCGGAGCTGGGGAATGTGCGTTTTGTGTTGCGTCTGGGCTATCACCAGTACAGATCTGGCGGGCGAGGTGTACACGGCGAGCGGGGCGGGACCCCTGCGTGCTGCTTGTATTCCCGGCCGGAATGGCAGGTACCGCCGTTCTGTGTGGCATGGGGGAGGAAGAAACAGGCTGCGACGAAAGTAGACGGCATAAACACGTTTGATTTCTTTGTTGGCTTCAGATTCGTTGCCTCAGAACGATATAGGTTTCAATGGCAGGGGTTTCGTATTTCCTCTTTGCAGGCAGGAAAGGCAGAGCAGCTGCTGGATTGGAGACATGGACATGGTACGAGTACTGCTAAATGGGCAGACGCCTCCTCCGCCTGATCAAGTCGTTGGGCCAGCCCACCCGTTGTACGCCCGCTCGAAGATCATTGCGCAACAAGCCGTACGATGGGAGAGCGTCTACTCGTACGCGGCGTCTATTATTATCCCATTGTAAACCACCATTGGCGCCCCCCGGTGCCGGCCATTCGTATTGACAGTGCATTATAGCGCCCTACGAGTAAACTACCTTTCCAAACCGACTGTCGCCACTGTTGCTGCACTGGGCGATGCGCGACCCGGACTAAGGTAGGTTCTCACCCCCACCCACCTGCATCAGTACGACTAGTTTTTTGACCCGTCGTGCTGTCGCCGGCTGACGGGCTGGGCTGGGGCTCGCTGGGCTGGCTGTCTGGCTTGCTACGCCTCGCGCGGTTCTCCATACCTCGGATTCTCTCCATCTTTCGCCCTGTCTCTCTTTTTTCCCTTCCCTACCCATACGTACATACCCTACCTACCCCGTTTATTTTCCTTCACTTTCATCCTTTCCTTGACTCTTCAATCGACGCGCTTCATTGTCCCCCCCGTCGTCCTGCTTCACGGCCGCGTTCGCTCTCTGATCGACTCGAATCGACTCATCTCGACTCCGCATCCTCTCCCTCACGTGTTGCACCGCCGCCCGCCCGTTTGCCCGCGTCCGAAAAGGGAAACACCTCCCCTGCGCCTGCGCGACCCAGCTATTCCCGCTGTGCGACTACGACGACAACAGTGGCGATTCTACCATCCACCATCCGGCTCTCATCTATTCTCATTTCGATTGGGTTTCACGCGCCTCAGTCTCTCGATTCGGCTTGACGTGCACAAGTAGATACAGCCAAGCGTTCGGCCGCCTTGCCAATACTTCGCCATGGTTGCGGTCCACCCAGGATCCAGGCTGGGCAGCCTTATTACCGCCTTGGCGCTGATGGTCAACCATTTCGCCTCGGCCGCCTACGACCTCGATGTCAACTCCATGGGTACGCATCGCCCCGGAAATCATTTTTTGTCTTCTTGCCAATCAGACAATTGGCTTCATTTGTACCGCTCGCTAACCTGCATGCGTGCGCCTCGCTTCTAGACTCGGTCAAAGATGTGACCAAGCAGCTCGCCGAAGACATGCTCTCGTTCTACAACGGCAACAAGCCCGGAGGCACCCCCGGCCTTTTGCCTGATCCATATTACTGTATGTCGCTTGTCGTATTCCCCTTTGCGCCCGCGACTGTTTTGGGCGTCGCCGAATCATCGTCCTAACGTGCCGCAGGGTGGGAGGCCGGTGCCATGTTCGGCGCCCTCATTGACTACTGGTACTACACGGGCGACGACTCCTTCAATGACATTATTACCCAGGGTCTCCTGTTCCAGGTTGGCGACAACAACGACTACATGCCGCGAAACCAGACCTTAACCGAAGGCAACGACGACCAGGGCTTCTGGGGCCTTGCCGTCATGTCTGCCGCCGAATACGCCTACCCGAACCCACCACCCAATAAGCCCCAATGGCTCGCTCTCGCCCAGGCTGTCTTTAACACCCAGGCCGCCCGGTGGGATACGGAACACTGCAACGGTGGTCTGCGCTGGCAGATTTTCGAGTGGAACAAGGGTTACGATTACAAGGTACGCCACGCCCATAGTTGCGCCCCTCGCGTTGCCCATGGCCGCACCAAGCCACATACAAACTCAATCAGGAGAGAGCAACCCATATGCTAACTGTTCTCAGAACTCCATCTCTCAGGCCTGTTTCTTCGCCCTGGGCGCTCGTCTTGCCCTGTACACTGGAAATCAGACGTACGCCGACTGGGCTGTCAAGACTTGGGACTGGATGACCGAAGTCGAATTCATTGACCCCCAGTCTTGGTATGTATACGATGGAGCTGCCATTGGCAGCAACTGCAAAAACATCACCAAGTACCAGTTCACGTACAACGCCGGTGGAATGCTCCTCGGTGCTGCTGCCATGTACAACTTTACCGAGGACCCCAAATGGGGTGACCGAGTCGACAACCTCCTCCAAGGTGCCAAGGTCTTCTTCATCGGCGACAACAACCAAATCATGAGCGAGCGAGCCTGCGAACCCGTCAATCTTTGCAACATCGACCAGCAGTCCTTCAAGGCCTATCTCAGCCGATGGATGGCCGTCACCACCCAGTGGGTGCCCAAGACGGCCGAGACCATCTTGCCCCTGCTCACCGCGTCCGCCAAGGCTGCCGTGAACCAATGCGTCGGAGGCTCCAACGGTCGCATGTGTGGCCTGATCTGGACCGACAACAAGTACGACGGGTCGACTGGCGTAGGACAGCAGATGGCGGCTCTGGAGGTGACGCTGGGAACCCAGATTAAAAACCGAGCCGCGCCACTCACCGAAAATAACGGAGGTATCAGTAAGGGCGATCCTACTGCTGGTGGTGACGACATTGGAAGAAATCACCCGGCACCGATATACGGCCCTCCCACTGCAGGCGATATCGCCGGTGGTGCCATTGTTACTGTTGTCATCCTGCTCGGCATCCTCGCCAGCACTGTCTACATGTTCCTTGACGAGTCGTCGGACAAGAGCATCATGTCCCAAATCAAGTCTCTGGGCTCGGGAGGCAAGTCTGCCGTTGGTGCCCTCGCCATGAGGAAGGGCAGTGACAGTGCCGAAAGGAATGGCGGAGTACGCGAGACATCGGTCAGCGACAACAACTCGAGCATTAGCGGCCACAAGATGGTAGAAGAACTACCCGTCACCATCGGCCACGTACGCAACGCCAGCGGTGCCAGCCAGCCTCGCCGAATGTCCAACATGCCCCTGGGATGGCCTCGCAACTCCATGGCCCGCCCGCGCGCCCCGGGTGATAGCGGCTCCGAAACCCAGTCTTTTCAAGACGCTCCAGAAAGCCACGGCATCTCAGAAGATACTCATGCGCGATAAATGTGCGACAATGCTGCGTACAACAGTGTGATTTCAGGCGGAGGCTTACTTCGTGTTCAACATTCTTATGCTGTCGGGAGCATGGGTTTTGCATCATATTTAGGCGTTTATTCGGACTTGGCGCAAGTGATATACTCGGGAGTTTTCTTTGGGTTCTTGATTTACTATACCTCGTTGAAATGGGTTACTGGCCCGGAACGAACACACTCTACAAGGCTCGCAACGGAGCAAATAACGAAACAGAAAGTAGAGTCGAGGTTTATTATATAGTTGCAATAAACAAAGCAATTATGTACAATATTGTTTGATCGCCAGCTGTTGACTTTGTCTTTGACTCTCCTGCATGGTTGATAGCGGCCGCCGCTGTGTTTCGTAGACCTCCTGCCACAACCCTGAAGCATGGTCCTGGAACGCTGAATCGGACCATATAAACCCTTCCAACGTTTGAACAGTTTCAGCCCAGCCGCGTTTGCCGTGATGTTTACGTAGTAAGTTGACGTAGCCGTCTCGAACTGTGCCGGGTGGTGCAAAGGCACCGCCGATATATAGCAGCCACAGAAGCATGTCTAAATTCTCCGCCCAGATGGATTCACTTTGGCAGTTTTGTATTTGCTCCAGCAGCTGGCCTGAAATATGTTGCTAACATGACGAGTCCAAATTAGCGAGACGGGCGTACCACCGATGCATAAAAAGACATACCGGAACAAAGAGTGCGCACCACGGCGTGCAGCACAGTCTAACGGAGCAAATATAGCACGCAAGACGACAACACTTTACTATAGGGTCGTCGCTGCGCAGGGAAGCCAGCCGGCTCTGGATAGACGCCGTGTGGTTGTTAATGTACGCCATGGCCAGCGGGTCCTTGCGCTCGAGGCCGGAGAGTCGGCGGATGCACTGCAGCGCGTGCAAGTCTTCGATGATGCGGGTAAAGTCTGCTGCGCTGAGGGAGGAGTCCGTGTAGTTTTGGAAACCGGGAGGGATGAGGTAGAAGCTGGGCGAGAAGGGGTCGCGGGCCCAGTGTAGCTCGGCAAAGGTTGTGTGGTTGAAGCGGCGTGTGGAGCCGGTTAGGATAGATGAGTTTAGGTCTTGCCTGTTGTTTGATGTTAGTTTCTATAAAAGCAAAGCATAAGAGGATTGTGTGATGTTTTGGCAGGGCATACCAGAATATGGCTCGTTTGATTCCTACGGTGAGATAGATGCCGCGCGTGCGGCATATGTCGAGGAGCTGCTGGACTGCGCCCATGTGAAGCTCGGTTTGCGCCGTCATGCCGAGTCGTGCCTTTTTAAATTCGACTTGTTAGTTTGCTGCAACGTTTTCTCCGCAAATATGATAAGATTGCGCACCTCTACGCCGGCGAGAAGCAGGATACTGCCAATGGTCGACTCGGTCGTCGCTTCGTCCATGCGCGCCATCCTCTCGCGGATGCACGCAATGGCCTGGTTCTGGTACGCCAGGCACTCGCGGTCCATTTTGCCTTCTGTCACAGCGAATAGCAGCGAGGACATGACGGCGTTTACGAGCGCTGGGTCTACGAGCCCCGTGCGAAAGACGTGCTGGAAGCTTTGAAAGGTGAGGGTTTCGTCGACGCTGAAGACTGGCTCGGGGGCTTGTCTTGCTCTGTCTGTAGTGCGATTTGTGTCAGACTCTCGAGACCAGTTCTAATGCTTTTTGATATATACTGCGCTAAGGGAGACTTACAATCTGATAGCAGCATTTGTAGCTTTGGAGAGTTGATTGCCAAAGAGTCGAATGGGTCAATGACGCCAGCAGACGGGGAGTACTTTATGCGCGCTATTACTTCATGCGTTTTGGTTGATTTTGATTTTGGTCTTGGTTTTGCCTTTTCGTGTTCATGCTTGCAGGTGACGAAACGAAAGTTGCCCTTCGTCTCACGCTGGAGGCTGCGCTTCTTCTCCAGCCCCTGCCTCACGGCGTGTGAGCGGGCGTGACGTCGCACTGTGGCGTTGTTGCGCTTATTCGGTGCCTCTATGGGAACGAATTGGAATTTTTCATCTTTATTTAGAGCTGTGAGCATTAAGCACTATTTTGAGATGTATTTCGGGTGCTGGCGACCATACCTGTTCTATTTTCGTCTGTATCCTGCCTGGCCGGGGCCATGGTCTGCGTAGCAAAGCGGATACCAGCCCGCTTATACCGGCTGTTTCAATAGTCGCTTTAATTTGCTATTTTGGTTACGCGATCAAAGATGAATTCCTGCTGCGGTCATTATTGAGGCGACTTTGCCACGAAGCTGATTGTCTTGGTGCTTAGAAATCAGGCTGGCAGCGACCCCGCAAGCTTACCTGTATATCTTCGTCCCGATTTGGTTGTAGGTCGCTGCCTATTTAGGAAGTAGGTCTGTCACCGAAACGGGAAATAGGTTTTTTGCTGGAATAGGATGCATCTTATAGTCATCGTGAAGCCTCTGCGCTACATTTTACTCACTTTGATAAAAGAGTTTTACAGTTGGTAATTTGTAAGCTCTTTATTACGGGATATTGTTGAACGACGCATTTGTAATGAATGGTAGACCGAAAAGTATATAAACGCATATGTGCTGGCTACGACAGTTGATTTATACCATTAGAACTTTACAATCTAGACCATTTATATACTGCTAACATTTTATTACGTCGGCAATTCTTTCTCACAATGATCGAATCACGACTCTTCAAGCCCCTCACGATTGGCGGGATGCAAATACAGCACCGAATCGGCATGGCACCGCTCACCCGCTTTCGCGCCAGTGATTCCCGCGCGCCGGTCGACATCATGGTTGACTATTACACCCAGCGGTCTGCTGTCCCGGGAACGCTACTCATCAGCGAGGGCACCGTGGCCTGTGCCTCTGGAGCTGGCGGCTTCGACAATGCCCCCGGTATCTGGACTGATGAGCATATTGCTGGTTGGAAAGCCGTCACCGACGCTGTCCACCGCAAGGGATGCTTCATCTTTTGTCAAATCTTCTCCATGGGACGTGTCGCAACTGCTGAAGGAGCAAAGAAGGAGGGTGTCAGCGTCTTGGCTCCGAGTGCTATCCCGCTGGACGAGCCCGGTGCCGCGGTACCGAGGGCCATGACACGGGCAGAGATTCAGCAGTGCGTAGACGACTTTGTCAAGGCGTCGAAAAATGCAATCGCCGCGGGCTTTGACGGCGTGGAAATCCATGGTGCGAATGGCTATCTTTTGGATCAGTTCCTTCAGGACACGACCAACCAGCGCACCGATGAATATGGCGGCAGCGTGGAGAATAGATCTCGCCTCGTCACTGAGATTCTCGAAGCCGCCGTGCGTGCCATTGGTTCAGAGCGCGTCGGATTGCGACTGAGCCCTTGGAGCACGTTTCAGATGACCAAGATGAAGGACCCCGTCCCGCAGTTCAGCTACGTCATTGGCAAGACAAACCGACTACGGCTCGCCTATCTTCACCTGGTTGAGTCGCGTGTGGCCGGCGGATCGGACGCTGCGGGCAGTGAGTCGTTGGATTTCGCCTACCCGCTCTGGGATGGTCCGATTCTCGTTGCTGGGGGGTATAAGTTGGGCGAAGCTCGCAGGCTGGTGGATGAGGATCACCCGAACAAGGATATTGTGGTCATGTTTGGGAGGGACTTTATCTCTAACCCGGACTTGGTCTACCGGATGAAATTCGGGGTGCAGCTTACCAAGTATCAGCGGCAGACGTTTTACAGCAATGATGCGGTGGGATATGTTGATTATCCGTTTAGCGCCGAGTATCTGCGGAGTGTGAAGGCGTAACGGTTTGGCGATAGCACGAGACAGTGATATTTTCTATTCATCTATATAGACAGAAAATTGCCGCTTACTACAGATAGTGAGTATCAATAGATTGATGGCAATTCATTGCAACTTTGTTGATTGGCTCCCTTGTTATGACGCCCTCATCTCTCTTCATTCACAGTAATCTGCGGCATGTTCCGGGACAAGGGGAAGGTTACGCCACGTCGAAGAGCCACTCAAATCTCCGGAATACAGCCTGCCAGGATATTCGACACCTCTGCCTAC
This sequence comes from Lecanicillium sp. MT-2017a, assembly GCA_003056585.1. Lineage (NCBI taxonomy): Eukaryota > Fungi > Ascomycota > Sordariomycetes > Hypocreales > Cordycipitaceae > Lecanicillium > Lecanicillium sp. MT-2017a. The sequence goes on from PXYN01000409.1 coordinate 199,948, forward strand.
ATTGCGGAAAATTTTCCTTTGAAAGCTACTAGCTGTAGCTTTGACCTACAGGACATGACGTTAATGATGCGTGAATTGCTTTTGTATATTCACTTCCAGGGTAGCTCTATTGGCTTGGCCGTCAGGGACTCGGCTTGCGGCATGTGGACCACCCACGGGTCCAAGTTCGAGACTGGGAGTGTGACCCACTAGAAACTCGGGGATCAGCCACGAACCCCAGCAACGAACCATCCAACTCTCATCCAACATCCAAATACAGCGACGATATGAGCGACTGAGCCGAGGGGCCAACGGAATCGAACATGTCGCTCAACAATCTCGAGATAAATGCCGACCAACCGATGCGGCAGCGCGACGGGGCGCTGCTGTCGCCCGTCAACTACGACGACGACGCCGCCTCGATCCACAGCCGCAGCGACCAGGACAGTGACAGCGACGACGACCAGCTGCAGCTGCGCGCACGCAACAGCCGCGAGCTGCGCGCCGCCGACCGCATCGTCCTGATGGAGGAGGACGACGTTGACCGCCTCGTCACCGACTCGCGACGCAAGAAGGAGCGCGAGCGCCGCGGGTCCGGCCTCGCCGTCCCGAACCCGCTCAACCTGTTCCGCCGCCCGAGCCTGTCCAACATGTCGTCGGCCGGCAGCTCCGTCGATAACCTGGTCTCTGAGAAGCGCCGCGCGCGACGCGAGAGGCGGCAGCGGAAAAAGGACCGCCTGATGGAGCGGGCGGAGCATGGCGAGGACGGCGGCCTGATGTACGAGATGGAAGAAGGGGGCATGAAGGAGGGCAGCTTGACGGGCGACAGCAGCGGCCGCGAGGATAGCGACGAGGTCGACCGAAGACGCCTGAACATGATGGCCCATGACAAGGCGGAGAGGAAGCGCACCTGGCGACGCTGGGTGTTTATCTACACGCTCATTGCGATTGGGTTTGCTATCCTCGTGCTGGTTGCGTGGAAGTTGTCCAAGGGCAGGAAGAGTGCACACATCGCCAATTATGTTAGCAATGGCACTGCACTGTTCGGGCCCACGACGCTTCTGATAAGCCTTGATGGTTTCCGGGCCGACTTCATTAACAGAGGTCTGACCCCGAGACTGAATGCCTTTATCAAGGAAGGCATCTCACCAAAATATATGCTGCCGTCGTTCCCGTCGGTTACCTTTCCGAACCACTACACACTGGCTACGGGCTTGTACCCCGAAAGCCATGGTATTGTCGGCAATACATTCTGGGACCCTGCACTACAGGGCGAATTCTACTATACAGACAAGGATCGAAGCATGGACCCCAAGTGGTGGGGTGGCGAGCCATTCTGGGTGACGGCGGAGCGACAAGGGGTTCGCAGCGCGATTCACATGTGGCCGGGAAGCGAGGCACACATTCTCGGCGTTGAGCCCAGTTTCATGGATAACTACAACAGCGAAGAGAAGCTAGAGAAAAAGGTCGCCCGCGTCCTCGAGTTTCTCGACATGCCTGGAAAGGAAGACCCGACTGCTGATCCGAAGCATCTGCGACCACAGCTGATTGCTGCGTACGTTCCTGATGTCGATGCTGATGGACACAAGTTTGGGCCGAACAGCACTGAGATCCGCACTACGATCCAGAGCGTTGATACGATGCTGGATCAGATCTTCGAAGGCCTGGACCAGCGTAACCTCACCAACATTGTCAACGTGGTTGTCGTCTCGGACCACGGCATGGCTACTACGGATAGGACTCGCCTGATGCAGTTTGAGGATCTCGTCGATCCTGAGAAGATTGAGCACACTGATGGCTGGCCGCTGTATGGTCTGCGTCCCAAAAACCCGGACGACCTCCAGTCTCTGTACGACGATCTGGCCGAAAAGTCCAAGTCAAACCCCAACTTTGACGTCTACCTGCGAGACGTCAACATGCCAGAGCGATATCACTTTTCCAACAATGAGCGCATTGCGCCGCTCTGGATCGTGCCCAAGACTGGCTGGGCGATTGTCAAGAAAGACGAGTTTGTTGTCGCGGAAGCGGAGAGCAAAGACTTGGTCTACCATCCGCGCGGCCTTCACGGCTACGACCACGAGCACCCGCTCATGAGGGCGATTTTTGTGGCCCGGGGACCAGCGTTCCCGCATCCTGCCAACAGTCAAATGGAACCATTCCGTAAGTAACACCACGCCTCCAAGCTCTGGTTCTCCAGAGTACGGCTTGCTAACATCCGACAGAAAACATTGAGTTGTACAATATGCTGTGCGATTCTGTCGGCATCACACCAAAGCCAAATAACGGAACGCTACGACTCCCGCTCAAGCCAATTGGCACGCATGCGGACGAGGACAAGGTCGAGGAACCACAGGACCCCGTACCGCCAAATGCGCCGGAGCGTCCAACCCCCGCCGCGTCGCAGTCCGACCACGACGCTGCCGCCCCGACGCAGGTAGCCGAGAACCCAGAACCCAGCTCAGAGCCAGATGGATCAGACTCAGATGGAGGGAATGGAGGCAGCAGGATCCACAGCATCTTTGACTTTTTCAAGGAGTCGGCAAAGGAAGCTTGGGAGTGGGTGAAGCAGGGTGCCAATAAGATTCTTGGTAACCCTGTGCACTGATTGCCCTGGTGGGTATAGAAGGAAATATTCTGGCGGGAAGTGATACGGTATTTGCACGATCTGGGAGTTTGGGATTTCATTTTTGACTAGAAGGGCTTGACTTCTTGCCTTTTGGCATTCTTTACTACAAAGCGTTTAATATATTGCTGATGGTGCCATCTTCCTGCTGTATTTATACTTTGGAAAGCGGCGCCTGACGCTAGAATAGAAAATACTACAAGAATGAGAACCACTCCGACTGCAGCATGTCTTTAGGGATATGCAGAGGGACTTTTGTGATGGAGCTGAGTCTGTAAGCAAAAGAGAAGCATGTATTGCTGACGCCCGCCGGTGCCTGGCGGGTGAGGCGCACCTGTACGTGGGTCCGGCGTCGTTGGCCTTGCATTGTGCAGAGCCGTGAGCCGGCCGTCGGCCCTCCCTGGGGCAGGCACGGCGGGCGCAAGGTTTGGCGTAAAGTGCTGCCCGTAGCGTGCACCGAAATTCACCAGCGCCCGCAAACGCGTCACGCAAACGAGTACAGCACCGTCGCCTTGCGCAACCTCCCAGGCCTTCAGTTTTTGCTCAACCTGCCGATACCCGAGAATTGACACTGCGGAGCGAGCCAAGGAGCAGACACTGACCGCGTATGACAGCTACGAGGGCCAGGTTAAGGGGAACAAAGAAACGGCCGATGCGTTTCTGTGCGGGGGTCATTCAGATACATGCGCAAGATCAGTGCGTGTTTGTTGCGCCGGCTCGCATCATCACCACCACATCCACCCACGACGTTGCCACGGGCCGTGCAAACGCTGCCCGCAGGACACCTACCACAACATGGCGGACCTCTCGCCCGCCGACATTACCCGCTTAAAGGAGGACCTGACGATCCAGCAGGTGATTTTGGAATCGTTGCAGAGCGAGGACTTTGACGGCGTGGAGCAGGAGCGCGAGGATGCCCAAGATGAAATTAAGCGCCTCACTGGTCTCCTCAAGGCGGCGACCACGGCTGCTGCTGCATCAGGTACGTGTGCATGGATTATCGGGTGCTGCACTTGCAGATGCGCTCCGGCGCATTCAATTTCCCCCTCTTTGCGCTTTTGCTTTTTAAACAAAGACGCAAGTGGTCGCGGATGTAACTGACGTGAGATTGTCTTGAGTAGCACGGAAGGCAGCGCAGGCAGCCGACCACATCCAAGAGTCATCCGCCTCACAGTCTGGTAAGCTGCCTTCTGGCGCCGTGTTCACGATTTTTTGTCTTGCGCTTCTTCCTTTTCACCTCATTTTCTTTTCATTTACCCTTTGCTGTATGCTGTCTTCACTTGTACGGCGAGTTACCGTCCGGGCAATCTGTGCTCTGCTTCCAAACACGAGGACTGCGGCGAGTGTTATTGTGCATGCGTCGCTTGCTACTAGCAACTCTGCCACCTTGACGGATACCTGCAGGGTAGACATTATATTACCACGATCTCGGCTTTCGTGGTGTACTTTCAGTACAAACGCTCTTGCTAACACCTCTTTTTCCCAGACGTGCAATCCGCTGAAGCCTCAAGCAGTTCCTTTGCTTCTAGCCACACGCTAGACGCGATGGATCCTGACCAAAAGAGCACAAATATATGGACCGGCTCATCGCCATTGCCTCGACGCAAACGGGATCCTGATGCTGATGTATCTGGTTTTCTGGACGTGCGCCAAAAGTCCCGCAGGACAACACCGACACAGGCAACCTCGCCGTATCGACCAGCCCCGTTGTCCTCTTCGCGCAATACTGATGTCGCCTTTATTGACCTAACAGGGTATGTTTAGAGTCGAAAACTCGGCCACTCTTTCAAGCTAACCTGCAGAATAGGGACGACGTTGAAGAAGATTCCAATTACATTGCCGAGCAAATGAAGCAGGAAAAGTTGCAGAAGCAGGAAAATGAAGACCGCAAGTTTGCAATGCAACTCAGCCAAGGCTCACAACCTCGCACGCCAATTTCTTCAGCACCTGGAAGTCACCGGGCTTCAAATGACGCTCTCTCAAAGCTCATGGCAACACAGCGGACAAATGGACCGCTTCCATCCAACTCAAATGAGAGCGACGAATACCTCAAGGTTGAATATCCCGGCTACAGCTTTCCTCAGCCTGAGCAGCCCAGACTACCTAATACGTCCCGCCCCCAGCAGCCATGGGAGCGACCTATGCCTGGAGGGTACGATCCAAAGTGGGATGAGCCACACAATTCATCTAATGGTATGCACAATTCCGGTTCAGATCCAAGAACGGCTGCATCACGGTACCCGACAGCCCCAGTTGTTCCATCACAACATCTGCACAACACTTTTCAAACCGCCAGACCAAACCACCCATATCAGAACCCGGCCATGACGTCCAGCCATGGATATGGAACACCTCCAAATGTACCTCCAGGCGTCTTTGTGAGACCGCAGCATGGCTATAATATGTCGCCAAATCCGTCTCCAATGCCAGTATTTGGTAGGCCAGGCATGACACCAAATGGCTCTATGGAAGCGGCAAGGAACAACTCCCATCTAGGTCATGTTATAAACAACACCAGCCAATTCTTTCAGGCAGGAGGCGGATTTTCTACCGGTATGGACTATTCCTCAATGCCAGAACGTCTTGCAAACTTTTTGCAAGGAGCTATTCATGATCCCAGGGTCACTGAAAAGGAACTGGACGAGCTGCTGCAGAACATTCGCCCCGATATGGAAATTCCAGCGGAGGAGCGTGGCCAAACTGTTGATGGCTTGAAGGGCAACCTCTACCATCATCAGGAGCTAGCCTTGGCGTGGATGCAGAAGATGGAGGCGGGGTCGAACAAAGGTGGCATTCTTGCCGACGACATGGGCCTCGGAAAGACCATTTCGACGCTAGCTCTTATTCTTACGCGCCCGGCTACGGCTAGGCCAAAGGTGAGAAAGGCGATGCCATTGTTTGGATGCTATACTGACATTACATAGACCAACTTGATTATCGGGCCGCTATCCCTAGTTCGACAATGGGAAGATGAGATCAAGAACAAGACAACAAGTAGCCACAGGCTATCGGTTTTTGTATACCACGGAAAAAAGGCGTCAATTGATGACCTTCTTACCTACGATGTCGTTTTGACCACCTACGGCACTATTGCCCAGGAGCTGAAGCGGCTGGACAAGTACATGAAAGAAAATGCTGGCAGAAACTGTGACTTCAACGACCGAACTACTGCCATTAAATTTCCCTTGCTTCACCCGCGCAAGGCAACGTTTTACAGAGTTATCCTCGATGAGGCGCAGTGCATCAAGAACAAAGAAACGCAGACAGCAAAGGCTTGCCACACACTCAAGTCTACTTATCGTTGGTGCTTGACCGGCACTCCAATGATGAATGGCGTCATTGAACTGTACTCGCTTCTTTGCTTCTTGAAGATCAAGCCGTACTGTGTCTGGGAGCGTTTCCGTCAAGTGAGTTTTCGCGAAGTCATTATTTGGCTTGTCAAACTAACATTCGTAGTCCTTTGGCATATTATTTGGAAGAAATGGAGATGAAAAGGCTGTCGCCATGAGCCGATTACGTGCTCTGTTAAAGGCAGTAATGCTGCGCCGAAAGAAGGATTCAAAGTTGGATGGAAAGCCGATCCTTCGCCTGCCAACAAAGAATGAAGAAGTTGTCTACGCCGAGCTGTCCACCGATGAGCGGGACTACTACAATCAGCTGGAACAAAGGTCGCAGGTCCAGTTCAGCAAATATCTCCGCGAGGGTAGCATTGGCCGAAACTACTCGAACATTCTTGTGCTATTGCTACGCCTTCGGCAAGCATGTTGCCATCCTCATCTAAATGTCGACGTCGAGGATGCAGCGCCTGCTCTGAATGAAGAGGAGCTGATGGAACTTGTCAGGAAGCTAGAACCGGGCATCGTCTCCAGAATCAAGGAGATGGATGCCTTTGAGTGCCCAATATGCTACGATGCGGTTCCAGCACCTTGCTTCTTCATCCCATGCGGGCATGACAGTTGCCAGCAGTGCTTGAGCAGGCTTACAGATAATGCCCAGGCCGAGAACCTCCAGGAAGGGACTGAAAGCGATAAAGCGAAGTGTCCCGTGTGCCGCACTACCTTCGACCCGCGCCAATGCTTCAACCATGAAATCTTCAAGAAGGTGCACATGCCTGAAGCCGTCAAGAGTGAACCCCAAGATGACGAAGAGGACTTGTCCAACACGGATGCTGAATATGAATCTGAATCCGAAGATGAGGACGTGACGAAAAATGGCGACCTGAAGGGTTTTGTCGTCGATGACCATTTTTTCAGCGACTCGGATAACGACACGGCATCGAACCCCAATGGCAAGGTTAAGGAGGAAAAGGCGCTGAAGAAAGAACCAGTTGTGAAAAAGGAAGATGCCGTGGCCGAAGAGTTTTCCGAAATGAAGCGACCCCGAAAGCATGTCAAAAAGGGCAAGAAGAAGGCCAAGAAACCAGCGGAATCGACATCGGAAGCAACTACTGATGTTAAACCGTCCATGTTGAAGGCTCTGCGCATCGAAGCCAAGAAGAATCGCGAGGCCCATCGAAAGTACATGAACTACCTCCGCAAGACGTGGATGCCCGCCGCCAAGGTGACGGAATGCATGCGCATTCTAAAGGAAGCTGAAGCCCAGAATGAGCAGCGCCACGGCAGCGCCCCCGAGAAGACTATTGTTTTTTCGCAGTGGACACTTCTCCTGGATCTTATTGAGGTAGCCATGGAGCATGATGGTCACAAGAACAAGGCACGACGCTATGATGGCGGCATGTCTGGCGAGGAGCGCAACATTGCAGCAAAGGCTTTCCAAGATCCGCGCCGCAAGGACGTGACGGTTCTGCTTGTCTCGCTGCGTGCTGGCAACGCCGGGCTGAACCTAACGCAGGCAACGCGCGTCATCATCATGGACCCGTTTTGGAACCCATATATCGAGATGCAGGCAGTTGACCGCGCACACCGCATCGGCCAGCAGCGCGAGCTGCAGGTTTATCGTATCCTCACCAAGGATACCGTGGAAGACCGTATCGTGGAGCTCAAGGAGCGCAAGCAGGCCATTGTGGAGGCTGCGCTGGATGAAGCCGAGAGTGCCAAGATTGGACGTCTTGGTGTCAGCGAGCTCAAGTTTTTGTTCAACAGGCAAGACTAAGGCTCATTTGCGCCTGTCTTTCTTTTTCTTGTTTGGGGTGGTTCTGGTGGGTTCTGACAGAAGCTTCATGTTCCTGCGATGAACATTGTCGTTGGATGATTACAGCTTTGCTTTGGAATAGAGCAGCCTCTTGGACTGCTTTTTTGGCTTCTACTTTTTTTTTCTCTTACATCGATGATACCGCAGGCCGGAACAGGCCACGATGAGTTACGAATTGGGAGGCTTTCTATACATTATTTTACTTTAGTAGCGTAGACTTTTGCTTGCAGATACCACAAAATCTGCGGAAAGCAGATGGCATGAAAATGAGAATGAATAATATACTCTCTTCTTTTAACTTCTTCTTCTTCTTTAATCGTCTATGGGGTATTATTATTATCCGACCTCCGCCTGTCTATCCAGCCACCTCACGAGTCATCCACAGAGCCAAATGTATTCATAGCCATCATGATGCGCGCCGTGGCGCCGCGCAGCTCAAACCGTCGCAGCTCCCTCTAGGAGCGCAACTTGCTCACTGCGGCGTCCACCACGGCATCCAACGACTTCCCCCCCGCGGCGCCAGGCCACGACCAGATCTGCGACGAGTCGACGCTGCTCTTGACGACCAACTTGAGCGCGCCTTCCTCGTCTTCGGCATCATCATCATCCTCCACTGCGAAGCAGACTTCGTTTTCTTGATTCTCCGCGTCGCAGATGGACGTCCCCTGTATACCCACCGTCCACGACGGCGCGTCTGCGCCTTGCTTGGTTAGGTAGTGCGCGGCGATGGCGCGGGCGGTGGCCGTGCGGAGGTAGTCGACCAGTGCTTTTAAGTCCGGGTATCCGTCGGCGTAGGGGGCGCAGATGCGGTGGAGAGGCGACTCGGGCGGCGCGAGGACGTGGTAGTATGTTGCTGTTACGGGGACGAGGTAGGTGCGGCCGCGGATGGTGAGGGATAGGTCGGGGAGGATGGAGAGGGCGATGGTGAAGTCTGTGGGCTGGAGAATGGTGCGGATGAGCGTCATGGCTGCGGAGAGCTGGTTTGCGCTGGAGGAAGAGGATGAGCTGAGGTCTGCGAGCTCAGGCTGCGGCGTGTACAGAGTAAAGGAGGCGGATGAGAGGCCAGCGGCCTGCAGGGCCTTGACGAGGCTGCCGGCGCGGGCGGTGCAGGCGGCGACGTTGCGCGTGTGCATGAGGCGGGCAATGATGGGCCGCAGCAGCGTGTAGATTTGCTGCCCGTGGGAGCGCGGGATGTGCGGCGGCAGCGGGCGGATGCGAAACAGCTCGTTGCAGCGGTGGGCGTAGGTGAGGAGGATGTGCAGGGCGGCGGAGATGGTTTGCGCAACGGCGTTTTCGGGGAGGGAGGCGTCGGACTCGGACTCGGCTTGGCCATCCTGCGCCGCCGGGAGGAGTTCGACGGTGATGAGGGAGTTGGCGTCCAGCGGGCAGGTGAGACGCTTGTCCTCCGGGCGAACGTCGTAGGCGGCGAGGGTGCGGGCCTCGCGGGTGAGCTCGTGCCAGAGCTCCTGGGCAAAGATGGTGTCGCGGGCCGAGAGGACGCGCGACTCGATACTGTCGTCGATGCTCATGTGCGGCGCGGCGCGGCCGACGACGGCGCCGTCCCTCTCGTACGTGACGACGAGGCGCTCGGGCGTGCCGCCGATGCGGCCAGAGTCGATTTCCACCGCGCCGCCGTCATTGTCGCTCCGGCGCAGCGGCGCGAGGCCGTTGGCTTTGAACTCGGGCGCCGCCTCTGAGAAGCCAAAGCGCACGCCGAGAGCGTGGCGCTGCTGCGGCACGCGGCAGATGGACCAGCCGGCGCTCTTGACGGCCATGACGTCGCGCCAGTACGTGCCCTCGGCGTCCACCTCGGCCTGCAGGAAGCTGGTGGCTTGCTGCGCGGCGTCGCGCGTCTGGTTGATTTCCATGAGGGTCCAGCCCAGGGCGACCTGTTCCTGGTCCTTTGTCTTTTCGGGCGTGACGTTGGAGTCGTCGAGCTTGTCGGCGCCCATGGTGCCTATGCCGACCATTTCGCGGAGCTGTTGCGAGAGGGTGAGGCTGGCGTGGGTTGGGTTTTGCTTGGAGAGGAGGAGGGAGAGGGAGTCGAGGGTGAGCATGGCTGTGTTGCTTGCGATGCTGTGGCATGGAGAGTTAGCGGTGTGTTTTCAAGACGGTATTGCGGGATGTTTGGCATACTCAATGTTCTTCAAAACTTCCATGCGAGCCATGTTTGGATCCCTGGCCGCCGCGGCAGCATCGTCCTCGTCTTCCTGGCCGTCGTCGGCATCAGACATGTCGATATCTTCGGGAGCCGCATCGTTGTCACCGTCGCCGCGGGCACGGATCTCCTCTTCGAGATTGGCCTCTGTCACGGAGCGGAAGCCGCCAGGGAGCGCGTTGACGCGGGCGATGAAGTCGGCGAGGTTCTTGGGCTGCTTGTCGGCGACGGGGAAGGGCCGCAGGGACAGAGGGGGCCCGTCCGCCGCGGGCATTGTGCTGGATTGGAAACGCGGATGCGTGCCAGGGATGGAGAAGCGGCCACGACTTGGGGGAGGTTGTGATGGGGGGAATTCGTGGTTGGGTTCGGCTGTGTCGCGGGATGATGTCGTTGGCTGGTGGTGTATGGTGTAGTAAGCTGGTGTTTGCTGCGCACTTGTGGTTTGCTGGTCTGGTAGCTTGCCCCGCTCAGGTGCAGCCTTGAGCTGCTTGGAGCGTGGGGTTGGCATAGCGTGCAGGGAATGACACGGCTATGCTTGCGACTGTAAAGGGCAGTTTGGGATATCACTATGATGACATATGATTATTTAACGTAAGGTAAAATAAATGAAGTTATGTTGTAGGTTAAGCTATGATATCTCAGCTCTTATTATCCCCCCATATAAAGACTGGGCGTTGGGAAGGGACAAGTAGTCGTCAACTGTTAGCATCAACCACTGCGATGCTCTGTTTAAACACCTCTATGTTCTTTCAAAAATTGTTAAAAAAATTCATACTAATAGATCTACAGTGAACTTTGAAATATATCGTTTTCTATAGCGGCTCGTTGTCGCAATACATGTGGAGTTGGCAAGCGGCCCACCGGTATGATGTCGGGCCGGCATGGTGATATTACCACATCTGGCAATGAGAAGAGATGGCATTGGCAATATTGAGCTCTGGAATAAGCGTTACAATAGCTCAATACTTACGGACCGTTTTCTGTGCCTGATCAGGGGACTACAGGTAGTGACAACGGCAAGGATGAGGAGGCCTGGCGTTGGGTGGGAGAGGCACAAAGTTTGATCGGCGCTCAACGGGTAGCCCGGAGGGAACGAGGGCAAAGTCAGAGCATTTTGGAGGACGAATAGCTGAGGCCGTTTGGTGGAGAGTTAGCTTTACGGCAAAACTAAAGGCAGCACAATGGATAGGATTTTTTTTTTTATTTTTTTTTTTTTGGCCAGGGTCGGGTTGCATGTGAAGAACAGATAGATGACGTCGGATCTGTTCGGAATGCCGGATCGTAGAGCAGATGGATGCAATGTGCTCAAATGCTAATAATAGCCTGAGAAAAGCAGCTTCCCTATCTCATGTCCCATCATTTTTCCCTCCCGTAGCCTCTGCGTTGGTGGTGTTACCCATCACCTGTTATTGCCAAAAGCCTGTTCACGAGTCGTCGAATCAGCCCACTCCTCGATGCGGGTTTTTGGCAGGGCCAACGGCAACGCTTTTGGCGTAGCGTCGCCCGCTCTCACCCTACCCACCTTCTACTGTGATTGTCGCCCGCGCCGCCCGTAGAAAGCACCAGCTGTCATGGTCCATTGGGCCCCGCCCCGGCAGGCCCCCCTGCCCAACATCGGCTGCCGGCGCGCCAACGACGACACCTCGCTAGCGCTGTTAAGCTACAGAAAGTGGCGGATATACACTGGCTTGGCCCCACGTCGCCGGCGCGGGTCTCCCGATAGTTGATAGCTGCTTTCGGCGCACAGGTGATAAGAAAGTGCGTTTTTAGACGCAAGCTTGGCTGGGCTGGGCTGAACGGAACTGGACTGAACTGGTTGGCGCTGCGCTGGGTGGCTTAAACAAGCTTCCCTTCCCCCTCTTTCTACTCGTTGCCCTCTTTTCCCTACTGATCCAACCTGAATTGTTTTCTTCATACCTACCTCGTCCATCTGTATCCTTTCCATTTCAGCCTTGCTTCACTGCTTCTTCCAACAGGACGGTATGACGACGTGCTGCAGCTAGAGCTTCTTCTTATCTACTGTCGCATCCACAACAGACCCAGCTCCTCCACTCGCTACCACCACAGCTCCAACCAAGCTGTGAACCCCTCCAAAGATCTTTCTTGCCCATCCCCCGCCCGCCTCATCCGGAGAGCAAGTCTCAAACAAAACAACAACCTCCTCCTCCTCCTCTTCCTCCTCCTTCCGGACGACGCAGGCTCGTTTTCCCCCAGCGCGACAATGGAGGCGCCCAAGAAAAAGATTGCCGTCATGACCTCGGGAGGCGACTCCCCCGGCATGAACGCCGTGGTCCGCGCCGTCGTGCGCATGGCCATCCACAAGGGCTGCGACGCCTTTTGCGTCTACGAGGGCTACGCCGGCCTCGTCAAGGGCGGCGACTTTATTCGCCAGGCCACCTGGGCCGACGTCCGCGGCTACCTCTCCGAGGGTGGCACCCTCATTGGCACCGCCCGCTGCATGGAGTTTTACGAGAGGCCCGGCCGCCTCCAAGCCGCCAAGAACATGGTCCTCAACGGCATCGACGCCCTCATCATCTGCGGCGGCGACGGCTCCCTCACCGGTGCCGACAAGTTCCGCGCCGAGTGGCCCTCGCTGCTCGACGAGCTCGTCGAGACCGGCCACCTCAAGGCCGACCAGATCACCCCCTACAAGCACCTCAACATTGTCGGCCTCGTCGGCTCCATTGACAATGACCTCTCCGGCACCGACGCCACCATTGGCTGCTACTCGGCCCTCGCCCGCATCTGCGAAATGGTCGACTACATCGAGGCCACCGCCTCCTCCCACTCCCGTGCCTTTGTTATCGAGGTCATGGGCCGCCACTGCGGCTGGCTGGCGCTGCTTGCTGGTGTCGCTACCGGTGCCGACTTTGTCTTTATTCCCGAGCGCCCCATTGACTCTGATTGGAAGGAAGACATGTGCAGTGTTGTCAAGAGAGTATGTAACACTATATGACCCTTTGTCACCTCGCCAGCGCACCTGCTAACTTTTACTTTTTTGTTTTTTTTTTGTGCAGCACCGCAGTCTCGGAAAGCGAAAGACGATTGTCATTGTAGCCGAGGGCGCCAACGACAAGGATGGCAACAAAATCACCTCGGAGCAAATCAAGGATCTCCTCGCCGACAAGAAAGAGGGTGGCCTGGCCCTGGATACCCGCATCACAACCCTCGGTCACGTCCAGCGCGGTGGCACGGCGGTGGCCTACGACCGCATGCTGGGCACCCTCCAGGGTGTCGAGGCTGTCAATGCCGTCCTCGAGGCCACGCCAGAGACGGAGACGTGCTTCATCGCCATCAATGAGAACAAGATTGTCCGCAAGCCGCTGATGAAGGCGGTTCAGGAGACCAAGTCGGTCGCCGAGGCCGTCGAGGCCAAGGACTTTGAGAAGGCCATGTCTCTCCGCGACACCGAGTTTTCAGACCAGTACAAGTCGTACATTACGACCACCAACGTCGTGGTGGATGACTACAAGCTCCCCGAGAAAAAGGCAAGTTTCCTCCCCGAGTATGGTGCAGTTTACAGAATCTAATTGGCAGAAACAGCGTATGAAGATTGGCTTCATCAATGTCGGCGCCCCGGCCGGTGGTATGAACGCGGCAGTTCGCGCTGCCGTGGCGTACTGCATCTCCCGAGGACACGAGCCGATTGCCATTCACAACGGCTTTGCCGGATTCGCCCGCCATCACGATGACAAGCCTGTAGGCTCCGTCCGCCCCTTTGACTGGCTTGAGACCGACGGCTGGGCCAGCAAGGGCGGCTCCGAGATTGGCACCAACAGAGAGCTTCCCTCGGAATCCGGACTCGAGCACATTGCCAACCTGATTGAGAAATACGAGTTTGACGCCCTCTTCGTCATCGGCGGTTTTGAAGCCTACCACTCGCTTTCTGAGCTTCGTCTTGGACGGGACCAGTACCCTTCCCTGTGCATCCCAATGGTGCTGTTGCCGGCCACCATTTCCAACAATGTCCCCGGAACCGAATACTCGCTGGGATCGGACACGTGCTTGAACGAGCTCGTCCAGTACTGCGACAAGATTAAGCAGTCTGCGTCGGCGACGCGCCGTCGTGTCTTCGTCATTGAGACGCAGGGCGGCCGCTCGGGCTACGTGGCGACCTTGGCCGGCCTCGGAGTTGGCGCCTCGGCCGTCTACATTCCCGAGGAGGGCATCAGCCTGGACATGCTGCACACGGACGTCATGCACCTCAAGAACGTGTTTGCCGTCGACCAGGGCCAGTCGCGCGCCGGCCGCCTGATTCTCGTCAATGAGAAGGCGAGCAAGGTCTACGACGCCAAGCTGATTGCCAGCATTATTCGCGAAGAAGCCCACGGCCGCTTCGAGGCCCGTGAGAGCATCCCCGGCCATGTCCAGCAGGGCGGCGTCCCTTCCGCTATGGACAGAGCCAAGGCTGTCCGCCTGGCCATCAAGTGCATGGAGCATCTGGAGAGCTTTGGCTGCAACGCGCACAACAAGATCAAGAAGGACCCCCTGGGTGCCAGCGTCATTGGCATCCGCGGCTCCGAAGTTGTGTTTTCGCCGATGAAGGAGCTCGAGGAGCAGGACACCGACTGGCCCAACCGCCGGCCCAAGAAGAGCTCGTGGCTGGAGCTCCACGAAGTGGTGGATATCCTTGGTGGTCGTCCCGACTACCGAAGACCTGAGAAGACGCTCGGTGGCCTTGCGGCGAAGGACTTTAAGCGCGGCATCTAGATGGTTGTTGATGACGTAGATTCGATAGATTATGGCACTGGTCAAAAACAGTGAGGACGCTGCCTATACTATAAATGCAAAAAAAAAAAGCTGGGAATAGAAGCAATGGGATTGTGGAACACAGCGACGCGCACGCAGGGAGTTTTGGTTTTTTATTTTACTTTCTCTTTTGTCGAGGAAATGGTTTCTGTAGCATCCATATGAATTATTTTTATTGTTCGAGACATTGCAATATAAATGATGTTGACATGTTGTGGGGTGCCGTATTCAAGATGCAGCGATGGCGTGTTCTGAGACGATTGCTCGGCAGTTCTGCCACAGGCCAGCCCGAAACCGGAGAATCTCAGATGTTGCAATACGACAAACAAACCGTATTCTCTAGAGATCCCAGTGGGCTCAGATTAATTACTCATTTATCCGTTCCGCCCATTTCCTTCTTGAACTTGTGATTAGAAAATACAATATCTCAAATTACTTACTCTCTCTCTCGCACGAAATCTCACCATGAGCACCAACACAGAAGCCCTCACCCAAGCCTTCAACGCCATCGAGTCGCGCTTCCAAGCCGCCGGCTTCAGCGACGACAAGTGGTACATCCTCGCGATAACCTGCATCACCGCCAGCCCGGACCCAGAAGCCGCCGGCCACCTCTACACGCACCTCACCTCCCGCCCGGACTGCGCGACGCC
This sequence comes from Lecanicillium sp. MT-2017a, assembly GCA_003056585.1. Classification (NCBI taxonomy): domain Eukaryota; kingdom Fungi; phylum Ascomycota; class Sordariomycetes; order Hypocreales; family Cordycipitaceae; genus Lecanicillium; species Lecanicillium sp. MT-2017a. The sequence continues at coordinate 215,258 of PXYN01000409.1, forward strand.
CGAATCCCGACAGCATCTCGTGCGCCGCCTGCGCGAGGCGCTGGTCAAGGCGGCCTCGGTGGTCGGCATCCCCAAACCCATCGAGTCGATCCTCTCCATCAGCAAGGTCGAAGCGCCAGCCGACAGGGACTACAGCTGCACGCGCGAGGGCTGGCGCAACGACGAGGCGAACACCGCGCGGGGCAAGGCGTGGTTCGGGACGCTGTACGCGCGCAACGCGACGGATACGATGGGTCTGTTTGATGCTCACAGGGACTTTGCGCTGCTGTCGACGGATATCACGTATGGGTTGTACCTGTCGGATAGGCAGGTGCTGGGGGACGTGGACACGCAGCTGGTGGTGCTGCCGGCGCTGATGATGCAGAATTTGGGGATGGAGAGCCATTGGCATATACGCGGGACGAGGAGGCTGGGCGTCGGGAGGAGGGAGGTGGAGGTGGTTTGTGAGTGTGTTGGGTTGTTGGCGGGTGTGTTTGGCGTGAGGATGGATAAGGTGCCGGCTGTGAAGGATGTTGAGTATGATGTGTAGGGCGATTCGTGATGGTTTGATGGTCAGGGATGCTAGGTGATTAGATGGGGAGTATATAGACATTCATAAACATACACGCATGATAGATACATGGGCATATAAATGTATACCTGCTCAGAAGTGTAGTGCGCTACATGTATTGGTAAGAGATCCTGTGCAGTGGTAATTCGGAACTAGCATGTTATGAGATATCGTCCAATCGATCATCACCTTAGCCCAGAACTTGGCTACGTTTTAGCCGCAGCGGGCCGCTGTAAGGTCGCTTGCGTGGCTTGATAGTTAGGGGCCCGATCAACCCCTTGGGTCTTGGTTACGCAATAATAATACAGCAACATCAGGGAAGAGTGCTAATATAGGTAGCCGTGACAGCGTCGCTGGCTCCTCGCCGGCCCACGAAAGCCACATGCCGATCCGTGACGTTTTCTGTCCGTCTTTTCCAAGGCGTGCCAGCTGCCCCTCGTCTGAGTGAGGGGCTGGCACCGCGGGCACGAGTACAAACTGCGAGAGACCCAGCCCGTGGTCACACGTCTGTGATTCCGGTGCGCTTGTCTCCCCTTTCTCGTTTGGTAGGTAGCCCCATGATAGGCGCCGGTGTTGGTGACTCGGGCTGCGTGATCACACACACAGGGGTTTTTGTTAGTGCTGCACGCGCTGGGCTGCTTAGGCAGACAAGTGTCCGTGGAGCTCTTTTGCTGCCCTGTGGCCGCCTTGTTTGGTGGTGCGCCATGCATGAATGTGCCCCGCTGGGCGTGTGTACGACTGCCGTCACCTTTGTAACCTACGAAGCCCAGCCTCTTATTTCTGGATTCTGGAATTCGCTCCACTGACTGAACCTTTTTTTTTTTCATTTATTTCATGAATCCTTTTGCTTTGATTTTGCGTGGGAATTTACGATTTTCCTCTTTGCTCTGTATTTAGCGTGCATAGCCTCTTTTTCCAGCCTACACGCAGCCATCCACCATTACACCGACAACCTGCAGTACGTCATCCGCCCTTTGTCGTGAAATCGAGTGTCCTGGGCTGTTACAAGGCGCTCCCATCTGCCGCCGCGCGAAATGTCGTACCGCAGAACCACAGACTTTGAAGAACATGACTACGCGCGCTCCTCCCGCGGTCCGCCGCCCGCAGACGTGCGTGTCATGGAGCGCGAGCGCGAGAGCGTAGACCGCACGCCGGCCTTTCTTCGACAGGACGCGCGCAGGCCCGAGGCGGGACCCATGGTGCTGCGCCAGCGAGACGTCGAGACGTTTGACCGGCATCGCGGGGCGCCGCGCAGCCCCAGCCCGCCGCCGGCGAGAATGGTGCGGGAGGAGCGTTTGGTGCGCAGGCCGCGCAGCGACTCGCCGTCGACGCAGTATCATGACCATGGGCACGAGCACGAGCACGAGCACGAGCGCTCGAGGACGAGGATTGTGGATCGGGAGAGGATCCGCAGCCCGTCGCTTTCGGCGCCGAGGAGGAGGTCGCCGTCGCCGGTGGTGAGGTTTGTGGAGAGAGAGAGGGAGAGGGAGCCGGTTGCTGAGCATGAGCATATTCACATCGTGGAGAAGGAGAGGGAGAGGGCGCCAGAGAGGTCGCCTTCGCCGCCGCCGGTTGTGCGCGGGCCGACGATTGAGAGGGATGTCATTACGCATTATACTGATGTTGACCATGGTATGTAGACGTGTCGGTGCTGGGTGTAAGTGCTGCTTGCTAATGATGTGAAAAAAGGTGTCGTTCATGCGAGACAGCCGAGTCCCCCTCCGCGAACAAGGGGACGCCAGGATTACCGTGAGACGGACATTGATATTGAGCTGTCCAAGAACAGGACAGAAGTCGACATTCGCAAGACGACGAGGTCCACCTCCCGCAGCCGCTCGCGGCATCGACACCGCGGCGACGAGCTCATCGTCCGCGACACAGACCGGCTCCGGATCGACGACCACGGCCACCGACGACGAGCACGGTCCGCCGCACCGCTGGGGTCGCCCGTGCACGAGGAGGAAGAGTACCTCACGTCCAAGATTGATTCCCGCGGGCGCATGGGCGAGGCGTACGGCGGCGCCACGCGCGACTGGACGATTGTCGACGTCCCGCCGGGCACGGAGCGGGTGCACATGGACGGCGTCGGCGGCGGCGCGACGGACACGACGTGGTCGCGGTACAGCGGCGTGCGGAGGACCAAGTTCATCCCCGAGCGCGACGGGGCGCTCGTCCACCGGCCGTCGTCGTTGCACCGGCACGGCCACGGTCACGCGCATGGGAGCAGTGATAGGCTGGATGTCTCGGTACACCAGCGCGATTTGGAGGTGGACATTGAGCGGCGACGACGCCGGGCGAGTCGGAGTCCCGCGCCGCCGCCGCCCAAGGAGATGTGGACGGAGATTACGAGGGATCTGGTGACGCGGGAGGCGATTGAGAGGATGGGGTACCAGTATGAGGAGACCAAGTGGTTCTATTACATTATGGAGTATCTGCCCTATGTAAGTTGGACAGAGAGTGTACTGTTATAAGAGGATTTATTGGGCTAATATGTGTGGGTACAGAACGAGGTGATGCGGCTGATTGACATGTCAGAGTCGATTCGTCGCCGCAGGAGACAGCGCGCGCACGAGATTGAGCTGGACATTGAGATTGAGCGACGGCGCAGGCACGGCGGCTACCATCATGATAGACGGCGGAGCGACGGGCGGTATAGGGAGATGGAAGTGATTTATGACCATCGACAGCCGGCGGGAGGGTATTATTATTAAACGGGAAAATTTGGTATGGTGGATGTATACGGGTCAAGCGGCATTATAGAGGGTTCGGGCGTCATTATCTGTCTCTGCGTTTTCCATAGCCTGACGAAATTATGAATGACTGAATACGCTGTATGGAATTGCATGTGGTTTGGATACATGTGCTGCTGCGGCATCGGAGGCTGTACGTCATACTGCGAAGAAGCGAAAATGCACACGATGACTGGACTACAGGGCGAAGTATTGACATGACGGCCCCTGAAACAAGCCACATGCAATCGCATCGCCAGAAATCTGGATGTAGCAACCCTCCCAAAAAGCAAATGTCACCGCGGTGTCGTAAAGGTAAGGATAGTGGTAGTCACAGAGCCTCACCACAGCCCGCGGTAGACCGGACCGGTAGCGGCGTGGGGTTCATCATCAGCGTTCCCGGCGCGAAAAGTGGTGCAGAGCAAGAACTGGGACGGAGACAAGGGCGCGCCCCTCTGCAGCGGGGACCCCACTGCTAGCCGAAAGCTTTGGTGGCGCGACGTCGGAAGCTGACGCTGGAGGAGGTGAGCGAGTGTGGTGATCTCAGTGTTGTAGGTGGCATATGACTCAGGACAGCAGCGCAGTATCATTCTCACCGCAGATGGGCTGTATAAGTCGGAGATGTAAGGGGTTGCAGGGGCCTCGGTTGTGAAAATACTATTTATATGCCTTTATAGCAAAAACCATTTTTATTTTACTGAATTCGAGGAAATTGTTCCCCAAGAACGAATACTAGATTCTACTCTTCTTTGTTCTTATTACCATTAGAGTGGCGAATATTGGTCGAACGCTCCCAACCAGAACAGCCCACTTTACCATCGCCCGCAGCCCATCTGCACCACGCTGGACTGGTGTTAGCCGTTTGCGCCTGTGATTGACCACCCACCCGCACAACCCACCCTCCGCTGCTACTTGCGTCCGTATTTCGGCCGCTCTGGACCTCGTAGTGCCCCGCGATTTTTTAGACTTCTTCCCTTTCTTCCACCAGCCAAAACCAACCCTCAAACACCCCAATTGCGACTTTTGTGTTTTTCGACAATTCTTGCAATCCCTATACCGCCAAGATGCCGATGTAAGTTGTTCTACCCGGAACGTGCATGGATCCGAGCTGCTTTCGCCATACTCGCGGCGTCCCCCACAAAGTACACATGCTGACCTGTGACGCACACGCACACAACAGGCTGAAAGATCCGTCGACGAAATATAAGCGCTTCCAGCCGCTCAACCTGCCGAATCGCCAATGGCCCAGCAAGTCGGTGGACAAGCCCCCGAGGTGGCTGTCTACTGACCTGCGCGATGGCAACCAAAGCCTGGTCGATCCCATGGTATGACACTCTCTACACTCTCTACACTCTCTACTTTGGCCGCGGCATACGCCGGAGCGGCGACATGGACTGCACGTCTAACACGCAAATCTACAGAATGGCGAGGAAAAGTGGCGCTACTTCAAGATGCTCGTCGACATTGGCTACAAGGAAATCGAAGTCTCGTTCCCCTCGGCGTCGCAGACCGACTTTGACTTTACCCGCCGCCTGATCGAGACCCCCGGCACCGTCCCCGACGACGTCTGGCTGCAGGTCCTGTCCCCCTGCCGCGAGGACCTCATCCGCCGCACCGTCGAGTCCCTCAAGGGCGCCAAAAAGGCCATTGTCCACATCTACCTCGCCACCAGCGAGTGCTTCCGGCGCGTCGTCTTTGGCTTCTCCCAGGAGGAGTCCCTCGAGCTCGCCATCAAGTGCACCAAGCTCGTCCGCTCCCTGACAAAGGACAACCCGGACGCCCAGGACACCGAGTGGGCTTTCGAGTTTAGCCCCGAGACCTTTTCCGATACGGAGCCCGACTTTGTCCTCAAGGTCTGCGAGGCTGTCAAAGCCGCCTGGGAGCCTACCAAGGAGAACCCGCTCATCTTCAACCTGCCCGCCACCGTCGAGATGTCCACGCCCAACGTCTACGCCGATCAGATTGAGTACTTTTGCACAAACATCTCCAACCGCGAGACGGTGTGCGTGTCTCTGCATCCCCACAACGACCGCGGCTGCGCTGTGGCCGCCGCGGAGCTGGCGCAGATGGCTGGTGCCGACAGAGTCGAGGGCTGCCTGTTTGGCAACGGCGAGAGAACGGGCAACGTCGACCTGGTGACTCTCGGCCTGAACCTGTATACGCAGGGCATCCACCCCAACATTGACTTTTCCGACCTCGAGAGCATCATCGACACGGTCGAGGTCTGCAACAAGATCCCCGTCCACCAACGCGCTCCCTACGGCGGCTCCCTGGTCGTGTGCGCCTTTTCCGGCTCGCACCAGGACGCCATCAAGAAGGGCTTCCAGAAGCGCGAGGACGAGGGCAAGGCCTACGAGGACCACTGGCAGCTGCCCTACCTGCCTCTGGACCCCAAGGATATCGGCCGCACGTACGAGGCCGTCATCCGCGTCAACTCCCAGAGCGGCAAGGGCGGCGCCGCCTGGATCATCCTGCGCCATCTCAACCTCGACCTGCCCCGCGGCCTGCAGGTCGTCTTCTCCAACATTGTGCAGCAAAAAGCCGACCAGCTGGGCCGCGAGCTCGTGTCCCAGGAAATCACCGAGCTGTTCGAGCAGACGTACTTTCTCAACTCGAATCCCCGCTTCACCATTGTCGACTACTCCATCACCCCGGACCGCTCGCAATCGCCCGCGCCCCCGGCGCCAGGCAAGACCCAGGACACCAAGCACCTCAAGCGTGTGTTTGAGGGCGTGGTGGCCGTTGATGGCAAGGAGTTTAACCTGCGCGGCCGCGGAACCGGTCCCATTTCGTCCCTGGCTAACGCCCTGAGAAGTGTGGGCATCAGCCTGGACGTCCAGGACTACAAGGAGCACGCCATTGGCCGTGGTAGAGATGTCAAGGCCGCCACCTACATAGAGTGCACGGCGGCCGGCAGCAACCAAAAGGTCTGGGGCGTGGGTATCCACGCTGATGTGGTACAGAGTTCTCTGATTGCTCTTCTGAGCGCTGCTAGCAACGTATGTCTTTTTTCTTGTCCTCTCCCCGTACAGTTTAACCATCGATGCTAACAATGATGTGTTTTTAGTTTGCTTCCAGCCGTCCTGGCAGCCCCTTCCTGGCCAAGATTAGCGGCGAGGGCACGCCCTCGGAACTGAGCCTGAACGGCAGTGCATAATGGGAGAGAGAGCGGCATGGACATGGACATGGAAAACAAAAATTGCTCAATGGCGCATTGGGGTGTTGAATTATAACAAAACGAAAAGAATATGTCGAGTGAAGAACTGACAAAAAAAGCCAGATTGGGAATGTTGCTTAAGGTGTTTGCTAGGCGCAAGATACATTAGTGATGCAATTCCAATGACGAACAAAGAATGTTCTCTACCTGCTGTTGAGGGTTATTATGTGATTTTGCATAACCCTGTCTTTGTGATTTATACGACGATTGTGCCTGTTGGTGGAGCTGGAGATCCTGGTCCGGTATGGGGTAGGGAACGCTGACATGAACCCCTTTTCTGACTTGAAAGAGGAGATTCTGGGCGGTTGTCACGAAGAGGGTGGATATGGTTATTGGAAAGTTTGTTACAAGGTAATGATTGAAGGGGAACTTGTGTGTGTTAATGCATACGCCTTGTTTGGTTTATTTGCTGCATAAACCCGAGCCATGATGCACATTAACCGTAGTAGTAATAGTAGTAAATCGTCTTTTCACCAGCTGTGTATATAATTAAGAGAAGTTGGTCACGTTCCCTGATTTATATTGAATAAGGCACGGGAATGACACCTTATCCGCAGCACTGCCGTTGCAGTAAACCTCAAACTGTACCACCTGTTTTAAACCGAGGCTGCGAGAAAGTGAATACGGAATGAGGCAGCACGGAAATGGGAGCACTACATCATACGAACGAGAATGGATGGGCTGCCTGCCCAGGGCGGGCGAGCTGTCAGGTGAACTGCTGGTGCTACACGGGCTTGTGCTGCTCGTCTGCGCCCCCTACGGGACGAGTTTCCGAAGGGGGCGGCCATCACTGCCGACTTGTGAATGTGTTGATGCTGCGTCTTTTCGCTGTGGGTTACACTGTTTGGACAGTGACGGCCACTCTGTGCGAGGGGGGCAGGCTTTATAAATACTATTGCATACCTGTAGTTATGGCGACCATCACACGTTGTCGTCCCATGGCGTATGGCTTTTATATACATGCTACTGTGCACTAGTAGTGTGTCGCAGCAGTTTCTAACAAAATCGTACGTATACGGCGATTTTATTTACCTGCTTATGAAGTTGGCTTATACGGAGATACAGATTATGTGCAAACACCTGATCCAAGACCACATTTGGTGCTGCGAGCACAAGGAGGAGGCCGTCGTCATGTGCAGGCCGTGGCCGGAGAACTGCGACAACTGCGGCTTCATCCAAAAGGTCGAGTGTATCGGACCAATACACCACTCGGTGCCGTGCAGTTACTGCGTCAATAACTTGTTGTGGATGCAGAATGAGGAGGGGAAATGGGTGCAATCGGATGTGTTTTGGGCTGCGTTGATGGGCGATGGATGATGATTTTTTGACGTTTTTTTTGGTTGGTTTTGGTTATTGGTGTTGGGATTAATCGGCGTTGTATGTATTTTGTGGTCTATATGTTGTACTAGGTTTTGTGCTTCGTTTTCCGCGCTGGATGTAGGTTGTTACTTGGTGTAGTGTGAATGAGACGGATTCGCGACACCAAGTCTAGTGGCCCGTGATAAAAGGCAGCATACACAGAACTGGCATTTAGCCGGAAGCGCCTCCTCCCAGAAATGCAGTGCGGGCGCGTTCATCTGCCCGGTACAACCTATTGGTGGATGATTACATGTTCATATATGCAAAGAGTAGGTGTGGTGGTACAGAATCATGCAGCTTTCAGCCCAACAAGCCAGTAAGAAGGCGAGAGCACGCCGTGCATCGGGCGGCGGGGAAAAAGACCAAAGGGTGTAGCCTGGGCCAGGCAACCACGCGGACACAGCACTCTCAAGAAAAACCATCATCAACTTTAAGAAAGAAGAACTTTGCATTATAGGGCGGAGTCGAGATTAGAATCTAGAAAGAAAGCGGGTTATCGTATAGACGAAGGCATGGTTCATGACGGACGCGACGGTCGATGCAGGCAAGTTTACAACCATACGTCGTTTTTTTTTTTTGCCCAACTGACATGAGGGAAAACCATACAGAGACACTTTGCTTCCGACGTTTGGATCTGCGGCCACTGCAGTTCCTACCTTCACTCTGTGTTCCGGCCGGCGCCCGGCGAGTGGTTCAACTACCGCGTCATGATTAGCGACGTCTGGCTGGCGCCAGAGTATAAGCCGTATCCGTGCCAGGCGTGCGCGCAGGCGGGCCTGTTTCGGGTGAATCGGTTTGGGTTCTGGGTGAGGAAGCGGATGAGATAGAAGGTGATCTATTGGAGGGGGTTTGCTTGATGCGTGAGCCAGTGAATTGCTGTGAGAGTTTCGTTCTTCTTTCTTTTACTGCATGTAGCGTATCTGCTTTTTTGCTTGGTGACTTTACGGGCATTGTTTTGTACCATAGTATAGGTTAGCAAGTTCTCGGCATCGAATTACTCGTAGCTGAACATGATGAATTCTCCCAGTTGTACGGGCATGGAATGCCATGGAGCGGGAATGGGTATTAAACAATGAGATTTCTCTCAGATGGTTCGAGACATGTTGGCATGCAACTCGGTAATGGTAGTCCTCTGACTGCTTTTCACGGTGCTTTGTTACTGGCGGAGACTGGCCAATAAGAGGACGTTGGTGAGGAGAGGGGGATTAGGCTGAAACTCTAAATTCCGGACGGAAAAGACGATGACGAAAATAGACGTTTGGGTTGGCTGGCGGGCAGCGTGGCGGCTGGACGTACTCGTAGAGGGCCGAGTGGGAATCTGGATATGGATGGCCTTTTTGTAGATATCACGGTGCATAAAATGGGATGTTCATCAGTCAGAGTAATGAAGAGTGATACGGGCTTGCGCTTGCACAAGCATAGAGCATAGCGTCCCATAGTGCGGAGCATGCACTGCACGTATGCGTGCATTTATGCACGGCACAGTCTCTGCCCAGCCAGCCGTCAGACTTGTCCCGCCCCGCTCCACCGCCCAGGGCCACGGTACAGAAAACGAGAGGCGACACCCCTCCCCGGTCCGCTTTCAGGAGATTGCTTGTCTTCTACGGGACCCCCGCCCGCCGCGCCCGCCTGAAAAAGAGTAAGAAATCTGCTTTGCTGGGGGGCAAGAGCCACCAACCCCCGTCCGTTGCCTGGCGCGAAGCCCCTCATCCCTGTGGTTTGTTGACTTTGGCTGGAGAAAACAAAACAAGAAAAGAAAAAGCGCCCCTTTTTTTTCTTGGGGTTTGGGTGAGGGCGGTACTCGTAGCTGTGAAAAAAAGCTGTGAATAGGTAACTGTGCCAGACCCTATTGGGAACTCTACGAGTACACCTTTGAAGGAATAAAGGCGCAGAGGAAAATGGCAAACCCGCAGCGTATGATCGGCGTGGCTTTCACAGTGCCGGTTTTTGCGCCGTGTGCTGGGGCTGGTGGTGGTGTGGTGCGGTACGGTAGGCCGCCTCGCCCGTGTTTTGTTTCGTAGGTCCCTGCAGTAGCGGGGAAAAAAGACTGCTAAGACGCTGGCGCTGGCCTGTGACACATCCCCTTAAACAGGCACTTATGGCCAGCCTTGCCAGGCAACCTTGGGGGGAGCGTCCACGCCAGTCACGGCGGGATTCATGCTGGCCCCTGAGGAGAAGCAGGAGGCTCTTTACACATTTTGCAGGCCTTTCTCGTCCCCTTCCGCAGCACCTTGTATGTATGGAAACCTGGTTATCTCGCCCGTAGAGCATCTACTATTCAGAAGCGGCCCCAGCTTCACAGCTGCTGACTGTCGTCATCACAAGCAAACGCGTTGCTCGGGTCTCCGCGCTAGCCCCAGTCTTTTCCTGGGCCACCACCAAGACGTGTGAGGAGAGGACAGTGTTAAAAAAAAAAAAGGTTCCAACACCTTCTGTCGTAAATCCCCCCGCTTCAACAGGCACGTAGCGGGCTGTTTTCAGTGGTGCCCTCCACTGCCGGTGCTGTCAGGCGCAGCGCTCTCTGCCTCTGGCGGGCGTGACGGAGGGGTGCGGGTACGGCACGGGTACGGGTGCTGTTTTCCCTTTGCCCAGCTCCTTTTTTCTCTCACTGTGACTGGTCCCCCGGTTTGGCACCAAAGTAGCAGCCCAGCATCCGGTGGGCAAGTAGGTACCTGCTAGGCTAGGCAACGCGGCAAACCCCATTTTCGCCAGTCTTTTGCACGTTGAACTATCCCCCTCTTCACATTTCCTGCAAACGACACGCTACCACCACCAACCACCACCAAACGACACGCTCCCTTTCCTTCCGTACTCCCCTTCTCCTTCAGGCTCCCTTTATTTTCTTTCTTATTTTTTCCCTTCTCCCACAAAGACCAAAGCCATCCGGGGGGGCAATTGAAGCCGCATGACGAGAGATTCCCACAACTAAACCACAAATATGTCGAGCCCCGAGATTAACCAGGTGCTCGCCAACTCGCTGTCGCCTGGTACGTGTCCAACTCGTCACTCTCCCCCATCCCCCGTCTACGGATGCCTGTCATATGGATCACCTCCCACCTGGTGGCTTCTTGATTTGGCTCGTGATGCCCGGGGGACGGGATCACGTCTGAACCGGCCCGCGTTTGCTAACCACTCGACTCTCTAGACGCGACGTTGCGAAATGCTGCCGAGCAACAGCTGACCCAAGCCGCCGAGGGCAACTTTGTAAGTTTTATTTCCTCTCCCCTTTCCTTTCCTGGCCCGTCTGCTTCTGTTTGATCAGAGTAGGCAAAAAGGCCGTCAAACCATGATGGAGTCACATGCTCACCGCTTCTGCTTCTCCCTATAGCCTCTCTACCTCGCGACCCTCGTCCAGGAACTCGCCAACGAACAAACCGATGGCTCCATCCGTGCCGCCGCCGGTCTGGCCCTCAAAAACGCCTTCACAGCCAGAGACTTTACCCGCCATCAAGAGCTGCAGGCCAAATGGCTCCAGCAAACCGACGACGAGACCAAGAACCGCGTCAAGGAGCTGACCCTCCAGACCCTCGCCTCCTCCAACGCCCGCGCCGGCAACGCCGCCGCTCAGGTCATCTCTTCCATTGCCGCCATCGAGCTGCCCCGCGGCCAGTGGACCGACCTGCTCACCTTCCTCGTCAAGAACGTCAGCGAGGGCGCCGACCACCAGAAGCAGGCCTCCCTCACCACCATTGGCTACATCTGTGAGAGCCAGGACCAGGAGCTGCGCCTCGCCCTCGCCGGCCACTCCAACGCCATCCTCACCGCCGTCGTCCAAGGTGCCCGCAAGGAGGAGACCAATGTCGAGGTCCGCCTCGCCGCCATCACCGCCCTCGGTGACTCGCTCGAGTTCGTCCACAACAACTTCAAGCACGAGGGCGAGCGAAACTACATCATGCAGGTCGTCTGCGAGGCCACCCAGGCCGACGACTCCCGCGTCCAGCAGGGTGCCTTTGGCTGCCTGAACCGCATCATGGCCCTCTACTACGACAACATGCGCTTCTACATGGAGAAGGCCCTCTTTGGCCTCACCATTCTCGGCATGAAGTCGGCCGACGAGGACGTGGCCAAGCTCGCCGTCGAGTTCTGGAGCACCGTGTGCGACGAGGAAATCAACATCGAGGACGACAACTCCCAGGTCGACAGCGCCGACCAGATGCGCCCCTTTTACAACTTTGCCCGCGTGGCCGCCAACGAAGTCGTCCCTGTCTTGCTCGATCTCTTGACCAAGCAAGACGAGGATGCCGCCGACGACGAATATAACATCTCCAGGGCCGCCTACCAGTGCCTGCAGCTCTACTCCCAGGCCGTCGGCTCCGTTATTATCGGACCCGTCCTGCAGTTTGTCGAGGCCAACCTGCGCGCCGAGGACTGGCACCACCGTGATGCTGCCGTCTCCGCCTTTGGGGCCATTATGGAAGGCCCCGACGAGAAGGTCCTCGACCCCATTGTCAAGCAGGCCCTGCCCATCCTCATCACAATGATGGACGACCAGTCCCTGCCCGTTCGTGACTCGACCGCCTATGCCCTGGGACGCGTCACCGAGGCATGCTCAGACGCCATTGACCCCCAGCAACACCTGCCGACCCTCATCGAGTCCTTGTTCAAGGGCCTTCTCAGCAACGCCAAGATGGCTCCCTCGTGCTGCTGGGCTCTCATGAACTTGGCTGAGCGCTTCGCTGGCGACGTTGGTGCCACCACCAACCCCGTCACTCCTCACTTCAACCAGGCCGTTACCTCGCTTCTCGATGTGACCGCCCGCCAGGACGCCGAGACGTCTGTTCGCACCGCCGCCTACGAAGTCCTCAACATCTTTGTGCAAAACTCGGCCATGGAGAGCATGCAGGCCATTGCCTCCCTTTCCGACGTCATCATCAAGCGTCTCGAGGAGACTGTGGCTCTTCAGCAGCAGGTTGTCAGTGTCGAGGACAAGATCACGCTCGAGGAGATGCAAAACAGCCTGTGCACCGTCCTGCAGGCCATCATCTCACGCCTCGACAAGGAGATTGTGCCCCAGGGTGACCGCATCATGCAGGTGCTTCTCCAGATCCTCAACAGCGTCGGCGCCAAGTCGAGCGTTCCCGAGGCCGTCTTTGCCGTCGTAAGCGCCCTGGCCGCCTCGATGGAGCAGGACTTTGTCAAGTACATGGACGCCTTTGTGCCATTCCTCTACAACGCCCTCGGCAACCAGGATGAGGCGACTCTCTGCTCCATGGCTATTGGCCTGGTCAGTGATATCACCCGTGCCCTGAACGAGCGCACCCAGCCATACTGCGACAACTTTATGAACTACCTCCTCAACAACCTCCGCGTAAGTTTCACTGAACCAATGCAATTAACTGTTCGCTAACCTCCCATCGCAGAGCACGACCCTCGGCAACCAGTTCAAGCCTGCTATTCTGCAGTGCTTTGGCGATATTGCTACTGCTATTGGCGCATCGTTTGACACATACCTGTCCGTTGTTGCCCAGGTCCTTGAGCAGGCCTCAACTGTCACCGCTACTCCTGATGGCCCATATGAGATGTTTGACTATGTCATTTCGCTCCGCGAAGGTATTATGGATGCCTGGGGCGGCATCATTGGTGCCATGAAGACCAGCGGCAAGAGTATGTTTAACTGTCGTCAACGTCTGTCGTTTCCAATACTAACAATTTAACCAGGCGAAGTTCTTCAGCCACATGTCCAGAGCATCTTTGAGCTCCTCCGCTTGATTGCTGGCGACATGAGCCGCAGCGAGTCGCTCATGCGCGCCTGCATGGGTGTTATCGGGTACGTACTTTGCAACAATAAAATTACCAGAAACGGTGCATGCTAACGTGGCAATACTTAGTGATCTGGCCATTACCTTCCCCAACGGCGAGCTGATTGATGCTTTCCGCCAAGACTGGCTTACCAGCATGATCAAGGAGACCAAGACCAACCGCGACTTCCACTACCGCACGATTGACGTGGCCCGCTGGGCACGCGAGCAAGTCAAGCAGCAGCTTTCGGGCGGCAGCGGCGGTGCTCAGGCTTGAAAGCCGCAAAATATCAACGACAGTCCTCTTGCGGAGGCTGCATAAATCCCCCTCCCCTTCCCCCATCACAATCCCCATCACAGCATAAGACACGACGATGCCCACGCCTGTTCACGTGTATATAGAGACCCTTCAAGACACTACATAACTTTCCCACAATACCCCCCTTTCTTCCACCTAGTCACGGACGCATCACCAATACCACCACTTTTCACATATTTAGTCATGTCATTCAACAAGAAAGCCCTTCCCCCTCTACCCTTCCCATTCACCCCCAGCTTTTTTCTTATTATTGTTTTATTGCCCTTTCTTTTTCTGCGAAGAGTTAGCATTTGATGGAATAGAGAGTCATGTATTGTCCCGCGCTTCGAGGATTCCCATCCGGCCCCCCCTTGTTGTTTTTCTCTTATTATTTGTATGATGGGGAAGCGACGGCGACGTTTTTAAAAAGTCATGTAGAGAGGAAATATTTCAATGGGAGTACTGGTGGCTGTCTTTGGTCCCGTTTTTATCCATGGTTCACTTTCACCCTCGTGCAATGTGTTTGTGTTTGATATGTTCAACATATGCGTGCATGGTATGGTAATTAACTTGAATTTTCAGCCAAAACTCCATGCTTCCAGAGCAAATTCTATATACAGTACAATCTCGCCAAGAAGGCGTAAAAAATTATAATTTTGATTAGGAGAACCCAGGCGTACCGAGCAGCCACCCATCCGGTCCCATGGCCGTCGGCCCGCCATTCGGCACAAACGCCCCGTCAATGTAAAACTGCAGCTCGCCCTCGAACCCGTCATTTATGGTGCCCAGCTGTGCGTAAAACGCCGGGTCGGCGACAACAGGGTACTGGTGCGGGTGTGCCTGCGGCTGTAGAGGCTGCTGCTGCTGCTGCGTGTCAAACGCTTCGATTAACATGCCTACGCCGTCTGATTGCTGCTGTTGCTGCCTGTTCATGCCGGGTACGGTGGATGATGTGGAGAGGTACATGTTGTTTTGCGATGCTGCTGCAGCGGCGGCGGCGGCTGCGGCAGCGGCGGACGGGTCGTTTAAGGCCGGGAGGTTGTGCTGCTGCTGCTGCATCATTTGGTGGTTCTGGGGGCTGAATTGCGGTGGCGAGTGGGAGTGGGTGTGAGAGTGTTGTTGCGGGTATTGAGGATGGAGATGCTGTTGGTGGGTATAGTGGGTTGGCGATGGGTGAGGATGATGCTGATGCGGCGAGGTCGAGGTTGGTTGGTGTTGTGTATATTGTTGTTGGTTTTGCTGCTGCTGCTGCTGATGCTGCTGCTGTGCATAGACGCCATTTTGCATATTCGCCTGTGGCTGCTGATTCGCAACGTGAAACGCACTCGTTCTCGGCGAGCTCATGGCCGTCGACGGCGACGACGCCGGCTGCGTCCCCGGCAGCGGCAGCACGCGGTCGGGCATGGTGGCCGCCGCGGCCGCCGAGACGGCCGACTTGGAAATGGGCGGCAGCTGGCGGATGGCGCGCGGGATGGGGTCTTTACCGTCGTCCATGGACCCTTCGCTGACAATGGGCAGGGATTTTGGGTCGCGCGAGAACTTTTCCAGGGCGTCGGCCCAGCGGGCCGCCAGGGGCCAGACCTGCTTGCACTCGTTGAGGATGGTGACGGTGCGCTGGAGCATCATGGGGCCGTCGCGGGCGATGCTGGCGTCTGGGCAGACTGTGGCATGTGTTAGTGAGAATGGTTGAGGTTGGAGGAGAGGAGGAAGAAGGGCGATGGAAGTGGGGGAAACGAACTGTTTGGGTATTTGCAGAGATAGGTTGAGAA
Source organism: Lecanicillium sp. MT-2017a (assembly GCA_003056585.1). Classification (NCBI taxonomy): domain Eukaryota; kingdom Fungi; phylum Ascomycota; class Sordariomycetes; order Hypocreales; family Cordycipitaceae; genus Lecanicillium; species Lecanicillium sp. MT-2017a. The sequence goes on from PXYN01000409.1 coordinate 230,918, forward strand.
GAGACCGCAGCTGTAGACGCAAAAGGCGGCGATTTGTGCGCCGACGCTCTCGTCTGGGGTGCGGTCGGTGAATTGGGCGTCTACTTGCTCGTAGAGGTCACGCACGCTGCGGAAGAGGTCCGAGGAGAGGGTGTTGAAGAAGGATTGCTGCTGGGCGTCTTTGGTGTCGCGTTTTAAGACACTGTGAGGAACATGTTAGTGATGCTGAGCTTGAGAGAAGTTATGGATAGACATACTCTATTAGGTATGGGCGGCGTAGAACAATATTGCATAGCCTAGTCATCATCGTCACGCAGAGATATGCCTGAGTTGGCTGTTAGCTGATGATGTGTAATTTTGAGATGGGTTAATGCAGTCGGAACATACCAAGTCTTGGCCTTCGGCCTTGTACCCCTTGAGCAGAAACAAGCTAAACATGTGCTCATGGGGCAGCGAGTTCTCCCAGTCGCGCAGCCGCTTGACCATTTGCGAAAACTGGCTCGTCGGCTCCCACGGCCGCGGGCTACGGCCGTACGTCACTGCCCGCCGGCCGACGATGCCCCAGAGGTGGTGGACTTGCATCAGCGACGCAAACAGCGAGCGGTTCGGGTCGTTGATGAGCTCTGGGTTGTCAATGGCCGGCTGCGTCCCCTCCAGCGCCGCGCGGGACTTGGGTTCGCGACCGTGTGCAAAGTCTTCCTCGTCGCAGGGAAGGAGGGCGGTAATGTCGGATGCGCCTAGGGACACGGGCGAGAGGGGCCCGGAGTGAAGGCTGTCTTGGCTGTGTAGCATCCACTGCGCTGAGTGTTAGGCGCTGCTTGCTTTGTTATGAAGCTGCGGCTTTACGTACCAGAGTTCGTCGGGCGGATTCGGCTCGCATTATCATGTCGGGGTTTGTGCTCTGTATTTGATATGTTTCCTCGCGGTGTAGCATCATGAGCGTGGCCATGCGTGTAGCGATTCCCATGTTAATCTAGGTTCGTTAGCGACAGGCTGCTATAAGAATGATGAAGTGAACGTACGTAGCTCTTATTACGCATACCACTTCCTTGTTGCGCAATGCTCAGCAGGTAGAAAGCCTGGCACTTTTCCAGCGTAGGCTCAGAGTATACCTCCGCCAGCGTCAGCTGCGACGCCCTTTCCATAAAATATTCGGCCGCCGAGACGCCGCTGCTGAACCTAGCGCGCAGCGCCGGGCTCAGTCTCGCCGAGATGCTGAGGATGCTGAGCAGCAGAAAGACATTGGCGGAGCGGTGATCCCGGAGGAGCCGCTCTGGATACTGCTGCTTCGGGATAAAGCCCAGCTGAAAGTAGTACTTTGTGAAGCGGTTGACGCCATCCACCAGGTCGAAGAGCGGCGGCAGGTTTGCCCAGGGGTCTGCGGCAGAGGCGGGAGCGACGAGGCCGCTGGACGGGGCGGGATTGCGACGAGCCTTGGTGCTGGAGCCCGGCTTGCGGTCTTGCCTGGTGCGAGGGTGTCTGTACTCGCGGTCATGGTCTGGTTGGCCTCTTGTAGGGAAGATGCTGATTGAGACTGGTCAGTATGCTGTTTCTCCTGCTGTACGGATTGATGAAGAGATATGAAAACTTGTCTCACTCACCATTCTTCCGCCGGAATACCAGCTTCACCGCAGGATTTACACGGTGGTGTCGCCTTGTCGTGTACACATTTGCTCCTCATCCGGCGACACCTAAGAAAGGTACATTAGCTTTTGTGTTGCGTGTCTTGTAGCCCAAAAAGTAACATACCTTTTACACGCAATGGGCGCGCGGCGTTTGATACCGGCAGCCGGTGCATCACCCGTATTACCACCAGGCGAAGCTCCCGTCGCAGACCCGGCACTGGATCCCATCCCGGGCGCCGTCAGTGACGACCCGGGACCATCCATGATGAGAACTAAAAACCGCCCACCCGTGTAAGTCGATATCCGCAGAGCACAGCCGGTGCTATCCAGTCAGCCAGTGTGGTGACACACACAAATGGGGGCCGTCTGAGCTGAACCACCCCAGCGGGTCGCGGAACTTGTGTGTGTGGTGGTGCGTGGTGGTGGTAGTGGTTTGCTTTCCCTTCGTTTTGCCTGCCGGGGCGAGCGAGAATTGGGGGCGGGCGGCGGCAGGCAGTTGCGTGTGTGCTGGCAGCGCCAGACCCGGGCTGAAACTGGGGTACGCTGGCCTGGGCAGGATTGCAGGGATGCTGCTGCGCAGTGTCTAAAATTGAAAGCAAGCAGCGCCTGACAGGTCCCTCACTCGAATGGGCTTTTGACGGCCCTTTCTTCTGTCCTCTTGACGCAAAACCCAAGCGGCACGGCGAGGCAATTCCTTGGGGGAGAGAGAGAGGGAGATACCGGACTCGCCTGACCGTCAGCGTCGCATCTGCATGTAATTTCTGGTGAGGGCAATGTGCTCCGGAGAGATTTGTCACGTGATGCCCGGCTTTGGTAGCCGACTTATTCTCGGTTGGGCGGGTCGCGGGTCGAGGTGTGTGGCGCCGCAAAGCCATTGCCGCTGTGGACGCTGAGTACAGGCGAGAGCCGCTGCCATTTCGCACTGCGGTTTTCGAACAACGCCACTAACAAAGACAAGGTCGTCTTGAACTCTTTACTGCATTGTTCTCCTGACTGAAATATTTCGTTTATTTCTTCTAATTATTTGACCCTTCTACCCCTTCAATTCCTTCCTTTATATTTCCCAACAAGCGTGTCTGTACAATGAGCGACATACTGAAGCTCTCTTCTAGGGCCAGCGTCTCATTGGAAGGCACCTTGCCGCCGGACTGAAAAGTTTCCAAGTTGCTATTTCTATTTGCTGACTTGCGACCATTCGAACACGCTGGTCTTTGGCTTCCACGCTGCCTACAACCAGATGTCTCCCGTATGGCGTAGACCGTCTCATTTGCTGGCCGTCGCAAGTTCGTATGTGTAATATGAGTTGTTCCATTGTCCTTTAGTTGAGCTGGGAAAGAGCCGTTTTCATCCTGTGTCGTATTAGTATTGACAGGCAAAAGTTCCTGGTCTTCTACGCACCTTTTTAAGCCCTCCGTGACTGTTGCCGCGTCGTGCGTATACACGAATCGGAACCATCCCGGCTTCGATGAGTGTTCTTCCTTGGGATGAACAAACACGCCTGCTGCCTGCAGCGTTTTCGCCAACGCAAATTCAGAGTTCTGTTCTCCGTCAAGATCCTTGGGGAGATATGGTGACAGATCCATCCAGACGAAGAAGCCGGCGTTGGAGCCCCCGAGGTAGCTGACTCCCATCTCCTGCAGGCCGCTCGTCGCGTGCCTGTAGGCTGCCGCAAGTTTGCCGCGCATCGACTCCACGTGAGACCGACACCATTCTCGATCTTCTAGCAGAGCATTGGCAATCGCTATAGCCGGTCCTGACGGGTTGTGGAAACGAGTAATGGTGTTAAGAGCCTGCAAAATGGGTTGGTTGCGAGACACAATTGCGCCGACCTTCATGCCTCCCAGTCCAAAGTCCTTGGAGAAGCCATATTCAACATGAAGTAGCTCCGGGTCAATGATGCCGGCGGGATTAATGGAGAGGGCGGATGTAAACGGTGTGGCGTCTGGCTCACCAGAGTCAAAGACGGAGCAGGCATAGATTTCGTCGCTGATAAGGTGGATTTGGTGCTTCTCGCAGAGCTTCATTATGTTGATGAGCGTATTCCGGGGGTAGCATTTGCCTATGACAACATTCAGTACATGTTTAACTTGGCGTTATTGGAGATGGACTTACCCAGTGGGTTGTTGGGGTTGACTATCAAAATAGCCTTGATTGGGACGCCGGAAGCCGCTGATTCCACGATAGCACGTTCATACTTGTCGGAAACGTCCTCGTCAAGACAGTTTTCCGCGTCAGTATCTGCATATACCACCTTGACCCCGGCTCGATTTGTAAAATCCAATTCAAACCGGCCATATATGGGGCGGCTGACAAGAATACCGTCGCCTTCCTCAGCAAGAGCCCACGACAGCATGTCGTGCAGAGCGGTGCAAGCTCCAACGCTCTTTATCTGTTCAGGAAGTATGGGCTCATACGGCTGCAGGTACTCATTTAAATGAGTCGCCAAAAGAGACGGGAAGCGTGTTCCACCAGCCACGCTCCAGCCATACATGAAGTGCTCCTTTTCGAATGTCACCTGCTCCCGTTGTTAGTGACGCCAATCTACACACAAAGGCCTGGGTGCTGCACACCTTGCTGTTGACGTAGTTCCGGACATCGTCAATAATCAATTGCTACTTCAAATCAGCACTGCAAGTTCACGACACATGGCACTGGTCCTTTCACGCACGTTTTCGGCTAGAGCAAACGAAATCATGCCTTCTGGGTTCGTCTGCGCGTCATATGTGTGCTTGGCTGCCATTTTCCATGGCTCGCCCATGCGAGCCACCGTCACGGCGCTGCGATTGGAAGTTTTGCCCGCCATTTCAATGTGTAGATGGAGAGTTGAAAAGGGAGAAATCGCGACATCGTTCATCGCGGGCGGAGACGGCATCACGCGCGCACATTGGGCGACCCTGGGCATGCGGGACGCTTGGAGCGGGACGTGTGGAGAGAAGGCGCGCACGACAACGTTCAGGCTGCGTCTACGCTCTCACAGTGACTAACAGAATGAGCAGCCCGAAAACTAGCTCTCGAACATCAATCGAGTCATATTAGATAGGCGAGGTAGTTTATAGGTCGGGCATGGGCATGCAAGGCACAAAACGCGTGTCTTTGGGGGCGTGCTGCCGTGCGCCAGCCTACCTAGCCTCGCCGTGCACCGTGATGTCCTGGTGAGCATGTTACTAAATTGGCATATTCCCCATAGATTCAACGAATGAGCGCTCGACACACGGGCAACGAAGAAACGGCCGATAGGCATTAGCTCTACCCAGTAGGCTCGATTAGCCTGGAGTTCGGCCAGGATAGCCGTGTTCAAGTGGCATTGACAGAATTATGGCCTGCCCAGAGGCGCCGATGGCATATCTTTGGACGGTTAAGCATGCATACAATGAATATTTCTAGGTGCTTGCATTGGCTAGCGTTTGATGCATGGACTCCTTCATAAATAGCTGCTACGATGGTACTTCAATTGAAAATAATGCTCTTCGCTGTCCTGCCAGTTTTGCTACGCCCCAGTGACAGTTCATTGTGATATACCGGGACCCAAGCTCCTGGCTGAAATATGATGCGTATCTTTATACAGCTTCTTTACAGCTTACCTTACTGTGTTTGGCATTTTGCAATTGGCTACCTGGTCAGCTTCTTGCCGTTTGCTGCCCAGTGGTCGCCTGTTCTGCCAGCTGTCGGATGGAAATATCCGCATCACCCACCAGGCCGACAGCTGGCAGACAGTTGGTAGACAGCTGTAAATTGATATCCTATTCAGACAAAAGCGGCTGCAAACGCCTGCTAAAACCACTTCGACGCGAACAGACGCGACTCCCCGTGATTTTCAGTTTTCCACTCACCAACACTCAAGTCTCGTACAAAGGTCGGCTTTCATTCAAAACTCTTACAAAGGGCATGGAACTGCCAATTATCGATATCGTCGTTATTTTGCCACTGATTTAAATTTATTTTATTCTTTTTATGAGCGGTTCTTTGGAGACGGTGAAGTGCACGCGTAATGTTCTGGAGTCACCAAAGTACGCCATTCAACTGTGAGATGTGAAGCCGACTAACAGATGTGCAAGTTCTCTCGAGCACGCAATGTGGCGTTGCAACTATATGGTACATCGCTCTCTTTGTCCTTTGACATTCCATCGGCAGCTAATACTATGAAACCATATAGGCTTGTTGCAACTGTGGGAAAGGGACAACAAAAAAGAGTAACAAAGAGAGCAATCCAAGATGTCAACGTCCCGAGGGCTTGCGAAAAGATCTTGGACCCGGGCGCTCCGCTGGCCCTGCGGCTGCAAGGCAGTCTCCTCTATGGCGTTTCGCGAGTCTTTTTGCAACAATGCGGCTATGTCTTGTCTGATGCTGAAAAGACGCAGTCCGACATGATGACTTTTTTCCGTCTCATGCAAACCTCAGCGCTCGATCCTCAAGCGGGCAAAACAAAGCAAGTAGACAGGACGAATTTCTTTGACATCGATATTAATTCACCACAGGCGCCGAAATATTACTTTACAAGACGATCCAAATTTCGACCCTATGAGCCAGCTGCCACCTCTTGATCTTGGTGGAAACCTCGACTGGTTGGCTATTCCAAGTCAAGAATCCGCCACCAAGTTCTCGCAAATGACACCACTGCACAGTCTATCAAACAGGTTCAGCACAAACGACCCGCATGCAACGTATATGAATCTTGATATTCCGTCTTCGTCGCACTCTGCTGGCACTTTTCGACTTCCATCTGACTTGGGACGCCACAGTTCACCTTTTGCGAAGCACAGCCAGCACCAGGACGAAATGCCCGACTTTGTTCCATTTAAGCATGATGAAATCGACCCAATTGCTGGCATTGGACTCGAATTTGACGGCGACGGAAATTTGATTGACATTATCGAGCCAGATCAAGAATTGCCGCCATTGTTTGACGATGGCGCGCAATCAAGCCTGCATTCTCAAAACAAGAATGCACAACACAAGTCGCGATTGAAAGCGCAGGACGACGATGCTGCTCTGGTTTTGGGAGAAGAACAAGTGTTGCCAGATGCTGAAGCATTACCGCACCCGACAGCTGCCAAGCAGAGCATCTCTTCCGAAACGGGCAGAACGCAAACGACGACGACAACCGAGACCACGATAGCCACTGCTCATGCAAAGCGACGACCTCTTCCAAAAAGACCCCGCATGATTGATAATGAAAATCGCATTCCTCGAAGAGACTTCCAAGAATGGTCTGACAACTATGCTGAGAATATGCTCTCAGCCAGAAAGAGGCACCGCGCCACGACCGCTTCTCAGGCCAGAAACAATGCCGAGTCTTTCTTGTTTACAAACGGAATCGCAGACGTGGGACTGGTTTATAAACTCGCCGGTTTTGACCATCCTCTCTCGTCTGAGTTTTGTGGAACGTATTTCAGTGCTCATATTCAAGGCGTAGAGCCAGAGTTCATCGACGACGTACCCAAAGCTCGTCGCCGCAAGTCTGACGAAGCATTCGACGATGAGAAGGAAGCTGACCAAATTCGAAACACTCGACAGAAGACTGAAGAACCAGCTGAAACCGGCCGAGGTGCCCAGTCTCAAGATTTTCATCAAGCGATCTTTGGTGATAATTATATCCCCGAGTTTGGTATGGATGCTGCTCAACCCTTGGAAGATCACCACTCCTCCTCCCTCATGCCATGGAGCAGGCAGGGTTCTGCCGTGCCTGGCTCCTCGGTTCGAGGACCTGGAAGTGCACAGAAGCCACCTGCAGCACCCAGTCCCCTCTTCCACGCAAACCTCACGTTTGGCGGTTCCATCGAGCGTCACAGCGATCCAGTAGGTGGAGGTGAGGGCGGCGACCTGCTGTCCCTGGACTCATCCTTGGATATCGAGCCATTACCGCTTGACTTCGATGCCGCATACGCAGGACTCGATACAGCAAGCCAAGACTTTCTCGGCTACGCAGTGAAGAGAATACTGGCAGAGGAACCAAGTGAAGAGCCAGAGCAGGAAAATCGACGTTGGATCGACTTTGCCAACCTCGCGAACCCTGAGAGGCATAGCAAGGCCATCGCCGCACAGGCATTCATGCACATCTTGTCTCTTGCGACCAAGGGTGCCATTTCTGTCAGCCAGGAAAGCGAAGAAAGCATGCAACCATTTGGGCCTATTCGTATTGGCGTCGATGTTTCTTCTACTGGAGACCAGGACATTGAAATGCACTAAAGGGAACTTTTTTATTTACACTTGGCGTTTTATCTTGCTCTTTCTTTTTCGGGTTACAGTATATTAGTAGTTAAACTGGCATGGATGGAAATTGTTACGGCTCGGAGATTAGATTCTATGGCTTATATTTGCGGGTTTACTCTACTCCTAGTTTGGGATTTACACGGATGGCATACACAATATTCAAGGAATAGGTCAAGAGATAATGGGCATCTTCATTTCCGGGATGGATATGGCGGCGGACATGGCTTTGATAGTTTGGGAATGGGACAGACATGGACATGAAGACAGTTAAATGAAATGGAAATCCCAAATATTGATTCTTTATTCGTAATTCATACATATTTACAGATATTATTTGTATGTGGCTGTCTAATCAAACACGTCATCGTCGTCAACTACGCCCTCTCGGTCGTCAAACACGAGGTACTCGACACCCTCTGCGTTTGCTTCCTGACCCATCGCCATATCCCAGGCTTGGCGCACAGGATCCAGCGTAGAGTCGTTGAACGCAAGGTCAAGCAGTGGCAGCCCAAAGGTAGCAACATTGCCGCCTTCTGTGTCCAACGAAGCTGCCTTGGCACCGCGCTGCTCGTAGTAGAGCTGGTACAGTACCGTGGCAGGCTCAGCATCGCCGGCTGTGGCTGTGAGCAGAGAGGACAGCGCAGACGAGAGAAGAGACTTGGACGCCGGGCCGGCAACTGTGCTGAGGTATACGACACCTATTGACGAGCAGATTAGTAAAAAAGCTCGCAGACTTCTTTTGAGTATGTAAAAAAAGAGGTGGGTATTGATGTGTATCAGGTTGTCAGAAGATTAATCGTCATTGTAGTCAGACAATGTAGATAAGTATTCGTTTTTCGTGATTCATCAGGACACATGGGTAGAGCAGGAACAAATTGTAGAAAGAAAGTATTCAACTTACATTGTCCATTGGGGCATTCACCAGCGTCGCTCGAGTGAACCATGGCGTAGATGGGGAACTCAGACGCCACGCCTTCACTTGGTATTGAGCCCGCTGGGAATGCCACCACTCCGACTGATGGCGTGGGTGCGCCCTCAACTACGACTTCAAACACCGATGGCAACGGTGCACCGACGACAGCAGTAAGCCGGCTCAGCTTCAGATTGCCGTCAGACGCCGACTCTGCGCCCTTGAACAGACTCTTTGCCCGAATCGTATTATCATCCGAGAGTGATATCTGCAAGCTCGGCGAGTCGGCACCCGCATCAGCAACTCGTTGAACATCCTTGATGCCGGTTCCAAGCATGTAAACGGCGCCACCGACAGCGCACGCACGGCAGCCCACTTGGGCTACTTCGGACAGGCCGCCCCATTTCGGGTAGACGGCGGCAAAGCCAGCCCCAAAGACACCCATGGAGCTCAGATGGCGGCTGATGGCGGCGAGGCCATCGCGCACAGATATCGAGCCATCAAGGCTGAGCGTCAGCGTAATGACATACGACCGCAGAGACTCGTCGAGTTTGAACTCGGACGCCAAGAAGCTGTCCAGAGGTTCGTCGGCACGCGCCTGCCACAGCTCTATCTGTGGCTCGGCTTGGTAGTCGAGGACAAACTTGAGGAACTTCATGAGCGACCGCTTCGCCCGGACGGGGATCGCCGTGTTTGAAAACACATCCTCGCGCGTGGAGGGGATGCGGGACAGAGTCGGCGGGACCGCGGCGTCCGACGACTGTTGGTAGATGTAGAATGAACCAACAGCTAGAAACTCTATTTGTCGAAACGCCTTGGACGAGACGAGCTTAGTGAGCAGGTCAGACCGCGCGTGAATCAGCTGCGGCGCCAGGGCCAGGCTGTAGGCTCGCGTGGACGTGAGCTCGCCAGACCTGGTTACCTCGGCGGCAGAAAAGACGGCATCCGGTGAACCGTTTGCGTGCTTCTCCGCCCACTCGTCCGCCTCTCGGAGGGTAAATGCCGCCTCTGACCCGCCATAGCAGCCTTCGGCATCGACGTGGATAATCTTCTTGTCTGAACGCGAGAGAGCCCTGTACAGCAGGCACGCGCAAGCTTCGGGTCAGTCAAAAGAGGCAAAAACTGGGAGCATTGCGCTGATGGAATCCACGCTTACAGGGCCAGGATGGACTGTTGCAGTCCCGTGCCGCTGATCACTACATCCCAATCTGTTTCTGAGAGGGATTCCATGCTGCGCCGTTGTGCGTCTTGGGGGAGGTGTGGAGGTGGATGGAAGAGAAAGCCGGGCGCAGAAAAAAAATTGGAGGAAGAGGTCAGTTTAGGCGGTGGGCTTTGGGGCAGAATTGCAGTGGGGCTGGCACCTGTGAGCGCAGTGCAGCCAGCACCTAATAAAATGGTGCAGCTCCGTGGTGGGACTTTTTTTTGCCTTCTCTTCTTCTGCATCCCGCTCGCCTCAGATAACTTTCCTCGCGGCGTCGACGGTGCGTGGTTACACGCGCCCATGGCGTTGCGGCTTCAATTTGAACAGAGTGGTAGAGCAATCTGTCTTCTGGTATCTACCGCCCTAGAATAACGTCTGAAAGGGTGGCTCGAATAGTTTGACACATTTCATCACAAGTAGCCCAAGTAACCGCATGGCGCCATTGGATGCTGCATTTCACGTATTGGAAGTAATCCATGCTCGAATTGGGGTATCATGTCCTGTATTTCATTGCTGTGTTATGGTACACCGTCTACTCTAGTCTATGCTTTGGCCGCCTTCATCGCACTCGCAAAGCCCTGCCATCTTGACTCTGCCCACCCGAGAAACTGTTTTGAACGCAGGTGCTTTGGCGACAGGATTGTGCCGCCGTGCTTTGAGATGGACAGTATTTTCGTACCGCCTTGTGAACAGTCGACGACTATCGTAACGCTTTCGTCGCACAGTGTCTCCTCCAGCGTATCTGGGTCTACCAGCAGCCAGTACTTGCCCTCGGTAGGCCGGTCCGTCTCCTTCCCAGTAAAGACGGAGGCGGTGCAAGATATCGGTAGCCCGCTGACGCTGAGCGGTTTGGGATCGTTTCTCGAGCACACTACTAGTTCGCGGTCCGGATCATACCTGGCCTGCGGCAGTTTTGTGTCTCGCAGCGCGGCCAGCGTGGCGGCCCAGGCAGCGTCAAACGGATTCCCATCAAACGAGATGAAGAATATGTCGATATATAGAACCCAGTAGGCAACGACCTTGCTCTCCGGGTGGGCGAACTCATCATCCTCCTCGTCTTCATGCTGATCCATTCGGTCGTCGTCGGCGCCAGCCAGCGCGTCTTCCGGCGTGGTGTGCCATATCCTCAAGTCTGCGGCGTCGAGCAGTTTTGAGCTGTGCAATAGAGAGTAAACGCGCGTGCTGAGAGTCTGCGCAAGAGTCGTAGGCGGACCACCGGGCAGAAATTGGGGCGATGATCCCGTCGCCAGCTCGATATTGGGCACAAGCAAGTCGTAGTCCTTCAACTCAGACTCGGTGTTGGCGGCGCGGTAGTTGGGAATGTTGGAGGTCTGGATGGTCTCGGCTCGCACGCCGCAGATGACCGTCGTGTCGCCCACACGAACCAGTGAGCTTCCGTGCGCATGTGACAGGCTCGATAAGTTGACGCTCGGCTCGCGCACCTGCTCTGGCGATCGGCCGTTGCTTCGCGCTGGCGGAACGTCGTCGTTGGACGGCTCGAGGTTGGCGAGCAGGTAGGGATGGGGCGAAAGTTTTGCAAAGGTGGCGCGGGACAGGCCGGCTTCGGGCGCCATTGTTGCGGTAATGCAAGCCTTGGCGTATGTTCCAATGGAGGACGATTTCAGCACAAGAGTTGTGTTCGGATTGTTGGCGTCGCCGGGCTGCGTTTGCAAAAAAAAAAATGTTTCGTTGGTCGTGGAGGTTCTCCAAGCTTGAAAAGTTGATGGCCCGTCTCACGGCCAGAACTTGGCAGTCTCCGCTTTAAAGACCTGTCCGAAATAGGCAACATGTTGACGGTGTAAAGCATGGAAGCACTCGAGAAATATGTCGCTGTAAAATAAATAGAAGAGCAATTTAATGTCCCAATTAGCAATTTCATTGTTTTATTCTAGCCATTATAGGTTACAAACTTGGCCAAGGTATCATAATTATCGTTATCGCGGAGCAGTAAAACCCCTCCCTCTCCAGCAACATTCTGCCGCCTTCATCCTCTCCCTACCTCTGTTAACAAGTTCCTCATATATCATATAACTAAACTTTCGGCACAGATGTCACATTTTCCACAGTCACCTGCTCTGCCGGCTTGCGCCTCCGCAGTTTCATGCAACAGTGCCAAAATAGATAGCCAATCACGCCCACCGCGACCGCCACGCCAACGACAATGCCCGCGATGGCCTTGGGCGCAAGAACGACCACAACAGTACGTCCTCCTCCGCCTCCGCTACCCCCGCTATTCCCTGTGATGGTCGCGGTCGGAGTCCTGGTAACACTCTGTGGTAGGCTGGTAATGCTTTTGTCGGCAATGTTGAGCACCGGGGCAGATTCGGGTGTAAAGTACGGCAGCTGGAGCGCGTTCCAGGAGACAAAGTATCCGCGATCATAGGCCGTGAACGAAGACTTGTTGGTTGTAAACATTGATGAGCTTTCACTGAGAAAGTCGAAAGAGGTGACCGTTATGACAGTCTCGGTTGAGACAAAGCTCCCACACATAGGTTGCTTGTCCCAATCTTCGTTGTAGTCGGCTCGTGTGAAACCCCTTGAGGTGCCAAGTTGTCAGAAATGAATTCTTGCAGCCGCCATGGCTTTTGCAAACTTACGGAGGGCAGCACCAGGCGTGCGTCCTTGAAACTACCATGCTGTGCGATGTCCTCTCGGCGGTGTCATAGGAGTAGTACGTGTCGCCGTATGCCGTCGGGACTCGCGTGCCGACAGTTGAATAGCCTTCCGGACAGACGCCGACGGCGTACCGCGGGTTGTCTCCCCTAGCTCCTGCAAAATGAAAGGCTGTGCTATCGAGTATAGTTGGCCGGTTGTGATCGCTGCAGTTCAAGGTGATGCCGGGGTAGAGCTCGCTGTCCCACATGATTATGCCGGTGCTCCAAATATAGTCTCTATCGCCGGTAAGGGATCGACCAGTACATTCTGGGGCAGGTGTAAACACAGTCGTCATGTACGGCAAGGTCCTGCTGAACTCGGTAACCGGAAATAGCTTTGAGCTTTCCACGCTAAAGGTCGGTGTCGCTTGAGCCATTGTGACGGCTATTCTACTTCGGAGTGTGTATGTATCCTGTGCGTTGTTTTCGTCGACAAGCTTTTTAGGGTCCTAAGTTACTGCCAGTACTACTGTTTCGAAGCACAGAGGTAGCCGTATGAATGGGCATAGACAACGCCGTCGATTCGGTCAGATGTCGCCGTCACTACCAAGCGCCGTGATAGTCGGGGAGCCTCAAAAACAGCATGAATGCTAAAATGGATTTCTTTGCACTTTTTTAAGGCTATAGTCGCGTGGCGCTCCTGGAATGAGGCTACCTCTCAGCCCCAGACCAAAATGCCTCCTTGTCATGAGTGCTTGCGGCTGAATTCGCCTAGCGATTCAGCCCCGGGGACACTCAAAGCGGTCTAGATGGCACAGTTGTAGCACCGAATAGTGCGCCATTGCCGAGGTTAATTTTCCGTCTAAAAGCCGCGCCAGCTTTATTTGCGCTGCTGAAAAGTCAGCAAGGAACATAACTTCAGCACTTCGGCGCCGGGCCATGACGCACCAATCAATAGCCCTTCATGTTGGACTGTCCTGAATTATATTAGAAAGTTTTGCCTACTATATCTCTAGCCATACAAACCTCTTGTATGAATGTCCCAAAACGAGGTTCCTGAGTACGGTGCGATTTGCTTGTGTTGGGAAGACTTGCGTGGGCACCAAGGCTTTGGCTGAAGCCAGCACCACATCTGAGCACCATGACATAGCTCTCTCAGAACAGCGTGGCTTCACCACTCATCTAAAGTATATTGGGTAACTCTGAGTGGCTGAATACATATGCTTCTTGTCAATGGGGATATCTTTTACTTTCAATTTTTATCGGAGTATCACCTTCCGCCATATTAAGAACCATTGCCAGCAGGGCAAGTGTCGAACCGTGCTTACTGCGCAAAGACTTACCATACGGCAAGCTGTTATTCCTCTTCCTACTTTTCGATCCTTTAAAAGGGCCTGCTTTGTTGCCTTTCGGTGCCGAAAGAGCCCTTCCTCCACAGCTTCGTGGCTGTCGCAAAGAACAAGCGCCTGTAGGTGTGTACGCAGCATATGTTACCAGCAACAACCAACAGACAATTACAAAATTGATTTGGTCAGAACTTAATCGCAATACTGATACTACGGCGGAATACCACTGTTTACGCGGTTGCCTTTCAGACACTCTATGTGGCGCTGTTTCATTTCGTAGCCGAGTTCGATTGGCTCTCAACATGCGGCAGGTCTTGTTTGCTGGCTTACAAGATGCACTCATCACATGGCGCCTATTACAAATGCTTCACTGGTCCTTTCTGTCACAAGTACATGGTTCATGACAGCAACATTGTTTTACCGAGACTCGACTTGATAAAAAAAAATATTGTATGAACCAGGGCTAACTTGGCCCAATTATATACCCTTGCTGGTGCATCAAACAATGTGACGGCGGCAGCAAATCAGACGCCGCCGTTTGCCGCCCGTTGCACTAGCCCCGGCGCCGGCGTCGCTCACCCGCATCCACCGAATCACACTTTGTGATGCAATCCCGGTCTTCCATTCGACAGAAGGTGCAGCCCCTACAAGAACTGCGCGCCCTTGCCTTTCTCTGGCAAACTTGTTGGTGTCGCTCTCTGAGAGGGTGATGGTAATGCCCGTATTTCCGCACCGGGTGCCGCAAGCCTCATCACCGAGGAGCTGCATAACCCTCGGATGCGGTTTGACTCAAGTGGAAGACAACATGAAGCATCGCCAGACGCGGCAACTACTCGTACACAAAGCAGGGGCACTACGTGACGTTCCACAGACAGTATACTCACACTGCATTGACGTCCAACTCCTTCGACCTTGCTAGCCCTCCACGGTTGCTCTACGAGGTACGAGTAGCATACAGTACACTACCTCCGCGGAGCCTTTTGTATTTCCTGCAGCAATGGTTTAGTAGGCCCAGTTCGATCGTTGATCCCTCCCCGCTAGACACTATCGACAGCATGCAGTATGGAACGGCTCCCAAGGGGGCCGGTCAAAACTCCCCGCTCCCATCTGCAGGTCGCCGCCACCAATGCAACCACGCGCCCACACCCTCCATCCAATCTAACCTGGCCCTTGCGGTGTGATGGCCAGCTCCTCCACTACCCAGCCAATCTGGTTGCACAGCGAGCCGCTGAGCCCAACGCCTTTTCACAGCAACCTGCATGTCTGGGCTTGCCTTACCTGGCCAGTAATGCTGGCCCCAACTCGCATTAGGCGTCACCTTGCACCAACGCCGCTTGCCCCCAAATGCAGTCGACTAGCATGGGGTCCGATCTCTTAGGAGGCCCCTCATTTGGCTCTCAATCCCATATATTGCCAAGCTGCCTCTCACAGCTTGGCCCCCACAGTCTGTTCTCCTTCATCGTTGCGTTCTGTGTCTAATACTTGGTCGCTGTTTATGCGGCCCATGTATCAGCTTCGTTCTGCATGAGGGATCAGGTATTCCTCAGCATCTAGGGCTGCTGATCACTGCATTGTGACATTTGATCGCCTTTCAGTCGAACATATTTATCAGCATACAGTACGCCGTTCACAGTCATCAAATGACATAGCGACCAACGAGTTGGCGTCAAGTCCCTCGCAGCTTGCTGCTGTTCTGCGTCCATATACTACAAATCGTTCGCGTTGTTCGCTGGTCGACATGGCTCCCCATCTCCAGCCCGTTGTCCGCTCGCTGGCTGAATTCGCCTCACAAGCATTCTCCAATGTAGTAAAACGAATCGATATACCATTGACACCCTTGAGTCCACCCGGTCTTGTCCAGGCCAATGTCGTCGACCCTTGGAAAAAGTCTGGCAAATATGGTCTAGGCTGGACTTATTTCTCCGCGGCGCTTGTGTTATCCGTCTTTATCGTCCGTATTTGGCATTACTGGCAAGACAAAATACGACAGGCCATTTATAAGCAAGAGCTCAAGGAACATTATCAGAACACGTACAATATCGATTCCGATCTATTCCTCGCCGCTCTTCGAACAGGCCAGGGACAGCAATTCTTCCCTGAAGCGCCTAACACGGGCGAGAAACAGTTTCGGCCAAAGGCGCACTTTTCCTCAGTCGGCTTCATCAATGATACCTTGGCGTTGTTTAGATGGGTGTTTTACCGACCGATCCCGGACCTTGCCATTGGTCGATACCGCTTTACATTCTCGTCACTGGCGGTGTTGATGTGCTCCTTTATTGCCGTGGTATTCGTGACACTTTACTGCTTCCTACAGCAGCCACTGTACTGGCAAAGCATTCAATTCGGCTCGCCCCCAGTGGCTATTCGATCGGGCATGATTGCTGTGGCTCTTACCCCCTGGATCATTGCGACGAGTATGAAGGCGAATATTCTTACCGCGATCATTGGCATCGGGCCGGAACGTCTCAATGTCTTCCACAGGTGGTTGGGATACCTGTGTCTATTTCTATCTCTCGTACACATGGTTCCCTTTTACATACAGCCTGTTTGGGAAGACGGCGGTATGAAAGTCTTTGACAAGCTTTTTCCTGATGGAAGTGGCATGATCTACGGTACTGGAATTGCGTGCATTGTACCGCTGATGTGGTTATGCGTCGCTTCTCTGCCTCTGATCCGACGACTAGCATACGAAGCGTTTGTGTTGCTTCATGTCCCTGCTGGCGTTGTCTACACGGGTATGCTCTTCTGGCATACGAAGAATTACCTCATGTCTTGGAGCTACCTGTACGTCACTGTGGGCATTTGGGCTTTCTGCTACCTAATGAGGTTCTTCAACCTCAATTGGGTCCGTCCTTGGAGGCTGTCGTTTTTAGTTGGCGATGAGGCCGCCGTGACCCTCATGGCAGATAACTGCATCAAGATTACCATCCCAACGCAAATGCGTTGGAAGCCAGGCCAATACGTCTATCTCCGCATGCCTGCAATTTCTGTCTTCCAAAACCACCCCTTCACAGTGTCGTCTCTTTGCAGCGAAGATTTCCCATCAGAATATGGCGAAGATTACCGAGACTGCGTGCTGGTTTTTCGACCATACGGCGGCTTCACGAAGAAGGTATTGAACATGGCTCTCGAGAAGGGTCCGTTTCATACATACCGTGCATTCCTCGATGGTCCATATGGTGGGATGCGACGCGACCTTGCAGCTTTCGATACTTGCATCCTCATCGCAGGTGGGAGCGGTATCACTTCACTGATGTCACAGCTCCTGAACCTAATCAAACGCATGCGCGACGGCAAAGCCATTACACGCAAGGTGGTCGTTGTGTGGGCAATGAAGAAGCTCGACTCTATGCAGTGGTTCCGAGATGAGCTGAGTCTATGCCGCGAGTCTGCTCCTCCAGAGAGCGTTACGTGCAAGTTCTTTGTCACGTCAGCTGTTCGAAACAGGGGAGGCGGTGGTGCGCAGATGACAGCGCCGATCAACGGCTCGAACCAGCGACAACTGAGCCACCTGCTTCACGACAGGCTCGACGGTTTCGTGGCGGGCGTGGCATCGAAACGCAACTCTGCTCTTATTCATGACGAAGCAAAGGGCGACGCAGAGGTAGAAAGGCGCCTGCGAGAAGAGAACGAGGATAGGATCACTGCCTTGCCTCCGCAAAAGTATCTACAGCCTCATCATTACCCGCCACATGCCCAAAGCCCACAAACTCTTGACAATGAGTACGAAGATGATGGCAGGCCGTTTAACTCGAATGGCTTTCCGGTCGACAAGAAACCTAACGAAGCGTCGAGCGATGGCTCCTTCCACTTCCCGCCGATCAACAAGGAGAATCCTCCACACTTCAACTACGCGCCGGCCGCTCTCAACCACGCCGCCGAAAACCAACAGCAGCACCCCATAAACCCTCCTGAACTGGCTCACCTGCGCACCACTGCCCTCCCTTCCGCTGCCCAACCACGGCCTACCTCAACGTTTGGTCCGCCCGCCGGCTTCGATTTTGGCTTCCCAGAGACGCCGACCGAGTTCCAGAAGAACCTCATGCGCTCGGCGTTTCCCATCCCACACGAGATAGACGGCGGCTGGTCGCTCGAGTATGGACGGCCCGACCTGGGCTACATGCTGAAGCAGTGGGCGACTGGCGGTACCGACGGAAGGGGCATCCTAGGCCGCAGGACGGCAGTTTTTGTATGCGGCCCGCCGGCCATGAGAGTCGGCGTGTCAAACACGGTGGCGAGGCTGCAAGCCGAAATCTGGGGCGACGATGAGCTGGAGGAGATTTTCTTGCATACGGAGAATTACGACTTGTAAAACATTACATGTACCCCAAAATAGCGTGTGCCTAGCTAGGCATCTATTTCTTTATGATAGTAATTGCCAGAAACGCGCATTCTTCTCTCATAAATCAAGGCAAAGGGAAGCAGGGCAAGATCAAACTCGCCACACTTCAGAACTGTAAAAGCACGGCCCCTTCTTTAGAGTTGGGGAATTGAAAATTCCTCTACCCGCATTCTGCTCTGCCCTGCATAAACGTGTGCTGCTGCGTGGAGCATGTAAGTCATCCTAGCGATGATGGCATACACCATCCATGCACCTTGATGGGCCGCGCCGGTGCGGGACACAGACCGGATGCGACTGCGCAACGAGGACCTTTTTGGCCAGGCGATGAATAAGAGTAAGCTGGTCGCATAGTTGCTACATCTTCTTTGTCGTTTAAGATTTCTAAAAATTCATTCTTTCTCTTTTTATTTTTAACGAGCTTTTTTTGGCGCTTTTGCATTTGTGAACCCGTTGCGTATACATCTTTGTCGCGTCCTTCGCATCGTTGCCTTACAACCAACCCCGCCATGGCAGACTGTCACGACCACGATCTCGACACAGTGGCCAAGGGCTGGTCGATAGCCATGTTCTATTCGAAAGAGCGCTTACGAAGAGTATACGAGTTGGATGACGCGCAATTAAATGCCGCCGTCAAAGAGGGAAAGTTGGTCTTGGAGACGGTATGCCTCTTTGTGCACGCCTGCATCAAGCGGGGTCAATACAAGTACGTGATTCCGATATGTTGGAGAAAGTATTTTATCGTATTTGCGCATGCTAACCGTTCTGGTGCTTCATAGGCTGCCGTTTGAGTTTTGGCGTGTTCTTCATGCTGAATACGGCATCGTCGTGTACCCATCAGCGTTGACGGAAGAAGTAGACGTACAAGGTCTGGGAATAGATGTAACGTTTACAGATGCTTACACAGGCCACATTGGTATGATTAGATTCAATTTGCAAAGTAGAAGGAGCTTTACTAACGTCTGCCGTCAGTCATGCTTGGTCGATGCCCCGATTCGTGTCACCCGCCGCCATGCCCTTTTCAATACCTGCAGGAGCCGCCACCAGTATACCAGAAATAGAGAGTACAAATACATGCAGAACAATAAAATAGATACAGTAGTGCATTTGGAGTCGGTTGGTGGTTTGGATTCGCATCTGGCTAGACAAGGCGTCGGCGGAGTGGGGTGGGAAGGCACGAGAATACGTGTCGATGATGTATGCAAACTTATGATATAAAATAAAAGAAGAAACGTGTGCGCCAATTGCATACATTAAATACCAAACCATCTCATGAGTCCACCTTTGTCCCCATTGCGCCGTCCCGATTTGCTCGCCAGACTCCCTCCTCGCCTTCGAATTCCTCTCTTTTCCACACTTCGACCTTGGACTTGCATTCTTCGAGAGTCTCTTCTCCGGCCTTCCATGCAGCGCCCCTATGCGGTGATGAGACGGCGATGAGAATGCTCTCCTCCCCAATCGGCACAGTCCCCAGCCTATGAATCATGGCGATGCCCTTGAGCCCATGCTTGGCGACCATGTCCTTGGTAATAGAAAGCATGGTCCGTAAAGCTAGCTTGTTGTATGATGTGTACTGTAGCTCCTTTACCGGCTTTCCTGCGAAGCTGTCTCTTGTGGTACCTGCCTGTTGTCAACGCGTCATGTCCGCCTTAATAATGAGCGCATTTCAGTGCATAAGGCTCACCTGCAAAGAGCACAATGGCCCCAGCCTCGGGGCTGCGCACTCTGTCCATTATATCTTGAGAGTTCAGGTGGTCATATGTCAAGGCCACATAGCATGAGCCCTCTGAGAGTTCCCATACTTCATCCGCTGCGTTGGCCATATTGTCAATACTGCGCGATGCGTCAGCGGCTAGCTAGCCTCTATCGCTGCAATACCAGGTGAGCAATGTGATATAGTGCAGCTTCAGCAATGAAGTAGTATGCTCTGGTTACAAAATGCCAGAGAAGTGATACGCAAACTGAACATGAGTCGGAGCGTCGGAGTCGGGCGATAGTGACCACGGCCCTCCACTATCACGGCCGCCACTACGGAGGGGTCCGGAGTGGCTCCGAAACCTGACTAAGCCGCATTCACGCGCCCACAAGCTTGCGACAGCTTTACCTTGCCCAAAACACAAACGGTTCCTCGTACCATACATAGTATTTACACACTTTTTGCCAAACACTCACCACGAATAGTCGCCCCTTGGCGTGCCGCCGCTATGCGCGACGACTACCAGGATCGATTCTCAGAGCAGCGGCGCGACCACGGGTCGAGGCACGCACAAGACCGACAACACCACAGCTCCCGAGACGAGCAATACACACCGCGCCAGGGTAAAGACATGACCTGAGTCGTTTGGGAGGAAACGAGAAGACAAGACACACAGAATTCGTTCATCGCATATGATGGCGAATGGCCATGCTGGACTACCTTTGAGCTCTGTTGGCTAACTTCCCTACGGGACGGCGAGATTACTCCAGATCTCCTCATCGGCAAGACGAGCACGGCGGCGGAGCTGCAGACTCGCGCAGGCAACCGATGGACACGCAGCGCGGCAGGGCGCAGGATGAATATCGCTATGATGAGCCGGACGGCAGGCAAGGCGGCAGAGACGGTGACCCCAGACGTGGTGGCAGGAGGCAGTACGACGACTATGGCCCATCCATGTACGACGAACCCAGTCGGGAGAGCGAGCCGCGCGACAGATACCGCGACGAGAGACGGTCGCCTAGAGGTCGTTCATATCGGGACGGAGACTGGCCACGCCGGCGCTCACGCTCGCCGGGTCGGCATGGACGTAGTCGCTCAAGAAGTCCTGCGAAGGATGCAGGGAAGCCGACGGATACGGTGATTCTCGAAGGCCTTCCCTTCTGTATCTCGTCGACAGAGGTTGGTTGCCCACGAATCTTTAAAGGATTGCTGTTGCAGAAGCCGCTGTTTTCGTTGCTGCTTCACGGATGAATCTGCCAGCTCTTGGGCGACAATGTTTGCCGTAGCCGCCAGAACATCATGGACTAATTGGCAACAGCTTCACGACAGTCTCTTGGACAGCTCCATCGCCTCTGAATTCCGATCCATCGATGTCCGAATTTCTTCCACAAAAGGTTTTGTTCTTCCGCAACTTGACTGCCTGGTAATTTTTCAATCTAACTCTATGACAGGAAATCGTCGCGCCTTTGTACAGTTTGAGCACGTCGACCAAGCAATGGCCTTTGTCAAAGAGCACTATCCAAAAATTCTCATCTACCTGCAGCAGTCTACTGATGAGGTACCAGACGGCCAGTTTGATGCATATGTTCACTATGCGCGGAATCGAGACGAAGGCGACACTCGTGGAAACACGGGTGATTGGGTGTGCCCTCAAGTATGTTTGAAGGCTGCGACGCTCAGAGCCGCTACTAATATACTATAGTGCGACTTTTCAAATTTCGCCACGAGGAGTAAATGCAGGAGCTGTGGCAGCTATCCTTCTGGTATGTATTGCAACCACCTGCTGAAACCCGCTCAGTCTCTTACAATCACAGGCGTCCACTGGCAACAATCCCTCACCGGCGCAGCAGACGCCGCCGACGTCGCCTCGCAAATTGTCGTGGTATACCCGCTTCCCGCCTTTGCCGACGAAGACATGCTAGCGCGCGAAATGAAGCGGCTGGAAATCGAAAAGCCAGACCCGGCAAAGGACACGGGCGCTGCCGCTGCCCCAAAGCTCAAGTCTACAGCTCCCACGAGCACAGGTGCAGGCTTCGGTGCGAAGCCGGGCTCGCTGCACCGCGTCTTCCTAATGCGCGACGCGCAGAGCGACGAGTCGTTCAAGTACGGCTTTGCCGAGTTTTGGACGCTCGAGGACGCGGCCGCGGCGGTGAAGAAGGTGCAGATGGCGCGTGCGTTCCTCATCGCGGGCACGCCCGTGACGGTGTCGACGATTCACATGGGCGTGTTCCTCCCCGAGGAGCGCGAGCTCACGCCGCTGATTGAGCGGCGCTCGTTTCACCCGCTCTTCAACCCGGCGCTGCGTGTGCGGTACAGGGACCACCACGTCTACCCGAGCCAGCAGATTGTCACAGGGGAACCTCCAGGTGGGCTCGCCGCCTTGGAATCCTCCGCAGCTGAAGAAGCAGACGATAAAAAGTCCAAGAAGCGCAAGGCAGACGGCAACCCGACCTCGGCGGCGTCCGCAACCAAGAAACCCATCGCCATGGCCGGTAAAATGGCCATGTGGCAGCGCAAGCACGGCGAGCTCCACGGCGATGGCGAGGCCGTCACAGACGGCGACAAGCCCGCAGACCCAGACGCGCCGCCGTTCAAGCTCTCCAGCGCAAACGCACCCATAAAAATCGCCCTCTCATCAACAACAAAGCTCTCCGACGCCGCTGCCTCCGCTTCACCACCGGAGCCAGCAGCGGCAGTGTCGTACGTTGACCGCGACCGCCTAATGTGCCTAATCTGCATGCGCAAGTACAAATCGACAGACGAAGTCGACATTCACGAAAAGTCACGCAACCACAAGACGGCCACCGAAGACGAAAGCCTCGTCAAGGCGGCCTTGCCCCGCCTCGCAGCCCGCGACAAGCGACTCGCCGCCTCCGCGTCTGCCGCGCCGCAGTACCGCGACCGCGCAAAGGAGCGCCGGCAGGTCTACAGCCAGCCCAGCAAACCCAGCGGCGCACCTTCTGCCGCTACATCGTCTACATCAGGACCTGCTCCTCAGCAGCAACCTGCGGCGCCGCCGGAGCCAAAGTCGGAGCCGAAAGCGAGCAAGGGTGCCGGCATGCTGGCCAAGATGGGCTGGTCGGCGGGCCAGGGTTTGGGCGCAGACGGGTCGGGCCGCACGGCTGCCATTGAGACGCAGGCGTACCAGCAGGGCGTCGGGCTGGGCGCCGAGGGCGGAAACCTGGGCGATGCGACCGAGGTCGCGGAGCGGCAGACAAAGGGCGGGTACCGGGGTTATCTGGACTCTGTGCAGGATAAGGCGCGGGAGCGGTTTAACAAGATGGGCTAGGGATAACGGCATGGCGTTGTTGTTTTTTATGGATTGTGAACTGAACTCTTGGGACACAGGCGCAATGATACACCGGATGCGCTTATTTTACAGGGCATGGCCCAGGCGCATCAAATGAGAAACATATTTAAAAGGTGAAATAAGATGTCGATTAAGTGTACTAGTCGTATGCCGTATGAAGCCGTATGTGTGTATATGTAAATCTATGCCGTGTATCCAGCCGTGAAGTAATCCAATAATCCGCCCAAATATGTGCTGACGTTGTTAAATTCTTCATCAAGTCCATGCTAGTTTCTGTGCAGTCCTCCGCCTGGGGTATAAAAACAAGCTCCAACTCTTTCCCTGATCTAATCTTACAGAGCCATCATGGCGAAGCCAGCCATCAGCAGGGCAACGGCCGTAACAGGAGCACGGAGATTTCCGGCGGCGCTGTCGCCGTCATCGTCGTTGCCACCGCCCTTGCCATCAGTACCAACATCGCTGTAATCTTCAGGAGCGGGAGCTACAAACGAGAGTCAGTACGCATTCATTTCACATTGTACGGGGCAAGGTAGGGCAGACTCACCATCCATTCCTTTGATCATGGGGATGCTCGAGTTGGCCTTGAGAGCGACCACGTTTGACTCGTCAGACCCGATGTAGGAAGGGGCGACGCCGAGCTGCTTGTTGGCCAGGTCGTAGACGATATAGGCCGAGCGCAAAAAGGTGTCGCCGAGAAGGGCAAACCTGGGAGGCTCCTCCTGGCCGAAATCGTCGTCGAGCTCCGGATTGGTATCCTGGAAAAAGCTGCCGATGTTGGCAATGCCAAACACGCAAATCGAGTCGAAGTCTTCGAAGGTGCTGCGTGTGTAGATGTTGTTCTTGAGCGTTTCCTCTACGGTGTCGTCAAGGGAGTTAACGACGAGCTCCTTGAGGGGCACGGTGATGGTAACGCCGTCAAACTCAAAGTTGAACTTGTACTTGCTGTACTTCTTGGTGGCGTACTTGCAGTCAATGAAGGGGGCGGGTAGGCCGAGGGCGGTTGTAACATTGAATTCGTCCCAGATGGGCTGAACGACCTCGTCGGGGAGGATGCTGATGGTGGAGCCGGTGTCAAAGATGGCGCCAGTGGTGCCGTTGCCGACCTCGATACCGCCGTCGACAGTGACGCCCTTGAGGTCGACCGAGTACGAGGTGATATTTTCAAAGTTGTTGAGGGTGTCGGGCTTGAGGGGCAGCATGGTGAGGTTGCCGACGTATTTTTTGGTGTCGATGCCGCCAAAGAGGATGGAGCCCTTGTCCTTGGAGAGCCCGTTGAGGTAGACGCTGAAGGCGGGGGTGTCGATGACGCCGTTGGAGACGAGGTTGTCAAGGATGGTTGGGTATTTTTTGGTTGCGGCGACGGCGACGCTCATGCCCAGGCCCATGAGGCCGGTCTGGTGGGTGGTGGTGGTGGCGAGGCCGAGCTGCTGGTTCTCGATGGTGGCATCGTCGCCAATGGTGACGGTGTCGTTGAAGTAGACGCCACTGGCAGAGCTGCCGTCAAAGTAGCCAATTTTGAAGTTTCTGTTGACGACCTCAAAGGTGCTGCTGTCGTCCGAGTTGAACTGCTTCAGGCAGTTCGGCGGGAGACGCTGGCCAGCGATGTACTGGCCCTTGGTGCAGAACTCGGTGTGGTCCGAGTTGACCCATGTGTCGCTGCTGCCCGTGTCGACGAGGAAGCTGAGCTTCTGGGGCGGCGTGCCGACGCCCATTTCGGTAAAGTAGGCCTTGCCCGTCAGGTTGTTGAGGATTTCAATGTCAAACGATGTATCGCGACGGGCGAGGGCAGCATTGGCGGCCGCGGGCGCGTCGGAGCGCACCTGCTTGCTGAGCGGCACAGAGAGCGTGCCGGCATTGACGGCCGTGGCGAGGCCCGAGACGGCCAGGAGGGCGGTGGTCGTGTGCATGGTGGGCGGGCGGGTGACTTTCTCGTTTTATTTTCTTTCCCCGGAGCGATTGGTTCCAGCAAAGGGGCGAGAAAGCGAAGAAACCAGAAAGACGGAAAGAGGACGTGAGATTGCGAGCCGCGAGAAGGTTGGAGAGGGGGGACCACCACGATCTAATAAAAAGGAGCGAGCAAACGGATTGACCGGGGGGCCCAGCGAGTAAACCCGCCAAAAGGCGAAGGAGCTTAGAAAAACGGCGTCACCGCCGTGCAGTCACTGCGCGCACAAGGCTGACGACCGACAGACCCGTAGGCGTAAGATGGGTGTGGAGATCTCGCGGGCCATTGACTCCAGTCATGGGCGAAGTGAGGCTGCGATACGGAGTACGAGGAGCCACCGTCCGTCCTCGCGGGCAACGTGCGCCTTGGCTGGTGGGGTCATGGGCGGGGAGAGCGTAGGCAGGAGCGATGGGTTGTCGGCCTTTGGCCTTGGCCCTGTCACTCACTCCTCGTATTGGCAAGAGCGCGCCTGCCTGGGTTACCCGCACGTAATCTTAGTCCCGTCTATCCTTGGCCGGCTCGCCTGGCCAACAACACCATTCACCTGATTTCGTCAAGAAACAAGATCTCGCACACTCCTCTGGATCTCAGTTTGCGGACACGCACATGCGGCTGCGGGTTGGTGCTGCCTGGGCCTAAATTTAGCACAAATCTGCATGGCACAAACTCAAATGGCTCACTTCCCACCAGCGAGACAATGTCTCTTCAACGCACCACAAAGTCCCCCAGCGCCACCACTAGCCCGGACGTGGGTGGTCCACCAGGCGCTAACAAGCCCCGGTTATACAAAAAAAGGCGCGAGGATAATGCGTCATAGCTTGGGCGCCCGCATTGACGCTAGCCTTTGTTGGTGGTTGCCTCGTCGTTTGGCTCCTTTGGGCAACTACGGGTAGCTTGTTCGTACAGTACATTGCTAGATGTTGGGAATAGCAGATTGATGTATAATATTCGCATCTGTGTTCTCGGCCGTCCGTACTCGAGCCGTCTTTTTCGGGCGACTGTGCGCGACTTGGTGGCGTTGGGCGCCACGCGAAGGATCTGAGGCTACTGTCGCAGATCCACTGTTCCGACTCGACAAGTCCTCCGCTTGATCAAGTACACGGCATACTATCTATTGTGGCAGTGGAAACATTTCTCTACAATACATTTTTGCGGAACAACGGTCTATATATGAAATACTCGTACATACAAAGACCATGCTACCTAGGTACCGTCTCCCACAGGCGATTATAGCGTTGCCAATGACGCCCTTGCCACTTCTGCTGAGCAACCGTCCGTCATCTAGGACATCAAACTCGTGCCAGAAACCACAAAGCTGCAAAGCCCACCCAAACAACCCCGTCACTCAAGCGAGTAGCCTCCTCGATTTGAGAAACTCATAGTCGGGCATAGCCGCCTTGACCAGCTGCGTAATCCGCTGGCCCGTACGGTAGCCAAACTCCTTCCGCCACGTCTTGGCCAGCCTGTCCAGGTCAACATCACCGCTCATCTTACCCTTGAGAACGCCGCCTGATGCCAGTAGGGTGTCGAGGTATCGCTTGGTGGCCGGGTTCAGGTGCGACAGCTCGTCTGCTGTCGCCGGCTCCCAGGAGAACGAGATCTTCCGGCTGTCCATGCCCAGCAGGCGACTGTACTTGATGGCCAGCTTCGGATCAGCCATGATGTCGTCGGCGTCCAGCACAATCGGCCACTTGGAGCCGCCGCCGCCGTGGCCGTAGCCATATCCAACGCTGCGAGGAGACGCCTCATGCTCCCCTGCGTAGTATTGGCAGTACCAGTCGTACAGCAGGCGTGTCCAGCGCAGCGTCATGCAGTGCTGGCCAAGCACGTCGTCCTCGTTTTCGTCCCCTGTTCCCTCCAAGGCCAATAGGGCACGGTAGAGGGAAGGAAACGCCAACGCAGGATGCCGGATGAGAAACGTCGGTTTCCATGTCTGGAGAAAGTCGTGCTGGGAGCAGCGTGATGTTGGTAGCGCGACTCATCGGACAAGGGCTTTCGTCGTCGCTGGAGGAATCGATAAACTGCTCCAAGGTCCACTTGTCCGCTTTGTTACTGGCCGCACCGTCGGGGCCAAAGACGTATTCGCTCAGCGTAGTCGGGTCAATCAAGAAGTGGACGTGTTCCTTTATGTATATGGAGCATCTGTTTTCAGAAACCCGTGCAAGAGTGTTTTGGAACTCGTCAAAGCAGTCCTGATAGGCGGCCTTGACCTGCATCACCTCGTCCTTTGTCCAGTTCGCGACGCTCTTCTTGCGTAGGCCCATGTCCGTAATTAGCTTGATGACGGGCAGGAAGATGTAGCCGCCACGGTCCTCTCCCGCTGCCATGTTAGGTTGGTCATCCAGCCCCAGCATTCGAACCAAAAGGTTCGACGCTGTCCGAGGATATGTTATGAGATAGAAGCGTTGTGGTGTATTCATCGATGTACTTTACGACACTATCAAGGGCCGTCCGTCCGTCCGTCAGTCCGAGTACGAAACTACACGAATATTATTGAATGCGTGATTTGCCAGAGTAAATACTTCAGCATCGGAGTAAAATCATCTAGCAGAAATACCAGCTGCACTGAAGCACCTGTCGTCCGGCCATCACCGAAACCCAGCGTGGCCAGTGTCACTCGACGAGTATAAGAACCGCTTACCACCTTGGTCATCTTTCCGTCAGGACACATTGTGTTGCCTTCGCAGTGCCTATCGCATCTGATATAGTCCATCATTCACTTTTTATCTCCTCTCTCAGCCGCTTTAAAGGCACGCTGCAGATGTGTACAATTGGACGAGGACCCGTGGCAAGCCGAGAAGTCTCCCGAATCGTCGGAGACAGGCATTATATACGGCACGGTTGTGAAACACTCTTCGTGGCAGTAATACAGGCGGCTCCAGATGGGTCTGTAATGGTCATTTGCGTTTCACGATAACAACTGTAGCCGAGAGGTTATGTTATATCCTCTTGGATCGGCCGCGACTGGGCCTGTGTAAAAGTGTAAGGTTACCTGCATGTCTGGCCGTATACTCCAACTCCACTACAGCGCGTGTGTTCGGCGTTAGATACGTACGCGGGGCGGCTACCAGACGACATGTTTTGATGCACGACGGACAACCACCCAAGAGCAGGCCTGCATTTTCCACTCTCGCCCTGGGAAACTACACGGTGTCGACGCGGAGAATTCGGTGAGGCAGATGGGGAAATTTGAGAACCAGCAAGTTGACCCAAACTCCGGAATCACGTTCGGTAACGTTCTTCTGTTTTCATCTTGGAGGTAGCAAAAGGTTGCATTATACACTCTATACACCCATAATATATATATCAAAAGCAACATCTATGCAATGCAATTCGCTTCAAACAATCCCACATCCCACTCAATGTATATCATATAGTATCAGTATCAAAAAACGCCATCTATGTCTCTATCCCCCCTTCACATCTTCGACGCAGTCTCATTGCCGCTCCTATCCAGCCTCACAACACCCTATAAACATCAAAGTCAGCAAAAAGTCTCTCCCTGTAATATAACCAACATGCAAGTTCAACTCACCTCCTGGAAACAACTAGCCAGCAGCGTCCCATCCTTTGCAAAAATCCTCTGCACCACAAACCCCCTCCCATCACCGCTCCACGGACTCTCCATGTCCGTAAGCATCCACTCATCCGCGCGCACGCGCCTCGGCTCATGGAAGTAAATACTATGATCCAAGCTCACAATCATGCCCAGCTTCGGGCGCCCCGCCCACTCCTCCACCGTACTCCCCATGCCGTCCAGCTCCGCCATCTGATTCACCTGCTGGCGCGTCTCCTCGGGCAAATCAGGCACATCCTCTGGCCGAAACGGCATGCGCCACAGCCGATGAATGCGCGTCACGGTGCCAATAAAGTAACTATCGCTCATGTACGCCAGCGCATTAAGATGCGCCTGGTGCCCGCCCTCATCCGAAATCGCCCCCCGCGAACGCACCCACAGCCGACACCGCCGCTGCGACATGGGCATGTCCGGGTCGTCGGCGCCCGTGACCTCGATGCGCTGGCTCTGAAAGGGGCCGTACCGCGCCCACTCGGGCTCGTCGTCCCAGTCCTGCGGCGGGGGTTGCACGCCCTCGGGCAGCGGCGTGGCGTGGTGCACCTGGCCCTCGCCCGCGCTGCCCTCGCGCACAAAGGATATCGTCGTCGTGAAGACGCACCGGCCCCTCTGCCGCGCCTGCACCGTCCGCGTCGCAAAGGACCGGCCGTCGCGCACCCGCTCCACGTGGAACATGAGCGGGATCGAGTCCGAGCCCGCCAGCAAGAAATAGCAGTGGCACGAGTGCGGTAAAAAGTCGTCGGGCACCGTCTTTTGCGCCGAGGCGAGGCACTGCGCAATGACGGAGCCGCCGTAGATGCCGCGGGCGCCGGGCGGGTGCCACGGTTTGCGGGCGTTTGTAAAGATGTCCTGCAGCATTTCCCAATTCCTGTTAGCCTTTCTATCCCTCAGCTCAATTGCCGTCATGGCCAACACTCACCGGCCCAAGAACCCCCAGCTCCGTCACCTCGAGCACATTCTCAATCGGCGCCTTGTTGGGATCGTCCGGCGGCGGCCGAAGCAGCGTCGCGCGCTGCTCAGACGAAGGCTTATCCGACATGGTTTCGTAGCTCGGTATGCGACCCGTCGGAATAGACAGTTGTCAATCGTAGAGAATAAAATCAAATGCGCAGCAAGGCTTAGATGGAAAAAAGGGGGAGTTTGAAATGACGAAAGGGAAAAGAGAGACGTCAATCAAAACGCCGCCTAAAAAAAAAAGAATGGCGCCCTCCGTTGTCTCCTCCATTACCGAGGCTCCTCGGGTTCGGCGGAGCAGCCACTCAGGGCGTCGCGAGCGACAACGCCGCCCCGGACTTTCCAACGATTTGGGGCGGGGCTCCGCCCGTCACCGGCCGTGTGCCATCGCATTTGACAGCCTGCCCTGACCCTCGTAGCCGGTTTAGGCACTACGACCGCCGGTAGACGCGCCGTTATTAGTCCACATGCACAACTGCTGGTAAAGCAGGTCCCGCGGCTTACAAAGCGCCATAAAGTTGCGCTAAATCTACAACACTTTCACCGACGGTCTTTTATCAAGCGGGCCATTGTTTCAGGAAATCTTGTCTGTGTATTATTATATTTCACCCATTCTCTTTCTTGCCGTCATTCATGCGGCCCAGTTTTTTACTCACGCATCGTCGAAAATAGGCTCCAATCCCTCCCATGCCTTGGCGTCACCGTCAGGGCCAGCCTTGGCACGCTGCTCCCAGTACTTGCCGTTAAACTGCCAGTAGTCCAGGCCAGTAATGGGGCACTTGGCCTTGGTGAACCACGCAGGCTTGAAGTGCTCGCCCGTTGTTTCACGCTGTCGGCGACGGGCTCGCTGGTTCTCCTCCAGCCGGTTCTTCTCCGTCGCCGCAAAGTCGTACTCTCCGTCTTCCATGGCTCGCTGGTCGGGACGGAGTCGCGAGTCTGTGGGTGCAATCCACGGCCTCAGCTTCTCGTCAATGTGGTTAAACGTGAGTACAAACGGCGTCAGGTTGAACGGAATGCCCGTGGGACGCTCGTTGGCCTGCCACACCAGGTACGCCTGGTTGGGATCGGCCATGCTGCCTCCGTTGTGAACATGCTCGTCGCCACCCTTGCCCGGCGCATCTACCGACGCCTCGTAACCGGGGGTGAGACGCGCGTACAGCTTCGAGTTCCAGCGGCCGCCCATGCTGAACCGCACGTTCCCGTCGGCATCCATGACCTTGCCGTTGATGTGGTAGGCGCTCGACGCCTTCCAGCCGCGGGGTTTCATGTCCAGCAGCGCAACCTCGCCCGTGGTGTGGTTCGTAATCTCCATGGTTCCGTAGTGGTCAATGGTGGGGTTGCCGGTAATGATGCCAATGACCGACGACGTCACCTTTTTCCAGCTGTAGTAGTCCTCCTTGCCACCGTTCTTGGGCCTAATCTTGAGGAACCACGTACCCAAGTGAGCGACGTCAAACGATTTGCCGTAAAACTTGGACTTGACGTTCGACTCGCCCCAGTACGTCCAGTTCGGTGACTCTGCCCACGCGGCACCAATCGGCGGGTGGTGGCTCACCTGCTCGGTGAAGAATCGGTAGTTCTTGTCAGGTCGCACATACTCAAACGTCTCACCGAGAAGCGGGTTGAAAGGTTTGGCGACACGGCCGATACTGGATGCGTATTCACTGGAGGCAAATGCCGCGACGTAGATGAGACGCTCTATCGAGTCGGATCGCTCTGCGGCAAGGTCCAGCAGGTCGGCATACTCCATATCTTCGCCACAGCGGTAGAGGAGTGACGTGGGCTCGTTGAATGACACGGGAAGAGTCATCTTGGTCATATCCTTGCCAATCATGGATTTGAGAATACCCTGCGACCTGTTAGCATGTGCCTTGTCTCACATAGATTACAAATGGCGTGGCATACCCAGAGTGAAATCTTGGGACGGTCGTCGGCGTCCATCTTAAGTTTGTGTCTGATGCCATTTTCATAGCCCTTGAACGAGTCACTGATATCCATGCCCGTGGAGACGACGGCCGCTGATTCGGAAGGCTGCGAGTCACCGGGTGGCATCGCCGTCACCTCCACTTCTCCGGCATCAACTGCGTCGAAAAACTCCTCTTCATCCTCAGAGTCGCTGTCGGTAAAGCCAGCAACTTGGTCCAGAGCCGTTGGTCGCCTGGCAAGGCTGCGATTGGGTGAAGCCGGCTCTATTGCCACCTCTTCCTGCTCCTTCTCCAGGACAGGGGTCCCGCTGGCAGAAGCGGTACCCTCCATGACTTCGCGGAGAGCCCTCTTGGTGAGTCGACGCTTGGTCTCGGCCTCGTCGACACGAGCCTCGAGGACCTCTTGCTCGCGGGCGACCTGGGCCATGCTCTCCTCCCACATGCGGCGCATGTTGGTCTCGCGTTCGAGCCTGTACTTCCAGAAGGCGTCGCGGTCCTTTGAGATGCGCATCAAGTCGCCAACGAGGCCAGTCAGGCTGCGGATGGCAGCATCGTATGTAGACAGTGCCTGTGTGACCTTGGTATCGGAGAGAGTCGTGGCCGGGCGCTGGGACATTTCCGACATGAGCGCGTTGTGGACGCCCGACATGGTCTCCAGCTGCAGCTTGGCGGACTGTGCCGTGATGTGGAGGGCATCCTTGGTCGAGCCGGGCTCTTGACGAACGCTCTCGTCGTCGCCATACTCGTCCTCGTCGTCGTGGTCTCCAGGGATGACAGCAGCACCGTCGTGGGTGCCGGCCTCGGTGCCAATCTCGAGCGCGTCATCATCATCGACGCTGCCGGCGGTGCTCGTCGCGGTCAGCTCCAGCTTCGGGGTCGCCAACTTGGCACTGGATGTTGATCTCGTGGGCACATGGGACGGGGTGCGGCGCATGTCGGACAGACTGGCGTTCTCGCTGTGCGTGTCGGGGGTATTCAGGCTGCTGGGGTCGGCCTTGGCCTGGCGCAGAAGCTCTGCGTTGCGGGCCGTCTGCTTCTCCTCCTCCTTGGCCTGATCCTTTGTCCACTGGATGGAGTTGTTGAGAGCCCAGTACCAGCGCTTGGCCTCGACCTCGTGGTTGGCCTTGAGGGTGTACTTGACCGAGGACTTGCCAATGATTTCAAACTTTGTCTTTTCGTCGGGGTTCATGTGCAGCTTGGCGATGCGCATGTTGATGGCACCGCGGCAGGCGGAGCCGGCATCGTCCTGGTGCTTGTAGTAGCTCAGAACGCCGTCTTCGAGGACGAACCAGCGTAATTGGTAGCCCTTGCGGTAGTTGGTCCACTTCTTGAGGTAGCCCTTTATCTCACGGCCCTCCTTGCCGGCGAGCATCTCGGCGGCGGCGGCAGAAGCCCCTCCCTGGGAGGCAGCCTGGCCGAGGACCGTCTTTTCCTGGATGCCACGCTGGGCCGCGACAGCAGCGGGAGACTTTTTCAGGACCGACTTGACGCCATCGTCGCTGGTGATGGACTGGGGAAGCTTGCCCTTTCTGTCGCGGCGAAAGGGGTCGGCGCCGTGCAGCAGAAGCACCTGGATGAGGGGAATATTCTTCTTGCGCGCGGCCTCGTGCAGGAGGGTACCGCCCGTCTGCAGGGTGACGGGGTCGGAGACAAATTCGGGGCCGTTGATGTCGAGGACGGTCTTGAGGCGGGGCTCCTCGAGGACCTGGGCGAGGGCGTCGTAGTCACCGCGCGCAATGAGCTCCTGGATCTGGTTGACCTTGGCGTCGGTGTAGAGGGAGCGGGAGAGCTGGAGGACCTGGAAGATCTCGGGGTTCTTGGCGAGGTCGATGGGGAGCTTGCCCTGCATGTTGACGAGGGCGTCGGTAATGTCCTTTTGCTCGAGGAGGAGCTTGACGGCGGCGGTGCGGCCGTGGATGGCGGCGACGTGGAGGGGGGTGTTGCCGTCCTTGTCGCGGGCGTTGACGTCGATGTAAGGGGCGCCGTTGGAGAGGACATATTCGATGACGGGGAACTCGGCGCACTGGATGGCGAGGTGGAGGACGGTGGTGTCGTCGAGGGCGCCGGTGTTGGCGGTGGCGGTCGAGGAGATGCTGACGCGAGGGCCATTGTCAGCCGTGTCGCGAAGGGCCTTGGAGATGGCGGCGGTGTCACCGCTGCGCAGGGCCTCGACGACCCTGAACTTGCGGACCGACTGCTCGAGGCTGAGAGGCTTGGCCTCCTGGACCGAGTTGGACCTCATGGCGGACGAGTTTGGTTGTTGCTGCAGCGTCGACGAAGGCGGCGGCTGGGCGGAGGGAGTCCTGCTGAGGGTGAGGGGGTTCGAGGTGAGGGACAGCTTGGACGAGTGGCTGCCGCGACTCTGCTGCTGCGAGACGGGGCCCTGGGTGGCCGACGAGGTTGGGGCAAGCTTGTTGGCGCCCGAGGCAGAGCGGCCGTCTTCGGAGCCAGAGTCGTCTTCGCGGGTATCTCGACGTCGGAGGAGGGCAAAGGCGGCCGAGGATTTGGACCGCTTCGGGGTGCTGCAGGGAGGGCACAGGCCCTCAGAGGTCAGCTTGGTGTTTTCGGCGTATGAAGTGCGTTGCAGATGGAGGGGTGAGTGGTGATGATGATGATGGCGAGAAAGGGAGACGGCTGTATTAGTGCAAGTGCAGGATGGATTGCAGAGACAAGATTGAGTCTTGTGTCTTTTGGTCTGCAGCTGGCTCGTCGCGGACCGTGGGTAGCGTTGGGAATGGAGATGGCAGCCAAGGGCCAAGGCAGGGCCCAGCTTGTGACGGGCTGAGCAAAGCAAACACCCACGGGTGGCGGAGCTTCGCCCTTGTCGACTAGCTGCGAGGTATCCAGGACTGCAGGGGGGTACAAGATGAAAGACGCGCGACATCCAAGAGAAATAGCTTACCTGTCTCCCGCGTCCGACATGACGGGCAAGAGAGAGCGAATTGGCCCGTCAGGGGGATCAGTCAAGGCCTCACCGAAAAGTTGCGATGGTGACGAGAGGTGGTTTGGAGGTTGTGCAGTGAGTGTCACAAGGCGCGGCTGCGGTGCCGCCCTTTGTTGCAGCGGTTTGTGTCAGAAATTAATATGGTACCTGGGCCGGGCTTGCTGGGGCCAGGCGATGGGGCACCAGGGAACTAAGGAAAAGAGGCCTCTCACAGTTGGCTGGCACGGAGCACAGAGCCACAACACGCCTGGAAAGAGGGGCCAGTACGGTGCCTTGGGTATGTAGCTCGAAAGCTTGAACAGCAAGTAAGAGCACGGTATGGTTAGCGCGTCTTTCTGGGCACCGAGGGAGAGACAGAGAGCGGTCAAGTCCACGTCCAAGTCAGGCCAGCCAGGTCAGGTCAGGTCAGGGGTGTTGGTGCAAGTAATGAGGGTTATGTGGACTGCAGATGAGATGGGGCGGCGGACGAAGAGAGGAGCCCACAGGCGGGAGGGGCCAAACGTGGCAATGAGCTGGTACTCGTACCGTTTGACCGTTGTGGCGCGATGATAAAAAATAAGAAAAAAATGGGAGACGATGTAGGGGTCAAGAACGAGGACGACTATAGGCTGCAGGGTATTGTAAATGTCAGGTACAAAAAGGGGAGAGCTACGAGTAGAGACGACCACAAAGGCAAATGTCAAACTGTCTGCCCGGAAGCCGAGGACGCACTCATGACGACAGCTCAGCCTCGCGCACCAAGGCTACCAACAGAGAGGTACCTAGGCTAGGGTGTGTTATTGGTAAGGACTCGGGTACTCATAGTACAGAGTAATAATAGGTGTGGCGACACTCTCAATAGCGCAAACGGCTCATACTCGATGGCTACTGGATGCTGCAAGTCAATTTGCAGCAGATCATATCTCTCCACGGCCCATTGTACCTCATTGCATGGCTCCATGGTCTGTCTTGTCCGTAGCCGCGGATAATCACATCCACGGACATGGTCGAGGGCGGGGTTATCGGCTGTGCCAGGCGAAATCCAAGGCCGAGCTGCCGATCAAATCACATTTCCATGCCAGCCAGCACCACTACGAGTAGCAACGAATACAAGGCAGTGTCAACTGTACTCCGTACTCACTGCACGTACCACTGGAACTCGTCGCCTGTATCAGTGCAGCCAACTGAATTTCATCTTTTCCAACGTCTCCATCCCCAGGGAGTGAGTCCCTAGCCCTGCCCTGAATATACCTTGCAGACCACGGGAGTACACTGTGCCTGCCAGCCAACTTGGCGTCTTAGCGCCGCCAACGTACTAGAATGACGTCTTTTTCAGTTCCCCGCCCCACCGCCCGTCAGTCCCGCCCGCGCAAGTTAGGTTTGTGTTGCACCACCCACCCTTTGTCCACAACCGTCGCCGTCATCAGTGGCGTGCCATTGTCTGCGGCCTCTCATTAGTCAGGGGTGGCCAATCGCCGGAAACTGTATTTAGCCGCACGTGTAACCCCCAGCGTCCAGCGAGCTGTGCTGTGCGAGACTTGAGCCGGCTAGTCAGATGGCCGACGGTATGTAAGCTTTACCAAGTGTGTGCAGAGACGTATTAATACTGTACTCACTATGAGATGATTACTGTCTTGTTGGCATGTAAAACAAAGGTCCCTTTGTTCCCGCCCTGGCTGTGCATGCATCCATGCATGCCCTTCTTCCTTTGCGCCTTGTTGCATGCCACGGAACCAGGGTGGGCGGGTGTCCTCCCGAAAGACCCGCCTCAGCCGAACGACTCTTGCCGCAAAACATCCATGTACAGCATACTGTATGTATGTACAGTACACAAATAAAAACTATAATAAAAATAGTATAAATAAAAGATACATCGAGCCATCTCAAGCAATATTTTTCCATTTCCGATTTGAGCCAAATTATAGAAGAAAGAGCGCCTAGTCATCCTGACTATTGCACAATTGCCCGGCCATCATCCACTTACACGCTTCTCTCATGAACCCCCTCCCCGCGTAGCAAAATAATCAAAATAAATCCCCATGTAGAATACAAGTCGCACAGGTTCAGCCTCTCTTAACCCAGCGGTAGCTTCCGCGCAGTGATTCGCGTGTCTGAGCACCCTTTGTACTACCATCGTGCCCGGCGGCTACGCTACGCTCTGCCAAACCTGCCAGGCGGCAAATGCGTGCCCAACGCCAGACACACATCGTCGTGGCACAGGCCAATATGCGGAATCACTGCATCAAAGACGTCAAATCAACAAAGAGACTTGATCCCGCCCTATTTTCTGCCTTTATATATACATGTCTATTTTTCTGCATTTACTGTGCCGTATCGCTCACCCTGTAAAATACCACACCCACATTCATAACCAACACCGTCCATCATGTCCAAAGGTAACTCTATCGATGTCACATGGCCCAACACTTATACTAACCTTGACAACCTCAAAGCCATTCGCAAATCCACAATACCTTTACACCAAACATTCCCCTATTCAAAATCATCCACGCCCCTCTCCCGCTCTCGACAGGTCCTCCCGACAGAAATCCTCCAGCAAATCGTCTCCAACTTTAGCCTCCCACCGCTGCTCGACACCACAACACCCACCTTCAGCCCAATATCAAAGCAAACCCTGCAGTCCCTCCGCCTAACCAGCTACCTCTTCAACTTTCTCGCCACCCCGCTCCTCTTCCACACGCTCGTCCTGCGCGTCGACGCAGCCTCAGCCGAGACTCTCCTGGCCCTGTCGTCCGACCGCCACGATCCCAGCGTCGCGGACCTCCCCCGCGTCAGCCGGTATATTCGCTGCCTCTGCTTCAATCTAGACTGCTACCTCAAAGACGTAGCGTCTGACAGAAACGCCTTCCACACCTTCCACGAGCTCGCGTTGGACCGCATGCTTCTCAGTAATGCACAGGCACACGGCTTGCGCATAACTTCATACCGACAAATACATGAAGACGTCGACGCATCGAGCGACGAGTCTGTCAAAACTCGGTTCAGCAAAACTCTATCCAGCTGGAATGCGCTGCTGTCCCTATGGGATCCCCATTGCCCGCCACTGTTCCCGTCCCGTGGGCAATCCGCACTTACACGAAGCGCGCTCTCTGGCGCCGTCGACCACGGCTTCAACCGATACCACGAACGCTACCAAGAGCAAAAGCGACTGTTAAAGAACGGTTCCAGAAGCATATTTCTAAAATACCTTGTCACAGCAGTGAAGAATATGCCGCTCCTGAAACATGCCATACTCTGCGACTCGCGCTTACTAGACAACACACCGTTCAACGACCCGCACCGCATACTAGCTGACCCCGAAACTCTTTCGCAATTCCTCTCGAGGCCTCATTCATGGGACAAATGTGCCTACTCCAGCGCAAGCTACACCATCAGCACCGGCAGCCTCCTCATCGAACTGCCCATTGCCTTTTCGCGGGCCAACACGCAGCTACACACTCTTGAGCTGCGGACGTTTCTGACGCACAATCTCTCCCTCTTCCAGCGGAAGACGCCCGTCTGGAAATTGCTAGAGACCTCCTGCCAGTCACTCAAATCCTTTTCTGTAGACGTTGCGCAGGAGCCCCAGGTAGCCGGCGTGCAGTACCATATTGTCCACATGAACAACATTGCCAGCCATCTGCGCCTAACAGAAAACTTTCATCTCGACCTCGGTCCCACCTCAGGCAACCCATTCATCACGCAGTATTTTGCCAGCATCCTGTCTGGCGAGTCCCTGAGAGCCTTGCGCCTCAACTCGGACGCCGTCTGCGCCATAACAAGTACAAACGAGCCAGCTACCGTGGACCTCTCCACTGCGAAAGCTACCTTGTCGCGCCTCTCGACACTGAAACTAATAAACATATCTATTGACAGTAGCGAAATGGAAGAATTTGTCGGCTTCTTGGGCCCCAATTTGCGAGAGCTTTCCATGACAAGGATTCATTTCGCCAGCGGCACCTTCTCCAACACGCTGAGGCTGCTGCGAGACTACATTGCTGATAGAGGCGGAGAGTGCACGGTACACATGCGAGACTGGGTTGCGGGAAGTCCTCAGCGGCCGGAAGACGGCCATCTGCAGCTTTTGACGGATCGTGCCGAGAGATATGTCAATGGTGAAGACGCGGTGAATCTTGCAAGCCTCGTCGAGATGGTCCCGTAGCCGATAAACGTGCTGCAATAGCTATGGCAAATAGCTGCGAAACATCACGCTTGGCAGAAGCCTACACAATGCTTTGTATCCTACATAGCTATACTAAGAATATATTGGACCAATCATCGAGCACATGGAAACATGCATGGCAAACTTATCCACCACGTCAATAATCACGGCAAGTCACTTCACAGTAGGAACGATTTATGAGTTTTGTAATTTGTTTGTCATTAGATTAGGGCCCTCTCTGTTAACCAGTGCCGAAATATTATAGCTGAATAGAAGCAGACAAATGCAAGAAAATGCCGCGCCGTCCTCCCGATATCCAGTTGTCATTTTCCATCTACCCTCGTGGGTTGTCCATTAGACGAGCCGTTTTCCTAGAGGCAAACCATAAAACTCGTACCAAAATTCCAAACTAACTGGCTAACAAAGTCGGGCCTTTCCTCCACGTTCACCACATGTTGAGATATTTAACCGATGAGGCACTGTTGAGATGTGTTAGCAAACTGCTTTTTACTTTGTATCGACTCGAGTCTTGTTCTCCAAGACGATGCGGGGGGAGATGATTTATGGGGGTTCACGTACAGAGATACCGCACTTGACAATGTAGCAAGCGGCGCCGATAGCGTTACCGTTGGAGTCGTCGCTGCAGTACTTGGCGCAGTCAACGCAGTCGTTGGAGGCGGCAGCCTGAGCAGCCTGAGCAGCCTCAACGTTCTGGACGGGGGTGGCGGCCACGACGGCGGCGAGGGCAAGGACGATGGTCTGGACCTTCATTTTGGATGTTTGGGTTTGTAGATGGAAAGAGTAGAGTGTAGTTTGTAA
Source organism: Lecanicillium sp. MT-2017a (assembly GCA_003056585.1). NCBI lineage: Eukaryota > Fungi > Ascomycota > Sordariomycetes > Hypocreales > Cordycipitaceae > Lecanicillium > Lecanicillium sp. MT-2017a. Next base: position 270,430 of record PXYN01000409.1, read on the forward strand.
GATGGGCTTGGAGGATGAGAAGAAGGGAACAAGAAGACTGAACTTGAGACTGCGCAAACGGCCACTTATATAGTAAAATGTGACCTTAACCATCCTCTCCAAACGCAAGCCTCCCAAACAAATGCTCAAACAGACACTAAGACGACACTAAAAAGCGAACATCGCAAGCATAGCACTCGTCAGCTATGGGCGGTGGAGCAGGAGGCCGGGGCGCTGCCCGACGACAAAGATGGCGCCAAAGGCAACGAGTCTATACTATGTCTCACCGCAAGCATGCCACCCAGGCTCCGCAGAGGTGTTGCTGCGTGGCTGCACAAAGAGAGGCAGCACATACTCGTAGGAAGTGCCTGGTATATTTTTTTTTTTTTTGTTTAGCCTTTCCCCCACCAAAATGAACCTTATGGGCTGCCATAGTAAAGAGCCTGCTTTCTTTACCCTAATTTCTCGGAACGCCGGGTGGGACAAGCCAATCATTCTGCGGCGCAGGGCGAAATTCCAGCGCCCAAGACACAGGGGCGCTTGTGACGGGCGAGGGGGGAGCTCCCGCAGGAATGTTGTCGGATGGGTAGACCAACAGGAAGACTTACCCGTACTCCTCTGGCTGCTGCTAGGTCATGTTTCCGATGGGGAAAACAAAAGGGAAAAAAAAGAAGAAGCTGCAAAACTAATTCAAATAACGCAATAGAGTATGGAAAATTCAATATATACATCAATGGATTTTTCGCAGTTTCCATATCGGGACCATTTTTGCTTTTTTCCCGTCCACCGTCTTTCTCTTTGGGTCAACCGCCCGCCCGTGTAAGTGAGATGAGCACCACCCATGTGGGAAGCAAAAACCAACCTTTCCTTCCTGGCGCAGACCAAGTCCCCATAGAAGAGCGTTGCATGCACTCCATCAGGGCACGAGATGTCTCCGCCAAGGACCAGTAAGAGGCCACGATCTAAGACTACGCTTCATTCTTTGCACGACGTCGTCAACCTATGAAGGCCCCGTGGCGACGATCCACGCCCAGCAAAGGGAGGGCCTTCCATCCCAGTTGACTAAGACTGTGCTACCTCGCCGAAAGAACGCAAAGAAAAGGCAGCATAGCAACCAGCCACATGGAGCAATGAGCTGAGACGTACTCGACTGTCTGGCGCCAAAACCCGTCGTATATGACGACGACCCGGACAACCTCGCCTTGCCCCACACCAATTAGCGCGCTCTGCTCTGGTATTCTGCAACATGGTTCACATAACAAGCGACGGCTGTAGCGCAAACGACTATGGCGTACATGGCCATTGAGGCTGTCAATCCTCGCCAAGGTATTGTGACAGAATGAATAAAAGCGTACCAAAAAAATGGAGGGAGGGAGAGACACAGCCACTGACGAAAAGGCGGCTCGTCGTACCCGCGGCTACGGAACCGCATCCTCAGACATTTTGCAAACATGGTCGGACACTTGGACCGGCGGGACGGATAGAAGTAACAACCCGCCGTCATTTTCGCTCCGTATTGCCATAGTATTGCCATGCGCGCTTCGGGGTTTAATTTGCCCTATGGGCTGCGTACCAGTTCGTTGGTATCCTAGCGCTTGTTATCAACGTATTCGAGCTCGCAGTTGCCATGACAGGCGCGGAGCTAGATTCAGATGCGAAGCGCTTAGATTCAGCTTTGATGGCCTCGCTTCACATTGTCAGTATGCATGGCGTCTACGAAAAAGGCTCTCATTCATGAATGTAGCCTTTTTCTTTGGAGATTACTAGACTCAGTTTTAATTTGCCGCCGCTGCATTGTCGAGGACTCCCCGCCTCGACAGTTTATGCGCGCTAAACTCAGCGGCCAGCGCCCAGATTCACCTTTTGACGGCTTCGCATAACACTGTCAAAGGGCAGTCCGCCTTGGAGCTACGTGCAGCCCAAAGTATTATTCGTAGCCCTCTTTCGCAATTCTCAGATTCAGTTAATTTGCCGCAGCATCGTTGTCAAAGATACCCGCCTGCACAGTGTATGCGCCGCTATAACCAGCTTCCAGCCTAGCAGGTTCCAACTACGTACGTCGCATGGCGAGAAGCATCCCGCCTCCATGGAATACCTCTGTCGAAAAACACAGCTTTCAGAATCCCCAGAACCCAGTGTCAAAACATGCACTACATTACGCTGCCACAACATCATCAAGTGCTGCTGTTTTGCCCATCCAGTCTACATGGACAACAACTTCATGCGGGCCTTCAGCTGACACCCAGCCTAGATCAATCCGATCAACCCCGGCCAAAATACTGTACCGCGGCACTCACCCCGTAAAATACGATAACGCAACCTCAAACCTCTCCGGTTAGATAGATCGATACAATCGTCTTCATCTATAGTCCGTATCTCTCTACGCAACTTCCCCAAGCAGCCACGCCCACCCGTTTACGGCGCCTTTGGTCCGAACTCCTCCAAAGCACCAACCAGCCGTGCCTTATCCGCCCCAAAGCGCTACAATGCATATTCCCCACCAATCCCAAAAAGGCAACCTCAACCACCCCAGCCCCACGCAAGCAGTGACTCACACCTCTCTCACACTCACTCTCTCTATCTGCCACATCTCCCACCCAAAAAAGCACCTGATTGCGTCTCTACCCACCCCATACAGCCCAAATTCACGATGGGGTACACACATATCCATGGTTAGGCAATTTCATGTCGATAAGATAGGTAATAGCGCTACTTTTGTCCTCTTCCGGGCTCTCCCCCTCCGACATCGCTGCCTGGTGCAAAGCAATCACCACTTTCATTCGGGATGGTGTGATATAGCAGAAGCGGAGTACGTGGTACCAGGTGCCGCTTGTTGTATGAGTCGCTTGCTGCTCACGAGGATCGGTCACATTTTGCTTTTTTCCGTTAGGCTTGCGATGCGCTCATGCAGTGGTTGCCTGCAGCCTTTCCGGGTCCTGCATGCGGCCAATACCGTAGCGGGGACAAACTTCTAGAACATGGTTACTACGCATCTCTGTACATGATGCAGCTTCAACTTTGTAGAACACGATACTTTGTTGGGAGTAGTATACGTGGCATGGCATGAATCACAGGTGGAAAGGCATTTGCGACAAAAGTGTCTTCTATTCATACAAGCATCAACTATTGCTCATCCTCTTCTCGTCCCCTTCCCCGTGGAAACTAGTCATCGCTCATCATCCGTATAAGCGCCAGGATGATGCCATGCATAATATTAAAACTTGCGCTTTTTGCAGCCCCCAAAATGCCCTGGGCGCCATCCGCCAAATATTCTATATTGCTCAAGAAAAAAATGGCCAAATGGAAACGGTTCCGAGGCAGGAGGGTTGGTATCAAAAAAGGCCACCGTTGGCATGACTCCGTTCTCCCCCTTTTGCGTAAAACAAATCCCCCATAGCACCGAGTAATGTTCTCTGGAACAAAGGGAAATAAAGGTATTGCAATAAATTCGAGTTATCAGACATTACTGTCACACCAAGCCTGGCCAAAAGGCGCAAGCTTGTAGGCTTTTGTAGTGATTATAGTAGTAGGTATTCGGCGGGAACGTCGCCCCTTTGGGAAGGGGGCGGCGTATCCCAGTTTAGTTGAGAATGCCGTCCCAGATGCCCTGGTTGAGGGTAGGATTCATGCTGGCAGCCTGGAAACCGCTGGCGGCTTCCGTGGAGCAGCAGACGCGCTTTCTGGGAGCAGTCAGGTTGGCACGAACAAGAGAGTCGGTCCACTCAGACTGGGGGAAAGTGTATCCTCGGTTGAGGATATCACGGACATTCTCCTGCAGGCAGTCGTCCATGAGCGCCGGGCGAGCACGCTTGCGGTTCACGCGAGCGACAGGGGTCGACTCGGCCGAGTGAAGGTCCTGGTTGTGAAGGTCCTGCAGAGCACGGGCGGCATCGCCGACAGGGTCTCTGGCCATGTATTCGAGCTCCTGCTCCCGTCTTGCCAGAGGAGTATCCAGAGACAAGTCTCCGAGCTTCGACACCGGGCCGGTGTACGATTCGGGGGAGGAGGAGAAGCCACGCTCGACAAAGTCTTCGGGAACCGAGGGGACAGACGGCTTCTGGCAGGCTCTCTCATTCACAGTCTTGCTTGCTCGGAATCGCGACGAAGCCATCAACTTGTTGTTGAGTGTCGCGCTAGCGAGAGACGAGACGGATGAAATCGAAGAGGAGCGAGAAGAACGCGACGTGTCGGAGACCATCGATTCGGGCGAGGACGCAGTGGAGATGACAGAAGTGGCCAGGGACGAGCGACGCACCGGGCAGTAGCTCTGGGGCGAGGACGTCAGGGACATGGGGAGGCGGTCAAGGTGCTGGGCGCTGCTGACGCAGTTTGCCTGGGCCATGGCGAGGCACATGGCGCTGGGCTTTCCAAGAGTCTGGGAACCGGCACCCACAGCAGGAGTGCACAGTCCGCTGGACTGAGGAGTAAGACGGGGAGTAGGCAGGAGGCCAAGCGCGGGGGCAAGGCGGCCGGCGGCATATCCGGGAGTAGGGACAGAGTCCATGGCCCCAGAGGCGGCCAGGGCCTTGAGAGTAGGCGCAGTCTCGACAGAGTCGTAACCGTTGCGAACAAGCTCGTTCGAGGGGTTAAGAATGCTGCGGGGAGACGAGGCGCAAAGGTCACTACGCTTGGAGGTGGCGTGGCTGACGGGGATGAGGCCATCAATGTTGGTCAGCTCCGGGTTCAGCTGCAGGATAATTCTCTTCCAGTCCATGGTCTGCTGGGCCACGGTCTGGGAGACGCCGCCGGGAGAGCCGGGCGAGGGAGGCGGCGTGTACTTGAGAACAATCTCGGTCCAGCGCTGAAACACGTCGTCTGCAATGTGCAACTTCCAGTTGACAGCGAGGAGGAAGGAGATTTCGTTCTGGTTGATCTCATTGGTGTTGAGCCCAGAAATCTTGCTCCAGGCGCGGGCCGAGTAGTTACGGTCCTGGAGATACTTGGAGGCCAAGATGAGGGCGGCAAGGAACATGCGGCGGCCGCACTGCAGAGCGCGGTCGGTGTGGCGATCCTCGGGCTGCTCCATGGTGAAGTTGTGCTTGGGCACATGGGGCTTGATGAGAATCAGGTAGTACAGGGCAACCTGCAGCGTGGAGTAGCTGGTGCGGGAGCGCCTGAGAGTCTCCTGGATAAAGGTGCGCAGAGGCAGGACTGCCTTGCTACCAAGCTCGCTGCGGCAAGCCACAGAGGAGAGGGGCCAGATCGCCTCGACGATTTGCGTCGATGAATCTGCAAGGGCCATGGTTTTAATAAAAGGGACTAGGAAACACGCGAAACATTGTAAACACATACCAACAAGGCTATCGACAAAGTTGACCTTGCGATCGCACTGACGAACAAGAGGCGGGGGGCAGGCAGCCCTGGCACGGGAGCCATGGCCGCTGCGGCGCGGGTTCTGGCGCAGCTCCGGGGCGACGGCCTCGGCGGTGGGCTTGGCGAGAGAGGGTCGGTACTTGACCTTGTCAGCGACGCTGGGCTTGCCGGGGCGGCAGTACGCGTCGCAGGAGTCGGAGTCGGAGTTGGAGGAGATGGAGGTATCGTCGGAAGCCTGGGAAGCAGTGTCGGACCACACCGAGGTGGCGGTGCTAGAGGCGGAGGAGGTTAAGGTGTTGTTGTAGGAAGCATATTGGTTGAGGGAGACAAAGGACGGCGAGACATGCTGGTCGTCCATCATCTTGAAGCGTTATAGTGTTATGGCGGAGAGGCTCGAAGTTGCGAGAAGCGATTTCAAGCCCGTCGTTGTATAATCCAGTCGCCGTCTGGCTGAGTCTAGCCAGATGACTGTTCGAGAGTTACCGTTGAGCAAATGAAAACCGTGTCGTGAGTGCTAGCTTCGGGACAGCATAGAGGATGTGCTGTCTATAGAAAGTTATGTCCGGGAGTGTGTAAGAGGGAGTGAGGAAGCTAGGTGGAGAGACCAGCAAACGCTTTCTTAACACTGACGAAGAGACCGGTAGACGAGGCAGAGACGGCGACTGGAGTAAGGCGTGCGAGTTCAAAAGGCATTTCGACAGGGCTATTTCGATATTAAAAGTAGATGTCGAAGATGGAAGACTTAGAGTGAGTCGACCATCGATGGGGGGTGGTGGTTGTCGGCGCGGGTGAGGGTAGGTAGAGTCAGAGGGTGACGAGGAGGAGGCGTGGCGAGCCCGAGGGGAGAGTCGAAGGCGTCGCGAGCAGGAGGAGGAGGAGGTTGAGAGGAGAGGTCGTCGAACGGGCGGCTATGCAGGTACGGTGATGTAGGGCTGCAAGTCAGAACCGATGACAGGACCGAGTATATATTGCAAGGTGCAAGCGCCGGGACGAGAGACGTGACTCTTTTCCTGGGTGGTGCGGTGCGTTGGGTGGTGGGAGGCGAGGCCGATGGGTGACAGCCTAGGAGGCGTGTTTGGTGGAGACCCGGGGTGGGCGGTTGGTGTGACTCTTTGGGTTGGGTGGCGATGTAGGAGTGGCGACGCGGAGCCAGAAGGTGGCCTGCTAAGCTGGCGGTTTCGGAGGGGGCGGGCGGGCGCTGGTAGGCTGAGTAGCAGCCTAGCGGGCGAAAAAAAAAAGATGACACCAGGTACCTGTTTGGGCAGCAGAGTAGCCTGACGCAAGCAGCTGGGCGTGCGCGGGGTGACAAGGTGAAGAGTAACCGAAAAAAAAGAGTAAAAAAAGAAGGCGATGTGTGAGTAACACAGGCAAAAATGCGAAATGACTTATCGTCGTTATGTTCCTTGCGAGAAAGGGGGAGCGTTGACCGATGACTCGAGGAACACGACTCAACAGAGGGACGGGGAGTGACAAAAGTTGCGGTCTTTTCGCAAAAGGCGTGAGTGAGTGAGCGCTGGTCTCGAATCGCTCCAACGTTTGGGGGGATATTCCGTCTCTCACTACACCGCAAGGTACAAGCGAATGCCGCTGCGGATCAGGTAAAAGGCGTTGAGAGAATAAACAACAGCTGGTGAGCGCGACGAGCCAAGGGGTTGAAGTTCTTTTCTTGTCGCAAAAAAAGACGGGTGTTTTTTTTCGTTCTGGTACGAGACGGTGACACCGAATCAGACTAGGCAAAAAAGAAGAACCGTCTAAGAAACTGACAAAAAAGTCGAGGAAAATCCAGAGAAATTAGGAAAAAAACCAGAGATAAAATAATGGGATTGCGCCGTGGAGTGGAGAGTAAACCAAAGCAGACTTGATAAGTCGCTGGTCGACAATTACAGGGCGAGTTCGAACATCATCATCGCGGGTTGGGGGGGGACTCTGCAAGTTCGATGGGGGAGGGAAGCTGGGTGAGGCGTTTGGGTCGTGGCACAGTTTTGAGGGGGGAACGGGCGACGGGCGGGCGAAGGCGACGAAGGGGAGGAGGGGAGGGGGGCAGGCAGGCAGACAGACAGACTCAGAGTCAGAGGTGGCCGGCCGGGTTCGAGGATTCCCGCCCGTGTGGTTGGCTGGTGTGGGCAGAAAACAAAGGTACCTTTACCACTGTGCACCCGCGAAAAGTGACATGTGTACAGCAGGCCTGGGGCTGTCGTGTTCAAATTGGGAACAGCGTGGTTGGCGAGATTTTTGGAGCCAGGCCGCCACACCCTTCCAACGAATACCGTGGCAGTTTTGGGCTGTCTTGCTGGCGGCCGGATGTACCGGGGTACCTGCGTGCACTTTCCAGGCCTGTCCGGCCGACGACCAGCAACGGCCAGCCAGCCGAAAAAGGTTGACTCAGTGATTACCACGTTCGCCATTGGCCACGCGTGCTCTCCGCCCCATTTTTCCTGGGTTCGACGCCAGGCATCATTTTTTCCCAACCGTGAGCCAAGTACCCTGTACCCAGGCATTCACACTCACACACACAACACTCTCTCACCTCACTGCACCCAGGCACTCACTCACTCACTCACTCACGCACGCATTGGCCCTGTCTGGCCTGGGTCGCTGGCCTGGCCTGGCCGGCGGCGGCGGTCGCGCGTCATCGCCGCCCGTCATTGGGTGACGCCCGCACTCGCTGATTCTATTCTGCGCTCTTGGTTCGCTGCGACGAAGGGGCCCGAGGACAGAAAAGGGGGGCGGCGCTCCACCATGCATGCTGCCTGCGGCCATTGTACACGGTGTATCTGTTCATTTCGACCTGCTGGCGAGGCCGTTCAAGGTGGCCTTGTTGGGCCGTCTTGAAGATGGGAAACGCGCCAGGGGTCTGCGATGATGCCAGAGCCAGCCAAGAGTTGGCCATTGTCGCGTCGATGCGACTGTAGCGGGCCGTCATGCGCAATCACCGACAACAATCCGTAAACAAGACTATAGTACGGAATACGGACGTACAAGCTCTCTGTCTCTGCGTCTTACAAGACGGTGCAGGCAGTCACTCACTGTACTCGTAGACAGGTCCTGTAATTTACAGCCTGGGCCATAGCGCCGCCATCTTGCTGCACCACTCCAAATTCACGGTGGACTCTACCTCTGACGGCGCATAACAATGGGTGGGCCAATTTGCCTCCATCGCTGCCCAAACGAACCATTCGTCATCTTGGCCATGCCATCTGCTGATTGTAATTTACCCAGGCTCTTTCCGAATGACAACCTGGCTTTTGTCTCCAAAGTGTCCAGGCAAGGCAGTGTCTTTGTTCCATACTCGTAAACTCGCTTCGCCACCCGAAGCCAAGAACGGGAGCAACCCCCCCTCCAAACGTCTCGGGTTTCGCAAAGCAAGCCAGCCAACCGATCAGTCGACTCATACGAGTAGCTACCACCAAACGGCAGTGGCGCAACAAGCCAGTCGCAACTGTAGCATTCTTCTTGTGACTAGAGGGGCGAGTTCGTCCTGCGCCGCAACTGCGCCCGGCCACTCACAGCTGGGCATGCCTTTTTTTTGCCACCCACACAGCCACGGCCAGTGCTCGGCCACAGCCGGGATAAACCGCACCAGTTCACACGGCTTGATTTGCCTTTTTTTTTCTCTTGTTCGCCCATGTGAACTAGCCCAGTCTTTTCTCATGCACGGAAGCGAAGCTAGAAGCCATCGCAAATTTTTTTCAAGGGTCCTTTCCTTTCGCTAGCCCGGTAGACATACTGTTTCTATCGGTACGGCCGTTCCCGGACCCTACCATCAAGTACACCAGTAACTAGCTGGTCATGCACATCTCCCCCGTAATCTGTTAGTAATGGGCCTGGGCAATGGGGCCACAGTGGATAAGTTACAGCGTGCTCCAGGCGACTACTGCCTCCAGCCAGCAGTGTCGTGTAAGTACCGTAGAAGCCGACGGCGCTCCGAGTACTCCGTGTCATACCTCCGGACCCGGGCAACGACTGTACTCATAGATGATGAGAGTCAACATATGGACAACCAGGCAATACAGTAGAGCATTACAGCAAATGCAACTGCAACTGACTGTCTCTCCCTTCTTTTTGCTGCTTTCCATTTTTACCACTCGGCACAGCCACGCGACACGCGTTACACACACACACACAGGCACTGGATCCTGCAGTTCTATTCTTAACCTTCCCACCTGCGCAGATCTGGCGTACCAACACGCGGCGCTGTTCCAGTCTTCATAGCCACACATTCACGGCTTTCCCCTGCCCATCACTGCCTGATAGCAAGACACTAGCATAGCAGATAACCCCTCGTACCCATCAACCACTTCATCCGAGATCGCAGCAACCACTTCACACTCATTCACTCACCAGGAAGCAAGCTAGTAAACCGAAACCGTCTACTCCGTAATACATGCTAATCCCCAACTTCCATCTCCTTCCAACTTCTCCATGCTAACGGGCACATACCCAGCTGCCCCATTCACTCCCCCCACCAGATCGCAGCCTCGCCCCGTCAAGCCTTCAAACTGCCCAAAAACTGCGCAGTTGTCCCGTCCCGGCCGCCGTAGCACTGTGCACCACCACCCACGAGGAGTTCGCTGCCTGAGGGAACAACTTACGAGTAGGCTAAAAACGACCCACTTTCAGGCAACAAGAAAGCTGCCTTCCACTTCCGCCCAGTCCAAGCCAGCCGGACCACGCACGCAAAACGTGATTCACGCCCGCCGGAGTGACGCAGCGGGCGGGGGGACGCACAACGCGCAAACACTGCAGTGGTGCAGGACTATAGACGCCCTTTGCCTGAAAGCAGCTCGCCGAGCCCTGTTTCGTAGTGAATGGTGTTGCTATGGAACTTTTTTAGTTGTTCCTTCTCTGTTCGACAGAGCTATACGGAGTAGAGAATACGTAATCCAAGGCCGTGAAATGTACCATGATTCATAGTAGACCGTTGAACTCGTTTGGCCGTGGCCTGCCTGGCACGCGTGTGCGCGCCTTATTTGGGGATGAGTCAAGCGAGGCTACTCGTGCACTGGACGTACGCGACAGCGCAGATGGTGCCTGGGCGAAATCGCATCATACCTCCCTGCCTGCTGACATGCTGCACGCTGTACGTAGTAGGCAGGCGGCCTCGTGCTTGTATTGTATTTTTGTAGTCAAATGATTCACTGTGCGTCATGAAGACGGGTTGAACGATTCCTTGGCTTATACCTTTCTTGCTACAGGGTAGGCTCTACAGTGGAGGCTGCGCCCACCCACAGCGGTATGAATCACAATGAGACGCGAGCAGTATAGCATCTTCAAATCGTACCAACAATGTGGAATTCCTATGGATCCATACCATCTACTGAAGCAAAACCATTCCACGTAATACAAACTGTCAAAACAAAATCACCCTCTTGCCCTGGATCCTTCCTTTTTAGCTTCAATTTTCTTGTTCCTGGTCGCCTTTAACCTCTCGATTCAACAGCAAGCACACCGTAACGCCATTGACCAGTTTAAGAAGCCATGTAGGTGCTGGCATCAACACCTTCCTTGGGGAACTCACTGCGCAGACAGTTAGTAAAAAATGACTCATTAATTCCATGCGGCAAGCAGAATACATACGGAAGGGCAACCTCGAAGCGCTTCTCAATCTCCTTGAGAACCTCCTGGTCCTGCTCGCTGCTGACAAACGAAATGGCTAGACCCTTGGTACCGAAACGGCCGGCACGACCGACACGGTGCAGGTAGGAGCTGGCATCAGCAGACAAGTCGTAGTTGATGGCCAGGTTGATACGCTCGATATCGATACCACGTCCGAAAACGTCGGTGGCGACACAGATGCGCTTCTTGAACTCCTTGAACTCCTTGTAGCGGCGGATACTATTGACTAGTTAGCTTTTGGTTGTTTCCTAGAACATGTAATAAAACTTACCGCTCCTCCTGGCTCACGCCAGAGTGCACTGCAATGGAGGGGAAGTTGCACTCGCGCAGCAGCTTGTCCAGCTCGGTAGCACGGACGGTGCTCTTGACAAAGATGATGACCTGGTTGAACTGGAGGTCGTCCAAGAGGTCGTTGAGCTTCCTGTTCTTCTCGTTCTCATCGAGCTTGATGTAGTACTGCTGAAGACCGTGCAGAGTGAGCTTGGTGTCCTCGTCGACGTAGTGCTCCGTGGGGTTCTGCATGAACTTGCGGCAGATGGGCTTGACCTCTTCCGACAGGGTGGCGGAAAACATCATAACCTGCTTCTGCGGGGGAGTGGCGCGGAAGACGTCCTGGACGTCAGTGCGCATGTCTGTAGACGTTAGTAGCTGATTCATGTCCCATCATCTTCCAGTGAAGCCTTACCGGGCTGGTCAAGCATCTTGTCGCACTCGTCGAGGACGAAAATGCGGACGCTACCAAGGCGGAGAGCCTTGTCGCGGACAAGAGCCTTGAGACGACCGGGAGTACCGACAATGATGTGAGGGCAAGTCTCCTTGTTCTTCAAGGTCTCCATGTCATTCTTGATGGGGGTACCGCCGTAGAAGACACCAGTCTTGATGTCGGGCATGTACTTGCTGAAGCGGTTGTACTCATCGCGAATCTGGTAGGCCAGCTCACGAGTGTGGCACATGACCACAACAGAGACCTCGCCATTGACGGGCTCAACCTGCTGGAGGGTGGCGAGGACAAAGACTGCAGTCTTACCGAGACCGGACTTGGCCTGGCAGATGATATCACCACCGAGGAGAGCCTGGGGGATACAGGTTTGTTGGACTGTCGATCGAATGGATGTTAGAATTGTGATTTGATGTTTCCAATGAAGAACGAACGATGGGTGAAAAGCGTCAAGGTCCGTCCATCGTCGCAAACGCGGCCGTAGAAGCACGGAGTCTCGAAAAGTTGCCAAGGTGAGCAGGCTGGTACGCAGCCAGTCTCCGACATGATGCGCATGTCAAACTACTATACCGGAACCGATGCAGACGGCATGCAAACGGGCGAAAGGCGTCTAGTCTTGTACGGGAACGACAGCAACGACTCGTCATCGCACGTCCACAGGTTCACCTCATGTCTGAAACCGTTTCGCCATTCAACGTTGCCTACGCTTTCGCGCGACCACGTTCTTTCGAAGTATTGGATTCGCAGACTCTGTTGGTGCATCCCATACCATTTCACCGGTAGGCGCAACAACAACAGGAGCCGCACGGCCAAGGACCATATTCCAGATCCCAGCCAAAAGAAAGAGGTTTGTTTGGTTGGCTCAATAACCAGCAAGTCGAGTTAACGATTGCGTTGGCCGTGTCTTTCAACAGCCGAGCCCAAAATAGCCGATATTGCATATACCAAAAGTACATGACTGTATACCGAGCCGATGATTCGCCATTTGTCTTGGTTCTTTTCTTTTCTTGCGCGCATGTTGCGAGATGGACGGACGCTTTGCAAAAGGAAGGAGGAAGGAGGAGGAGGGGAAAAGAAGCTTGGGGTAATTAGAATGCGTGTGCTTGTATCATGACTGACCCTCCGATGGATGCTCGAAACCACAGTCGCCAATGGCGCGAAGCAGCTCGGGCTTCAGCAGAAAGTCGCGGAAACCGGTCGAGTGAATACCAACGTAGCTGCCCTTCTTGTCGACGTTGCTGTTGGCAGCGAGCTCGCCCTTCTTGCCGGTGGCGGGGGCGGCGGTCTCGTTGGCCCCAATCTCCTCGTCGGAGTAGTCAATGAGATCCTCCTCGTGAGACATGTTGGTCGAGGTTCCTTTTGTGAAAAGTTTGTTTCGTTGAAAAAAGCGTTCTGTCGAACTGAAAGAGAGCTGGTCTGTTTCCGGGTTGTCGAGGGGAATGAACCAGTTGGCGAAGAAGAAAACGTCGTTTCAAACAGAAAGTATGCGATTCGGAAGGTCGTTGAAGAAAAGAGGTCCTAACAAAGCCAGGTTTATGTGGCTAAGAGGAAGAAAAGAGTATCAGTGCACAGATGACAAAGGCGTCTGCGCAAAGAGTCGTAATCGAAGGGGGATGACAGCGCGAGTTTCCAAGCTGCTGTTCAAAGGTGAGATGATGGAGGGGAAGCGGCTTTGTTGACGATGCAAGGGAGGCACGGCAGGCTAGAAGAGCATGGGCCACCTTGGAAGATGTCACGTGATTGTCAGCACCAACCGCAAGCAACTGCTTCGAGAGGCGCTAACTTTTGCAGAGCGCCGGAACTTGGAGCAAGTGGGGCAATTTCAACCTGCCCAGACTCATCTTTTACACGGACTGAGCTTTGCAATATATGACAGAAGAAAGAGTCTACGACTGCGACAACAGTGACAGATATTTACATCTCCTCTATAATGTCCTAATACGCCACAATACCTCACCTGAGACTTTTCCACCAAGTGAAAAGAAAAACAGAAGAATATAAAAAAATGGCCAAGGCAAAAGGCGCCCCAGGCGTCCAGAACAAAAACATCTACACTAGAGCCTCCTACCTCTACCAAGCAGCCAGCTACCTCGCCACACAATCCCAGGGAAGCCCAGAAGCAGCGGATAAGCCCAGAAGCAGCGAAGAAGAGCGCAAAGCAGCCCAAAACATCTCCCGCCAGCTCCTCTCCGACATGCGCGCTGTCTCGCTCAAGGTACTCATCCGGCAGAGCCCCGAGCTGAAGCGCACCGTGTGCCGGTACTGCGACACGCTGCTGGTCGAGGGCGAGTCGTGCTCGTCGGCCGTGGAGAATGCCAGCCGCGGCGGCAGGAAGCCCTGGGCCGACGTGCTGGTCGTGCGGTGCCTGTCGTGCGACAATGTCAGGCGGTATCCCGTGTCGGCGGCGCCGAGGCAGAAGAGGAGGGCGCTGAGGGAGGCGGAGGCTAAGGCGGAGAAGGAGAAGAAGAAGGAGGAGGAAGAGCAAAAGGGGAAGAAGGAGAGTGTTGGTGTGGAGGAGGCAAAGGCTGGATGAAGATGCCGCAAAGAACGAGAGATATACATTGACCATATCCCGTGCCGTGGGCTATTCATTCCAAAATGCAGCGCTGAGAGCCAAAGGAGGCTACTTCGCAAATCATTCACGAACTGCGCCAAGGCATATGCGGATAAAAATGCGCCGGACGAAGCAGACAGAAGGACTTGTGCCACTGCGCATGCGAAAGCGTGCGTTGAATGGAAGCACCACAACGACACCGATTCACGCAATAATCCACCAACCAAGCTCCTATGAAGGGAAAACAGAACCTCAGAGAGCAAACTGCATATTCAAGGGAGTCAATACACCAGCACATCAACCGTCTGTCCGTCACATCAGCACCAAGGACAAGGAACAAACAGCATAGCCGTGTACAATAATAATAGTACCTATAAAGCAAGACGTTTATATATACACCTCCCAAAGTTCATAACTCATTAAAATTCAATCCAAGACTACCGCTCATTCTCCTTTATACTCTCCTCACCAAGTACCTTGCTCGCAGCCATGAATCTACATGTGCAAAAGAAAACACATATTAGTCAAAATCATAAACCACTCATCTCATCCCATCTCATCCCCAAGAAAAGGAAGAACAAAAAAAAAAAGGGATCAAACTCACAAAGCACCATGCCAACTCCCCAACCCCCTCATAGCCTCAGCCTGCACACTCGTCATCCGCAATAAATTCTCCGTATCCGATAAATGAGCAGACAGCTGACCCAGCTGCGAATGTAAATGTGCCTAACCCCCCAAACAAACAAAGCAAATCATTTAGCAACGCCTCACTTCTCAACTTGAACCAAATTAAGTGAAAAGCAATACTCACCAGCTGTCGAGTCTTTGTCGAGCTCCCACTACCACCACCACCCGTCCCTCCGAGCGCCATGCTCTGCCTGTTTCCGGGCATATTCCTCGTAGACATGCCGTGCTTCTCTTTTTCTTTTTATTGTCGAACGGTGAATATTTGTTCCCTTTTGCACCGTCTCGGAAAAAAACTGAAACACAAAATTATAAAAAAGACTTTGATAAAAAAAAAGTGAAAAGGAGGAGACAAATAGCCTCCTGGTACTGAGACGACCTCTCAAGCTCTTGTTTGTTGTGATACGTTTGGCTGTGCCGCGTTGCTGCTCCAATGATGCGGATATATCTTTCAGTGGCAGGCCAATATGTTGTCTGCCCAAAATTGGAAATTGGAAATGCAGTATCGAAAACTATCTCAGTTTATTGCTGGGCAGCATTCACATCCTTGTCTCTTTGTCGCGTCGCGTTCACTGGGTGGGAGAGCGCTTACTGCCTGTCACGTGTGACCATCACGTGTCGGCGTCAACGACAAAGGCCGGCATTCAACGCGCGATCGGAGCCTGCGTTCCTAGAAGACATGACAATCATAGCAGGAAAGGTATTAAAGGAATTGATAGTGTATAGCTTCAAATTATTCAAGTGACGCGCCCTACTGCGCGGGCGCTCCCTTTTCCGCTGTCTTGGTTCCTTATGTGAACCAAGGACCTATCGTCTTAGTTTCCTCCCCTTGTTTTTTACATCTTGCTAATATATAGCCCTTGACCCCGCTGCTTTGTGCAACCGTTCGTATCAAAACGACACGTAAGAAAGTGACGTATAACCAGACAATATTAAAGAAAAAGAATAGGGACAAAAAGAAACCAATCTCCCGAGTCTAAAATGTGCGTCGTGTGTGTGTGTGTGTGTTTGTGTCAAAAACAAAAAGAAGGGAGATAAAAAACAATGCCTGTCGTAGTTCCAGTCTGTGCGCTCATGCAAACCGACATGAAAACGCCAGTGACATGGAAGCTCAAGGTGATGATAATGCAAAACACCAGGGCCGTCAAAAGGTGCAGCACCTACTACACCTTTCCCAATCTACCAATCACGCCAAACAGTCGCTAGAGTCACCAACCCATTGGCTCAGACCACTGCTTGCTCGTCAAGTACGAGCCGAGATAACGTCTGGAGTCAAAAACAGGCTTCTGTAACTTTGGCGCTGCCAACCGATATTAGAAGCCAGAATGATTAAAAGTGCCGTCCCAAATGCAATACTGTCAATAAAGAGGCATCTTTGAGTTATTGTTTTTTGCCGTTATTCGCCATATATACAGGATCTGGCATGATCCACGTGAGAAAATATAGTAGTATCGTTCGTCGACATTCGAATGCCAAGGTGCGAATTGCAACTCATCGGTTCGTCGATCGACGTCGCCCATGTTCGACTCCTCGGCCAACGCAGTCCAGAGGTGACAATAGTTTGCCCATCCTCCTTCGCGCCGCTTCGACAGCCGAGTGACAAACTTAATGGACCGGGGTTGGGGCTGCTCGTGGCAGGCTCGTCTGGCTACTGTGTGCCGAGGCTTCGGAATCGAGTTCACCACTGCCCGCGCTAGCACTCGCACTGCCCGTCAGACTTCGCACGTTTCTAGTCTTTGGTGGATGGAGGGCGCTCACCCCAATGTGTTGTTCAACCTGCTGCGGGCCGACAGCGTTACCCTGGCCGGGCGGATAGCGAGGCACGGGTTGACGAACGCCGTCGGGCGGCGACGGTCGGCCGCTCATCGGAGGCCCGTAGCCGTTGGGAGGCGAGGGTCGACCTCCGCCACGCATCGAGGGGCTGTAAGGGTTTCCTGGTGACTGACTAGCCCGCCGAGGGTACGCTCCATTCATGCTGGGAGGCGCGCCCAGTCCTGCCGGACCGGGCCCGCCGGGGCCACCGGGGCCGGGGCCAAATTGCATCTCGTCCAGTCTGGAGGCAGTCAGCGAGTTGGCGCGCGACCCAGCATTCATGGCCCCGCGATCGACTGCTCCGTAGCGATTCGATGAGCAACCCATCAGCGGGTCCTCGAGTATGTTGTCGGTAACGGGGCCCATCTGGTTAATCTGGCTGGAGCGGTTGCGGCCAAAGCTGGGACGGAAACGGCCTGCACGAGAGGGAGGACCAGTGTCAAACTCGGGGTTTCGTCGAAACTGGGCAGGCGGAGGGGCCGGAGCCTTGCGGTTCTTTCGCGACGTCACACTCATCATGTCAAAGTTGTCGGGATCGATAGCCGGCCCACCGCCGCCCATGGTCGGGTCAAAATAGTCGTCATCGTCGTCCTCCTCAAACATCTGAGTGCTGTGGCGCATGGGATGCGGTCCTCGACGGGGTCCGGGTGGCCCGGGAGGGCCACGTCGCATACGCATCTCTTGCTCCTTTATCGCCAATTCGCGCTGTCTCAGTTGTAGCTCACGCTCTCGGAGTGCCATGTCGCCGCCATCGCCAAAGTTTGGCTCCTGGCCCTCTGGGATGTCGCCGTAGAGGACAAGGTGCGAGAACTCCTCCAGGTCGTTGCCGTCCATCGAACCCCTGCGAGAAGGCGCCCTTGAGCCGCCATTCATGTGCGGGGGTGGCGGTGGCCTGCCCATGCCGTTGGGGCCGCCATTCATTGGGGGAGGTCCTCGTCTCATGCCTCCAGGAGGGCCAAAGCCAGACGAGTTTCTAGGACGTACTTGCCGTGGAGGCATGGGATTTCCATTGGGCATGGGCATGGGCATGCCGTTCATTCCGGGGCGGTGGCCATTCTGCGAGGGCAAACGAGGAGGCTGTCCGACCGTTGGTGAGCTTGGCGGCATAATGGTGGGCACCTCGTTCGTCTTGGGCCTGTTGCGGTTGACAATGTTGAGGTTGTGAAGAATGGAATATAGCGTTTCGATGCGGGGCACAGCAATGTTGCCGTCGCTGGCCAGCTTGATGGGAGAGCCAAGAAATGTTTCGATCTCCATGGGGCGCCTAGCAACGTAGTCTTGCCACATGATGCTCTCGGGCACATTTGGCTTGGTCATTTCCTCAATAGTCCTCTTCTTGAAGTCAATGTCAAACTTGCAACCGTTTGCCTCGGCAACGGCTAGCAGTTCATCCATGACACCAGAGACCATATCCTTGACACCGACCTTTTCGAACAGCGTGGATAAGTTGGGGTTCTCGAAGAGTACACTAATGGGATGGAAAGCGATGGGGCTGTTGGGATTGTTAGTCAAGACAGGCCCTCTAGAAAAAAAAGGTGAGAGGAAAGTGAACATACCCGATAACCCTTTCGTATTGCTGTTGGCGAATATTATGCGACACGTTACACTGAACCTGGCCGGTACTGAGCGTCATGGCCAGCGCCTGTGCCATATCCTCTTGGATTGACTGGGGAATGGTGCCATTCTTATTTGCAGGGCCAACCCAGACGTCTGAGGAGCCCTTGTGTTCAAATTCGCTGGGCCCAAGCTGGGTAAGCTCGGCTCCAGACACCAGCGACAAGACGACATTTGTGGGAAATCTTTCTTCT
Source organism: Lecanicillium sp. MT-2017a (assembly GCA_003056585.1). Classification (NCBI taxonomy): domain Eukaryota; kingdom Fungi; phylum Ascomycota; class Sordariomycetes; order Hypocreales; family Cordycipitaceae; genus Lecanicillium; species Lecanicillium sp. MT-2017a. Next base: position 288,914 of record PXYN01000409.1, read on the forward strand.
ATCGCGGCTTCAACGCCGAGTGTGTGCGTCGTGTTGACGAGGATGCATGTGTGCTGGGGCGTGACGACGGCATCGATGACGGCGGCAAGGTCGTATACATCTGGGAGGGCCTTTACGCACAGAACGACGTAATCGAAGGCGCCATCGCGGACGCCAGAAGCGTCTTCGGGATTGCGGACGACTAAACAAGGGAGGACAGTCAGCGATGCAGAACTTGACGCGAGGGAGAGAGACAGTCATTAGCTTACCATGCCGAGGCTTAAATCGTTCATTACCAAAGGTAGGTGATCTAACGGGCACGAAAGGTTAGTGGCCGCTGCGGGCAAGGACTTGTCGGAGCGGCGGCGTCGGCAGACTTACTTGAAGGATATGCCATATTGCGAGACGTGCTCGTAACCTGATTTCCAAACCAGAGTGACATCGCATGCATTTGTGGCCTGGAGCCTCCAGGACAAGAATGCCGAGACGGGGTTGCCACCGACTGAACAGATTTGCATTAGCTCACAGTCGTCCATGGTGAATAGTTGGGTCGCGCTGCGACAGGCGCATCCGTGGGCTAGAGAGGAGGGGGGGATCTAAGATGCAGAGAGAGATGACGTGGATGGGGAAGGATTAAAAGAAGACGACGCTCGACGTCAAAAGGCGGGATAGCCTGTTGCCGAGGAGGGGGTGCTTGATGGAAGGTGACGCAGTCGATGCAGGCTGCACAGCCCAGGCGAAGGACGGTGGCAATCTCTTGGATGCCAGCGCAGCACGCGTCGGGGCAATGCAAAGCAACAGACGGGGGCGTACAACGATGGACAGGAAAGTGAAGGGCGCGAGCAGGTGTAATCGTGGAGAGGATAAAAAAGCGACAGGGGGACGGGACGGGCGAGACGAACCTGAGAGGATCTTGAGACGGGGTGTCATGGGCGCCATGTTGAGTGTGGTTGGGCCCGATTCAGCCTAGTGAGCTGGCTGGCGTAGGCGTAGGTGACGGCGCTACAGAAGTCGGGTAGTTTTCAGCGGGCTTGTCGGTCAAGCCTGTCACTGGTAGATGCCCAAACGGGCTTTTGAGCGCCTGTTGCACGGCTCTGCGGACGGGGCAGGGCCGGGCAAGTCGAATTGAATGGGTGTCTCGGACGTTCGAGAAGAGAGGAAGCGAGCGACAGCGGGTGCAGCCTGCGAGTCTGCGAGCTGGGGTGTCAGAGAGAGAGAGAGAGAGAGCGTAATGCAAGTCGCTAGAGTCGCTGGCGGAGAGGCGTCACTTCAGCCTCCGAGGGGGTATAGGGACGGGCTGGCAAGGTGGGCGTTGTGCGATGTTGGAACCCGTGGAAGCGTTGGGCCGGCGTGGTTTCAATCGATGGCGGCGACGCAAATCAAGGACCAAGGTGGGATCCGTTCAACCAAGACGACCAGGGGGGACAACGTGTTTCGCCAGCTGGGCAGGTATGGGACGATCGAACGAGCGAACGGGGCAACAGCGCTGCAGAGGGGGTGGTGGGCAAAAAAAAAAAAAAGCGACCAAGAGACCGGGAGACCAGGATGGTTGACCCTGGGCAAGCTGGATGAGCGAGGCTGGAGGATCCGGTTGGCTAGAGCTGAATGCTGGACCTGCGACGGCGTCAGAAACGAGCGAGGGCTGGCGGCCGGACTATTGCTAAACGCCAGAGAGCTGCAGTGGTACTGTCGGGAGCACAGCGGGAGGGAGAGCCAAGGTGGCAGCGATGGTGGGACGACGGGCAGCGATGGGAAATTGCAAAGATTTGCCAGCGTCGAATGAGGGAAGATCGGGGGAGGATGGAGGTTTGGATCGCAGACCTCCAAGTTCAGGACAGGACAAGAAAAGACAGGACCCAGGATCGGACACAACGGAGCGGCGGGCTGGGAAAGGAAAAAAAAAATTGACCAGAAAACCGAGCACGCGCGGCGGGGGGGGAGGATGGGGGTGTGGCAGTGGGCAGTTAGTGGGAGAAAGGAGGGGGGGCGGCAGCGAGGATTAGTGACGCTACTAGGGAACCGGGGAAGGGGAACAGGAGGACAGGAGCGAAAGAGTGGGAGTGGGAGTGGAATGGGAATGGGCGGGAGAGATGGAGAGAGAGTTGCGCGTAATCGAGCGAAAGAGAGGGGACCAGCCACGGCAAGGACAAGCCAGGACAACCCAGCAACCAAGCAAGCGTGCGTCGTGGGCGGCCTGGTTGGTAATCGCGGGCCAAAAAGGCTCCAAGGCTGAGCCTGCCGGGTGCTAAAAAGGGATGGGGGTGGGTGGATTGATTGAAGAAAATGGGATGGATGGCTGGGTTGCATGGATGGTTGGCTTGGATGGACAGGAGGTACCCTTTGTGCGGCACACAGAGGTATGGGTACCTACTGTACACCAGCAGGTACGAGTACTCCCGGGAGCCGGAGCCACCATGCAAAGCCGCCCGAACCGCAGGTGCCAGGCAGGCCGAGAGAGAAAGAGGCAGAGCGACCCGGTGCAGTTTTCCGGGGGGCAAGTGCAGGTTTGACCAAGACAGGTGCAATGCACCGTGGGGCGCCGACTCATGCAAGGTTGGCAGGCAGAGCCCAGTGCAGTTTTGGGGCTGACGGGGCAGGTGCAGACTCTCGTACAGGTACTCCGCACAGAGCAGTCCTCAGTGTGTGTGTGTGGGAAGGCGACGGAAGGGTAAAAGATGCACTTGCTAGTACCCGCCCGGTGTGTAGCCTGTTTGGCACCAACTGAATAGGTACTGTACAGTTCTGTACGAGTACTCGCACAATGCTCGTGGCGGCCAGGGCAGGGACAGGGGGGTGGATGGGTGGGCGGGTAAAGGCCAAGGTGAGGATGAGGGTGAGTGTAGAGGGTGAGGGGGCGCGTTTCGCTGTTCCTTCGTACCTGTCCTGAAAGTTTGGCGTGGGCCAAGAGGGCGGGAAGGCAAGGTGGGCTGAGGGGTGGCGCAGTCGCTCTCTGGCTGTTTTGGTTGTCTCGGGCTGTAAGCACTCACCTTGGTACCCAAAAAATAAAGTATGTGTGTCCGACAAGTACGGAATAGGCCTTGAGAGAGGATAAATATGTGAGCTTAAACCCTTTGTGTGCTGGTGGCAAAAAAGCAGTAGGTACTATAGTACTATAGTACGCAGCAAGTATGGAGACGTAGAGTGATTGGGGAACAAACGGGCTGTTTGCGGTTGCTCGTACAAAGTACACCAGCCAGACAGCCTCGTACGATGGCAGTGCGGGACAGAGACGTCACACACAGGGGGGCAGAGGCTGGCCAAGACGAGATCGGATAAACCCTTTCAGCGGCAAATCAAAAATAGGGGAAGATCAAAAAAAAAAGAAAAGAAAAAAAAAAACACAGCAAGGGTCGCAGCCAAAAAGAAAAAAAAATAGCCGAAACAGGACATCAAACAGGAGCCTGAGTCGCCGCGATCCGTGAGCAGGCAGAAGCAATCACTCGGGCTCGAAAAAAAAAATGCCACATCGGGAATCGGAAACTGCATGTGCGCCCGCCGCCCAAACTGGACATCCAGTACCTCTCTCCATAAGGTAGTACTATGGTAAGTGCCCCGTACTCGACGCGGCCACAGCGGTGCTAGTTCCTCCCATGCCTTGGATATGGCTGGGCGGGACACGGCTCCAATTGGCCGCCATGATGACGACATATGGAGTCCTCTGTCAGCTACCGTAGGCGAGGTTGCCTTTCCAGGCACTGTACTCCGGACAGGCGGCGGTGCAGGGCAAACTCCGCACGTCTGTCTTTCCTGATCCTTTCACTCTGTGCCGAACCAAAGGACAAATAATGATATGAAAAAAAAAAGAAAAAAAAAAAAAGCAAATGATTCTTGGAGGCGCCACTAGGCCCGACCAACCTGTGCTGCGTACTATCTACTGCAGAACAGGAGCCTCGCAAAGGCGTCCAGCAACTGCAGGTACGGATAGGGCACTGCCAGACACTGGTTTGGTAGGTACCCATGGCCGCGCAGAGCAAGGAATCGCCTCCATAATAAGCGGACCACGGCCAAAAAAAAAAACGCCCCCAGGCCAAAGAGACTGCCCAGCAGCGCAAAGCAGCGCGAGTCGACCTCAGCTCGGCGACGGGCAGTAACTATTAGTAGTGTGCGCGTTTCCGATTGGACCAACAGCAACAGCACCAATGGACTCAATTGATCTTTCCTGCACCACTCGGTGCATTTCTATTTTGTACTCGTACTGAATAAAATCAATACAAATTCAATAGGCCGAGCCGGGCGAAAAATAGAGTCGACACGAGACAAGACAAGCCAAGCGTCCCGGGCTTCGTCATGGGCAGTGTTCCTGGCAGCAGGCGTCCAGCCTAGCATCCGTCGCACCACGTCTTAGTGCCGCGGGGAAAGCGAGCAGTGCGCACCTAACGCGCAACACACACCCACCTGGAGAGAGGCGGCCAGTGGGTGGTGTGCATGTCGCGTGCGGGCCACGGCCACGGCCACTAAATGAACTGCACCGACGGGCAGAGCATGTTCTGTGCGACATGGAATCTGCACCACCAACAGTCCACTAGACCGGGTGGTAGGGCGGAAAATTATAGTGGGTAAGCTCCCACTTGGGCTTGGTAGACAGGAGAATGGGGAGTGGGCGCCGCGACAAAGGGACTGGAGAACATGTTGGCACTCACCTTGCCTATGCAAAGAAAAAAGAGGCTGAATGGGACGAGCAAAAGGCGCCTGTCCAGACAAGGCTAGCCGCAAGGGCTAGTAGCTTCCCGGTACGGAGCTGGTGCCGAGTAGTGGCCAGTCAAACTCTGTTGCTGCCCACCAGATCAAATCCAAGTGGCAGTTGCAGCCTCTAAGAGGACCACTTCCGAAAGAGCCGGCGTTCCGGCTTTCCTGCTGGCGCTGGTGCTGCCGGCGAGGGGCAAAACGAGAAAATCTGTGATGGGTGTGCACCAAAAGTCTAGAACAGCAAGCGGTGCGCAACGCCTTTCTCGTCTCGGTTCGTGCCTGGCGTGGCCGGCAATGGATCTTCGCCGGGCTAGCGCCGCTCACCCAAAAAAAGCTTCCTTGGTGGCGTCTGTGACCGTGGGCCGACTGTGGGATCGAAGGGCCGTCCACTCAGCTCGTGCGAGGCAAGGACGTATCCGGCGTCGTTTGTTCTGTGCGTCGTGAATGGCAGCATTAGTATGGAGACGCCCGGCAGGCAGGCATGTATGGAATGATTTGGTATAATAGGCAAGGTAGGTAGTAGGCAATGGGGCCGCCAAAGGCATGGAGAAATGGGCCGGAGCGCAGTCGGTCGAGGCGGGTGCGAGAAACCTTAATCGGTAGCTCCAGCACTAAGTAGGTGGTGCTGGCAGCGGCTATATTGGGAACTCGCCGGCCGTGGACGGACGGATGAAGGATAAATTGTGTAGTGTGGTCGACGCGCTTACCTATCCTGCAACTTGGGCGCGTAAAGGCAAACGCTGAATTGGAAATGCAAAGTAACGAATCGGAACCTGGGAGAGAAGATCAAGTTGGTCAGTTGTCGGTTCTAGGGGATGGGCACAGGAGGAGGCGAGTAGAGAACGACACGCGGCCCGGAGCTTGGCCCCTGTCCGCGCCCCTTCTTTCTGTCCAAACACCCATGGCACTCACAGAGACGAATGAAGCGGGTAAAAAGTGAAGAAGAAGGAAAATACCGAAATGGCGGTGTTCCGAAATCAGGCTGGCACAGAAGGGGAGTCCGATGCAGGCTTGCAAACGAGAGATGCCAGTGACGAGTAGGGCGCGTGGCCAATTGGATGCGTCTCGACCTGGCTGAGTATTGCCGAGCCAGAGGCGGTATTAATTTGGACGAGATGAGCCACTGTCGAGCTTCAATATGGACGCTGATGCAATGAAGCAGCAATGACCAATTGGTTGTCTGTCTGTTCGTCTTTCGCAGAACAATTTCTTTGAAGAGCTGTCGTGTCGTCGGGCACTCAATGGTTCGGTTTGCGAGTCGACGGCTGGACGTGGGTCCTGGGGAGCTCCAGCTCGTTCGGGGTCGTCTATCGCGTCAAGAGCTCGGTTCGTGGGCCGGGCATACCCAGTATAAGAGGAAAATCGTTGCGACGTGGTTCGAACGCTTCGGTTAGTCGGGCTGTCGTGATGCTTTCCCAGGAACAGTCACGGCTGTCGGGTTGTCCAAAGAGGAGGAGGAGGAGAGAGGAAGAAGAAGACGAAGTGCCGGGAATGTAGAATCGAAAAGCAAACGAGAGGACGGGTGCGGCGTGGACCGAAAAAAGGGAGGCCACGTCGGGAAGAGCCACGAGTACGCGGCGAGAATGAGAGACACGGGGGGCGGAGATGGATGGTCTCGTGGAGCGAATGGCAGAAGGTGAAGGAAGGCGAGGAAAAAGGAAACAAGACACACGCTATACTGTGAGTCTGTTTAGTCGTAGCTCGATGCTGATGCCGACCAGACCAGACGGACGGACAGAGACAGCCAAGCCACACGAGATGCAAGACAGGGTCTATCCGCCAGAATACGAACTGCACAAGCCCGGCTACGCGATATTGTGAACGAATGGCCCGAAAGAGGCTGGACCTTGTCTAGAACCGTCAGCGCGCGGTCTGATCCGAGGCTAATACTATGTAAGCCGGTTCGGCGACCGGCAAGGCTTGTGCATTGCAGTGCACGTTTGCGTAATATTAATGTAATGCCCACAGCACCTCTCTGCTCATCTGGAGTGTTGTACTGCGAATTGCAAGACCCTTGTGCAGGCATATCATGCATGCCACATGCTCTATCCTGGGCTGCATGCATGGGCGCTGCATAATGTGGACTGGACGGCGCATGTGGACGGCATCCTAGGCGCAAGAAAGGAGACGAACAGGCAGCAGCCTGATGTGTACGACGAGTCCGAGTAGGGCAAAGCAGGGCTCGATCGAGGACTGTCAGTATCTTGTGTTACAGAGTCGACATGTGCTGCAATGGCATTTGGCGCGTTTGCAGTGCCGCCTCAGATGTCTAGCGCCGAGCTTAGAGTGCTCTCTGGAGCTCTTCTACTCTCTACGCGCTACAGCAGAGGATACAAAGCAAGTACAGGATGAGTTGCACTGTACCATTGACGCTCGATACGGTCAATTAGTAGGCTTCAAGCCTCACAGCGGGAATGGCGCGTGATGCTTCGACCATGCCCTTCTGCAGAGCCACGAGCACCCACGACAATGCTCAGCGCGTGAGCTAGCCCGTACGCTGGCACCTGGCAGAAGCGATAGGCACGTCATCTAGGTGGCATTTGGGGCCGTGGCGATGACGGCGCTAGCGTGGCGGGCGCCCTACCTGATGAAGCTAGCGGCTCGTATGAGAAGCGCACTAATGCCGCCCTGGGTGCTGCATGAGCAGGGGGTAGCGTCTGTCTTTTTGTCACCAACAGGCGTTCTAGGTACAGCACGATGTACTGTAACTAACGCTGGCAGGCCCAGTTACTAGGTACAAGTACTGTAGTACATACTATGTAGTAGGAACCGTTGGGAGCTTGCGCAAGCTTGCGCAAGCTTGTCCGACCTGGAGGCTATGATGCTGTCTTGCAAACGACCAACGAAAAGGGGACCCAAGGGTACCTTAAAAGGGGGATTGCATTTGGCGGCGCGACTGTAAACTGGGAACCGGAAACTGGGAACTGGGACGAGGACGAGTATTGATTGACTTGGCAGGGACGAGCTTGGCACGGGGGCTACTCGTAGCTGCTCTTCTGCTCGTCCTTTGTCTTCTGTCTCGTCTGGATTTATTTGTTTATTTGCGGGGACTGGTATTGATGGGCAGTGCCAGTGTCAGTGCCAGCGGCTTCGGCTTGCGGCGTGCGGCGTGCGGATGGGCGGCTCGAGCGCTGGGACGGGAGCGACACGGCCCGCCGTGGGTGGTAGGTGAGTGCCGCAGATACCTGGCGTCTGGCATTTGCGTTCACGGTGAGTGAGCAGTGGTTATTCCCTACAGGGCACCAAACAGAGACAAAGCTGGCGTGGCATCCTCGGGACTATTGCTGCTAATCTGCCGGTAACTTCGATATCAGCGCATACGAGCAAGGTAACTAAGCGCTGTTTTCAAGGCTTTTTGACGAATCGGCTGTCAATATTGTCCGCAGCCTTTGTGGATATGCATAGCACGATATAGCATGTACTCCGTACTCGTACCAGGCAATGAAAACAAACGAACACCGGAATCTACGGCGTATATGCATTACCACATGTAGCCATTATTATGTATCAGGCGAGGAACTCGGCCCCAAAACCCAAAGACCCGCGTTGGCCCCTCTGCAGACCGAACGTGCCCATGCAATCGCATTCGTACGAGAGGTGAGACCAGTATACGAGTACATACTGGTACAATTCAGTAGGTAGAAGCAGCAGGCACACTCCTACTCGTAAGCGCGCTTCCAGGCCTGAACCAGCAGGCTTCTCCAATTCTGGGGAGGCTGTGCAGGCCCTCTAGTTGAATTCCTTCGATGGCTCGCCCCAAGACTGGTTACGAGGTGGTATTTATTAATACCTAGGTACGACGTATTTGGTTGGGGTAGTACTCCGTACCTACCCAAAGTCCGAATCTGGACAGTTGCGAGGCCAGCATTTTTGTCGTGCTCGTACTGTTCGCGTAACGCGCGGCCGCACGGCAATAGCTTAGGAAAGGCACCACCCTCGCCGCCGCCGCCGCCACCGCCGCATCCCCCCTTCTGTCAGCTCCACCAGTGGACACTTCCCGCTGTGGAAACAATAGGTGGCGGGGACCCGGGGAGGCGTAGGCTGTGTTACGAGAAATGGGAGGGCCTGGGCCATGTCTCTGACGAGCATGCCTTTTATGGAGGTTGGATTATGCAGATTGGCGGCTTTGAGTACAGAGTACGGGTGTACAGGGTACGGATAGGCGGCAAATGTTTATTTCCTACGGTGATAATGAGGAACAAAGAGTACTCCGTAATGAAACATGGTTTTATGCTGGTGCAGTGTTGGGCGACGCATCTGGACAGCGCAGAATGCCCGTATTGTGTCTCTTTTTGTGTCATTCCAGTCCTTGTCGGTGCTGGAGAACAAAAGCGCGAAAGCCGAAGAAAAAAAAAAAGCACAATGGAGCCAAAATCTCTCTGACAGACTCAACGTGGGAACCGTTGACATCCCCATGCGGCCGATATGCAAGTCTCAATGCCTGCAGATGGGGAGCATACGTGCCGCCGGTGGCTGCAGTCTGAACGCCCCGAATATGTCAAACGGGAAAGATGTACAGAGCTGCATCTGCGCAACGGATACTATAATGTGATGACGATTGACATATAACGGGCGCTGCCTTGGTTTTTTTTTTTTCCCTCTTCTCTTCTAAGCCGCTCCTGACCCCTGCATCATAGGTACATGTCGATTGCCGTGACAGCATGGATATACTGTTGAGGTATATATCCATCTATGGCAGCAATGTCCGCAATCGCCGATTGGACATTGTACACGCGAACGGGCAAGTGACAGCTCGGTCTCCCGCAGATGCCGTCACCCGGCAGAGAGGGTCATGGCTTTTTTGTTACCATGGATTTCATATTTTTACTGGCGTTTTGTCCACCGGCAAAACGAAAGGCGGGCGCGGCACATGTAAGCCACAGGGGCAGCCACCACCCACACCCGGAGCTTTTCGCTGGAGGTCTGTACTTGGTCTCCTTTTTTACTGGTTTTTTTCTCTGATTTGTGTGATGGATGAGGCAAAGTAAATTGTGATTTGTGTGTATTAATAGATTCCCCAACCCCCCCTTGTTTCTCAATGTGAAAAGACAATGATGGTAAGAGCAAGCCACGCTGCAGTGGTCTGATATGGGATATACATATGGCTGCTGCAGGTCAATCTGCCTATATTACTCCGGTAGGTGCTAGGGGCGTGACACCAGGGCGTGTGCTGTACCTGCGAGTAGCACGACGATAATCCGTACTCCATGCCTGCTTTGGTACAATCCTTCGCGTGGCCCCTCTATTCCTCTTCTGATCGCCATGCGTCGTCAACAAGGTGCCTATCCTTGTGGGCAGCTACTCCAACTGCCTTCCCCCCTTGCTACCTACTCGTAGCTCCTGTGCTAGCAGGTACTTGTACAGAAAAAATGGCCATCGAGATGGGACCACTGTGCCCACTTTCAAGGTACGGAGGACCTGTCCCCGGCCATTATTGCTCCATATAAATCTTGGTTTCCAGTGGCGCTCTCCGCCGCCTCCGCCGCCGCCGTCGACGCAGAGAGCTCACCACTCTCCTGTACGCTGGACATACGAGCTTTGGTTACGTACCACTTCCGGCTGCGGGTGCATGGTTGCTCGCCCAAAATTAGTAGCATACTGCGTACTGCGAATGTCCAATTGAGAAGATACAGGAGCAGGGGCCGGCGGAACGAATGTACCATGTAGAAGCGCATAATCCGGATAGAACAGTCGTAGCCTCGCTCTACGTAATAGTATGCATATCCAGTACTCGAGCAGGCACCAGTACCTACCCCATTGTAAAAAATAAAAACCAAGGGTTGCGGAGCGAGCCCCAGCCCGTAGCGCAGAAAAAAAAAAGTGACGCAACTGTCGTTTCTGTTACGCCTTTCTACCCACGTCTTCGTAGGGCGGATTAGCGCTGTACCAGTACGCTGGCGATGATGTCCTCTACGAGTAATAATGCAGAGAGGCATAACGCTCAAGCCTATCAAATAAGGCCCCCCTGTCGTTCATTTCTAATCGGAAGGGGGGATTATGCAAAAAAACCCTTGTTGTCATCCGAGCAATTCATGCGACGTAATTGACAAGCCCTTGCGCGCGGGTACGATATGAACGCCATGCTGCACCCAAAAAAGCAGCCACCTTTTTTTATTCAGTGGTGCTATTATTATTACAGGACCATTCGTCGATCAGAGAGCGCCAGACCCAGTTTCCGCTCAGGGAGCGCCGGGTACGCCTCCAAACCCGTTCGTTGGCTGCCTCTGATCTCGATGCCTGTTCAGGTTATTCTTGGGCCTAGACTTGTGTGTCTTTCTCTGTTTGTGTGTGCCTGGCGGGCCGCGCTGTCGGTCCGTGGGCTAGCTTCGTCCTGAAGCTTCATGTGCCACGCCGAACAGTCAGGAACGCACACCTATCATTGGCTGTGATGATATCGCTTATCGGACAATTTTTTTTTTCTTTGCAAGCCTTTTCGTCTCTTCATCGCTTTCACATGTGAATTGGCGCTAGCTAGGGTGTCTATTATAACGGCTGCAAGGTTTGATATAGATGGCATCATGCTCTGCTACCCACTGATGCTGCCGGCTTCTTCGGCTACGAAATTTGTTGAGAGAGCCGCGGGCCTGGCCAACTTACCCTACAGCTGAATTTGACTGATATCACACACGCCACCACGCCCCAGCTGAACGACAGCGCAGCAAGGCAAGGCAATCCACGTTGCGGCCCGTAATTGCGATCGGCAGCATATCAAAAATAACTGCCGATTTTGACAGCTTGCAAGGGTTTGTTGGCTCAATTCTTGTTTTATTTTTGAGTACTGGGGTAATACCGCACTTTTTACGTGGGCGATTATCGTGATTGCTGGGTGTGTGATCTGCGTGGTGACGACAACGATGTACTACTATGTACTAGCTCGTACTCACCCCCATGTGCTGTCGTTGCGGGTTGTGATAGGCAAGCCCAGTGTCTTACATCATGGTGGGAATCACATTGTCAATCATGGCTGTGATTTGGATGTTCATTGTATTGTGGTGCCGTGGTGAATCATGGCGTGTTGTCTGAGATGTGGTGACGAGTGTCGTTTATGCTGGCCTTGTCACTCGGCTGTTGCGACTTGCCATGAAATATTTTGGAGGCTAATAACAGGAGAAAGTAATGCGAAAGTGCAAGACATGGTGCAATTCTTTCTCTAGGGTAAATCGTAACAAGGTCACTCCCTTTTAGTAGCATGAAGTTCTCGACTGCAACGAGTTGCGATTGCCTTTCGCGTGATTATGGTGATGATAGTAATCTCTCCCATCACACCTGATATCGTAGATTCTAAGTGGAAGAATTGTTCAATAATAGTATATGTCTTGTTTCTAGCACCAGGAATTTTTTTTTTAAAAAATTACATCGGTCTGTTTTACAGGTCATATGCCCAGCAGTCAAGACGACTGAGCTGTAGTACTTACCCTATAGTTGGTTTCGCATATTATCCCAAAATAGGCAGGTATACATTACATGCGAAAATATGCCATAGATCGCGATGTAATAAAATGGATCGTAGTAGAGAATCTTTAGAATATAAAAGCTAGACAGATGACAATATTGACTGATATTAATAGTTGTCTGGCTACAAAACTTATATCAAAACGGCATTCTCGGCTGCCTCACACATGACAGGATCCTGAAAAGCAATTGACACAATTTCATCATCAGGACTGGGAAAGCTACCACATCGCTGAATTTATTCATCGACTTGTATAGCCGCAAATATATGATAATGTCCCCTGGTGACGCGTCTGTCCACGGCTTCACACGCGTGAGTGTTCATGCAACGACAGCATATAACAAATGCACGCTTGCAAGCTTTATGAGAAACAATCCGCCTGGCATATACATGCTATTCTCATATCGCTTACTGTTTACGACCAAGACATACGCTTACGTCGTATCTTACACCTACGTCAGCAACGTGCCGTATCCTTCACGGAACGACCAACACCCAGCCGACAAAGCACACCACATGCCTTGCACATTAATCACTATCATACCTTGCAATATCGTAAACAACCTGCATCAAAGCACCAGACTCCCCACACAAGCTCCCATCTGACATCATTCCATGAGGCCTCACCTGCTTCTACAGCTCCCCGTGTCCAGCCGACGTGCCCCAAAGGACCCTTTCAACGTCATATTCGCCGGTCATACGACCAAATCCACAAATAACGGAAGAAGCGAAAAGTTTCCCCAAAGTAAGGGGGAATGGAGACGCCAGCCAAGGAATGGATTTCCCATCTCTGTAGGGCAACCAGACGCAGGAACCAGGGGAGAATCGGGCGCAGCGCAGCGCATTGCATTCTGTTGGCAGGTCGCGCTCCGCCAGCGCGTGGCAGTGCAGGGCTAGTAGACTGGGACAGGGGGGAACCACTCGTCTCCGCTCGGCTCCAAACCCTTGCGTTCGGTGAGCTGGGCCGAAGGATGGAGTTTCTTTTTGTTTTTGTTCTATTTTCTGCTGTTTTATCTGGGGAATGACGACGGATATGGGAATTGTATTTCCGGTGTTTGTTATCGTAGTAGTTGCTGCTGCTGTATGTCGTCACAAACGTCATAGCAGAGTGTTTACAGATGTACATCTGGTCTCCTTCTGGCCATTGTCGTGACACCATTGACGGATAGTTACGGAGTACTTGGAACAATCTTTGGAAAAGAATTACTTGTATGACTGTAGAAACTACAATGGCCAATGACCCCTATTACCCGCCTTCGTGTTGGCAATGGCGGTCATTCCAATTGAGCCAAACGTCATGCCGAATCTAAATTTAAACCTCGCTCGACCAACCCGTCATTACGGGGTTCATGCAAGCCATCACCGCGATACTATTGCATCCTTCGTGCCGGGTTCATTGCCATTGCACATGGTAGGAGTACACAAAATAGAAGAGCGAGAGCTATTCTTAGATCTCCCACCTGCCGAGCCCTGTCCAGCCCAGCCCAAGATACAGCCCGTCTGGGCAAAAAGTTAACGGCCCATGTCCATGTTACCCCTGGCTGGCTCGCGTGTTTTCTTGGTTCCTGGCGGTGCTGCTGTAGCGTCCCCCGGAGACCCGGAGTAGTTTGCGCTAAACCGCCCACTGGGCTTCCCCCAAAATCAGGGAGCTAGAGGGTGGCGCAGTCGGCCGATGGGGGGCGGGTTCGGCGGGATGATGCACGTTTGTGTGGGCGGCGTTGTGCTGTGCTCCGTGGCCCTTTTCCCCCTCTTTCGACCCTAGTCTAGCCTGGAAGCGAAGCCCGCTGTGTCGGCTAGTTGAGACTGCCCGACATGTCTACAGGCGACTGTACTATGGAGTATGTACGATGGCCTGGTGGAAACCCGTCCACCGCGCGCGACGCACGTTGAGGGCGCCGGCGCAACTGCGTACCGCACGCACTTCTACCAGCACGAGTGACACTGGCCGAGCGATACCCAGAGAGGGCACGGGTCGGCGGCGGTGCAAGCGGCGACGCCGGGTCGGAGCACGGCAGCCCCACTGTTGGCCGCCTTTGGGACCTTGGTTTTCTGTCCCTGATTTGAGGCGCAAGTCTGGTCGGGTCTTTGAGCCACCGGGGGTTTTTTTGTTTTCTTTTTTACTCTTCGCGTGGTTTATCCCAGATCAACTCTTCTCCTCCTTTATACAATCTCAATCTCAAGATAATACCCTTTTCCCTTTCTCTCTTCTTTCGTTTGTTGTGTCATTGCCCGCCTTGACCAACGAGTTGCACCACCCAACCAAGTGCTCTCCCTCCCCGCCACCACCACCACCACCACCATGACCACCACCACAATGGACGAGACACAAGCTTCATCAACGATACAGACGGCACAGGCTGCTGGAGGTGACAATGCCGCCGTTTCCACTGCCACAGACGCAGTCTATACCCTCCACTACTTTACCTTTTCCCTCTACTCGCTCATGGCCCGGTTCGGCCTGGCTCTCGGCCGGCAACTAAACCCCGAAACTGCCCCGCGCATCACCCTGCAGTTTGTCAACACGGCCGACGACGACAACCTCTCCGAGCACTACCTGACACAGGTCAACCCACGAGGACAGGTACGGATTAGCAAGAGAAAAAGCGCTAAATATGACGGGGTAGCTGACTATTTTCTCTTTTCTCCCCAACACTGCAGGTCCCTTCCCTCACGTCGCCAGAGCTCGCCGCGCCGATAAGCGACAGCCGAGGCATTGCCACCTGGCTATGCGCAAAGCAGCCCGAGCTGCTGCCCGAGGAGCACAAGGAGGCGATTGCGCGGCTGATGGAGAAGCTGTACCACTTCCACCTCAAGGCGCTGAATATCCCCGCCGACGCCGCCAACACGGGCATCCCCAACAAGGCGGCGGCCATGCTGGAGAACCCGGGCCTGTCCGAGCAACATCGCCGCGCGCTGGAGATTAAGAGTGTGTTGTAAGTGATGCCGCCTTATATTGCAGTTTCCACGGTGTCTTTGTATAACGCCATCGCATCCGTCTGGTTGAATTTGTTTGGCTGACTTTTTTTCTCTGCTACTACAGCCACGACACGCTACATTGCCGCACGGTCGAGCCGGAACACATTGCCAACGTCGAAGAGCACGTGCGCGAGTTCATGGTCGACCTGGAAACCGTCCTTGGGGAGAACAAGTCCGACGGCGTCAGGTGGGCGCTCGGCGGTAAGCCGTCGCTGCTCGACGCCTATGTTGCGCCGCTGGTGATACGCTTGATGGAGGTTGGGCGCACGGAGCTGATGCCGGAGGCGGTGCAGGCTTACGGCACGCAGATTGGCGAGTCTGACGAGTGGAAGCAGCTCACGCATGGCCGCCGGACGGTGTGGGATGCTTCCATGGGGCCGATTGAGGATCTGGACCCCAAGTAATTTGGGGGAGTCAAAGGCAAGGTGTAGTGTACTAATTACGAGGACGCGGCCGCAGGAGCGAGGAGCGAAAGGACATGCGAAATACCCTATTAATTTATAATGAATGGGCGGATTGCGCCCGGCAAATGAGCCGTTGGATGTAATAAGGATACGAATCACTGCAGATTTACAATATAAAAATACATCAAGACTACAGATGGCCTCGAATGTGCGTTTTATTTGGCAGAGAAATACACAGCCCGAGGCAAGAAGATTACAGTCACAGGACGGAGACTGTCGACATGAACTACAAAGCCACAGACTTACTCCTTTAGCACGATCCCGATCAAGGCTCCATATCAATCTATAATTTTGTCAGAGAAAAAAGAGGGTAGGCTGCTTGCAGAAATAAGGCTGTGTGGTGACCCGGAGACATCACAACAAAAGAGTCACCAAAACTGCCGGCACATGCCAGCTGCAGCCACTTATAAAAAAGCCCGACATCTCGGTACTTGAAGCAGAATTTCTAGAATATTTCAAAATCGGCAACTCAATGTTTATCAGTGCTGCAGATTTTCAGGAAATTATGACAGGAGCCAAGGAAGAAAATAACGTGATCGGCGACACACAGAAAGGGTTCCCGGCAAGCCACGCTCAGCGCTGATTTGAGGCTGTCGACACCACACACCCTGCGGCGGCGCCGTGGCGTACGGCCGGGCTTATCCCACTTGCTGGGTGGCGGTCCAGTGACGGGCTTTTGATACCAGGAGTGGCTTTTTTCTTCGTCTGGGGCGGTATTTGGCATGATGGCGATAGCTGCGGCAGAGTATAGCATGTGTGCGCACAGCACCTCCGGAGCACGGTCGACCTGGGTAGCCAGAAAGCGGCTTTGCGACGGCGAGCTCGGTGACCGGCATTGCTGGTGGCTTGCAGTCGCTTTTCCCGCTCCTGATAAGCGGTGCAGTAGAGGCATACGGCATTGTAATGTAATTACGAGCAACTGTGGGCGTAGATGCCTGATGGTCAGAAGCTGCTGTCAGCAGCGCTCTCAACTCCAGCAGATCTGTATCGGACGGGAACCTTTGCGCTTGTGGTGTCGCATCCCCGCCGCGTAAAGCCGTGCTTCCGACTCTACGAATAGGATAGTGGCATGCCGTATGAACTACGAGACCTATGAGCATTACGAGCAAGCACACTCTTTGTTCCATCGCGCCGCTGCAAAAGTTCGTGCGCGCAAAAGGCCCTCAGTGGTTTCTCACCGTTGCACTGCAGATTCGCCCGCTGGGCTGGACTGTCTGACCGTCCTCCACCCCACACTGTGCCGCTATGCTTCTCTAGGCAGGTAGTGCTTCCAGACCAGCTTTCGCCTTTGAACCCGTCCCTCCGTCGCTTTGGCGCGGGACACAGGGGACTGGGCAGATAGGGACAGAACAGGACCAGGGCCATTGGCACATTGTGGGCTCTCCTCCCCCCCTCCAGCAACCCCAGACGAGGGGGGACGTTTGTTCAGGGCCAACCCACTCCCCAGTTGGTCAACGCGCGCACTGTGCTGCCCGCCACGACTCGCGTGCTTTTAGGGGCACTGAGCGACCACCTTTCCCACCGTTCGGTGCCCTCTCGGCAGATGTGCCATACAGTGCTGTAGTGCACTCGCACGGTTCAGCTCGGCCTCCACGAGACAGGGCTGCTGCGACTTTTCCCACCCCCAGCACAGTGGCGGCGGCCTTTTTGGGCGTTGGTAGGGGACGCATTACCCCGTACGCCTTCCTCGCCCGCACCCGCTATACCCACCACGCCTACCACCCTCCAGCCATTGTGCTGGGACTGTACTCCGTGTACGAGTAGGTCGTCGTCCCAGAGGCGCATGGCGCATGGCGCAACGCCCGGCTGGCCTCCCCCCCTCTCTCGTGCTTCTTCCGTTCCCTCTCCCACAGGCGCAAGCCCCAGTCCAAACCGTCAGCCTCGTAGTTCTGACTCTGACACTGCCAGGCGGGAAAAAACATTTCGATTTCATCGCCCTTCGAGACTGTTTGGTATCTTTGCTGTCTGTCGAGCAGGGCTGCCCATTCTCGATCTGGCCGTACCTTTCGCCCGTCGTGTAGATATCCACTCTCTAGGCCAACGGGCTCCCCCAGCTATAACGGTCTATTTCTCCGGGGTGGAAGACGCAGCCGAGAACGCTCTCCCCCGACCTCTTCTCCTCCCCAGTTCCCCCCAGAGCGGAGACTCCTCGACCAAAAGCCGTCCGAAACGACTCTTCGAGGGCTTTTTTTCTTCGTCTGTCTTTGCGGATTTGACAGACGGAGCGAGAGAGACGCTGCTCCTTTCTGGTAAGAGGCGGCGACGACGACGACGACGACGACGACCACTACCACTACCACTACCTGTCAGGCCCGCCCAGCATGCCTGTACCGAGCATTCTGCGCAAGCGCCACGAGGCCGAGGAGATTACTCCCGTCTCGGGCCCGTTGGACTGCGATGTCTCGGGCATCGAGACCCTCAAGCACCTGCACGAGTACGAAAAGGCGCACAAGTTTGACCCCAACTTCCCCATCGACGAGTTCAACGACCTCGATGCCGCCATTGCCACGGGAAATGCCGAAAAGGGCATCGAGATTGAGCATGCGCTCATGGAGGACAACAGCCCCTACCCCGAGGTATGATATGATATCCCTCTACTGCCTGGACACACTATATTCGTCGCCCGCTCGACTGTGAATGATAGCTAACCCTGGCCCCAAGGTTCGCGCTGTGGTGCGAAACTACGATGTCGATGTCCCCGCCAACACCGTCCGCGCCTGGGTCATTGGCCTGCTCCTCTGCACCATCGGTTCTGGCATCAACATGCTCTTCTCCCTGCGCAACCCCACGGTGTCAATAAACACCTATGTGATCCAGCTCATTGCCTATCCCATTGGTCTTGGCTGGGATCTTATCATGCCCGACCGAGTCTGGAACCTCTTTGGCCTCAAGTTCAACCTCCGCCCCGGCAAGTTCAACTTCAAGGAGCACGTCGTCATTGTTGCCATGTCCAATGTAAGTCGCTTCCCTCATCGACCGTGTCCCCATGTGTCTTTCCGCTGGCTAACACGACCATGTAGGCCGCATATGGTGGCGGTGCCTTGTATGCCACCGATGTCCTCTTGACGCAGCGCCTGTTCTACAAGCAGACCTTTGGCTGGGCGTTCCAGCTTCTCTTTGGCATCACCACGCTCTGCACCGGTTACGGCATGGCAGGTCTCGCTCGCCGTTTCCTGGTGTGGCCCGCTGCCATGATTTGGCCTGCCGATCTCGTCAACTGCGCCATGTTTTACAGCTTGCACGACCACTCCCCCTCGGATCCCTCCAGGACAAACGGCTGGTCTATTGGCCGATACAGGCTCTTCCTCATTCTCAGCTTCGGTGCCTTTGTTTGGTACTGGTTCCCCGGCTGGCTTTTCAAGGGCCTGTCCTACTTTAGCATTGCTTGCTGGATCTGGCCCAACAGCGACGTCGCCAACAAGCTCTTTGGCGGCATGCACGGCTACGGTCTGATTCCCATCTCCTTTGACTGGACCGTCATCAGCGGCTACGTCGGCTCGCCCCTCATCCCCCCCTTCCACGCCATTGTTAACGTGCTCATCGGAGTTATTGGCTTCTTCATCGTCATCTCCTGCGGTGTGCATTTCAGCGGCGCTTGGTACTCTGACTACGTCCCGGTTCAGTCCATGGAGTCCTACGACAACACCGGCGCCGTTTACAACGTCACGCGCATCCTGGGCGACAATCTGCAGTTCAACGAGACGGCTTACAAGGAGTATTCGCCACTCTTCCTCTCTACCCAGTTTGCTCTTGCCTATGGCCTGTCCTTTGCCGCCGTGTCTGCCGTAATCATCCATGTTGGTCTCTACCACGGCAAGGAAATCTGGGGCCAGTTCAAGATGGCTCGTCACCAGGAAGACGATGTACACATGCGCCTCATGAAGAAGTATCGCGATGCTGAAGACTGGTGGTATGCCGGTATGTATTTAATTTTCTGCTCCCCACGGCACTTGCTACCCGTACTAACATGCTGTAGCCCTCTTCATTATCATGGTTGCCATTTCCTTTGGCGTCATTGCTGGCTGGGATACCGGCTTCCCACCCTGGGCTTACGTCATTTGCATGCTTTTGCCCATCATCTGGCTGATCCCCATTGGTCTCGTCCAGGCCATCACCAACGTCCAGCTCGGCCTCAACGTGCTGACCGAGTTCATCATTGGTTACATGGTTCCCGGCCGTCCGCTCGCCATGATGATGTTCAAGAACTACGGCTACGTATCCATGGGCCAGGCCCTCTACTTTGCTCAGGATCTTAAGCTCGGCCACTACATGAAGGTCCCGCCCCGTGTCATGTTTACGTCGCAGCTCGTCGCCTCCATCTGGTCCGCCATTCTTCAGATTCTTGTCATGAACTGGGCCCTCGACAACATCCCCGACATCTGCACCGTCGACCAAAAGGACAGCTACACCTGCCCCGGTAGCCGCGTCTTCTACACGGCCTCTGTCGTGTGGGGAGCTATCGGACCGGCACGCATCTTCAGCGGCAGTGCCATCTACTCGAGCCTGCAGTGGTTCTGGCTCATTGGTGCCGTCACGCCCATCATTACCTGGCTGCTGGTCCGACGCTGGCCCAAGTCGTTCTTGCGCTACATCAGCACACCCGTCATCTATGGTGGCTCCGGCTTGATCCCGCCCGCGTCCGTCTACATCTACCTCTGCTGGGGCATCATCGGCATCGTCTTCAACTTCTTCATTAAGCGTCGCTACACGGGCTGGTGGCTGCAGTACAACTACATCACCTCGGCAGCGCTCGACTGCGGCCTCATTCTATCGACGCTCGTCATCTTCTTTACACTGTACCTGACCAGTGCGACTGAGCCCCAGTGGTGGGGGAATCTGGGTGCCGTCACTACCTTGGACTACCACGCCGCCGCCCGAAAGATTCACCTCGCGCCTGGCGAGACGTTTGGGCCTGCTTCGTGGCCATAAGAAAGAGTGCACATAGAGTGGGATGAAACGACAAAAAATATGACAAGAAAGTTTTATAAAGCGTGATAGCATTTAGGGCCGAGTTTGGCAAGGGGCAAAGGATATCTTTTGGATTTTTGGTTTGGCTTATGATGTGGGAGTTTTCGCTGGAGTTTCTCTTTTTCGATTTCGCTTTCTCTGGAAATATTTTAGTCTGCTGTGTTCAAGCGGATGGTTGATACCTAATGAACGACGTATTTTATCATACCAAAGTCCAGAGAGTCTGCCCTTTAAGTGCTGTCATGCCGCCCGGCTTATAGCTCCGCACTCGCTCGCCCATTGTCTGCCATGGCAGGAGAAGGGAAAAAGTGGACCTCATCCATGCTGCCCAAAGAGGAATAGTCGCCTCAGTCGATCCTCTGACAGAGAAATATGTCGAGGGTAAGGTCACGTGGATCGCACGAGCAGACGACCACAGCCCACCAAAAAAGTTAGGGCTAGGACGAACCACGGGCTGCAATTTTGTGTGGAGACCACTGCGCTTTGGTGGGAAAAAAGCCCTCGCTTGCACGGGGCCGTGCCTCACCCAAAATCTGTTCTCCCCGATTTGTGAGAATTCTCTGTTCATCCCACTAACGATCCAGCAACCACCACCACCGCCAAAATGAGTACGTTTATTGTCCTACTGTTCTTGATGATGGTTGAATGAAATGTATTCTTCTTCGATACGAGAGAAAGAGAGAGAGAAATCAAGAGAGCTGTCTGCAATGGGTTCTGTGTTGCCTTTCGAAAAGGCAATAGGGTCGTGAGGGAAACATGGGAGGAAAATGGGACCGACTACGTCGACTCGCGACGACTTATGGATGGACGAATGGAGGATTGAACTTGCGCGAGAACTGCTGTTATTCTCTCTTGGATTTCTCTGTCTCTCTCTCCGTCGAAGGAGGATTATTTAGTTCAGCCTCGTCGCTGGAAGTAGACCCAAGTTGGGGAGGATTTTGATTGCTGACGACTGCTATAGCGAAGGGTACCTCCAGTTTCGGTAAACGCCACAACAAGTCGCACGTTCTGTGCCGACGCTGCGGTTAGTTTTCTCCCTGCTGCTCTTTTTTTGCTGCCGTGCCGGCTGCCGATGGACCGACGTGTGTTTTTGTTCGCCTCGATTGTTGTTGCTCGACTCAAATGCTGCCTCTCGATACGGATTTCTCTCGGCAACTGGCCTGTACGGCTCCTACGACAACTCGACTTCTCCGTCACCATACGACGCATACATTCGAAGAATTGAGCGACTGGCAAAAACACACTCGACATATCTCGCAGACCCACTGCAGCAAAAGATGCTCATCTGAACAAACCCATACTGACAATGATTCTCACAGGCAAGAGATCTCTCTCCGCCCAGAAGAAGGAGTGCGCCAACTGCGGCTACCCCTCTGCCAAGATCCGCAAGTGTATGTTTTACTCTTCACGACAAGGTCGACCTTGATCTATTCCAGAGCAGCGACTAACCCGTTATCGAAACAGACAACTGGAGCGAGAAGGGCAAGCGCAGAAAGACCGTCGGTACCGGCCGCATGCGCTACCTCAAGGACGTGTCGCGACGATTCAAGAACGGCTTCCAGAACGGTCAGCCCAAGGGCGCCCGCTCTGCTCCCAAGCAGGACTAAACAACGCAATGCGTGCGTCCTGGAGACCTCGAGAGACAAGACACGACTTGTCACTTTTCTGAATCCCGCTCTTGGCGACAGCCTGCATTTTCTTCAACATTCCTCTTCATGATGCGATTTTTTATGAAGTAAATCTTTGCAAGGCAACGGCACATAATCAACAGACTGCATCCTCGCCTTTTTTAAGAACGGTCACGAACTGCGGAAAGCGCCAATTATTTTGACGAGGGACGAAGAAGAGAACGGCTTTCATACGAATGGAACGGAATACAGATTTATCTCGCGTGTCTTTTAGTGGCATGGGCAGAAGCTGTTGAATAGGACGAAAACGAAAGGGGGTAGGGAGGAGTTGGCTTGGTTGTTTTTTTCCGCACACTTGAAAGCGTGGGTTATTCGTAACACTTGGCTGCTGGGTTTTTTTTAAAGCTAGATTTTTTTTTGTCGGCATGGACTTTCCCCTTTTTCTCTTCTGGCGTGCTATGGTTCCAGGAGAAGGGGAAGATATAAAAAAAATCAAAAGCAAAAATGAATTTCAAAAACATTGATCCACTGCATTGTGTCTCCTGTTACCAGTATATGTGACGAGCTACCCAGTATCTGTACGCGACTGTATTCTCGATTTTGCATTATAGATATAATATATATATACACATCGTCTACACCACCATGCTATGTACAAGCTCTCAACATTCCACTTCGCATGCCATCCCCCCCAAAGCATCATGCTCCCCTCTCAAATACCCTCACGCCACCATCAGCAGCAACATAATACAGCACCTCCCGCCCATCCCCAACCCTCATCACGCCGCTCACGTCCCCGGCAGCCCCCGTATCCAGCTGCCGTAGCGAGACCACCTCGTCCGCGGCGTGCGCCTGCCCCAGCACCAGCGCCGCGTGCGTCTTCTCCAGCGTCGTGGAGGCGTGCTGTATCAGCGGCGAGTCGCCCGCCATGGCGAGTACGGTAGAGAATGAGCGCTGCGACAAAAGTTCCCCAAAGTCAGTATATAGAAAAGAACATTTGAACAAACAAATATAAGGGAGAGACAAAAAGAACAAAACGCACCTCTCGGAGAGAAAGCAACAACTTCTCCGCAGCCAACGACGCAGACGACCCGGCACCACCGCTCTCCGGGGCCATCGCAACCAGCGCATCCAACCCGTCCATCATCAGCACCTTTCTCGACGCCCGCAGCCTATCCATGGCCGTCTCCAGCTGCGTCTTGACGTCTGCCAGCGCCGCGCTCTGCAGCACCGTGTCCCCGGCCTGCGACGTCGGCGGCGCGTCGCCCGTGAACAAGCCCGTCAGGCCGTCGACGATGCCGACCCTGCCCGCCTTGACGAGGGCGTCTATATTCAAGCCCTGTTTTTCGTTTTTCATAAGCCGCAGTTAGCCCTCTCAGCTCGCATGGAACACAAAGAATAAAGGAAAACATTCAACTCACAATCCTCAACCCGCCATCCCTCCAAAACGCACCGTCCCTCAGAAAACTAGCCAACAGCACGCCCACGTCTTCGTCGGCAGCGGCGCCCTCGGAACGCTGCACCAGCGCAAGCACGTACCGCAGCAGCAGCCAGTTTGCGCTCGCCCCCTGCACGCTCGTCACCACCGTCAACGAGCCCGCGTCCGTGGCGGCCGGCCCGGAGAGGAGGTGCGGCCCGAGCAGCGGCGGGATCTTGGACGAGGTCGTTTGCGAGGATGTTGACGGTGATGGCATGGCTTCGCGTTGCTGCTCTTAAAGGCCCCCGTTCGGCGTTGAGAGTGTTGAAAAATTGAAAGCGGACAAAAAGCTTAAGGAAAGGAAAGGAAGCGTATTATTAAAAACTTGGAAATGCTCTGGGTATTATGCTGGGTGTCGTGGTATAATTGTGATGCATCCCGTAGGTGACTTAACCAAAATGAGATGAAAACGTAGTCCATCATGGTGGGTCTCCACGCCAAACGTCACTCGCCCCAGGTTGGTACGGCGTAACATTAAGTGACCTTTCATACTGTTCCGTTGGAATTTGTTATAAAATATGTATTTCTTCTCATGCTATGCAATCTCTACAGTCTAATATACCGTTTAAACAAAGTAAACAATCCAATCAACATAACATGTGCGCCTGAAACCTACCCAAGAGGATGCAGACCATCTGTCGCTCATTAAGAAACATCCTGACGCCAAGCCTCTCGCCTTCAAGCCCGCGATGAAAATATTGAAACCTAAAGCTTCTCCATAAGGTTCTTGCGGACCGTCCACATACGAAGGCGTTTGCCATAGATGAAGAGAGGCACCGTAAAGAGCAAAAGAATCAGCTGGATGATGCCAATCCAAATGTATACCATCCTCGGTCCGTCATCAGCCAGCCAGTGCGTCACAAACAAGCTAAATACCAAGCCGTGCAACACATTCTTGGAAAAGTTCAACGTTACCAGCGCCTCGCCCGCATACTGTCTGTAGCTGTCGACGCAAAAGGTAATCGACGTGGTGGATCCGAGCGAGCAGCCGAATGAGACGATGCCAAAGAACAACGTGGGAACTATCCAATGGTCCTTTTGCTCCGCAGACCATCCGAATCCCATGAGGCCTATGCATGTGGTAATCAAGATCGGAATGGCCATGACCAAGCGAAACTCGGGCTCATATAAGCCACCGTTGCGGCGTGACATTGCCCTGACAATGACGTCACTCACCTTCCCGGCAACTCCCGTGCCGAGAATGCCACCGACAAACGGAGAAATATACACAAGACCCGTCTGTAAAGCACCAAAGTTGTACGACTCAGGGTCACGATAGATGATAGCCATGGTTTCAGAAATGACGATAAGCCAACCGATAGAACAGGCATAAATCACAGCAGACCACAACACAGCGGGGTACGCAAAGAGGACAAATGGACGAAGCATGACCTTGAACCACTTATCACTGTTGAGGCGCCCGTTGTACAGCTTGAGCTGCTGAACAAATGACTGAGCAGGGCGTTTTCTGAGGTTGTGCGTGTAGGGTTGGACTTTGCCCCTTCCAACCTGAATAGATGCAGTAGAGACCGAATCATGCCTCTCAGGCTGAGGCCTGCTGTTAAAGTAGTCAACAGTAGGCGACTGGATTCTGGAATCGCCTGGTGACAGAAAGGACCCTTCCGGCATTTGTGAAGGGGTGGCAGGCTCGGGAGTAGATGGGTCCAGTCGTGAAGTGGGATGAAGATCTGCTTGCTTTGGAGTTGGGGTAGCCGGCCGGATTTCATCTTGCTTTTCGACATCTGACGTCTCCGTAAATCCAACATGAAGATTCTTGTGCACGTGGGCTGCCCCAGGGGAGGCCACCTCGGGCGCTTCGGATTGCTGGCGGGAATCGTCTGGCGCAAAGCCTACATGCAAGTTCTGATTTCGGTCTTCAGCGCCAGGAGAATGAGGGCGTTCGACGGACTGCCGAACTGGGGGTGGCACCGGAGGCTTGTGATGACCATAGCGGGAGGAGAGGCGGCGCAGGAAGCTTGGCCTCGTGGATGGTTTTCTCGTTGGTGTACGATCCCAGAATGTCTCCGGTACGAAAAGGAACAGGAGTATACCTGTACAGCCAACGATAATGGCCGTGGTCCTGTAAACTATTAGCAATTGGCTCTTATGGTATACAAGGTTCGACAGTGAGTCTTACCAGAATGTCCATCGCCATCCAAATCGACCGATGATCGCAGCGCTC
The DNA here is from genome assembly GCA_003056585.1 of Lecanicillium sp. MT-2017a. NCBI lineage: Eukaryota > Fungi > Ascomycota > Sordariomycetes > Hypocreales > Cordycipitaceae > Lecanicillium > Lecanicillium sp. MT-2017a. The sequence goes on from PXYN01000409.1 coordinate 314,727, forward strand.
ACGAGGGGAACCAAGTTCTTGCCACCCAAGAGAAGCAGCGTATAAATACCAATACGATAGGCCCGTTCATGGAGAAAGAAAATTTCAGCAATAGTGGCAGACGGTAGGCATTCCACGGGGCTAATAGACACGCCGTGGAAGACTCGTGCCGCTAAGAGCGAGTTGAACGTAGGAGAGAAGCCAGCCCACAGAGATGTGGCGACGAACAAAACAGCGCTGAGGAGATAGACAGGTCGCTTTCCGTATAGAATAGCGGTCGGGGAGAAGATGACGCAGCCTACGCCCAAGCCCATCATGTAGAGGCCAGTCGTTAGAGCAACAGTCTCTACCTCGACGTCATACTCTTCGGCAACGTCTGTGAAGCCGGCGGCAATGATTGGTGTCATGCCACCGCCGACCATGCAATAAAACCCCAGAGAAAGCAACGCACAATCGCGACGCCAGTTAGGCCAGTTGAGAGGGTCATTCAGCGAGTCATCGGGTTGCGGGTCCAAAATGATCTGACCGTCCTCTGTCGTCTTCTTTTGCTCCTCCCGGGCCGGTTCCACGGACTGGCGGCTGGGAGTAACAGGCATAGGCCGAGAACCACCCGGTGTCAGTGGCATGTCCACATGAAAGCCGGTGGGAATCGACGAGTGCGATGTTCGGGCGCGCATGTTGCGCAGACCGAGCGGTTCATTGCGATTAGCAGCGAGGAGCAAAACGGATCCTAACCAGAGTCAATACAGAATTCCATGCACACTCAACTCTGTCATCACTCACCAGGAACTTCAACCGTCTTCTCATCGTTCAAAACACCGAAACTCCACTTCGGGGGACCAGAGTCTACATTCTCGGAATCTCCGGCATCTGAGCTCTTGCCGCCAAAGAGACGTCCAATACCCCAGCGGCCCTTGGAAGAGGACTTTTCCTCTGGTGTCGGCGTGCTGTCAGACATTTTGCCTTGATGTTGGACAGGAAACTGCAATTTGGAAGCAGAATGCTCCTCCTAAGCGGAAAACTGGGCTCGGCTCTACCCCGTTTTATAGTTGTAGAGCGGTGGCTGAGGCTGGTTCTTGGATATAGGTAGTAATGTATCGTTGAGTAGGGAGTAGGTTTAGTTTAGAGGAGAAGCCAAATCTGCATCTGGTCAAGTAGGTTTTGGCTCAAGGGCCGTGAGGGCGAATACTAGGCGAGTGTAAGACGAGTGGGTGGCGATGAGGTGGACGATGAGGTGGACGATGATGTCGACGGCGTGCGAAGGCGGTTGAGGTAGGAGGATCAATGGTGCGCAGGGACCATGGCTGGCGCAAGAAAGGTTATTGGAAGCCGCCACGAAGCTTAAATTAGGATGGAGGAAGGGATAATGTAAGAGAAAGAGGCAGTGGTTGTCACCTCCTTTCAGTCGATATTTCGAGCTACACCTGCCATGAAGGAAGCGTGGCCGGGATGGCTCGTGAGTTGAGGTGGTGCAAATTGGGGTGCGTGGGATGGTAGATAGGCTAGTGCGAGGGCATTTCTGGAAGAAGATATACCTTGAACTCCAAACACTGCGTAAATTTGCCTTGCGAGACCAGCTCGAGATGCGTTGAGGTTATGCTGGGGAAGCTTGCGTGTACCTCGCTCGTCAGCTGACAGCGGTGCAGGTAGTCCGGCAAGGCGGGGCGTGATGTTTTTGGTAGCAGCGGGCAGGGTTCAAGCAGCGGTTGCTACGCAGCTGAGGGTTGAAGGAGAGCAATTCAGAGGATCAGGTTCTGGGAAGAGGAGGGCCCATGTATAAAATAAAATGGAAAAGAGGCTGAGATCAAAGATGACCACCGAGGAGCTGGATACGGAGCCGTGACTCAGGTGAATGCGGAGGCGGCGGTTTAACAATAAAGGTGCGCAGGATTGAAGGGTGGTGGGCTTGGCAGCGCATTCTCGCACCGGATGGCGGGCAGCTGGCAGGCAGCTGGCAGGCAGCTGGCAGACGGCTGGCAGCAGTTGGTGGGCAACTGGCGGGCGGTAGACAATAATGTGGGGGAGATGATAGTGGCAACTGACACGCAACAGGGGGCATCAAGATGGAGATTCATCCCTCCATTTCGAAATGCCCAGGCAAGCCAAGGACGCACATGGCAAAGCCTCGCGCATCTGCTCATCTGCCTTTGTTTTGCTGTCCCCGTCTGGATAATCCGGACCTATTATGGCACTATGTATCCACGCCGGTATGTCGATCCTATGAGTGCTGGTACTGTACAACGGCTCGCTCGGCGGCTGTTTGTTTGTATGCGACGAGCTGAGGCATGCTGATATTCGCCAGTGAACAACCATGGTAGATCAGGCTCTACGTCCTAAAATATCACCAGCACACCCTTCCGAAGTGTGCGGCTTCGCAAAGGATTCCAATAGGCCCGCCTCCGGCCGTGGTTGAATGGTCCTGCTCCCCCTTGTACGCATTTACCGCGTCCGACATGACGACAAAGTCCGGGCCTGTCGGCATGTACAGGGGACGCCTCCTCGTACTGGCTTGCGGTGCTAGCGCATAGGAGCCTCCACAACTAAACAACGCCCACCCCGCTTGATGTATGAAGGGACGCACAGAGTGTCACTCACCGGCGAAACGGCGGCGGTGTTGGGCTCGAAACCAAAAGGAACGCGAGGGAGGGGGCCAAGATGCGCGGCGCTGGGATGGACGGATACGATATTCAGCTCCTCCGGCAATCGTGGTTGCTGTCCAGCACTCGCCATGATCAGCAAATGCCGCCTCACGTCACGCAATATAGCGGCGATCGTCAATCCAGGCCAACGTTTAAGCTTCAATCTAGGGCGGATGAGACGGGAAGCCGCTGGACAGCCGACTCCAAGTGGCCTAAAGCCGCCCGCTGTTGCTAGCAAGTGGCACTGGCGCCTGCATGTGCCCGCTTTGATAGGATCCTAGGCTAGCCCCCCAGGCCGCCGCACCGCTCCGGCCAGAGAGTCCTGCCCTTGCGCGGCCTGCCTGGTGCGGACTCTCTAGGAGAATATCATCCCCACTGAGCGTGCTCAGCAGACCCCTATGACCTCACTTTCCAGCACGTCCAGTCCCTCCGCCGGCCAAGACGGCATGTCGCACCGTTCCAGACATTCCTGGCGCTCGGCTGCCGAGACAACAACAAAAACAGCCCGCACAAAGCCGCACAAAGCACAGCGAAAACAAAGGCACAGGCGGAGGGGCTTGCAGGCCTTCTCGTATCTTTGATGCTGCCCACGAGCCTTTTCCATAGCACAACCTGTATCCGGCTTATCCACCCTTGAGCCTCCATCTACTGCGCGCCAGAGTGGCCTGCCCCATTCGCTAGCGCCACGTTGCCGTCATCGCGCGCCGCCTTGGGTGTTTTGAAACCTTGCGTTTCTGCTCACCGCTCTCGACTACCGATCTCAATCCATCAACTGGCCAATCCCTGCATACGCACTCGCATCAACACTAGACCCCAATACACGAGCAGCTCTTCGCACTCAAGCTAATGCCTCTGAAACCGTCGCCTACGGCCATGGCGGGCATGTGGCGGGCTGCCGCTGTCAAGCAACCCACCTCAGTGTCTCGTCTGGTGACACCAAGCCAAGGCTGGCACGGCACCTCGTGTACCACCCTCCTAGCATCACAAGCGCAGCGCGCTCGCTTTTCATCTTCGCCGGCCAAGTCGGCCACGAACCAGGTCTTTTCGCCGTAAGTCCACTTCGCGTAACACTGCCGGTGAAACACCACTTTCCACATTTGGCAACCCGACCATCCTACTATAGGCATATCACAATCTGAATCCCGGATGTGACTAACAAGTCAACCTACTCGCTATTTGGCGTTATAGAGTTCGCAACAATGATACCTTTTACACGTATCTTTCTACATCATCCTCCGCCAGAATTCCGCTCCTAACACTATGGACCGCTTCCTGGTGCCCAACATGCCGCACCGTCGAGCCATTCATCCGCTCCCTCGTCGAGTCTGGCGTCGGAGAAGAGGAAGGCGGTGTTGCTCTCGCCACGGTTGAGTTTGATAGCCCAGATATCATGTCTGCCGGAGCAGACAGCCTGGCCATGACGTACATGATTACCTCGATCCCCACCCTGTTGAGCTTTGACGCTGGCGAGGCTCAGACTACGACAAAGGTTATAGATGGCAAGCGCCTCGCGGATCGTGAGTTTTTGACGGAGTGGATTCGCAACGAGGCAAGGCGTCATGGCGGACGCGGTGGTGGAGGTGGAGGTGGCTTTTCCTTTGGTGGCTTGTTCGGACGGTCGTAGTGATGAGGCGCCTTTGCTGTCTATCCTTGTAAGATAGTAATACATATCCAAGTACACAAACTATATTGTACAATGACTACTTTTGCTAGTTCTCCATACACACTTATTATACTAGAATATAAATAGGATTGTTGTCTTTATCGCGAGTTATAAGAAGGGTAAGCAAAATGCCATCCTCATACATCGCAAATGCCCCCGCCTCCGGTCGTATGCACTATCTCATCATCATGCAGGACTGTGGCTTGCCTAGTCTCGCATGGTAGCTACTGCACTAGGATTGACCCCCTGTACCCAAATGCATATACAGCGCCTCTTTCAGACCATCATTTGGTCGTATTTCGACTGCACGGGAGTGGGGAGTTGAGTGTTGAATGGTAACCGGCTATCAGAACCACGAAATTAGGCATGAGCGTCGTTAAATCTGTCGCCTGCCATCTCAAAATACCCTCCTTTTGAATACATGGGCTAGAGTGTTCAAATTTATATTTGATTTAAGCCATCACACGTTGAACCGCATACGATCCCAATTAGAGCCTCGGACTCGCCACTTACACAGCAGCGTGTAATGCAGCTAGCTAACCGGGATCTCCTGAGCAGAATGATTTAGCAAATATCGAAAGTATATAGGATCAACACCAAATCGCAAGACTTGTATAGGCTAAAATAGAAATTGCGAAGATTTATTCATAAGTAGTGCTGACAAAGGCACTGTACGGAGTAGGAGATTGCAAGTTTACAACATAGCAAAATGTCTCTCGCCTCGTCTGAATAATAATTATAGACAAATCACCAAAATCAGTATATGTAATATTATAGACGTAGATACGCTAAGACATTTGACAGGTTTATTCCTGACACTTTTACGTGTTTTGAAAGAGGCGCTCTACTGTGCCAAGATACCCTGTAGCGTTCTGTCAACAGCCGACCAAACGGAACACCGGGAGGGAACTTATGAAGTTCCTTACTGTATGCAAGGAACGCGAAGAATAACAGGAATCGTTGCATCAGTATATAACGTGACGAGACAATTCTTCGTTCGCCGGTGTACCTCGAGAATGCTTCGGGGCCGTTCCTAATAGGCAGAACTTGATGTCCCGCGGCATATCAAGGTTGCCTTAGAAATGCGCATCTCCATGGCAAATCTTCCCTAAACAATGTATCCTGTTCATAGTTTCTTGGTCATGGAGTCACATATGCAAGAGTAAATGTAGAACAAACTTTTAATTAAGCGATATAAATTTAACCAGGTAAATTCTACTAGTTTTTATCATCTAAACGTCTATACAAGTTCTATTAGAATATCTACATTTATTCCGAGTTGGAGTCACCCAATTGGGCTATACCGTACTCCATATAATGAAGTCCTACACCAGCTTAGTAGTGGACGGTGTAGTGGAAGTCATCGTAGAGAGTGGCAGTCAGAGGGACCAGGAGAGTGTTCTCGGTGTGGAATTCGACGCGGTCAAGGCCACGGAAGTCGTCGTTGAGAACAGCCTCGTCCATGGGGGTCTTGAGGCTCTCGGGAACGAAGCGGAACTGCTGGTTAGCAATACCCTCGCCGTTCTTGTTGTAGCCGGTAACCTGCAGGGTGCAAGCAGGAGCGAGGGAAGCGGCGGAAGCGACGGTGCTGGATGACTATGTTAGCGCCTTGCCGTTACACCGAGAAACAGGAGGATGTAGGGCAAAGAGGCATATAAAGATGCGATTGGTGAAAACATGAGGGAGACTTACTCAAGAACGCAGCCCCAGTAGAACTTCTTGAGGTCAAAGGACTTGGTTCTGCCGGTGGTCTTGATTGTAGCGGGACCAGTCAAGAGCTCGGCCTGGAGGCCGCTGGCAATGACGTTGGGCTTGCTCTGGGCGTCGACGCCGAGGAGGACAAAGCCGAAGAGACCGGCGTTGGTGATCTCGAAGCCGGTGAAGTCGAGCTCCTTGTACTTGCCAGTCGGGCTCAGGAGAGGGAGGAGAGGGAGGTAAGGAGCATCATCGAACTAGAGAAAAGCATTGCCATGTTAGCTAAATCGGTTCGACGATGATGCTGGTTGTCATTGGGAAGAGAGATCATACTCCGGCAACGATGTCCTTGGTGTTGGTGCGAGCCTCGAGGTTGGAAGGGACGGCGGCAGCAACGCCCGCGAGGGCTGCGGTGATGGCGGAGCGGAAGAGCATTTTGTCTATTTGTATATAGTGTGGTGAAGAAGAATGACAAGGGATCCAGGTGTAAGCAATACAGCCAGAGTCAGAAAGGGCCTGCCTGGCCTTAATATACTGCGGTGCCGACCATGGGGAGGATCTGTTTATGGAGACCGGGGTGGCCTAGTGTAACTGCCAAGTGACAACAATGGACGGGAGACGTGCATGCTACAGTAGTAGGGCCTAATGTTGGAAGGAAAACCGGAGCTACGCGCTAGTAATAGAGTAGCCACGCTATGCTACCATTGTACCGGTGCCAAATATGGCCGAGAATGACAAAAGGTACAGGGCAAGGGGGAGAGACTCCAATCCGATGCCACACCCTTGGGCAAGGCCGCCCCCTCCGACGCCATCACCCGATGTGGCGACGCCATTCCTTGATGAGTAGGGTCTGCAGCCAACTGGTGTAGTGTTCTGGCATGATCAGACTTTTTACATGGACAGTATATAGTTATAAGGACGTCATGATGGTCATGCTGCCTTCGGCGGCCTTGTAGAGACTACACTGTACTTGGCTGTTTTTCTGCAGTGAGAGCAAGTTTGCAATAACGCTCACATGTATGACGAAGTAACGAAGCAGTTTCCAGTAAGAGTTAGACTCCCCGTAAGCACCGGACACCCAGTATAAACATTTTGATGTCCGTGAGCCCAACCCAGTTCTCCATCCAAGCATCCATGCTCCACCCATCCCAGCTGCGCGTCTCCACGGCAAATCATGGATCCATGTGGCACTGGAATCAGAGCCTGCGTCTAGGTCAATAGTACGGAGTAATGTGACTTCTACTCTCAGATGCAAATTCCCTGGACTCGGTGAAATTTAGCTGATGTGCGCGTATTAGAGCCTTGCGGTATATAGTCTGGCATGCGCTGGGGAAAAGGTAGTTGCGATTCCCTAGATTGGTAATTAGACATTGCAGCCGATGTGGAGTAACAAATGGCGTAGCATTGAGTCCAGGAGCAGAAAAGCATGCGAGTAGTACTATGGGAAGGGATTGCAGCCCTTTGGCCTGCTATTCTCATGGGGACTTATTTGGAGCAACGTGGAAATGCACGCCAGAGCGGCTTTGGCTGCGAGTACCAAGGCAGACAAGGTAGAAACAAGGCTCGGTGGCGTGCCCGATGTCAGGTCACTCGAGCTAGCCAGACTCATCTGCAACCCGATTTCGTATTGGAGCTTACCTCCGTGCAGACGCAATCGGACATCGAGCAAATCACAAAACAAGTAGACGACGTATAGAATGAAGCGTCAATACGTACGAGTAACGCAGCCCATCGCCGTCGCGGCCAGCACTTTTCGGCCCCACTCAGACTGATCCAGACGACCTGTAGCGGCTCGGGGTCCGATGGGGCCAGAAAGGTACTTTGCCTCGACGTACCGTTCCAATTAGGCCATCCGCTGTGTTAGTCGCAGGACGCTCCCCGGCTGTCGACGCATTTCACCAAGGGCGTAAATACTCGTACGCAAGCGAGGGTGTCTTGATACTCGCATGCACGACGGTGTTAATGCGTCCGTTTTTACCTCCACGAGTATAGTAGGACGACTCGTCTCCATCTCCAGTCGCCGTCAACGTTTCACTGCACTCGACCGCCAGCTGTCGCCATCTACGTCTTCAGCTGCCCAATACACAACATCGCATCGTCATAATGCGCTGGTCCCGAAGGAAGGATAGCGAGGATCTCGCGGCCGCGGAGGAAGACAAAATCTCACCAGCAACTATTGTCCTGACGGGCTCGACCGGTAACTTGGGCTGCTACATTCTGGATGTGCTCTTGCGCAATCCTCGAGTCGAGGCCGTCCACTGCCTCAACCGAGGCGCAGACGCAGCAGCCAGACAGCTGGGCCTGCTAGCCCAGAGGGGCCTGCAAAAGGACCAGAAGAATCTGGCAGACGACCCCCGTATCCACTTCCACCAATGTGATCTCGCCGAGCCCCGGCTCGGCCTCAGCCCGGCCAGTGCTGACGCCATTGCGGCGACGGCGACACACTACCTGCACTGCGCGTGGCCCGTAGACTGGAACCAGAGCTACTCTTCTTTTGAGCCCGCGGTCCGTGGCGTCTCGGGGCTTGTGAGCTTTGTGCTCGAGGCCAAGACGAATGCCAAGCTCTTCTTCATCTCGTCGGTGGCCGCGGCGGGTAACTGGGGCGCCATCCCGGGCGCCCATCTCGACGTGCCCGAGGAGGAACTCGACGACTGGAAGGTGGCGCGCTTTGGATATGGGCAGTCCAAGCTCGTGTCGGAGAGGCTTATGGGCCATGCTTCGCGAACCAGTGGGCTTACTGGCGCTGTGTGCCGTATCGGTCAAGTAGGCGGTCCGGTCGACCACGGCGAAGAAGGGTCGTGGCCGGCACAAGAGTGGCTTCCCAGCCTGTTGCTGTCATCTCGGTATCTTAATACTGTCCCGGCTGACCTGGGGCCAATGGATGACGTGGATTGGGTTCCAGTTGACCGGTTGGCTGATATTGTCACTGAGCTGTTGCTCTCGAAGCAGGATGATGGCTCCATGGCGTTCCACCACGTCGTGAACCCGGTGCGCAAGCCGTGGAAAGAGGTCATGTCGGTCGTGAAGGAGAAGCTGCCGTCAGCAGAGCCTGTAAACATAGACAAGTGGACATTGAGGCTGGAGCAGAGCGCAGAGGAAATGGCCGATGCGAGTGACGTGGGCGACAATCCGGCAGTGAAGCTACTTCCGGTTTTCCTCGACGTTGCAGACAAGGCTGTTCACTTGCCCAAGGCCAGGGCGGCCACCCTCAGCTTAAAGCACACCATTAAGCGTAGCCCAACGCTGGCCAGGCTGGAGCCCGTCAACGACACTTGGATGTCGCTCTGGTTAAAACAGCTCTCCCTTTAGAACAAATAATTAGATACCTTTAAAATGCTGTATAATATACTTAAAACATCAGAAAACTATGTGTTTCTTTTATCGCTATGTCTACAGTAATGCTATGCAGTTGAGCCAATGGCGCTTTATAGCTTAGACTTGGCCGCCTTGTCCCTTGGCTTCGGGGCACTGTTGCCAAACTCAGCTTTTACCCACTTGTACCAGTCGTCTTCGAGTCTTGCGCGTCTATTGAGAGGGATACTCTCGAGCTCCTTGCGCTCTGCCTCCTCATCTGCCCGCCATTGCTCCATCTCCCGCCCGAGCCACTGGACACTTTGCTCAGCGACGCCGCCTGGGCGCTCAAACGGCACAAAGTGGCTGCCCTTGAGCACCGATTCCTGGACGCGGCCCTGGGCGACGCCGCTGCTGCCATCTCTGCCTGTGCCGGTAACCTCGCGCTTGTCTCGCCTGCCCTGTTCGTTGGCCGCCGCCATATGGGACTTTGAGCCGTAGATGTAAAAGCACGAGGACGAAGCCTGGGAAGTGCGGCGTACGTCATTGGGGCCTCTGGCCGGTAAAAGATGTTGGCCATGTTTCGCTCGTCTCCGGTGCCGAGGTCAGCGTGCTTCCTGGGGCTCGGGATGAAGGACGACTTCGGCTCGCCGAACTTTGGATAGGCGGCCCGCGCAAATGACAGGACTTCTTGGTCCTTGGTGGTCATCAGCGTGACGGCGACGCCTTCTGCGCCTTGGGCTGGCTGAGAAGGAGGCGGGAGCTCGCGTAGGCCGTGATGTAAGAAGAGATCCAGTGTCTTGGGGTTCCAGTGCTTGTAGAATGGGTTGTTGCGGAAGAATTCCTCTGCTGCCTGCCTCGAGGGCCACTTGTCCTTTTTGAACGTGATGCCATATGTGCCGACAAAGTTCATTCCGGCGGCATCCTTGTTGATTACCGGCTCAATGGCAATCAGGGTGGTGAGCAGGCGAGGGTGCAAGAGGGCCAGGTTAACCATGACAACGCCGCCCATGCTGTGTCCAAACCCTGCAAAAAAACATTGCCATATTAGCACCGGGAGCTGCACAGAGGGGGTAATATGATGCTACAGAGTAGCTGAGCTTACCGACTATGGGGCGAGGCATATCTGCCCGAAAGTGGTTGACAATGGCTAAGAGATCACGCGCATGGTCAAAGTATGAGGCTATAGGGACAACGTGTTAGTCTCTTGTTGCCTTTAGGGTGGTAGTCTGACTCAATGGTACATGCACAATGAATCAGAAAACAGATGAAAATAAAAATAACTTACGCTCACTCCCAATAAGGTCCTCATTCAATATACCACTTGCATTCTGGTTGGATACATCGGCAATCCAGATATTGCGGATGCGAAAGGCGGAAGAGTGGCGTGTGTGCTCTAGCATCGCGTCCCACACCGGCTCATAGAGCTCCTTGGGGAACCCGCTGGCATGGCAGGCGAGGATGGTAACGTCGCCGGGCTGGGGCTGCCCCGCGTCCTTGGGCGTATACTGATTCACTGAGAGACGGAGGACTGCCTCTTGAGAGGTGGCCGTACCGCGGGCATAGTGGCGGATGTGCTGGCCAGGGACCGTATGCTGTGTCAGAGTGAAGTTTGAGGCAGACATATTCTTCTTGTTCTTCTTGTGCTGGCTAGCGAGCGGGTTCGAAATGGGCTTTCGTTTCCGCTGTAGCAATATACGGAAAGACAAAGAAGGTGTGTGGTGGTGGTTATGTTATGCATCTGTGTTTTGCATGGTTATTACAGGGGCTCCGCGATTTCTTTCTGTGAGCCGGCTACGGGTGCGGTTGAGCAAGCCGAGTCGATTGACAAGCCACAACTAGTTCCTCTGACGCCCGGTAGCAGTTCGGCCATAGCCACTGCTGTTACAGCCGGTCGTGCCAATGCAGGCAGCAAGCACGAGAGCATCTAGGCAACCAGAAACCCGCCAGAGGAGGCCAAGTCGAAAAAAAAAAAAAAAGGTACATGCGTCGCGAGTACCCCAGGCTGCGTGATCCTGCTAGCTCCCCTGCGCTGCCACCGATCGCCGCTCACAAAGTGCCGCGCCTCCGCGCCACTGATGCGGCCTCTTGAGATTTGCCCCACTCGGCGTCCCGCTAACCGGCAGGCGGCTCTGGTCGAGGTGGGCCTGACCAGCATGTTACGACGTCGCCGCCATTTATGGGGCTCGCGGTGCCCAAGTATTGCGTCCGTGGTTATCATGCCAATGGGTAGCATGCTGCTGCTTTCGAATTTGTTATGTACGAGTATTCCATCATTTGTAGCATGGCGACTCCGTACGGTATGCTTACTCGTACCGCCGAGGTAGTCGGGAGTTCTCGTCTAAGCGAATGCCGAACCGCCAAGCTGGCTTTCAGATTATCAGTCCTTTTGTTTTTTCTTCTTTCTTGTAAGCCGTCAGGCATGTGCCCGTGTGCTTGCAGGGACGGTACGAACTCTAAGGAAAATCATATGCCGACACAAGTTTGAGCCCTTTGCCAGGGCGCGTGATTACTCCCTGCTCGTTCTCGTCATTAAGTTTTTATTGCGGAGAAATCCACACAGATGGCCCTTGTTCGTCGTAGCATCCTTCATGGTCCAGCAAAGTGCAACTATCCTGGCGTCGTTCACTCCGTTGCTCCACCGCACCAGGAAGGCAAATTAAAGTCCATGATTTGCTTTGTAGACAGTTGCTCGCCTGGCCATAGCCTATTTCTTACAGAAAACGTGCCCGTCGTAACACCACTTGTCTAGTGTCGCGGTTGATCGACAGTCTGCATGCAGGAATATAGAGAGCGTGTCACCGGCTACATGTCAGATCGACAGGCGTAGACCGTTTGCTCGAGGTGCTTTATACGATCCACACATCGCGGTAGGAGAGTCAACCTACCACCACCAACTACACCTGCCTGTGGTCTTCCTGGCCTTGTTCTCTCCCGCAACCATCCCAAAGTCCTCCCCAACTCTCCGCTCGTCTCTGCGCATAGCGCTGTAGTAGACACCACGCATCATGGCGTCGGCAAAGCCCCTCCACGGCCAGCGGCTGCTGTCGCACGTCATCGACGAGCGCGCCAGGGACAAGCACCCGCGCCCATTTGCGGCGCTGCCGCGCTCTACGAACGTCAAAGACGGCTTCGAAGATATTAGCTATGTGCGCTTCGCCAATGCTATCAACCGCGCGGCCGGCTGGCTGCGCGACACGTTTGGCACCCCGGACAGGCCCGAGACGGTCATGTACATGGCGCCCTTTGACTTTCGCTACCAGATCCTCGCGCTCGCGGCCGTCAAGTCGCGCCACATCATGTTCTTTCCATCGCCTCGCAACGCGCCCGATGCGCTCTCGACACTGCTGCAGGAGGCGTCATGCACAAAGATTGTCACGTCGGCCACTCCGCCGCGGCCGCTGCAGACGGTACTCGACAGGTCTGCCGACTTTCACCACGTCGTTGTGCCGGAGTTATCCTTCTTCCTCGACGAGACGCCGGTCCCCGAGTGGCCACTCGAGGCGACTTTTCAGGAGCTCCGATATGAACCTTGGGTCATTATTCACACGTCCGGGTCAACGGGCAACTCCAAGCTCGTGACGCTGCGCCATGGCTACGCCACGACACTCGATGCCTTTCACTTGTTTGAGCAAAACGACACAAATAGGTTTTGGCAGTCGAGACAAATTATGCCATTTCCGCCGTTCCACGTTGCGGGCATCACCTTTTCGCTTCCCGTGACGCTTTTTTACGATGCCACGGTGATTCCCCCGCCTGTTGGCGCGCCGCTGACGGCCGATCTTGTGCACTCGATGCAGCAACAGACGACTGTGGACCATTACATTCTTCCGCCGGCGCTCGTCACCGACTTGACCAAAAACAAAGAATACCTGGCTGCGTTGGGAGGTCTCAAGGGCCTTACCTTTTCCGGTGGACCTCTGGGTGCCGACGCAGCCCGCATGGTGTCGGAAAAGACGAGGCTGTCATCCGGCTTTGGTGCCAGCGAGTACGGCACGCTGCCTTCGCTGCCTCGAGACCCGGAAGACTGGCAGTATTTCAAGTTTAACGCCGAAGGAGGCGGAATGGACTTTCGTCCGACCGAGACGAGCGATCTGTTTGAACTTGTGTTTGTTCGCAAGCCGTCCGCTGACCTCGTGCAGAGCATCTTTGTCAACTACCCGGACCTAAACGAGTACCACACCAAAGATTTGTTTTCCAAGCACCCGACGAAACCGGGGCTGTACAAGTACGAGTCGAGACTAGACGATATTATCGTCTTTGAGAATGGAGAGAACCTGAACCCTGTTCCCATGGAAGGCGTCCTCACGTCAAGCCCAGACGTCAAGGCATGCCTCGTCGTCGGCCAGGGCCGCCCGCAGACAGCAGCCCTAGTCGAGGCCGCTGACGAAAACATGAAACTCGAAGACTTGATCGAGCGCTTGAAGCCGTACATCTCGCGCGCCAACAAGTCCTGTCCTGCGTACGCGAAGCTGAGCCCCGGCTTTGTGTTCAAGGTGCCTGCTGGCCAGGCGTTCCAACGCGCACCAAAAGGCACCATCCAGAGATCAAAGAGCATTGCCCAGTTCAACGACGAAATAAACCAGCTTTATACGGGAACTGGCGGCTCGGGCGGCGCTGTGCCTAGCCTCGACTGTAGCAGCCCCGAGGCGCTCACCCAGTCGCTGCGCGAGTACTTACAGACGGACCTGGGTGTAGAAAAGATTGGCCAGGACGACGACTTTTTCGCCCTGGGAATGGACTCGCTGTCCGTTATTAACCTGACGCGAGCCATCAACGTGTCGCGCAGCGGCAAGGACATCGCCCCGGCCGACACCACCATGGTGTACGAGAACCCAACGCTCGCTAAGCTCTGCAGGGCCATGCAGGCGCCGCCGCGCACCAGGGACTATTCCGACTTTGACGAGGACAGCGAAGAGGACAAGGCGGCGTGGACGGACATGGAAAAGCAGTATCGGGACCTGATTCAGCTGCACCCTGGCAGCTCGCAGAGCTCGAAGCGCGACCTCTTGAGGTCAAACCGGCCGCCACCTCTGTACCAGCCCGATGGTGGACTGCTGGCATGGAGCCAGGTCATCGGCGCGTTTCTGGTGAATCTGAACAACTGGGGTTTGGTCAACAGCTTTGGCGTCTACCAATCCTATTACCAGACGACTCTGCTCGCGTCACACTCGCCATCCACGATTTCGTGGATCGGCACTGTACAGGGTGTGCTGCTTCTGCTGGTCGGCGTCGTTTCAGGACCGCTGTTTGACCGGGGCTACTTCCGCGCTATCCTGGTTGGCGCGGGCCTGTGTCTCGTGGTTGCGCTGATGCTGCTCAGCCTCGCTACCGAGTACTACCAGATCATGCTCTGCCAGGGCATCCTCATCGGCGTGTGCCTGGGCCTGCTGTACATTCCCAGCGTGGCACTCATCCCGCTGTACTTTAAGAAGAGGCGCGGGCTGGCGCTCGGCGTCGCCACGGCGGGAGGCTCCGTCGGCGGCGTCATCTACCCCATCATCTTTCGCCGGCTGATTGAGGAGACGAGCTTCGGCTGGGCCAACCGCATCGTCGGCTTCGTGTCGTTGGCCAGCCTGTGCCTCGCGACGGCGCTGCTGAAGCCGATTGGGAAGCGCTCCGTGCGCAAGCTGGTCGACACGTCGGCGCTGTCCGAGGTGCCGTACCTGGCCTTCCTGGCCGCCGCCTTCTTCCTCTTTGCGGGCGTGCTGGTGCCGTACTTTCTCGTGCCGACCTTTGCGAGCCTGCCGCCCATCTCGTCGAGCGAGGACAGGGCGTTTTACTTTTTGCCCGTGCTCAACGCGGCGCAGTTTTTCGGCCGCGTCGGCTCCGGCGCGCTCTCGGACCGGACGAGCCCGGAGCTGATCCTGCTCGTCGGCGAGCTGGGCGCTGGCGTCCTCGGGTTCTGCTGGATAGCGGTGCGGAGCGAGGCCGGCGTCATTGTGTGGATGGTCTTTTACGGGCTGGTCAGCGGTGTCATTGCCACGCTGCCGGCCGCCGTGCTGCCGTATATATGCCCCAACCTGGCCGTCTTGGGCACGCGCCTCGGCATGCTCTACGCCGTGGCGGGCCTGGGGGTGCTGCTCAGCACGCCGGTTGCGCTGGCGATTGATCGGGATGCGGGCGGGTTCCTGGGCGCGCAGCTTTGGGTGGGCGCTTGCTGTATTGTTGGGACAATGTTTTACTTGGTTACGTGCCAGGAGGCGTGGAAGCGGCGGAGGTTGTACGAGTCTAGGAAGAGATAGTGTACAGTGTGTTTGGAAAGATTTAATGATGAATGCTTGTAAAGAAATTACCCAGCCATTACGGAGTGCTGATGTACGATTTCGATGTGTTCCGCCTACAATGTGAATTGCTGAACGTGGCGTGGACAGTTCACCAACACACTTTCTGGTTTTTGTGCGTCTACATGTAAGTGAAGACAGAGACTGAAGTGAGTCCTTGGTGCTATGATTTTTGCTCTGTCGTAGCCGACATTCATGTACTGGTAGTGATAGTGATGACGTGGTGCCTCTGATACAGGCAGGGCCCTGTGTCCGTCTCATGTTGGCGATCCGTGCCGGGGTCCGAGGACCAATCACACAGGCGGGTCATGCGCGGACCGGTATGAGATATTAATATGGACAAGACGTGTAGTGAAGTTTTGGAGAAGGTTTGAAAAAAAAGCAGTGTCGCAGCTGCAAGGGACCGGGTAAAACATGTGCCGAATATATCACACAGATGGAAAGACGGTTGGTATTGTCCAACCATGGCCACGTTCAGAGGCAGGATGCACTGCAGAGCTGCTGTGTTTGCTTTTTTTTTGTCTGCTGTCTACCGGGGCAACAAGTTGCAGAGACGGTTTCATTAGGGGCTTGAGTTTTGCAGAAACGTTTTATTGTTGGTATCGAGTTTTCCAGAGGCATTGTAAAGTTTCTTTCTTTTTTGTCTCGAGAGTGGTGCTGGGCGAATACGAGCAGCCGTCGTAAGGAGTGGGTTGAGTTGTTGCTATCCAGGCGTCTCTGCCGCGGTGCCGTAGTGTAGGGCTTTGGGCAGCCGCATAACGAGTTTCGGGCGTAGATTCCGATGAACTGCCATGTAAGAAAAATAGAGATTTCTGCTTTATTTGAAATGTATTTGTTTTGTCCATTTTGGATTTTTTACTCAATTTGTTTTGACCATGAATAGGGTGTGTCTAGTAACAAATAAAGGTCGTTTTCGTGGCTAGTCAGCTCTTTGCACCTCGACCAGATCGTCTCAGCCCAGAGGAAGCATCGTATTCCGAGCAAGGTCTATTCAGCTTGATGACGTAGATTGAAATTAATTAAAATAAATCCCTCGCTTCACTACGTCTGCAAGCCGGAGAGCAGCGGCCGCTTTCTGGATACGATTGGCTTCAGCTGTGGCGTCATGTGCCCGACTGAGCCACATCACAAGAGGAAGCACATACCAGCTGTGACATCAGCAACAGAGGTACCTTGCAGCACCACACAGGGTACCTTGCGTAGTACCTTGTCTAGGAAAGGTACCCGGCTGGGCGACTGGATGAATAGCACAGCGCGCGCACAACATGCACAACAAAGGCACAATAGGCACAACAGGCACAACGAGGCACAACACAGTCGGAAACACGACCCGTCAGAAGTGTGTCCTGCCTGTCTGGCGCCCGGCCTGGGGCATAACGTCGCTGCTTTGGATCCGAAGCCAATCCTGGAGACGTCAAACCCCCACAGAAATCCGTTGCGCCTGCAACGTCCTCTCTCCTGGTTTGTCGTATAGCTGTACTCCGTACTCCGTACCTCTCCTCCTCTCTCTCTCTCTGTAGGCGTCTCCGTGTGTGTGTCTCCGTCTCTCTTCAAAACGACATTGGGCTGTCCCTTTTCTCTTCCACTCCATCTTCCCCTTTTCTCGTGGCATGCCCTCTCTTTTGCCTTGCGGCTCGTCTCCGTACTAGAACCGAATCTGTTTTGCCCAGGCAGTAGCTGGCTGTCTGTATACCAGCCTATTTATTTATTTATTTTTTCTATTTTTTTTCTGTTCCCTACCGTCCTTTCTCGAAATCTACGTCACCAGTCGCCGTTGTGCCCCCGGCGCAGTCGGGATCTTCCCACCCACCAAAAAATACTGCCGCTAGCCCACCCACACTACCTACCGACAAGTAGACTGGTCCCCTCATCAGTCTCGCGGCTGCGGCCACTAGCGTCTGTTTGTTTTGTCTCTGCCGCTGCCTCTGCCTCTGCCTCTTTGACCTCTCCCGCCTTGCAACACCACAAGAACGCCATCGGCAACCCGAACTCGCACCTGCACCGGCTCGGCCACGGCCGCCTGCTTCTCTGCAAACCTTTCCGAAACTCGCCCTCGCCATCTTTGCATCGGCGGCTCGTTGCCTACTCCGGCGCTTGCACCTGCATCGCGAGGCCTGCGCAACGCCGGTGTCTGCCGCACAGCGAACCGCCAGGCGCCAAACGACCCATCTCGACTGGCTGTCCGCCCTTTGTTGACGCCGTCGCTACACGCGCGACCGCCTAGTCCTGCTGTGCAACGCAAGCTGCTGCAGCCATAGCGTTTTGTACCTAGTAACGCCGTGTTGTCGAATCGTCCAAACGTGGAATCGACCTACTAATTACACCCTCCGCCGATCGGTAAGCCGCCCACACGACCACCTCCCACGCCAACGACCCTCAACGTACGGCGCTACGATAGCCACTCGACACTCTTTTTTGAACATCTGTCAGCTTCCTGTGCTGTATTGCGACTGCGAGGGCCACTTTGCTCGCTGTTTGTTTCGTTGTCGCGCATTTCGCCCAGCCATACAACTGCGAGGACTGTCCGACAGCCATCACCGACAATCTCCGGCCAATGTCCGCTCGTCTCGGCACCATCTCGTGAAGAACAACATATATTTGGACATGGGAGCCGACTCTGCGTCCAACTGACGCCACACAAAATACTACACAGACAAGACTCTAAGCCAATACTCCCCTAGAGCCCGTCCTCGCTCCTGCCACTGATCCTACTTGCGTTTCGCGCCCCACGACATGGCGTACGATGCGGGAGGATACGCTGCCCAGCAGCGCCCGTATAACGGACCGGCAGCTGGGCGACCGGCACCCAGGCAGTATGGAGGCGAGGCGCCGATGCCTCACGGCTATGGCGACTCGCCGCGGTATCAGGGCTACGGCGGCGAATACGGCAACCAAGACAGCTATGGGAACTATGGCCAGGACCCTGGTTATGGCCCAGGGCCTGCTAGAGGAGACATGCCCGCACCTCAAGGAAGGGCTGCACCGCCCATGGGACGGCCACCACCCGGAGACGCCCCCCGAGGCAACGCATATCCTCCTCGACGAGGAGCCGGGCCTCCGCCTGGTCAGCCTATGTCGAATGGACGTGGCCGCGGGGATCCTTACGGACCGGGGCCGGATGCTGGTATGTTGTGTTCTTTTCTGGACTAACTACACTTTGCTAACCATGTCTTCGCTTTTCTGCAGCCGCTCGCCGACCTCCCGTAAACGACCAGGGCTATGGCCAGTATCCTAGTCGCGACGAAAGCCACATTGCCAATGGAATGTCCTCTATGGACCTGAATGGTCGGCCGCAGCCAGGCAGATCGAGCTTGGAGAGCCAGAGAACCCACGGAGATTATGGTACTCCCGCTCCTGGCCAAGGCAGAGCCCCTCCGCCAAGAGGTCCGCCTCCGCGAGGATATCCAGATACGAGACGGGGCCCAGCTCCTGGACAGGCGCCAGGTGGTGGCTACGACTACGGCTATGACGACGGATACGGCCAGCAACAACACCAACAGGCGCCGCCGAGAAACGACTTTGGCCCACCCGGCCGAAGCAGGACGATGCCCATTGACGACCAGCGCTCCAACACCGTGCCACCTCCGCAGGCAGAGAACTTGCCCTACAATTATCCCACCACCCGGGGGCCGCATCCGCCCCAGCGGCCTGCCACTGCTACCGGGAGTCGCCCGCCGCCCCAACGAACCTATCCTGACCAGCAAGCCCCGCCTAAAGGCTTGTACAGCTATGAGACGCCTGGATACCCCAATCAGTCGGCTGTTTCCATCACCGATGTGGTGGATTCTTACTACGAAGGCACGCGCCATAGCAACCCAGAATACGGCTCGTATGGCCAACCTCAGCCCAAACCGAACAACCAAAACTATGCCCCTGAGCCTCAGAGCGGCCGGGGCTCGTATGAGCACACAGTGCAGGCAGCTCAGGAGCAGCCGCATAGAGGCGCCCATCAAACGGCTCAATTGAGCCATGCGGCTGCCTTGGCACACGTGCCTGAGCCTCAGGCGGCCGTATTTGAGATGGCTGGAGACACGCCATCAGTTCCGCCAATGCCCCCGAGCAACGCCTACCAACAGGGCTACGAAAGGCCGGCTCTGTCTTATGATCAAATGCCAGCCAGGGGTCCCAGTGCCCCTCCGGGGCCCGGCCGTGGACCACCACCTAATAATGGTTATCCAGCTAACCACGGTATGGCTCGACCTGGAGTGGCAGTACCCCAGAGAGGGAACCCCGACGACTTGCCGTCGCATCCCACGCCGGTCCGGCCGGGTCTGATTTCGAGCAGCCCCATGGTAAACCCAAATGATCGACCACCGCCTGTGCGGAACTACGGAGGCATTGCCCAGCAGAAGCCGCAACCGCAACCGCAGCAACCTCCTACGGTCCAGCTTCCTCCGCGCCAGTATTCCGTACCTGCGGCTCCTACGTCAATAGACCTGCAGGTGGCACAAGAGCAGGCACAGGCGCAGGCGCCGGTAACCACACAGGAGCTTGAACAACTCCGTATGACCATCAAAGCCAACCCAGCAGATCAGGAATCGGCACTGAGGTTGGCCAAGCGGCTGATTGAGGCGTCTGACGCCTTGATCCCTAATCTCCCGGACCCAAGAGCGCGTGCCAAGGCTCGCGACCGTTATCTGATGGATGCGCACAAGATTCTCAAGAAACTTGCCAGCAACCAGAATCTTGAAGCCATGTTCACACTGGCGGACGGCTTAGGCAAGGGCCTGTTCGGTAGCGATCCGGATACGAAGGAGGCTTTCACGCTATACCAGTCAGCAGCAAAGCTTGGCCACCCGGCAGCCGCATACCGAACCGCAGTATGCTGTGAGATTGGCCACGAAGACGGAGGCGGCACGCGAAGAGACCCGCTAAAAGCGATGCAATGGTATAAGCGCGCGGCCACGTTGGGCGACACTCCTGCCTTGTACAAAGTCGGCATGATTCTTCTCAAGGGGCTGCTAGGTCAGCAGAGGAACCCAAGAGAGGCAGTCAGCTGGTTAAAGCGGGCGGCAGAGCGGGCGACAGAGGATAACCCCCACGCGCTGCATGAGCTTGGTTTGCTGTACCAGTCAGCGCAGCCAAGCGACTACATTATTCGTGACGAGGGGTATGCTCTGAGCCTCTTCCAGCAAGCGGGCGAGCTCGGCTACAAGTTCTCTCAGTATCGCATGGGCTGCGCGTATGAATACGGCCTGCTCGGCTGCCCGATTGATCCCAGACTGTCGATTGTCTGGTACTCCAGGGCGGCCATGCAAGAGGAACACCAGTCGGAGCTGGCACTCAGCGGATGGTATTTGACGGGAAGCGAAGGGGTTTTGAACCAGAGTGACACGGAGGCGTACCTCTGGGCTCGCAAAGCCGCCACGGCGGGCCTGGCCAAGGCGGAGTTTGCAATGGGCTACTTTACGGAAGTGGGCATTGGTGTTCCGCCGAACCTGGAGGACGCCAAGCGGTGGTACTGGCGAGCAGCTGGTAGGTTCTTTCTAGACGGATAATTAATGCGAGATGCAGGTGCTAACTCTACGCGTGTACAGCGCAGGATTTCCCCCGATCAAGAGAGCGTTTGGAAGAATTGAAGCGAGCTGGTAAGACGGGTGCGCCACCTCGCCGGCGGGAGCGCATCTCACGAGGCAGAATTGAGAGACAGCAGGAGGGTGACTGCACCATAATGTAAGCTGATGATACGATACGTGATACCTGGTTTCTGTCATTTTATTTTTGGTTCCAAATTCATGTGGAACAAGCGGCGTAATAGGTATAGACTAGGACGGACGGGCAGACGCAAAGAGACACGCCTGAAATGCGGCGGATATACAGCGACCAAGGAATATGATGTATTATTAATGCAAGCTGCTATGAATATGAAATGGTGGAAGCGCGCCAGCGGTGGTCTGGTACTATTAGACAGCGGCTCGGATACTGGCGCGAGCTGTGGACATGATTACATGTAACAAATTACGCGATAAGCATACATGACTATAATTCCAAATATTTCAAAACATCCAGTGTCGCGTATTTGAACAAGCTCATATTTGAAAGTTACCCAGAGATGTTTATTTATTTCCCGATGTGCAAAGACGTCGGCCACTTACAGTACTGGCATTAGACAGCTGTGGAACTGACCGCCTACCCGAAACGCAGCACCAGCGGATGGCGCGTGGCAATATTTTTCGCCGCGCGAGAAAACGGGACCCCATAACGTCACTAGCACCGCATAACCCGAGAGCAAACCCATTACCTTTACGCTGCGCGCGCTCGCTCACTCGACTTTTTGCACGCTTTGCGGAGAAATACATCTCAGACAGTGATAGCCGATACGTGACCGAGTTTACGAAGGACACCATTAATAAACGAGAGGAGGAGAAAGATGGCGAAGCAAGCTACCAACTGGAAGCTCTGGAGCAAAGTCCTCGTGGCGTAAGTTGGAAAAAGCAGCCCCCCCTACCTCCCAGTCCCGACATTCTCGTTTGTCGTGAGTGTGAATTGGAGGAGAGCTAACGAAAAATATTTGATTGCGCACAGCGGCATTGCGGTCTCGGTGGGCGGCCCGGCGTTTACGTACTGGATCAGCCCGAGCGAGGAGGAGCTGCGGTCGCGGTATAACCCGGACCTGCTGAAGCGGAGCATCGAGGGGAGGGAGGAGAGGCAGCAGGAGTTTAATGAGTTTGTGAATAAGCTGAAGGAGTATTCCAAGTCGGATAAGCCTGGTGAGTTGTTCTTTTTTTTTTTTTTTGTTGTAGTTTAGCGCTTCGGAGATGGTTTGCGGGAGCGATGGGATTGGACCTTACTTTTGCTAATGGGATGTGTTACAGTGTGGACGGTCGCAAAGGAAGACGAAGAAAGGCGCAAGCGGGCGACTATGGATGCGGCCAAGGCGGCGCAGAAGGAGGCGGATGCGAGGAGGGAGGAGATGCGGAGGGAGGCTGGACTGGGGAAGAACTGATACTGAGGTGGAGTGTATATTATCATTCGCTGCTGGAGAGGCGACGTGATGGATGCTGCGCATTGCTGTTAAGCTGTACTGGGAAAGCTATCTGGCTGGCGACTGGCGTTTTGGATTGACTTGTATTACTAGCTTGTCGTTGACTTGTTTATATCACCACTTTTATGAGGATTAGGATACACTTCTGTGCAAAGGTGGATGCGTAGGGGTCGTGATAAGATGCTTTGTGATTTATTAACATCTGTAGTGAAGTATGCTATATACAAGAGTGCTAGGCACCGAATAACTGGCCGTCTAATATGCATGGATAACTTTTAAGCGATGGTGGACACCGTTCTGCCGCACTTTTATTCTTCATCCTCATGCTCGTCCTTTTTGGCCTCCTTGCTCTTCGTCGAATACAAGATGACCATGGAGATGAACTGCAACATGGCGGCGACCATAAAGGACAAGCCATACCACGACGGGCCCCAGCGCAGCCCCAGGGAGAAAAAGGCCGACAGTACCGGCGGCGACGAAAGAGAGCCTATCGACTGCATAATCGCCATGCAGACATACATCAGGCTGTGGTGCTCGGGCTGCGTGAGCGAGGCGATGAGGCTCACGATTGCCGCGTGGCAGCCCTTGCTCAGCTCGAACAGCACCACGGCCATGACGAAGAGCGTGCCGGTGGGTGCCAGGGCGCTGAGCACGGAGCCAATGACCATTATTGTCGCGGTGCCTCGCGCGAGCCAGAGGTCCTTGGTTACGGCCGACGCCTTGTAGCGCTTGGTGAGGAGGGTGCTGAGCCCCGGCAGAATGACGGCTACCGAGGCCAGGTTGACGGCAGACTTTACGGAGCTGAGGAGGCCGCCCTGCAGATGAGAGAGTGGTTAGCATTCCAATACATTCAGGAGGTTACGAAAATGCGCTTGTCTATTTACCTCGCCCCAAGTCCAATCATAACGCTTCTTGGCGTATTGAAGACGGATGGCAATCTCCCAGCTACCGAGGCTGATAAAGGTGAGACTGAACAGGACCATGCCCACGCGGAGGTTGTTCCAGAACAGGGTGCGGAACATGTGCGATGCTTCCTTGACCACGTCAGAGGCGTGGCGGGCGATTCGGGAACCGGTGGATGGTGCATCCACGGTGTCACCGTCGTCCTTGCGCTTCTTGCTGATGCGGACGTTGGGAAGGGTCAGGGTTAAGAGGAAGATGAAGGCGATGCCGAGGACGCCGAGCGACTGCGTCAGGAGGGGCCCGCCCTTCTTCATCGCGAGATATGCGGCGGGGCCGCCCAGGAATGAGGCTGCAATGCC
Source organism: Lecanicillium sp. MT-2017a (assembly GCA_003056585.1). Taxonomy (NCBI): domain Eukaryota; kingdom Fungi; phylum Ascomycota; class Sordariomycetes; order Hypocreales; family Cordycipitaceae; genus Lecanicillium; species Lecanicillium sp. MT-2017a. The sequence continues at coordinate 338,525 of PXYN01000409.1, forward strand.
TATTGCCTCCATGTAGAAGAAGTAAATAGCTCTAAAAAGACAGAGGGGAGAAGAGATTAGCGGCTTGCCTAGGTGCGCAATGTGATTTTGGCATACCTGTTTTGTTTAGTGGTAATGGTTCCTGCCATGGCGTACTGCATTGCGGTTTGGCCCATGGGGCCGCCTCCGAGTAAAGTCATACATGCGAAGAAATAGATCCATTTAAGGTCAAAGATTTCAGGATAAGCACCTGCGGCGCACGCGGTTAGCGGGCGAATTCAGCGTTTTGAGCGGTAGCACGTACAGACAATGGCCTCGCCACCCTGCGCAAGAACATCACCAACGAAGACAAGCATGAGGACAATCTTGGGCCCAAACTTATCAGCGACGATGCCGTAGGGAATGAGAGTCAGAAATCCGGGGATGATGGTAAACATTTGCTCAAAGGCAATCACCATGGCCAGCTGGGCCTGGACGTCGTCGTCTCCGCACCGCGGGTCGCTGTAGATTTCAGTAACGTCCGGGTGGACCTTCTTGCAGACGGCGCCCTCCATGAGGGCGCTCAGGCCGACCACAATCAGCGTCGCGAAGAATTGGAAGGACACGATGATGAGCACACCGGGGATGGCGACGCGGAGGACCTCTGAGCGGGTGGGGACCGCGTCGTGGGCGTCGTCGTTATCATGGTCCGCGGCTGTGTCTGGGTCCGCGGCGGCGTCGCTGAGGAGCGGCCTGCGCTCGGATTCTTGCTCGGGCGCCATTGGAAAGAAGGTCTCAATTCGCGCGAGATGGCCTGGGCGAATTTGGTGAAGTGTGTTTGTTGGAGTTGTTGTGTGTGAGTGTTGGTGGTTTGGACCAACCAACCGCACTAGTCTACATTTGGATGCGGGGTGATCGCAATTGGGACTTCTGTCTGTGTGACCAAATGGGCGAGATTGCTGTTAGTAATAGCCTGGTGAGTACATTTTTGTCTAGTATTGCTTTGGAAAATTGCACGCGATACATTCTTTTTGACATATCGTGGTTGATGAAAATAGCCGCGCTACTATTCACGAAAGAATACGATGATGCTGTTAGATATGGCGACAGGCCCTCTTACTCCACGACATTTCCACGCGAGGCTTGAACTTTATATGGAAGAGAACATGACTAATTGCAAAATGTGTGGCAGTGTATAGCGAATCTGTGAAGATGTCTTTTAAAACTACTACAGACTGCAACTAATTACAAGTAGCTAACGACTGTATTTATTTGCCCTTGTAGCCAGGGAAGATGTCAAACAGCTGGCTTCGGAAGTGAGGAAGCTGAGGGCAAGAAAGGGCGCTGAAAAGATCCTTGAGGGGGTCCAAAACTGGGTCAATAAGGCCACCAAGCAAACCAATTAAACCGTCCAACTCATCAACACCGCCGGCCATAGCAGCCTGGAACGCGAAGCAGATGAGGTTGTTGCCCTCAAACAGTGTAGCGGCATTGTAAACACCGCCAGGTTTAACTTCTATAGCTTTGATGTCATGGGTGACTTGGCATTTGGAAAGCCTTTTGACATGATCAGAGACGGCATCGTTCACGACTACATGGCGGTCGTCCACACAAATATGCTGGCGATTGGTGCATTCACCCACCTCATCTGGATGTTTCCAATCATAAAGGCTATCCCAGGCTTAAACAGGCACAATGAAAAGTTTCAAAAGTGGCTGTACGAACACGTCCGACAGAGGGGAGAGGTAAGTTTCTTTAAGAATGGTCCGCTGCTGCTGGCATTCCAGGACACAAAGCTAAATCCGTTGAAGAGAGGTCCCGCTGTACAAGACGTTTTTTCCTGGATATTGGACGAGCACGAGGCCATTGAGAAGCCAACTAAGCAGGACATTACCGATCTCCACGGCGATGCTGAACTAATTGTCGTTGCTGGAAGGTAAGCACTGTAGTGCCGAAAACCCATGACAGACACACGGAATTAACCTAAGCACAGTGATACCACTGCTGCAACTCTGACATGCTTGTTCTTCGAGCTTTCTGGACGCCCTGGTATCGTCAAGAAGCTTCAGCACGAAGTTGATGAGTATTATGAAGAGAACGAAGGTCCAAGTTTCACCGGCCTGTCCAAGTTGGAGTACCTGCAGGCTTGCATCAACGAGACCCTCCGCCTGTACCCGGCAGTTCCGCCCGGTGTTCAAAGAATGACACCTCCCGAGGGGTTGCAGATAGGCGAAACGTTTATCCCGGGTAACACCATCGTTCAAGTTCCTACATACACATTGCAGCGAGGTAAGCATCGACCTGCATATTTAATATAATAAAAGCACAACTGATAGAATATAATCTAGACGAAAGAGCTTTCGTGCAACCCAACGAGTTTATCCCTGAACGGTGGACGACCAAACCTGAGCTCACGAAAGACGCATCTGTCTTTACGCCTTTCTCTATGGGTAAGGCCCTTCCAGGACTATACCTACACGGAAAGTAAACTAACATGCCCAGGGCGGTACTCATGTGTCGGAAAACAGCTGGCACTCATGGAACTGCGTTCTGTCACAAGTTCAATTATACGCGAATATGAACTTGAACCGGGCACCAAAACGGATAAAAAGACTTTCCACGAGGGCCTCGTCGATGCTTTCACACTCAGTTCTCCGGAGACGCCCATTATTTTCCACAAGCGTCAGAGTGGTAAATAAACAGAGACTGAACTAGCAGATATTCGTATCGTGTTGTGCATAGTTGAAGATACGCAGTTGACGACGATATATGCTTCCGGGTGTGATAATTGCAGCCCGTGGGGGGTTTTTTTTTCTTTTCCGGCGGGAGAAAATAAGATGATTTGGCAGTTTGAACTAAATTTCCATAGTTTGTTCTAATATATTGCTTGCCGCTACATATGGTGTCTTCTATTGCTCACACGGCTTGTTGTCTTCTACGCGTGGGACTCGTTACGTTTCCTTTGCCGCGAAGCAAACACAATGACAGCTGCGACCAACTGCAGTAAGCCAGCGAAAGCAAAAGGTAGTCCGTACCACGCTCTTCCCCATTTGAGCCCAAGATTGAACGTCTCGGCCAGTAGCGGTCCGGCCACTATGGAGCCAAGTGCCTGCATTATTGACGACGTCACATAAACCAGGCTTTGATGCTTGTCATCTACAAGTGTGGCTACTACACTAAGAGCAGCAGGCAGATATCCTTTGCTGAGTTCGAAAATGGAAACAGCAGCAACAAATGCCTTGCCGGTCGGCGCAACCGCGGACAAGACGCTGCCAAAGACCTGTGCGACGATGCTGATGCGCAGTAGCCACATATCTTTTCGCACTGCCGAGAAGCTGCCTTTCTTGAGAAGAAACTGGCTAATGGCAGGGAGAATTAGTGCCACGCCTGCAAAGTTTGCCACGGCCTTGACTGAGGCTAACAGTCCGGCCTGTATACGCGTATTAGCCGGGCTTGCCGATTCAGAATTCCAGTGGCTTGCTACAGATAAAGATGACATACCTCTCCCCATGACCAGTCATAACGTTTCGTCGCGTATTGCAGGCGAATAATTGCTTCCCATCCACCAAGCGTGGTGAGCATGATGCTACAAAAGAGCAGCGCCACATGCAAATCCTCCCAGAACAGAGCTCGGAACATGAGAGCGACCTGTTTGAGCGTGTTCATCGCATGGCGAACTACACCCTCTGTTCTTCCGGATTCGACGTCAATATTATTTGGAGCGGTGTGCCCGGGCAACTTGCTTGGAAGGAAAAGTGTAAGCAGCAGCTGAATGGCCAAACCCCCGATGCCGAGTGCCATTGTAAAGACCGGACTAATCTCCATCGCAAAATAGCCTGCCGGGCCGCTTGCAAAAGAAGCCGCAATCATGATTGCATTCATGTAGAAGAACATGGTAGATCTGTAAAGGAATTGTTTAGTATAAGGCTAACGGGCCGGGTTTGGATTAAGCCTCATCTTGCGCGTACCTGTTTTCTACACTTGTAATGCTCCCCGCCACTAGATATGACATTGCCGCGTAGCCAATGGCGCCACCTCCAATGGCAGAAAGCATTGAGAACGGATAAATCCAGGCCATGTGGAAGACGTTCGGGTAAAGGCCTGATCCGTAAGTATGGGCAAAGACAAAGCAGAAGTTGGCTGGAACTTACAGACTGCAGACTCTCCAATCTGCGAGAGGATGTCGCCAATCCAAATCAGGCAAAGAACAAATTTCGGACCATACCTGTCGGAAACCATTCCATATGGCACAGCAAGCAAAAGCCCCGGCAACAGGGAGAAGGTCTGCTCCCAGCCCTTGACTGTAGCAAGCCTCGTCTGGACGGCTTCATTCTTGCAACGGGGGTCGGTATATGGGCTTGTCACGTTGCCGTATTCGCGCTGGCATATGCTCCCCTCCATCATCTCGCTGAGGCCAATGGACAAGAACTGCGCGGCGAATCCAAAGCATGCAACGATTAGAGAGCCCGGGATGACAACGCGGAGAAACTGCGCGCGAGTTGCGTCCGCGCCGGACTGCTTGTTAGGCTCATCAACCCTTGCTGCACCATTGTCGGTGGCGTTGCCTAGGAGAGGACTGCTCTCGGTTCTATTTCTGTCTCCCATAATATGCTTGAAGATGATCTGGGTGGTAGCAAAGCAGAGCCAAAACGCCAGTGTGTCTGTTGTTGGCGCAGAGTCGTGTTGGTACAGGCGGGGTACCACAACGTAAACGTGGACCCAGTGCACTATACCCGCTAACAAGAATACGTAATTAGCCCAACGCTGTAGGTAGATACTAAAGTTTAGGCGCCTTTCTTTTCAACATATTCTTGCGCTGACTTTAGGACGGAAAAAAAAGGAAGTTCCAATTTTGGCAGTCATAGGAGCCGGCCAGTTATTGCGGATCGAAGATCCATCACTGTCTCGAAGACGGAAGGTGAATTGGGAAGAGGTCGTTGCAGAGGCTTCTATAACAGTTTAATAAAGAAAATAAATGCACAAATAAAATAAACTAATTCTGTAAAACACGTTTTAATGATGAAATTTATCTGACGGGATAAGTATTTTCATCAGAAGCCAGAAATGCTTCAAAAGTAACCGTCGCCGCATGCCAACTCATTTCTCATCTTCAGCATCGCCGTCGGTGCCCCTCCGATCCAATGTTTTTATAATCTTACCGGACTGCATCTCCAATATGATGCCCGCGTTTTCAACGGCATGAATGCGATGGGCAATGGTCAAAACTGTGTGCTTGTCAAAGGCGTCCGCCATAGCTGCTTGGACACGGCGGTCGGTCTCAATATCCATCCTGCTCGTGGCTTCGTCCATGAGAACAATTGTTGAAGGTGCGTACTTCTCCCGTAAAATTGCGCGTGCAATTCCCAGGAGCTGCTTCTCGCCTCCGGAAAGTTTGAACTTGGTGATATCCGTGTCCAACCCCCCGGAAGACTGCAGCCGCTCCCATAGGCCGACAGTCGTAAGAATTTCAACCATTGTCTTGTCGCTGTCCTCTTGTTCTTGATGAAAGTTGAGCGGATCCAGATTTTTACGAAGAGATCCTGGTAGCTCTATTCCGTCCTGGGAAATTGTGTTGATGCGTGATCGCAGGATGTCGTGCGGCACTGTCCGAATGTCTTTCCCGTCGATTTTTATTGTTCCAGTGTACTCCAAGAAATTAAGAAGCGCCAATATCAGAGACGATTTGCCACTACAGTTGATTAGTAGTATTCTCGCAGGTTCCCACTGCTACCGCCAACACATACCTTCCTGTTCTCCCAACTATGCCAATTTTTTGGCCCGTCTCGATGGTGAGCGATATATCATTAAGAACGGGCCGTGTACCATCTTTCAGTTCACTTAAGGAGCAAAGTCAGCGATATCTATGCGCAGCGGGGAGAATGAATGGTAGACTCACTTGTATGCTGCCGTGACATTGGAAATCTCAATCTCACCAGCATTTGGCCAAGCATTCGGAATACTGCCATCCTGAAAGGTGTCGATGAGTTTCTCGAGGCATACTGCATCATTAAACTCTCGTGTGCGCGCTATTGAGCCTAGAGATGTTTCCAGCTTGACCCAACACTCCATCACACCTGTTGAGCGCTCGCTAAACGAGACCAGGTTTACCAAGGCGAGGCCAATAGCAGTCGCCGAAGTGCTACTAGGAAAGTAGAGTGCAAAAGCTACTAGAACAAGAGCCATCCCCAAGATGCAAAGGTCTAAAACAAGTCCCATCCAAACTTGTAGGCAGTAAGCAGAATAGGCAGGGCCTTGTGAACGATTGAGGAGCTCAAGATTCTGGGCCATGAATTCGTCTTGCCAGTTGAATGCCCGTATATGCTCGATGCCACTTGTCGTTTCAGTAAATAAGCTGTACAATGGCGTTACCGATTCCAAGCTAAGGTGCCGCAATTGACGCGATGTTCGGAGGTAGTAGTGCTGAATGCCATATAGGACGACAATAGAAAACGGAATGAACGCCGCAGCGTATGTAGCGCCAGAGGAGATAATGCCTGTGTCAATAACAACTGACATAAGGACTGAAAACAAGTCAGCGTTAAGTAGCTTCATAGTGCGAATAACTTACGATATGAAAACTCCATAAGAGACATAGGAAGCCTCTGCGATATGTGTGACATGTCCTGGCTAAATCTAAACGAGCCAGAAAAGGGGCAATCAGCCAAGTCTTATTTCCGAGTACAAAAAGAAGAGGGAGTCAAAAAGCCAAATAGGCAAGCCGAGAAGGAGTAGGAATATACGGACCTGTTCAAAAGTGAACCAGATTGTGTTGTGCTGATGAAGCCTAGCGTTGCTCTAAAGCAATTGTTACCAAAGGCAGCTCAACTCAATTTCATCGTAATACAAGTGGCACCTACTTCATGACGGATTCGACTAGCCCTGTGTGCAGATTAATAGCCGATCTGGGAACAATTTTGAAGTAATAGAATCTAGTAGCTTAGTTAGAATCGACAAAAAACATATAGAAGCGTAGAGCTGTGGAAACATACGTCAGGCTGGCCCAGAGTGTAGTTGCCGAGCCGAACCCCAGGATTGCGAAGCCGACAAAATAAGTATTGTTCTCCGGTGCTTCATCCAGCCATATCCGGACATAAATTTCTGTTACAAACAAAATCAGCAAACGATTATTGATCTGACGTAGCCCAATTCTAACTAACGGGGCATTCGTTCGGAAACAGCTGCGACAGCGAGTGTCAGAAGCCACGCCCCCATTATGCCAAAACCTGCCGCTCGGAGATAGTAAGAGTAAAGTGAGAAGTCACCCCGCTGCCGTTCAAAAAAGGGCTCTTTCTCGGACGATTTAGCAGGCGTCTCTGCTTTGGGTACGTCTGCCGCAAGGTCCAGCTGCTCCTTCGAATCGTCAGTAGTTCCTTCCGGCCGCTGATCCAGCCATTGAAGAATGACTGGGTCATGGGCCAGTGTGTCAAAATCTGCTGCTACAGTTTCAATTTTCCCTGAGCTTGTGAAGCTGAAGACGTCATCGGCAACAGTTAGATGCTCAACTTATGGACAAGACACCCGTTAGCATAACAGCAGAAGCAATGGGCAAGCAGCTTTGACTTACGAATGTGGGTAGTCACAACGGCTGTAGCCCCAATTGTGCGTATAATACCGTCGTCGCCAAACAAACGAGATATTATTTTTTTTGAAGTTGCGATATCGGTGGAATTCAAAGCGTCGTCCAAAAACATAATGGAGGGACGCAAATAAGCAGCTCTAGCGAGCGCCTAAGAGTTGTTAGGCATCCAAGTTTGGCTTGCTGGCGCCCGATGGCAACAAGTTTCCAGCAGCGGACATTGGGTTATGTGGGCGAGTGACTTACCACGCGTTGCTTTTGTCCTCCACTGAGGCTACCACCTCCACTGCCGACCATTGTTTTATCGCCTTCAGCAAGCTGGAGAATGTCCTCATCCAAAGCGCAGGCATGTACAACGGACAGGTACCATGATTCTTCATAAGTGCCTCGGCCGATGATGTTATCACGAATGCTCATGTCTTGTAGCCACGGTGTCTCGCCACAATAAGAGATTATGCCGTCGGCCACAACCACGATACCATCAGTTAGATTGACCTCGCGAAGGAAAACCCTGAGCAGCGTTGATTTGCCACAAGCAACTGGACCGATAAACATGCTAATGTGGCCAACGCAAATTTGTAGGTCGACATTGTCCAAGATCTTGATACCTGTATCGTAACTTGTAAGGGACGCACGTACCAAAGCAATGGCATACCGCCTGTGTTGAACATTTCCCTCCTTCCCAGCTGCTTCCTCGTGCGCTGTAAGTTCGCTATGACTGAAGGAAGGATCCTGAGACTGTATGGTGTGATGAGATTTTTGAGCCTCATGCAGCAAGAGAAAGTTTTGCACGCGGACTGCAGAAGCATAGCCTGTAAAGCATGCTGGCAAGCGCATCAGCAAGTCGGTCAGCGGAGAGGTCACAACCGCTACAAGTGTAAGGGTTGTGAAAATATCAGCAACAGACAGTGTCTCCGCAGACCGTGTCCAAAAGAGAGCCCCGGCAATGGCAACAACTGGTGAAATTCCATTGGCCCCCATGTCTGTAAACCATGTTAGGAAGCTGCCGAGTTCCAAGTAATATAGAGCTTACCAATAGCTTGCAAAATGACACGCATGCGGCGTTCCCTCAGCGAGATTTTCATTTCCTCGGATTGAAGGTCCTTTAGCCTTTGCGTCATCAAAGCAGCCAAACCGGCAACTTTGATGCTCTTAAGCTGTGCGAGTACGTTGGAGGTTGCGGCGACTCGAGCTTCTATCTTTTCATTCCATAAACGCCGGGCCTTCACCATGCGCTTGACGACTATTGATGACGCCACAGCTGACACTAAAGTAAGGCGTTAGTATTATGTCAAGACGTCGTGCAAGTGCATGTAGAAATGGCCTACATATGGTGGGTATAAGAACAAGGAAAGCGGCGGGACCTATTATAGTTGTCATAATGTACACGGCGAAACCTAACTGGAGAGCATTCCCCCATATATCATGGAGGTTTACAATAGTGGTTTGTATGCTGTCCATATCTGTGGTCATCAGAGTCACGGCCTCGAACTGCTGCAGTTTGTCGTAGCTTAGTGTAAGCATTGTATCATAAATTGCTGTCGCCAGGATTCCGCGCGCAAATACTGCTGTTCGATTGGCTTGATGGCCGTATTGGCTTCTCGATATCTGATCAGTCATTAGTGCGCTGTCCGCCAGCTTCATATGTTTTGAAGTGAATGAAACCAAGGGCAGAGGTTCACATACAGCAATACCGAGGTAGACTAGGGCAACAGCTCCAAGGAGGGCCCCCGTTGTATCACGAGATAGGTTTTGCGCCTCAATGCCTGCAATAATGTGGCGGAAAACAAGAGGCTGTGCGAGACAGAATGTAGAGTAGCATAAACGTGAGGGAACAACGGCAAAATATTCCCAAAACAATGTTCGTAACAGCGAAACACTGAGAACCGCCTTCGACTGCTTGTTTGCTACGTTATAGTTAGCAAAGACACATGTTTGGACCAAACGAAGGGAGTCGGCACATACCACTGGCCCAGCGGGATTGGAATCGATTGTAGAGGCCATGGGACTCAAACTCCGGACCCAACGATTGCAAATCTTCTACCTTGAGGAGCCTTTTATATCCGAGGGCTAAGGTAGAATTGAGCCACAAAAACAGGCTACGATTCCAAAACCCGCTGACTGACTCCCGGCTCAGCTGCACTGGCAAATTGCGTCGCTTCAGGAGATGCAGTTTAGAGACTTCCTCAAGAATGACGATGATGAGCTTCAAGGCCAGCATTGCGAGGGTCAAGCTTGCAAGTGACGTCATTCCATCACGTAGAAAGTAAGAACGAGATTTCGCAGCGTCTAGCAAGAGCGTAATGCTCAGATATGCCCCAATGAAGATCGATGGCTGGTAAGAGTACATGTGCTTGGCACAGACAATGACGGTGATGCAAAGGGCACCCACGCACGACAGTATGCTCGCTGCTAGGCTGATATCCGAGCGAAATATCGGCAAAATATTCCACAGCACAATGTGGGCGACGTGGGTGCCGACCAACGCGGCGAGGCTGGCAACTTTCAGCCATAGTGTAAGATCGGACTGCATATACTGCGATCGCCGAAAGACTTTTCTAAGAAGTATGGGTGCAATAAGAATCAGGCAGGAAGCGGGCAAAATTGTGAAGATAGAAGCTTCAAAATTTATCGTAAAGTCAAAGATGCCCGGCTCTTGTGGCCCAAATGAGCCATCCCGACGATCCAGGGATGCCCCTAGTGCTCGGTATGAAAGCGCCATGACTGTGAGATGCTGAAGCACTTCTTCCCGTCGTCGATGCTCTTTCGTTGCATTTAAACAGACGATGTTTTGCAGCTCCAGTTGTTAAAATCGACTGGCTTATTCGATAGATGATGTAGGAGGAAGTTTATTATTTTCTTCTTCTTTAGGTGCGGTTGGTTCTTTTGGTGGTGTTGGTAGCGTTGGTGGTGTTGGTAGCGTTGGTGGGGCATATCGTAATGGGTGAGGAGGGGTGGGCGGGGAGGATCTGGGCCAACCGATCCAGAGCATCGCAAAAGGGCCTTGGGCAAAACAAGAATAGGAGGGTACTGTGTACGGAGTACTCCGTACGGATAACCTAGGTAGGGAGGGGACACTACAGGATGCACAGGCGCGACGCTGCCAAGGTCTCCAGAGGCACTTATTAGCCAGGACTGGTCTACCAACCACCTACTATTAGCGTGCTAGTGTCGACCAGTTGGTGCAAGGCCTCGGGCTACCCTTCGCCAAAGTGCACCGCGATTTGCAACCTTGTTTTTGGAGGTAAGGCAGCTCCTTCCTTGGGACAGCTCTTGCTGGCAATCGTATGACTCCCCTCAAGCAATCTTTCAGTACATATGATACATGTAAATATGTGCGGAGTCTCGTGAGTTGCCTTTTGCTCTCCATTTCTGTGTAGCCTCGAAAGAGGGCTACCACTCAACCTTGACGGGGCAGGGGTTCCGATGGGTTCCATGGGCGTTTGCCCGCAGCCTGAGCTACTGACACTGAGAGTACGATTACGAGTAGAGTACTTGCACAACTTGTCTGGGTAGGTACACAAGGCCTGTTGTACTCGTACCTGCGGTTCTCGTCAACCCAGGTGGGGCGCAGCCACAAAACAAGGAGCAGGCTGGCTACCTTAGTACCTAGCCTGCACCTCCCCATGGCCCGCGCTCCAGGACGAGCACTCGTACTCCGTACCTACAGTACTTTCGAGTACGAAGTATGGAGTACGGAGTCGGATTCGGATTCGGAGCACTGTGCTGAACTCTATCCCCAATGCTCATGCAGTCGTGTCCTCACCATTGCCCCAACTCCCCACTAACGGCTCCGCTCCCAGAGCGACTGCGGCGTTATCACTAGCGCATTACAGAGAGGTTCCGCCGCTGCTGCAGTCATCCCAACAGCGGAGTCCCTTGCCTGCGCGGCCCCCACGACCTATCTGCCGACAGCTTGGGTGCTGCAGCAGGACGAGGCTGGCGAAAGGGCACTCCCGAATGGCTGACGTGAGGTTTGCTGGGCGGATTCGCGAAACTCATGAAACCATGGCCAGCCTGCCGCTTTCCAAATTGCATCAACATTGTTTTCCGGGACAGTCAATCTTTGTGCCCTGTTCTTCAAAAGTGCATTACCTGACCCCAGATACCTGCATGTCTTTCTCTCAATTGTGATTTTCACGTGGGGCTGCTGATTCAAACATCTACCAAATACCTTTGCGCAACTTTCTACCCGTCGACCATCTCCCGTCAGCAGCCATGGATATAATGGAGAGGGCAACCAAGCTTCTTGCTGACTCTCTTTTCGGGCCAGCATTCCCTGGAAGGTTTGACCTTACTTTGACGTTTGAGCATGCGATTCTCTCCATCATGCCGGCATGTCTCGTTATTCTCGCGACACCGATATACTTGCGGCCATTCTTCAAAAAGGCCGATCGTTTCAGTTCTCATGGTCCTCACCTCTGGCTGAAAATTTTTCTTTCGCTGCTCCTTCTTGGCATTGAAGTTGCCCACTTCCTTGCCTGTATCTCAACGCCAGAATTGTATTCCAGAACGTCTGTTGCCGCCAGCCTATTGACCGCTTTTGGCTCGGTATGCATAGCCGTAATCCTCTATACGGAACATCTCTATTCGATTCGACCGTCAACATTTCTCAGCGTCTATCTCAGCATAACAACCATTTTTCATTTGATCAAGGCAAGATCGTACTTTCTAAGGAGTGGTCTAGGGTCTGTTGGTGCCCTGTCGATTATATCAGCTGTCCTTACGTTCAACCTTGTTATTATAGATGAGTTACCAAGACGGCAAACTATCCCCGGCGAACGCTGGCGTAAGCTCGGGAAGGATGCCCTGCGCGGTTTCTGGAACCGTGCGCTCTTCCTATGGCTCAACTCACTGTTAGCCGTTGGATTTAAAAACATCTTGACTATGGACGACTTACAAAGTATTGGTGACGATTTCAGCTCCACAGCTGCGTACGAGAAGTTTGAGCCTCATTGGACACTAGGTCAGTTTTCTCGGTATCTGTTTTAATGATCAACCTGGATAGGATGATGCTAAAGTCTTGAGATGGTGCTCGAAACAGCAAACAAGGAACACAAGCATGCTTTATTCAAAGCCTCAATGCGGGCTTGGGGTTGGGAATACGCGAGCGCGGCCATTCCCCGTATGAGCTATTCTGCCCTCGTCTTGTGCCAGCCCCTGCTTCTCCGTCGCGTCATCGACTATATAAGCGACAAAAACAAAGGTGACCAAGGAGACTATGTTTCTGCCATCATCTTAACTTCTATTTTACTGCATATTTGCCTTGCGGTAAGTAAATGCCTATTGATTTTGCCAGTTCGTGCAACGCTGATGGGGCGCCGCACAGGTTACGAAGTCTTACGTCCAGCGCCTCAACTCTCGGGTAGCCGTATCCGTCCGGGGCGCATTCATAACTGCCATTTCCAAAAAGATGTACAAATTGAAAGCGACGGAATTACAAAAGTCGGCAGCCTTGACATATTTCAGTAGTGATGTTGAGCGAATAGGACGTCTTATGCGGGACTTCCATAATTCTTGGGCTAGCCTGATAGATATTTCAGGCGGACTATACATTCTGTTCAGAGCGATCGGTCCAGCCGCCTTTCTGATACTGATACCTACACTAAGTAAGTACGCCCAAAATCCGTCTTCCCATCCACTATCAACAGGGACTGACTGGCGGCTTTCAGTCTCGGTATGTGTAACAGTTTGGGTCCGAAAATATGCAGGCCCTGCCCGAGCGGCGTGGAATGAGAAAATTGGCGCTCGAGTCGGTGCCACTTCCAACGTCATCTCTCAGCTTAAAAATATTAAAATGAGCGGATTGTCGGGGCCAGTAATGCACCGTATACAGACTCTGCGCGTCGAGGAGATCGAGGTCTCTTTCAGAGACCGATTTGTTCATACCGTCAGAATGACAAATGGTACGAATTACCACTACAGCCTACATGAGATATGGACCAGCTAACAGTCTTGCCAGAGTCTTTCAATAATTCAACTTCGCCGGCATTAGCGATTGCAGGAGCTTTGTTTTGGACGCGACGTGAAGACGCCGGTCCAAGTGTAAGCGACATATTCGTCACACTTGCTATTACCGTTGTTGTTATTTTCCCTCTCGCACGCACATTGGTGGCAGTGCCTAGTTGGTCTGCATCGTACGCCTGCCTCCTGCGAGTTCAGGAATTCCTTACTCTTGATGAGTTGCCCGTTGCGTTTCAAGCGACGGAAGAAGACCAACTAACCAATGCACTGTCACGACGCTGTGGCGAGCCGAACTCCGCTAGCAACATTCTTGAAAAGGGAACATCGTCATCTTCTTATGCAGTTGAGCTGCTTGGAGTCTCAGTGAATTGTGCTGACAAAGAAGTAACAATTCTGCGCAACATAAGCCTACACTTTGAAAGCGGTGAAGTGACCATGATCATTGGCCCTGTCGGCTGCGGAAAGTCTACACTCATCAAAGTGATTCTGGGCGAAGCAGAATGCTCCCATGGCTCTGTTGTACTGGATACTGGCCTGGATAACATTGCTTATTGTGGTCAAACTGCATGGATTCAAAACAAAAGCATTCGTCAAAATATTATCGGACAGGGCGTATTTGATGGCAAACGATATCGCGCTGTTGTTGCCGCATGTGCGCTCCAGGCGGATTTCGAACAGATGCAGAATGGCGACGAGACAATGGCGGGGATAAATGGCTGTAATCTCAGTGGTGGCCAGAAGCACCGAATTGTTAGTTTCGTCTTCGCCTGCTTTTCACGCAATTTAAAACTAACATGACCGATGATCAGGCCATAGCGCGAGCTGTGTATTCGCAATCCACGTTGGTTGTCCTTGACGATGTATTCAGTGCGCTGGATCCTCCGACTGCCAATTTCGTTCTGTCAGAGCTCTTAGGTGAAAACGGCCTTGTCCGGAAATCCGGAACCACAGTCATTCTAGCAACCAGCTCTAGTAAGTACATACATTCATTGTCTTTATGAGCAGTAGCTAATTGTTCGATCGTTTAGTTGAGCATCTGAGAGTAGCAGATACAGTTTTTGCTGTAAATGGCCAAGGAGAAGTTCAACCCGTTCCCAAGAAAACAGCCATGCTTGGCTCTGGGTCATCTTTACTACGATCACTTCCCAAACAGACGGAAAAGAATGTTGAAAGTGCGCCGCAAGACGTGCCTGGGGATACTCCAGCCACCCCCGCGAGAGAGCAGGATACGGTGGACGTGAATGTGGAGCGCCAAAGGGGAGACTTCACTCTTTACTCGTATTTGATCAGAGAGAGTGGCTGGGCATTTTTTTTATTATGGCTGTTTATTGGCTGCACTCTCTCTCTTGCGGACACTATGCCACGTAAGTTGACTGTTTCAGGTTAACCTCCTGCATCTACTTGAGTGTGGAATTGCTCACAACGTCACAGAAATTTTTGTTCGTATATGGATGAGCAATGCACCTCAAAACAAGACGTACTATATCGGGTACGCAATCTTGAGTGTTACGGCCGCCTCATTGTTAGCAACATGCTTTTCGTAGGTTTCTCCTTTTATCGCGTCATTTGCGCAACTTACTAATCTATTTGTGCAGGCTGTATTATTACAAGATCGCGCCAAGAGCGCAAAGGAGTGTGCACTGGAACCTTCTGCAGACTGCAATGAAGTGAGTTTGCCCGCAAGATTCACTGTTCAATTGCTAAACTATTAAGGGCAACGCTCCAATATATTGGCGAAGCAGAATCTGGCTCCATCTTGACAAGGTCAGTATACAGCAACATCAGCGGCACTGGCGCTGTCGGGGCCTCATGCTTACTGTTTCTACTCTCACAGGTTCAGCCAGGATATGATGAATTTGACAGATTTGCTACCTCAGACGTTCAAGGAAGTTTGGCTACGTAAGCATTTCCCATAGAGCTTTGAGCTATACTTTGAGCTAATACCGCTGTAGTCGCTTTCATGACTATCATCAACGTCGTGGTCATTGCTGCTGGTACCAGGCATGGATTGATCCTGATTCCCATATCCTTCTTCAGCATCTACTCTGTGCAATACTACTATCTGCGCACCGCTCGACAACTTCGCTATCTAGAAGTTGAGTCAAAGATACCGCTCTATACATACTTCTCAGAGATCGCGAGAGGCATGGAACATATTCGGGCTTTGAATTGGGAAGATGCCCTGCACAGTCAACTGGCTCATATGCTGAACACCTCTCAAAAGGCTTACTACTATTCCCTTAGTCTGGATATCTGGCTCGGACTAGTATTGGACTTGTGTGTCATGGGGTTTACTGGTATCATGATAACTTTGGCACTCTGCTTTCCCTCGACAACATCACAGGCCGCCATTGGGCTATCACTCATTAACCTCCTCTACTTGTCGGAATATGCCCTAGAAGGCATATTGTCTTGGACAAGCCTGGAATCTTCCCTCGGCTCACTTCAGCGAACTCGTGAATTCATCACGAAAACTCCGCTTGAGCCTAGTCCTGGGAGATCATCTTTATCTCTTCCAGAAGCGTGGCCGCGGCACGGTCGAATTGACTTTTCATCTGTTACGTCACGATACAGGTTTGTCGATAGATGTCACATGTGACTATAGTAATGATGCGCTGATACAAGAAATTTCCCCACAGCACTGAGTCTGCTGCAAAGCCCGTTTTCCGCGATATATCCTTCACCGTTTATGCCGGGCAGAAGGTAGGCATTGTCGGGCGCACTGGAAGGTGAGTCCCGGTCACCAGACAACTGATGAAGAGATCTTTAACCAGCTGATGTTGTCAGTGGAAAAACTTCTATGCTATTAACGATCTTGAACATGCTCAACGTTTCGGGCGCTGTGTCGATTGATGGAATCTTGGTCGCAGACGTTGAGCCAGAAACTTTGCGCTCACGCATCGTTACCGTTCCACAGGATGGCGTGTACCTAGATGGGACAATCCGCGAAAATATCGATCCGTACAGCGAGAGCCCTAACCTTCCCAGTGACGAAACGCTCATGGCAATATTGCAGCGCGTCGGCCTCGCAGAATATGTGAAGTCACATGGTGGGTTAGACGAGGACATGCCCACTGCTAGTATGTCTCAGGGCCAGAGGCAGCTGCTATGTATCGCAAGGGCCATTCTGCGCAAAGAGACCACGTCTGCCAAGATTGTACTTTTAGATGAGGCAACCGGTAGTATGGACAACGAAACGGGAGAGCGCATACACGGAGTGATGTCTGAGGCATTTGCCGACTGCACTGTCATTACAGTCGCGCATCGCCTGCAAGCGCTCAATGGAACGGATTTGGTTTTCAACATGGAGGATGGGAAAATTACAAAAGTACTCGATAAAGACAGCGACGAGTGGAAAACATGGGAGGAGTATACTTCACGGGAGGAAGTGACGCATCAGGACGAAGATTGAAACCCGCGCAACTACAGAAGACTCCGAGGTGTCTCAGGCGTAGTTAGAAAATTATGCAGATGTTATAAATTCCAAAAGAATGCATGCGCTTCTAGAATACATGTTGCAGACTATTGCATCAGCCGCCCCTTTCATCATCAATATGTTGCTTGGCGGATTCAACGCTTTGTTCCTCGCGCTCGGTATTTCTGCCAGGCTGATCCCCCGCCTGGCCTGCATTCTCGCCGCTTTGTTCCTCCATCTGGCCTGCATTCTCGTCCCTTTGTTCCTCCATCTGGCCAGCATTCTCGCTGCTTTGCTCCTCAGTCTGCCCCTCCACATTCTCACTAGCCTGGTCTTCAGTGCTATCGCCGTTGGCTCGATTACGGCGCCGGTGCGAGCGATCCAGTGACTTTACAATCTTGCCGGATTGTATCTCTATTATCACGTCCGAATTTTCCACTGCATGGAGGCGATGTGCGACAGTAATAACCGTGCTGTGTTCGAAAGCCTTCTCCATGACTTTCTGTATGCGACGATCTGTTTCTGCATCCATCTTGCTTGTCGCTTCGTCCATTAGGACAATTCTTGAGGCGGCGTATTGTTTGCGCAGTATAGCTCGGGCAATACCGAGCAGCTGCTTCTCTCCACCAGAGAGTTTAAACTTAGCCAGCTCGGTATCCAGGCTACCAGTTGTTTTGACTCGCTCCCACAGGCCAACTTCTTTAAGAAGATCAGTGAGTGTCTCGTCGCTAAGTCTATGGGACGAATCTGGGTCATCAAAGGGGTCGAGATTGACACGCAATGAGGCGGCCAACTCCACTCCGTCTTGAGATATCGTAGTAATTCGTGATCGAAGGAAATCTTGAGACACCGACCGAATATCTCTTCCGTCCATTATTATAGTTCCAGAATGCTCCAAGAAGTTTAACAGAGCGAGAATAAGAGAAGATTTGCCACTTCGCGGCTGTTAGCAGTGACGATATTAGACGATATTCCCAATACTTGCTCACCTTCCTGTGCGTCCGAGGATGCCAATCTTTTGACCGGGCTGAATTGTGAGTGAAATATTGTTCAAAACTGTCTTCGAGCTGCTGTCGGATTCACTGATTTCGGTAGGTAAGCATCCACGAGAAAGAAACCAGCAAATATTGTGCACATACTTGTATCTCGCAGTTACATCAACGAGGTCAATTCTGCCGTAGCCTGGCCAATCCTCTTGTGCACCGTCGCTATCCTGGCCAGAGGGCGGCGGCTCGAGCCTTGTCGTCTCATTGAAGCTTTTCGTACGATAGATCGACCCCAGTGACGTCTCAAGCTTTACCCATGATTTGACCACGAGCGACAAACCCTCACTGAAGGTGACCAAGTTCACTAAAGCCAGGCCGATAGCAGTAGCCGATGTTGTGCTGGGGAGAAAGACGCCAAACGCTACCAGTACTAGTGCAATAGCCAGCACGCACATGTCCAGAACGAGACCAAGCCAGACTTGGATGCAGTACATGTAGTACATTGGCCGCTGAGAATGTTCCACGAGCCCTATATTATGCCACATAAATTGAGCTTGCCAGTGAAAGGCTCGAATATGTTCAATACCACTCGCAGTATCAGAGAAGAGTGTATAGAGCGGCGTCCTTGTCTCCAAGCTGAGATGTCTCACCTGTCGCGAGGTGCGAAGATAATAATGCTGAATACCGTACAGGACGACACCAAATATTGGTATTAAGACAGAGCCATATGTTGCACCGGAAGAAACAATGGCAATATCAATCACAATTGCCATGATTACTTAGATCGGTTAATATGGTGGAAGGGGATATGTGGTCATGGTGTACTTACGATATGAGAACTCCATGAACGCGATAGGGAGCAGCTGCGATATGTGCGCCATATCTTGACTGAATCTGTAGGGAGAGAACATAAAATGTTAATTTGGTACATTCAGTAACAAAATAAAACGGGGTTCAAACCTATTCAACAATGAGCCGGAATCTGTCGTGCTTATAAAACCGATTGTAGCACTGTTAGTTGCGTTAGTCAAGAAATGTATGTGCGCGGCAGAGTGTGTGATTACTTCATGACAGATTTTAGAAGATTTCTATGCATGTTGATTGATGATTTGGGAACGATTTTGAAGTAATAGAATCTGGTCACACGGGTCAGTATGGCTTCGTCGGGTCTCAGTTTCACGTAAGGATTAGTAAATACGTGAGACTACAGCTCAATAGAACTGCGCAGCCGATACCAAGCGTAGCAAATCCAGCAAAGTACGTCGTGTTATTTGGAGCAGTATCCATCCAGATGCGAACGAAAATTTCTGTCGACATGATCAGTTTAAAGTCATGTGGTATAGCGATGGATGTGACATACGAGGCATCCGCTCCGCCACTGCCGCCATGGCCAATGTAATTAACCACGGAGCAATTAGATACCAACCGGCAGAGCGTAAGTAGTACGTGTATAGCGAAAAGTCGCCTCGCTGTCGCTCATATTCTGGCTCCTTCGCAGCTGTGTCACTTAGCACTACGGCTGGCGGGGCGGCCGTCTCATCGCCTTCTCTCGACTCTCCGCGGGAAGAACTTGGCCTGCGTTGGAGCCACTGTAACAGGTTTTGATCCTGTGCAAGGGTGCTAAAATTGTTGGTGGTAGCTCGCATCTTGCCCCCGGCCTCGAACGTATAGACGGCATCAGCAACGCTGAGGTGTTCAACTAGTGTGCGTTGATATTAGCGAAACTGCAGCAAAGTTGGACTCGGTTGTGGCACGCACGGTTGTTTGTGGTCAAGACTACAGCAGCTCCCGTTTTGCGAACAATGCCGCTCGGGCCAAAGAGACGAGACATGATCTTCTTTGCGGTTGCGATGTCCGTCGAGCTGAGGGGGTCGTCCACCAAGAGGAGGGACGGATGGCTATAGACTGCCCGCGCCAATGCCTGCGATGTCGATTTTAGCGAATTGGGGTTCTTCACTTAGAAAATTGAGCCACAAGGCTTACCAGTCTTTGCTTCTGCCCTCCACTGAGAGCGACTCCTCCACTGCCAACCATCGTATTCTCGCCTTCAGGCAACTGCTGCAAGTCCTCGTCCAGGGCACAGGCATGCATGACAGCCCTAAACCAAGGCGTATTAAACTCGCTCTGAGCAACCACATTATCACGGATACTCATGTTTTGCAACCAAGGTGTCTGATCGCAGTACGCAATTGTACCCTGGCACGTAACAACGAACCCGTCCGAAAGTTTCACCTCGCCAATAATAACCTTTAATAGAACCGACTTGCCGCATCCTACTGGTCCGATGATCGCGCTTAGGCGCCCATCTAGCATCTGAAGTGTAACATTGTCCAGCACCCTGAATGTTGTGTCGTGGCGGATTAACGTTGCATGAACTAGCTCTACTCCGTAACGAGTAGAGCGTAAACTGGGCTTTTCCAATATTCCTACCCCTTCATTCAGGCTCTTCTGCAGCTGCTGCATAGATCCATCGTATGTCTCGAAGGCGTTATGGTCCACATCCGTCATTTCTTCCAAGAACAAGAATACTTGAATGCGGTCGAGGCAAGCATAGCCTGTCAGACACTGCGGCAAGCAGAGTAGCAATTGGGTCAGCGGCGCTGTCACAATAGCTACCAGGGCAAGAATCGTAAAAATTGTCGCGACAGTAAGTGGCTCATCCGTGTAGCGCCAAAATAGAGCACCGGCAATAGCAACCACCGGCGCAATGCCATTCGCAGCCATATCTGGCAACATAAATTTAGTAAGCAAGTGGAAGGGATGGTTTCATTCTCACCTCGGCTGCAAGACTCACCAATGGCGTGAAGCATAACACGCATCTTACGCTCTTCCAATGACGCCTCGATTTCGTCAGCCCGAAGCGTTTCAAGTTTTCTGACCATTAACTCTTTCAAGCCAGATTCTTTCACGCCTTTCAACTGCGCTAGTATGTTCGACGTTGCAGCGACACGGGCCGCAACCTTTTCGTTCCATACCGCTCGAGCCTTTGCTAACCGCTGTGCAGCCCACGATGATGCCCAAGTCGAAACTGGAAGCTGGTGTTAATACAAAACTCACCAACGCAACGAATGCTACCGAGGCAAAGGGCACTTACGCAATGTAACAAGCAAGACAGCAAATGAAACAGGCCCGATAAGAGTGAACAAGATGTATGTGGCTATGCCGAGTTCTACAGCGCAGGCCCATATATCATGAAGCACAATAATGGCACCTTGTACACTCTCCATGTCCGTTTCAGCGAGCGTCACAGCCTCGAACTTTTGCAGCTGAGTAGGGCTTAATTTTAGCGTTTTATCGTAGATAGTGGCAGCGAGAATGCCCCTGGCAAAAGTTGCAGCTCGGTTGTTGAGATGCTTATAATAACCGTTTGATAACTGGGAGCCCATCAGTAAGTGGCCCTTCCCAAGCAAAGCTGTATGGAACAATGTCGTATGATAAACGGGTTGACGCTAGCAAGGGCCGGTACGTACCCCAACACCTAAGTACACCAGAGCTGTAGCTCCAAAGAGCCCAGAAGCTTCGCTGCGCGAAAGGTCGTCATTCTCGACGCCAGAAATAATTCGTCGGAATAGAAATGGTTGAGTCAGGGTAAAAGCAGAGAAGCATAGTCTTGGCAATATCGGTGACGTGTACTCCGAAGAGAGTGTTCGCAACAAGGTGAGGCCGAGTATTCCCCGTGACACTGTATGAACTGCAGAAATACGTTAGTACCAAACAACAGGGCTGTTTCAGCATCCTACCAAAGTATTCTAACACACCTTTGTTCCAGTAAGAGCGAAACCGATTGTGCAAGTCCTCGACGTTAAATTCGGGTCCCAAAAGTGGCAAGTCTTCTACCTTGAGAATATTGCGAAAACCAAAAGCTAGAGTGGCATTGAGCCACAAGAAGAAGGATCGATTCCAGAATCCGCTTACAGACTCCCGGCTGAGCTGTTTTGGTAGCCTATCCTTGTCAACGAGGCTTCGCTTTGAGAACTCTTCGAGTATAACAATAGCTAGTTTCAGAAGAAGGGTCGCAATGGCGAGGCCACCGAACGGCTTCATTCCATCCCGCAGAAAGTAGGACCGAATTTTCACTATGTCGAACAGGATATTGACGCTGAGGAAAACGCTCAGAAATGTAGAAGAGCGATATGAGTACATGTGCTCTGCATATAGAATGGCAGCTACACATAGTGACCCAGCACAGGACATGATACTGGCGGCAAAGGTGTAGTTTGAAATGGAAATCGGTAGCACTTTCCAAAGGACGATGTTTGCGCCGTCAGAGCCCACCAGGGCTGCCGCACATGCCATCTTAGCTACCAGAAGGAGGCCTGGTTGCATGTATTTTGATCTGCGGAACACATTGCGGACGAAATATGGCGTCAGGACGATAACGAGGGCAGCTGGCGCGATGGTAAGGAATGATGCTTCAAAAGGTAATGTGAAGTCAAACAGCCCTGGTGATTTGGGACCCAATGAGTCGTCACCTGGCTGCAGAGCCACCTCCGCGGCACGATACTGTAGAGACATGATCGAGCCAGTACTTCCTGCGATAGTCGGCGGACATGCAGTACTGGATGTGCATCCGGCGCTGGTGGCGGTGGCAGACTGTTGTTGCAGACAACTACTCAGATGATGTTGGTGTAAGGGAAACAGCGGAGGGGCGGGGCAGATTTGATCTGTGGCACTGTAGCAGCTGGTACCTACGGGGTGCTGGTAATTCTTAGTAGGTAGGTACTGAGTACCTTACTTACTGAGGTACCCTACCTACCTAAGGTACATACATTAGGTACCAGAGTACGGAGTACTAGCTGAGTACATAGGTAGGTAGGTAGGTAGGTAATATAGCGCCTAGGTATTACCTACCTAAGGTACCTACTGGGTCACCCCGTACTCCGTACCTAACTCCATGTTAGCGAGTGGCCTACCTACTTTGGCGAGGCGTTCTGGGTCCTCGCCCTAGGTACGGAGTACCTGTAGCGATAAACTGCCCTCCACACAAGATCGCACTGCGCAGGTACCTTACTCGAGATAGTAGGCACCTTACCTAGCAAGTTTGTGCGGGGGGTACCTAGGTACCTACCTACCTAGGTAAAGTACGGTACCGACCATCGCTGACCTGAGCACTGCGAGCAATGAATGGGGCTTGGCGAAATGCCACCTGCCTGCTTTAGCTAGGTAGCTTACCAGGGATGTCAGCGCAGGCTCTGCAGTTGGAAAAGCGCAAGAAGCCAAACTGCCCGACCAGCAGCACTGTGCGAGGAATACCTACAGCACTAATAAAACAACTGGCCCACTACCTTAGGTACAGTGCTCGTCCTACGAGTACCTATACTTACTCCGTACACGTGCCTCTTATTACTCCGTATGTGCCTACCTACATAGTAGGTAGGTAAGTACCTAGGTAGTGCACTACTAAGGAGGCTAACTCGTACTTGAAATGAACATCGTCTGTCCGGAATTGAGTTCAACCCCGTTCAGCCGTCGGTCTCGTGGGCGAGCAGCTACCGCTTGTATGCAACGGCAAGCAGCCTGGCCATTCGGGTCGCCCAAGAAATGGCTAGTACTCCGTCCGTAAGGCAGGTCAGTCAGTACCTACTTCGTCCGTAAACGGACTACTCTCACTCGTGCTGACGAATAGGCCCACCGTCCAGCTCGGCGCTACGAGTACCGCCCCTGGTTCTGCGCTAATAGGGAGTACCCCCCGTCAACTGCCGGGACGGACAGGTTAATAAGTGCATGCCCAGAGTACTCGTACGACGTACTGCATTACGAGTATGTATTCATTCTGGCGGGGTATCCCTGCAGTAATTCCCTGCAGGAGGCTGAGAAAATGCCACGGATTTGCCTGCGCGCGTGCTTGTGCGCTAGTATACTCGGAAAACATCAAGAGGACGCCCAAAGTTCCAGCGGCCACGCATATACTGACGATTGCCGGCTGGAGCACAGTTGATCGGCTTTCGAACAGAGAATCCACACTGGATAGCTGCGAAGAGCACTGTCTAAAGTCGTCCAAGGCGCTAGGTTGGTGTTATTTCTTCTTGATTATGGAGCCGTTCATGGTCGTTGGGGGACGGCTTGATGCGTACCGTATGCGTCTCTGAAGAGGAACACATTCTCCCCCACACACGTGCCCGTGCTAATGTTACACTATCTACGGAGTAATATGGTATCAAATCTATCAACAGTTCATGACTAAGCAACCATCGCCCTTCCTCATGCATTCCCCTTGCCATGCTGAGTTACCCTCTGCATATGTTGTTGTTGGGGCTTAATTGTCCAGGCAGTCACGCCAACAACCCATCTGGGGCGGGCGTATCCCGACTGGAAGGGATTCACAGTGTGTAGCCTTAGTCTTTACGACTCACTGGCACCCAATACTGGTTCTCACCGCCCTTTCCGCGGCCATACCTCCGACTCATATTCCGGCTTCATCGTGAATCTAGTGGTCGACCTAATACTGCAGCTGCATCAGCGGCAGCAACTTCTTTAGCGTAGTAGCTCTTGGCAACTGAGTCTGCCGATAATGCAGCAACAATAACTTTAGCATCGATAGATAGGGGCGATGTACTAGCATGGCGCACTGCGCGATCGGCAGTTAGAGTTTGCTGAGGCGTGGGGTGTGTGGGATGAACTCACATGGCGCACATAGGGTGACATTGATGAGAAAGAAGAGGGCTATGCTTCGCAGGAGGTGCTTCCCAGATGGTAGCAACATAGTGCGTCTCAACGTCCAGATGTGCGCGTGTCACTTTCATTGAGCGAACACAATAGGGCTGTTGATTTGAAAAGAGCCAGCGGCTGAGTGTGAAGGAACAAGATGTTTTGTAGGCTGTCGCGCTGCGCGAGTCGGTTGATGGGTCTGCCACGAGTGTGTCCATGGCAAACGGCCGACGCACTTGAGCGCACAGTGGGTACGGGCAGCCCTTAGCAGCGCTCCAGCCACGGACTCGGGGCAGCTAATCATTGACAGCCGCACTCTGTCGCCACTTTTGCGCCAGGCTGGGTGATACATATGATCCATCGCGGAAACAAAACAAGCAGACGCATCGACGCTGGCTTGGAGTGTAGTCGACCACAGACGAAATATGGCCTTCTCACCATAAATATTCCTGCGCCAATCAATAGCACACGCGCTGGCCCGTGATATAGGCTCAGAAGGCCAGTTCAACACTGCGCACACGGCTGTCCGCCAAACCGACGTGCTGCGGTGCAGGGGGTGAAGGGACGATCCAGCCTCTCGGGTTACTACCCTGCCTATACCACGCGGGCGACATCTTCGCGATTCATGCCCCAGAATGCTGAAATGCATCATGGCACGCAAGAGCCTTCGCAGCTCCAAGACCTTTTGGCTTTGCAGCTTGACCTGCGCCAGCGGCAGTTGGCTCTTGAATTGCGAGAACGGAAGACCACGAGATTACTACAGTATAGCATTGCAACGCTCCTGTTGTCGCTAATCGTGCCCGCGTTTCTGTGGATGAAGGATCCCACGCCGCTTTTTTGTGCCAAAGTGGTTTCGCCATACTGTGAGCTCACTCGATGCAAAAGTGAAGAAAGCACGCAACTGACGCTGTGGTAAAGCGTCCATTTGGGATGCGGTCGACTTTTGGGAAGGCGACCTAGTGAACTACTTCAATCACTCGACTATTTATAGAGGTCCTCCAACATTAGAACGAGAGATTGCGTGGAACGATCTTTGGCATCGTAAGTTGGCTAACTTGCATCAGCCTTGAGAAAACAAGAACCTTACATGGTCACATTATAGGGCCCGGTATTCCCATTGACAGGAATGGCATTGCCGCCTTGAACAAGTCGAATATTGTCAACCCTACAGAGATTATTGGCAGCGATCCTAATCACCCAACGTATGCCGCCCAGGTGGAAGTCTTTCATCAGCTTCACTGCCTAGTATGTCCCACCGTGTGTACTTTGTTCTCTTCTATGTACCAAGTACTAAATGACGCGGATTCAGAATCATGTGCGCCGCGCCACATGGCCGCTCACATACTTTAACAAGTCGTGGGGTATGCTCTACCCTTGGGAAATGGAAGAGCCTGTCGCGGCGCGTATGCATACAGACCACTGCCTCGAGACCCTGCGTCTGAGTCTCATGTGCTATGCCGACATTACGCCGGTGCTCCTCCTAGACGATATTGATCCCGGCGGCGTGGGAACCGCGGATTTTAATGTTCACCATAAGTGCCGAGATTTCGAGAAGATAGTGGACTATGTGGAAGAGCACGGCGTGGAAATACCTTGGCCAGGCATGCGACACCGCGAGACCGACATGCCGTGACTGGCTGTTAAATAAATACGGCAACGGTTCTCTAGCACCGTCAATATCCAGCCTATGCAAATCATTTTGGTATTTAGTGCTATGCCGGTACGTTTACGAAGAAGAAATTACAGTAAGTAAGGGAGGATAGTTTGGGTGAGGCTCCTTTGGTGATGCAGTATTGTGGCATCACGTTCCACAACCACAGCTGTATTCGCTTACCTATGTTACCAACTTCATACAATCTTGGCAAGAAAAAGCTGCGCAACGATATTGGACCATGCCTTGGTGGCGGCGGGCTCACGAGACGCAACATTCAGTCTCTTGTGCATTCATTCAAGCATGCGCGGCTTACCTTGCGCATACTGACGCGCCGGCTAATTCAAATGGTCTTGTTCTTGGGCTGTGCTGGAGCAAGTTTAACCGTTGCTATACTTGTCGTCTTAGTTCCGAAGTCAAGTCGGGGCGTTGGCCTAAGGCATCGCGAACAGTCATTGGTAGGCACTTCGCCTGCGTGCGCCGTTCTTTCAGGCTTATATTATGCGCTCCTACCTTTTCACGCAAAGTCTGGGTTTAGTCTTAGGCATCACAGCCAGGACACAGTTTCGCACAGGCGTCTGAGCCATTTGTTGGTATGAAGCTAGGCGCGTTCCGGCCTTGGTAGAAACTCGCATTACTTCCAAGTAGAGGCATTGGCCTTGTTTCTCTGGTGTAGCCTGCTTGAACTTACCAGACTCTCAGGGATAACAATACTAGCCATTTCTTCGTGTTCTTCTTTTGTGGACTTTCCGCTGGTCATTCTGTTCGTCAGCCTCAGTATAATGCTGCCCAACGCTGTCCGGTCATGCACTCGTCCAGAGCTGGTCATTGCTACAGCCTGTCAAATGCAAAGTTGCGAATAGAATGCAACTGGTGAAAGCCATGAATGGCACAAGATCAGCCATTACTTCTAGATGCAAAGCATAAAGTAATAAAGGCGCTTTGACAAAACAGTACCATTAAATAGGGGGTTTCTATAAAGGCAAAGGCGGGACATCACGACTTGAGCAGATGGAAGCGCCAACGAAGGCACGGTACGACGCAAGATATGCCACTGGCATTGTAGCAGGGCTACAATGCTAGAAGTTCCAGTCACCTTAATATAACAAATGTTTTGTTCGGCATACAAAGGGAATGGCCATTTCCATGTCACAGTGATCAAGCACCCATCTTCGGAATGAAACGGCTAGACAGGCCTTCGAACGCCTCCTGAATGGCGTCTATAGCCTAGGATAAAGCCGCCGTGCCAGTGAACTCGCTTCGTCTAAGCAACACGTCCTTCATTTCTTCCAACGCAGTCGGTGCATAATTAGATACTTTTGTGGTGCTGCGCGAGAAACTCTGAAGGAGATGCGTTGAGGTGTGGATGGCTGATAGCGCGACGGATCGGTGCTGTAGTGATGGCGAAAGCTGCGCGTTCTCGTGCAATTTTCAAGTATAGGACGGCCTTTCTACAGCGGAGTGAGGTTGCGGTGCCTGTCTAGTCATCATGTTTGTTGCAGGAGGTAAGCTGACAAGCCAGTGTATGCGAGCTGCAACGCTGTTCCTGCAACCCGTTCAATAGTTATCAGCAATGTTGCCTCTATTTCATAGTACGGGCCTTGCTCTGTGCAAAACGTCAAATAATAGCCACAAGGCGGCTATCAATATACAAAAGATGTAGTCGCAACTTCCAAGGCAGGAAACGGTCCTGCGAGTTGCCCTCTGCGGCGTCAACCTCACAGTGCAGGATACTGCCATTGACAATGTTAAGTCGCGGGATCAATGTGCCACTTAGGTAATGGAGTACATCCCCAAAGGTTCCAAATGAAACGTCCGGAGACAAAGCTTCCATGACAGCCCGCCTAGTAGGCCGATGACAGGTCCCTCCCTCCACATTGTCCCATGGGGTGCGGATGGCTAGTGTCATTCTCCGCATGCAAACATGCATGGCAAAGCCAACTTTCTCGTGATTACTCCTGGCGTCCTGTTAGAGTCTCCGCGACCACGGTGCTACAACTCCGCTACTAGCGGGGTAACGAGCAAGCGTCTACGACTAAACGGGCCATGAGTCTAAAGTTCCTGGAGACCTGACGCGTGGGGAGCTGACAATGTGTGCCTTGTGGGGTTACGGTGGGCGTCTCACATGCCCGATATGAGAGAGCCGCATTGCCAAGAGGATCTTTTGTTCGGGCTGGCATTCCCATGCTGTCTTCTAATCCCTGGCAACAAGTCTCTAGACTCCAACTTGCTGATTGGCGTGGGTTCGTTTTGTATGTGGCGTTGGACAGGGGAGAGGCCCCAGAATCCACTCGCATCAATATGTGGGAAATTTGTGGGAAAAGACACGATACTGGCCCTTATGCGGAGAGACTGGGCTTACTCGTACTCGTCCTTGAGTGCGGAGAGGAGCAGAAGCGAATGCATTGTGGCAAGTTGTTCGCGTGCAGGCTAAACGTATCCTGTCAAGCACGTAACGCGGTTGGTTAAAACGCTTGTCAGTGGTGGCGACGGTTACAAGTTACCCGCCGCTGAGAATCATGAGGACAGTATCGGCATGCAACCATTGATACGTCCTACATAGTAGCAGTGGCGCGGCATTACAAACGGTCCTTACGGTTCGCTCATGGACTTGCTCTTGAAAACAGGTGTTGCACAAAAGTGTGTCAGAGTTTGCAAGTGGCGTTCATCATCGTCTCCCAAAAGTTCTGTAATGGGAGGCCTTCTGGCACACCATTTCTCCGTGGCGGCGTCGGCAGGGGCTTCGGCCGAGAGCAATCAAAGGTACCGTGTGTGTGTGTGTGTTCTCCGTCCTGTCGTATGTACTGTATGTAGCCCAAAGTCTGGGCGATGGCTCAGCGATTTCTCGGCGATGGTGGCCAAACTTGGCGCTGGCACCGCGCATTCCACGCCCTTTTTTCTCCGAAGGTGGCCGCCGGAGCCCTTGTCTCGTAACTGGGCGACACCATGTTGCCACTGGCGGCAGCGCCCAGAAGTGATGAGCATGCGCCAAAGACTGGGCATCAAATCTCTGTGCCGTGTTCCGGTCCTTGGCGGTCTGGGCAAACGCAACGCCCTGGATACTGGGCGTTTCTGTTCGTTGTCGTGATGGCGTATGGACATGGCAGGAATACCACAAGCAATATAGCTGCAACAACTGCAGCACTGCGTGTACGAGTATAGTGCTATACTGGTACCGTACTCCGTGTTGTCAGTGCGTTTTCGCTGCGAATCATACCCCATGGTTTTAGTGGTCGTAGCCCCCTGTCAGGTTCTATTGTTACCATATGTGGGCATGAATAAACGAGGGCCTTGCCGAGGGTGGCGTGTGACGACGAGACAGGTCCTCCGTACAACAAGTACCTAGTAGTTTGTACACATTTGGTTTAAGTTATGAGACAAAGCGTCGACGACTGCTAAATTAAGCATGTATTTTGAAGCAGGTACTCTATTGCACTGCACAAAGTCATGCTGTGGCGTTGTGCTTGGCCAATCGACGTGCCGCCGCCATGCAGCCACGAGGACAGTAGTCCAGAGAGCTGCCTCTCCGACAACAGGGAATAGAGTCGGCAATTTTCAGGCGGGGGCGGGGGAGGGCGCTGCTGGAGGACTCGATTTACATGCGCCTTGGGTCTTAGGCTGTTCCACGGTTCGCATTCTGCGCATGAGTCCCCTTGTTCCAGCACAGCTTGGATGGAGTACTGGTTGACAGAGGCTGTCATGTGCCACACTGAGCTGAATCGCCAGAGGCCGAGCTACGTCCTGCCCTTCGTGTCGCTTAGTTTTTAAGTCTCCTGTAGCTTAGGTTTGGGGCTGAAGATCCGTTGTGGGCTCATTCGCGCTGGGAGTGTAATTCCCCTTGCTGTCTCCTTGTCTCTGCGTAGCCATTGCGCCGGGGACGCGCTGTCGCCGTCACGGTCGGACAAGTCACAAACCACGGGGGCCAACATGGGAGCCCCAAACCGCTCGGTCTAGAAGGCCTCCAGAACGTGCGGCGTCGCAGGGCCCTCTTTGCTGATGGGCTAAGAATAATTACTGTGAGCTGTGCCTAGTTGGGCTACGCGTACGGACTAGAGTACGGAGCACGGTGTATTGACCCGCAGCATGCTGCATGTACATGCGCACTACGGAGTAGAGTAGTACGTTTAGGGTGAAGAAACTAGCTTTGTCAAAATGTGCCGGAAGGATTCTAACTCCAGATTGGCCTTGCTAGTAGCGGCTACGCTGGGCGCTATGGAGAGTCACTGGGCGACGAGCACTGGTGCCATGCCTATTCGAAGACCTGAGTGCCCCCAGCCAAGCCGGGAGTGTGCCGCCGCCCGTGGGGCAGCCACATACACACGAGGCGAGGGATCTTTTGTCAAGCCACCGCCTCATCTCCCGACGTTGCCCACCGATCCGGTCAGAACCAGGAACTTTTTCGTCGCGGAGAAATCCAGAAGGTCTCCCTGTGGGTTGGGTAGCGGGAACATTCAGCCACGTCTGCCAGCGTGGAGTGCTTTCTTCTACGAGTAGTTGAGTGTTGGCGCTGTAAGGCGGTTGGGCCGGAGGGCAAATGAAAGGCCCAGTATGTGTGGCCGCCAGCTCAAGGAAGTCCTCGGGCATCCCAAGGAGAGTTTTGTCGTGATTTGGGGCGTCGTTGGGGGCCTGTCAGCACGATGGCCGCATGCGCCATCATCACCCATAGCGCCGCAACACCGCACCTCTTTTGGCGTTGATAAGCGGGAAAATGGCGCTTGGGTTATGCGCCAGCCTGATTCAGGCAGGTAGTAGAGCGCGGTGGGACGACTACAAGCAAGCCAAGTGGGGTTCTCTGGAGTTTTTCTCCGACGAAGCAACGTCGACGTACTATGGTGCATACCGCATTAGCGACGGGTGGGCATGCTTTTAGTCATGGCACGAGCGTAGTTGGTGATCATCATGAAGGACTCAAACTCAGCTGCAGTGCCCGGGGCTGGTATGCCTTTGCAAGGCTACTCTTAGGCGAGGATGACTGTTATGAAAAAGACAACGTAAATCAAAGAGTAAAACGTAACTACTATGTAGTAGAGCCAGGTGAAGAAATACTGGCCCTGACGCATGAGTTCGGTATGGGGTAATTAATACCAGAGGCGAGCTGGAAAGCATAGCTGACCCGGCCTTCTCCCCGCAATTGTCTCTTCTGTTCGCCTCGCCACCCATCAACAGCCTGGAGTCGCCCTTGTTCGCCACATCGACGAGTCCGCCCTGTCGGTGAGGTTATGCCCAAGTCTTCTGAGCCTTCCTCGGTTGCAGCTCGCATCTCGGCCGTTTCCTAGAAACAGGCACAAACCATCAAATCCGGCGGGAAACGTGGCAGCGCAGGCCAAGACTCCCGCCGCCAGCCGCCATTGTTCGGACCCGGTCGACATGCACGAGATGGATACGTCTCTCAACGGCCGCAGCAGGCGGCCCGCCCGCACGGCGACGCCGCCGAGGTACACTCGCGTTGCGTGAGCTTCGTTATTGCGTTTGCTCCTCCCTCTCACACCCCCTATCCTATCTAGTCGTATTTCTCTTACCCGCAGGAAACAGCTGATTGGGCGTGCCGTCGTATGTTGAACATGGGGTGGGTGGGCTACAGTCACGAACGTAAAGCTCGCCTCGCCTGAGGCGGAATTCAATAGTTCCTTTGCCTGCCGGCTAACAAAGTAGGATCTGTGGCTGTCTGCTTTCGCCTCAGGGGCAGTCGACGACTGTCAGCTGTTGACCAATTGCCACAGCCCCAAATGTACAATGTTTCTTACAATAGCTCTAGCGGCCCGGCGTCATATGTCGTCTCTTGGACGTAGTCTTCTGAACACTCCTCTTAAACTTGGCATCCAGTCCCAACGTAGATGGTATGGCAATTTGCCTCGTATCTTTCTGCCATTTTCTCCTATCCATGGATTTCCCACGTAATCTTTTGACCAGTATCTTTACAAAAGTAGCATCCACTGAAGCCTGACAAAGGTTCCCGGCCTCGTCTGGGGAGCCACCCATTACGGAGCATGGTACCCTAGCTACCACACCTTCTCCTGCCCGAAATGGATGGGTGGCTCTCCAGGTCCTGTTTTTTTAATCGCTTTGCACCATCCAACAGACCCCATGGTTCAGAGGAATGCTCCGCATAATACCACGTATCGGACGCGCCCAGTTCGCCTCCCAGGACAGCCCCATACCACCCACCCTGCCGCCCTATCAACAGCCTCAAGCGTTCCAAGAACCTTTGATTCCTTCCTGGCAAATACCCCACCGCCTCTCCCCAGGTTGCATCCAGCTTGGGCTCGCCCTATCTAGATATAAGAAACCCTGGGGCAGCTCCCTTTCCCTCTTCTTGCCTCCCCTCCAAGCCCGTGTCTGAGATTCCTCCTCTCTTTGTCTCAAAGTCCTTCAAAGACCTCTTTGTATCTTTGCAAGGCCTGTCCCTTTCTGGTTTCTTGGTCTCTGTACCGAAAACCGCAAATACAGTCAAAATGGGCTTGACTGACAAGTTCAAGTCCGTCACTGGCGCGCGCGAGGTGAATGGGAACGACGCCATCGCCACCGGCGCCGATGCGCCTACTGGTAACGCCCATGCTGAGCTTCGCAACTTTCGCAAGCAGCACAGGTGGGATCCCTTCCTCGACATTGACAAGCTGGACAACATTGATGATGCCCTTGCTTCTGGCAATGCCGAGAAGGAGGCTGCCATTGATGAGTCTCTCATTCAGGAGGACTCTCCGTACCCGGAGGTCCGCGCCTCTGTCCCTCCCGTTGACGAGGACATGCCCGTTGATACCATTCGTGCCTGGACTATCGGTGCCCTCATGTGCACCATTGTTGCAGCTTGCAATATTCTCCTCTCCCTACGCCGCGCTCCCATCTCCATTTCCTCAACTGTTGTGCAGCTGATCTCCTACCCGTAAGTTCGATCCAGTCCTGAGAAGCTGGCCGTGGTGTCAGGTGGCTAACTCGTGCTGTTTTTCAGTGTTGGTTGCTTCTGGGCTCGCGTTGTCCCGGAAGTAAGCTTCTCCATTTTCGGCAAGACCTTCGAGCTCAACCCCGGCCCCTTCAACGTCAAAGAGCACACAATCATCACCATGATGACTGCTGCTGGTACCTCCACTTCATATGCAATTGACATTCTGCTGGCTCAGGAGTTGTTCTACGACCAAAAGTTCAAGTGGGGTTTCCAGCTTCTCTTGATTCTGTCGACCCAGGCTATGGGTTTCGGTGTTGCTGGCATGGCTCGCCGTTTCCTCGTCTGGCCTTCTTCCATGGTCTGGCCTGCCACCCTTATTACCACCACTGTCATGCACTCCCTGCACGACCACCGCGCTTCTGACCCCTCCCAGACCAATGGCTGGAAGATCGGTCGTTACGCCTTTTTCCTCGTTGTTGCCCTCTGCACATTCGCATATGAGTGGATTCCTCAGGTCATGGCTCAGTTCCTCCAGCTGTTCATGTTCCCGCTCTGGGCTGCACCCAACAACGTCATTGTTAACCAGATCTTTGGCGGTCAGACTGGTCTCGGTCTCTTGCCCATCTCCTTCGACTGGAGTATTATTTCTGGATACTTGGGCTCGCCTCTCCAGACTCCTGGCTTTGCCATTGTCAACGTTGCAGGTGGTATTTTCACCATGCTTGTCGGCATCATTGGCCTTGCCTGGGCTGGCCCCGAGTTCTACCGCTACCTGCCTCTTAGCGCCAACCAGAACTTCAACAATACTGCTCAGCCGTATGAAACCGAGAAGATTCTGAACCCCGA
Source organism: Lecanicillium sp. MT-2017a (assembly GCA_003056585.1). NCBI lineage: Eukaryota > Fungi > Ascomycota > Sordariomycetes > Hypocreales > Cordycipitaceae > Lecanicillium > Lecanicillium sp. MT-2017a. Next base: position 372,449 of record PXYN01000409.1, read on the forward strand.
TTTCACTGTCAACCTGACTGCCTACCAGGAGTATTCTCCTATCCTGCTGGGACCTGCCTTTTCCCTGTCTTATGGTATGGGCTTTGCTGGTCTCATGTCTACTGTCACTCACGTAGCTCTCTTCTATGGACCTGACGTCTGGAACCGTGCCCGCAGCTCCCGTTACGAGGAGCCTGACATTCACATGAAGCTCATGCGCAAGTACAAGGAGGCCCCCGAGTGGTGGTTCCTAGCTATCTTCTGCATCAGCTTTGCCTTCGGTATGGTCGCTTCCCAGGTTTGGCCTACCCATCTTCCCTGGTGGGCATATATTATCTGTATCCTCATTGGTCTCGTTCTCTACATCCCCATTGGCATGATCCAGGCCATTACGAACCAACAGACCGGTCTCAACATTGTCACCGAAATGATCTTCGGTTACATGCTTCCTGGTCGCCCCGTTGCCATGATGTTGTTCAAGTCTTGGGGCTACATGCTTTCGTACAACGGTCTCTTGTACATTTCTGACATGAAAGTCGGTCATTACATGAAGGTTCCCCCTCGCTCCATGTTCTGTGCCCAGGCCTTTGCCGTCATCTGGCTGTCTTTCGTCCAGATTTCCTCCTACAACTTCCTGCGGGGCAACATTGAGGGTATCTGCACACCCGACCAGAAGCAAGGTCTGACCTGCCCCATGGCGCGCACCTTCTACAACGCCTCTGTTATCTGGGGCGTCATTGGTCCCGGTCTCGTCTTTGGCGCCGGTCGCCTTTACTCGTGGTGCAACTGGTTTTGGCTCATTGGCTTCATCTGCCCCACTGCCCAGTACTTTGCCGCCCGCAGGTGGCCTCGCAGCCCGTTGCGTTACGTCGTATTCCCCGCCTTCTTCGGCGCTGCTGGTATGATCCCGCCTGCCACCACTTGGTACCTCGCCCAGTGGTGCATTGTCGGTCTCATCTTCAACGTCTTGATCCGCCGCCGTTTCTTTGGATGGTGGAGCCGCTACAACTACACCCTGTCTGGTGCCCTGGATATTGGCACAGCGCTCTGTGTCGTCGTCGTTGGTTTGGCGTTGGGCCTCAGCAACAAGCAGTTCCCAAGCTGGTGGGGCAACGATGTCATTTCCAACAACCTTGACGCTACCGGCGACGCCGTCAGCAAGCACTTGGCACCTGGCGAGAAGATCGGTCCCGCTACGTGGTAAAATCGCCCTGTAGTCTATGTGTAGGGGCGGTGTCTTGAATGTTTGCTACTGTTCTGTAATGCTTCTATATGTTCATACCCCCTGTTCGAATTACTTTGGCTCGGGGAGATTGCAATACGTATATAGTTAAAAAGCTAGAAGCAATACAATTTAATGGTTTATCAATTTTTCAACTGCTCATTATATGACAATGATATCGAACAATTTAATGTCTCTTTCGTTTGGCCTGCGTGTGGTAATGCAATTCATCTGCGCACATCTTTACTCGATAAAGTCACCGACAACGAGATAAAATGACCTTCAGCCCCACGCCAAACGAACACCATACGGGACTATCATAATTAGTACAGTATCTCATAAATGGTAGAGTCAAATATTATTTTAATTTTTTCCTTGTACCAAGAGATGAAATGCAATAACGCCGAGTTTCAAGGGGCGCAGTTTCCAGTGACTCCCGACAAGTTAGTGTTGATCATGGGTAGAGGTGGCCGAAGCAGTTCCAGGGGCTGATAATGACGTCGTTTTTGCTTGCATTGCGCGTAATGTGCCCATATCACTATGCTAGCGACAGTGAGCGAGTAAATATTGTCCTATAGAATGTGCGTGATTTACTACAATATAGTTTTATGGGTAAAATAAATGTCATATCTAAACGTTTGCAAGTTCGTGTCGGTGAAACTAAGCGGCTCTAGTTCAGCGCCCGTATACAAGGTAACAATATACATAGAAGTCTTACAATTAATGGAATTTACGAGTTCCCAAGGAATTCAATGTTATTAGATTCGCAATCATATGAACTTAAGCTGCAACAAACGACTTAATTCGCTTAGTGTGCAGATTATTTAGCGGTACGAATCAGGCCTTCATGGCGCTATTTCTTCCGACCTTGTTTTCGTTATCATCACTTGATTTGTAAAGCTGCTCCATTTTCTTGTTTTTTCCCAGGCCTCGTTTCTTTTTGCTTCAAACATGTACGGCACTCTTCGCTAGCCTCCACTGGTCACTTACACCAGTCACTGGAATCAGCGTCCAGAGCGGAAGTCATGAGGTCGACACACCATACCATTTCTTTTAGCCGAAAGTATATGTTATGCCTTAATACTACATTCTCATGTAACATGTAAAACCAAATCTACGTGGGGTTGTTCTCAAGGTCGACGAAATAGGAAGCTCTGGACTTGGCGGTGTCGGCTTGCAAACTAGGCGAGCTCTGGTGATTGCCGGGCTGCAATTACAGCGGACCGAGGTGCCGGAATGCCTTGCCAAGTAAATGCCGATGCCGTAATACAAGACCGTGCAGTGGCACTGCGTCGCCGCGCTCAGTGGGAGGCTGCGAAATGGCGTGAGACGATCGACTGTTGAGGAAGGCAGTCATGCTTCTAGGGGCTATGTCGCCGACGGAGTGGATCAATAATGTTAGCAGTGCTTCTTGTGGGCTGGAAAGAAGCGCTAGTTGGTGCTGTTAGTGGTGAACGTGGTGCTCCTCGCTAGCACTAGCGACCTAAAAATATCCCCATCTCCAGCCTCCGCATTGAGGGCCGCTTATTATCAATACACATATTGGACAGGCAGCGACTCGTTCAAACAACAGGGCCAGAGTATTCTGGAAGACATTGATACAGCGCTCTAGTACTCCAGTTCACAAATCGGCTCATGCTTCAGCCGCCGCCAGTGCCAGGCGCACAGTAACTGCCTTGTACACCCGTAGATTTAGTTGATGCTTGTTTTGTTGTTAAAGGCAAGCACCGGACATTTTTCCGCTCGCAACGTTTCATCTAGATTATACCCGACGGGCTTTCGTGCGCCATGTGTGCGCATCTTTGCCAGGCGAGACGAAAAGCAGAACCCCGTACCCCGGTACTAGACCCCATTGGAGCTCCCAGATGCCACTCCCTGCAGCAGACCATGCTGAAAGAAGCAGCTGGTGATTCTTCGGTCCGCATTCTGATTCCAGGTATCACTCAATACTTTCTCACGCTCGACCGCAACAGTGCCTACGCTCGGATATGTCCCTGATTTGAGTGGGGAATGGGGTAAAGGACTCAGCATTGCAAATCACTCCTCCACAGTAACAACCCCCAGCATTCCGCATTCCTGAAGCCAGATAGCCGGCGTGTGTGGGTTCTAGAAGTCAGATCCCAGCCATTACGACAGCGGCTTTTGGTACTATGTCATTAAGTTAATCTCAGGGGTTGCTGCCGTCCGGCGGCTTGTTCGTTGGTGTCTTTATGGAGCATTGATACTTCAAGTACTTATAGACGGCGACTTCCACCTCCGTTGTGTCTCATACCCTCGAAGTCCCTATTTCCTATTCCCAAATTCCAGCACATTTCACAATCCTACATATTTTTCACAATGCATTTGTCCATTGGTGTCGTCGCTGCTATTGCACCATTTCTGGGCGTAGCCCAGGGACTGGTTGGAGTCAACTGGAACTTCCCCAACGACAAGTCCGGCGGTCTCAACGATGTCACCTTTGGCTTCAACATGGCCAACGCTGAGCACGAGTCTGGCTACTACTACGCCCAGCAATTCAACTTTGATGGCGTCAAGGACGTTGGCTACACCGGCGTCCAGCCACGTGCCGACAAGAACGGCAAGAGCATCGTCCATGCCGTCTTCTCCAGCTTCGTCGCCGGCACCAAGTCGACTTCGGCAACATGCCACGACGGCGCAGACGGCGGTGCCGGTGTGAGCTGCGCCCTTGACTTTGAGGGTGACTACTCGCACACGTATAACAACGTCATTGAGAACGTTGGTGGCACGACGTGGCGCGGCACAATCGTCGACACCGTCACAGGCACCTCTCGTGTCATTGGAGAGTGGACTCTGCCCAGCGGTGCGGGTGCCATGAAGACACACCAGCTCGGCTTCGTCGAGTACTACCCATGGAACGCGCAGCCTTCGCACTCTTGCGCGAGCCTGCCCAAGACACAGGTGGCTTTCTACAACCCCACGTCTAAGACGTCTGGCGCTGGCCAGGGCAAGGTCAGCAAGCCGTACGAGTACGGCGACTGCAAGGGTGAGGTCGCGTTCAGCACTAGCAACATCAGCGGCGGAGTCACTTGCCAGGTTGGCTTCTAATCAGCGACCGAGATGAAGCTGAGGAGACCGCGAGGAAGGAAGAGAAGTACCAGCATGCGTGTATATATATTACCCCGCTGTACCTGGGTAGATTCTGTATGTAGATAGATACATAGTATTCTGGCCGATTGAGAGACGTCTCCGCGAGCAGGAGACAGCTCCCATGCCACGATTATATTCTCTGTAAAAAGACAAATAGTACAACGCTATCACACCTAAATGCGCATCAATGGTTAATTCAGCGATATGTCTCCTGGAACGGGATATGGTTGGGGAAAGATGCCAAGACGGTCTAGGCGCGATCCAGCGCCCGGGCTACGAGTACTCGTCCTACCTACCACAGTGCCTGTCTGCGTTTGCGAGCATGCGGTGGTCTGCGACCCTCTCGGCGAATACTTTTTCCCCACGCGAAAAGTCTTGGCACGCACAAAAACGACTCTACCTTCAACCCATCACGAATAGTGACGCCGACGGCGAGATTAAGCTACGAGTATACTCATCTTTCGGTACGTGGCGCAACCCCAACTATCCGGCTAACTTCAAGGCTGGATGCCTCTGTACCGCGGCGGCGCAGATTCGTCGAGCTTTCAATTCTGACTGCGTTTTTAGTTTTTTCCGAATCCCTCTACACAGCTCAACATGGCGGACATCCAGGAGCGTCTCAAGAAGCTCGGTGCCCAGAGCGCCCGAATTGGTAAGTTTTGGTGCATCAATTGATGGTTTGGTGTGAAATTGTTCTTTTTTGCTAACTGAAATGACAGGGTAAGAATTCCAGCCTCCTCCTCCCCCGCGAATCGATTCGACCGCAACCGAATCCTCCAGACAAACCCTATCATTTTGCTAACGAGATATTGTGCTTTGCAGTGGCAAGGGCACTCCCCGACGCACGGTCAAGCGCAACCCTGCCCGTACCGGCGCTGCTGACGACAAGAAGCTCCTTACCGCCCTGAAGAAGCTCAACACCCAGCCCATCCAGGCCATTGAGGAGGTCAACATGTTCAAGGAGGACGGCAACGTCATCCACTTCTCCGCTCCCCAGGGTGCGTATCCCCCGTGACCGTACACTGAACAAAAAATCGCAGTGTTCAGTCAATTATGGTCAGGCAACAAGACTAACGTACGGCAATCCAGTCAACGCCTCCGTCCCCTCCAACACCTTTGTCATCTCTGGCAACGGCGAGGACAAGGAGCTCACCGAGCTCGTCCCCGGCATCCTGAACCAGCTCGGCCCCGACTCCCTGGCCTCCCTCCGCAAGCTCGCCGAGAGCTACCAGGCCATGCAGAAGAACGAGAAGGGCGAGGACGACGACGAGATTCCCGACCTCGTTGAGGGCGAGAACTTCGAGAGCAAGGTCGAGTAAATATGTTGATAATAACCTTGGTGCTCCGTCATGGGTCAAAAAGCACATCATGGCGGGGAATCTGTAACCTCGGTTGGCGGGATATGCGGAGGACATTGCAAACCTAAACAAGGGGAAGCGATTCCAATGCAAACCTGCAGCGAGAACAACAGACGAGGAAGAAGGAAAAGGGAAAAAAAACAAGTCTTTTTTTGCTTACGGCTTCTATGGGTTGTTTTTATTACAGGGAAATGGAAATCTTGCCTCTGCCACGGTTAAGGAGATTGACGTCGGCGGAGTATGCAGTTATAAAGCGGGTGAGCTCGGAGTTGGTTGTTTTTGTACAAGAACACGAGCTACATTCGCAGAGAAAATACCAATCTCTATCATTGATGCCTACTTTTTCTACAGTGCCTGCTAGCCGCTTATGCTGAAACTAGAGTCTCCTTCATTTTGCACCCAGCCGGACAGCGCCTTGCTGCGAACATCGGCCTTGACGCGACGACGATCGTGCAGCAGCGGCCCTTTCTTCACCTCACCGTACGTGCCAGCTGCCAGGCCATCCCGAATCTCCGGCCACGCAGGCAGCTGAGCCGCAATGTCCCGTGATGCCTGCCACATCAGCCGCCGCGACATGCGGCTGGCGCCTTTATGGTGAAACGGTTTCCGGCCTTGCATGACGCCGCCGATGATGGACTCCTCGACCCCAGACAGAGACCACGCGGCGGCCAGGTTGCTGGCGGATGTCTTGCTGGCGATGGCTGCCACCGATCGCTTGGAATACTCAAACTCTTCACTCGTCGTTTCGACAGTAAATCCCTTGTATCCGTAGCCGCCAGGCCATTCCATGCCAGCCACAGGACCCATGCGACCGTTGGAGGAGAATGCCCGCTCACAGGCTGTCGCAGAGTGCTGCGAGTGCGGCAACACGAGTGTGTCGATGTAGGCGTTGGCAGGGTGGACAAGCACAGAAGCAAGTGATGACAGCAGGGACGTGCACTGCTTCAGCGCAAGCTTGTCTGAACACGACTTTGACAGTGTTGGCGGTGCATCGCCGCGGGCAGGCTTGCGCCGCACCACTCCAAGTTGCGAAAAGTATGCTCGTCCTGGAAGCTCGGGCTGACCAGAGCCACAGTCCGAGGCTGATGGCGGCACATCCCATGGCGATGAATCGTCCTGGGCGGCCATTATAAGTTCCATACTCGCGTCGCCGCCTTTTTTCCCAGATGTTAGCTTTTGAATGATTTGCTGCTGAGAAAAGAATGCGTGCTTACATGGAGCTTCCGAACAATACATATGAAGCTTGACATTGGCATTGACTTGGAAAGGCCGGTCAAGGCTATCTTCTCTTGCAACGCATTGTGTCACGAAATTGGAGCCGTCTCCTTCAAGCACAGATTTGCATTCATCCAGTAGGAAGCGGTTGAATGTCCGAATTGCCAATATCTCGGCATGCCAATCGTGCAAGCCCACTCCGTCTGCTTCGGAAATTTTAGACGCAGGGAGACACTTCATCCCAGTACTATGTCATATTTTAGGACATCATGCATCTTAATAGTCTATTGGAGAGAATCTTACGCCAGTGCTAAACAAGTCAAAGTCCCGTCTTGCTCGGCGACGATGCCACTCAGCGGTACCCATTCATGGATACCATTGTCGCGAACAGCAGGCTTCCTCTTTGCCGGGAGTTTGTTGAACTGACTGATTACGGCGCGAGCAATCAGATTGGCGCGGGACGCCATTTATACGGAAATGATCATGACATTTATCTCACGCGCAGTCGGCTATAAAGAAAGAACCCCGAGTGAGATGAAGCTCCCTACCTACGCAGAAGCTTTCTGTCGCGAAGTTCGTCCCAAAAGGGAAAATGCCCCCACAACGAAGCTTATTCCAGCGTGATTGGCCAGTGGGCTGCACAAGAGGGATTTGCCCGCTCGCCAAAGCGACACGGGCGGGGCCAGGAATGTCACGTGCATGTACCGCAACAATTTTTAGCGTCTCGCCTGCCCTAGCCGGTGCTTAGTCATTTTTGCACACACCTCCAATTTGAGAAATTGACTGTAGGTCAACGGCGGCGCCTCACAACTTTTGCCATAACCAAATTTACGGTCCACAACTCCAACACCTTGTCGCCATAACACACCAGCTGCGACAAGATGCGTACCTACGACGATACCTTCTCGGGACAGAGAATCTACCCTGGCAAGGTACGACTTACCTGAACTCTCGCCATTGCCGCTGTCGTCGTCGTCGTCGCCGCCGCCGCCGCCACGCCCCGAACCCCTGCTCCAGAAATGTACCGAGGCCACGAACCATTCTGAAGAGACTGCAAATGATTTAGGAATACGGATGAAGGCGTACATTTGGAGCAGGGCCGGGCAGGAGATGATTTATCTCTGTGGCTGATCGCGGTTTCAACGACGTAATGACGGGACGAAAAAAAGGGGACATTTGCTAACGTTGATTGTCGAACAGGGTAAGATCTTTGTCCGCGGTGACAGCAAGGTCTTCCGCTTCCAAAAGGGCAAGAGCGAGTCTCTTTTCCTGCAACGAAAGAACCCCCGCCGCATTGCCTGGACTGTTCTGTTCCGCCGCCAGCACCGCAAGGGTATCTCTGAGGTACGATCTATTGAATCCGGATATCCGAACCGAGCGAAAGGGGCCTCGAAGAAGCACCTACACCCTATTTACTGTCAAATGTGAAATTGGGAAACTGGTGTGGCTCTCGAGACCAATTCGCCCGCGGGGAGAATATCCGACAATTTGCTTTTCCGAAGCCGAACACGAACAAAATGCTAACGCCCAACTACAGGAAGTTGCCAAGAAGCGCACCCGCCGCACCGTCAAGTCCCAGCGTGCCATCGTTGGTGCCACCCTCGATGTGATCAAGGAGCGCCGCTCCATGCGCCCCGAGGCCCGCACTGCCGCTCGCCAGCAGGCCATCAAGGAGTCCAAGGAGAAGAAGCAGGCCGCCGCCGCCGCTAAGAAGGCTGAGAAGGCCAAGAACGCTACCGCCGCCAAGGGCCAGACTGCCCGCCAGGTCAGCAAGATGGGCGCCAAGGGTTCCTCTGCTAAGCCTGCCGTCAGCGGCCGTCGATAAATTTCGATAAAGCTCGTGAGCGGATGAAAAATTGAAAGTGGGGTTTGGGGGGGACGAGGTGGTGGATGATGATTCGGAAGGAGTAACGTGGAATCGATTTTTCTATTGTCCTTTTTCCCGGCCTGGTTCTTCTACAATCTCGGCGTGCATGGGAATGGCATAGGGTGCGTTGGTAGTTTCAGCAATATGATGAACCAATGCAAACTTTAAGCACATTTTGTCCTACCTCGTGATGTTGTGTGATGTGATTCGTGCTCGTAATCAACTCAAAGGACCTCTATTTTCTTTTGGGTGTTGCCCACCGTTGGTCAATGACGTTTTCCAACAACTTCGCGAATAGGTGCAGCGCCAATCGATGCTACGGCCGCCCCAGCTCGCCCCTACAACGAAGCGCCTACACCAGTGGCTAACTAGAACCCGGATTGTGTCAAGCATAGCAAGACTACACCTCGTACCTTTTATTTAATGTAGTGTATTGAAAAGAAGGGAAACTTTTTCCACGACCAGCAATGCCGGCCGCCGTCTAACAAGTCTATAAAAGTAAAAAGCGCGCCTTGTCTCCATGTATTGTTCAAATCGAGTCTATGTGCGCCGCTTTTCTCTATTTCTAATACGCCTACACCTCTTTTCTGTTTCATATTATTAAATTCTTTTTTTTTTTTTACAGCTTGGGAAGGATGGCATCAGCGCCAGAGACGGTGACGCCACGACCGGGCTCAACCTCGGCGTAGGTGACCTTGCCGTGGTCGACAACAATGGCGTAGCGGCCGGTGCGGGTCGGGGCGGCGAGCCAGCCGATGCTCTTGCTGAACTTGAGCTCGTCGTCCGAGGCAAAGATCTGGTGTGTTTCCCAATGTTAGCATTTTTCTGTGCGATGCCTTTTTTTTGCTCCTGCATGAGGAGAGGAGTGTTTAACGTACAATGTACTCGTCGTTGACGCCGTTGGCCTTGCCCCAGGCAGACATGACAAAGGCGTCGTTGCAGGCAATCACGACAACCTGGTCGACGCCCTTGGCCTTGAGCTCGTCAATCTTGCTCGTGAAGCTGGGGATGTGGTTGACCTGGCAGGTCGGGGTGAAGGCGCCGGGGACGGAGACGAGAATGACCTTTTTGTTCTTGAACTCTGCGGGGAGGTGCCATTGTCAGCGTGTCTCGATTCTCTTTGCGTATCTCTTTCTCTTGTGGTCTTGGTTTTCGTCCTCTGGAGGAGGAACCGAGAAAAAACAAAAAGAGCTAGAGTCTACTATGAAAACATACCCTTGCTGGCGTCATAGGGACCAGGAATGCCGCACGCCTTGATGTCGCTGTTCTCGGGCGTGGGGGCGACGTAGGTGAACTTGACGTCCTCGGGGAAGGTGTCTCCGGCCTTGAGAGCAGACATTGTGAGATGTATACTTGATTGAATTGGGAAAGTTTGTTTTACAAAAAACGGTGAATTGGTGTTTTGTTTTTCTTGGGAAATCACGGTGAGTGTAGGTGAAGAAAGAAAGAAAAAGTGTCGGTGGCGGCGGAGGCTCGGAAGAAGAAGAGGCAGTTCACGGCGAAGCAGGTCACTGGGCATGTAGCCGGATGGGGGGGGGGCGGGCAAAGGAGGGGCAGCAGTGACGAAATTGGAGCAGAGCTGGAATTTGGAATTGGGCGCGGCCGCCAGGTAGGTAGGTAGGTAGGGGTAGGTATTGCGTAAAGGTTCAGGCGGCTCCCGGCGGGGTCCCCTGTACCAACGCCGCCTGGAAGCTCGGCCTTGACCGGGAAACGACACAGCGGGCTACAGTGGTCTACAGTGGGGATTGGGCGGTTCCCTTCCCAGCTCGGCGATGTCGGGTTTGCCTTTGTTCTGTTCGGTGGAGAATCGGTGAACTGGCAGAGAAGCACCGCTTCAAAGGCTAGGAATACACCTTGATGGTCTCTTCCCAAGGTAGGTAGGTTCATTACAGGAATTCTGTATAGGTACTGGATTTTAAGTGGTTTTTTTTGTATCGATCAGATGCTGCTCTGACGTATAACGAAAACAAGCATAAGAAAACTAACTAGAAAATCAGACCATCAACGAATTCCACTTGACCGAAACGCCAAAAAGAATTATCAAATATGAAACATACAACATGAAACTATCTGCTTGCCAAACGCTGCCTTTTGCTTCCGTACATTTTTGTTCTCTTTTTTTTTGGGGGGGGGAAGGGGGGGGGATTGTTTTGTGTTTTGTTTTCTAGGCATGTCGCAGTGGCTGAGTTGAAACATGATAAACAGTAAAAAGACGACAGAACAACGTCAGAAATAGAGCATTGACAGAACGATGACGATGAAAACGAGTCCAGCTATTATCCAAGAAGAAACATGTTGCCAAGTAAAAGACAAAAGACAAAGGACACAAGACACGCGTAAATCATGATTAAATGCGCTGGTGAAACTATCGTAGCAAGAGCAAAAGGACGCAGATGAACAAGGCATAAGCCCAAAGCCCAAAGTAACATGACCAAGGGTCAACCAGAGTGAGGCTCTGCTCTCTCTCTGTATACATACAGCTAGTCAAGGAGCTCCTGTATCGAAGTGAGTCATCTCCGGGTGTTTGGCCGCCGACGGGCATACTTGGCAAACCTCTCGTTCTGGTAGTGCAGCTCGTCAATGGGGTAGAAGCAAATCTTCATCCTCAGGACCGGGATAATCTCAGGCATGGTCTTCTTCTTCTCGATGATCCAGGGGTGGGTGGTATTGTACGTCCGGTCGTCGGGGAAGACGAGGGGCATCTCCTCGGGCGAGAGCTCGGCGGAGAAGAGGGAGAGCCAGGTGCGCTCGGCGAGCGTCTTGTCGTAGAGGTGCCACTGCTCGCGCTCGCACTTGATGCAGCGGGTCGGACGGAACGAGCCGCGGGCGATCAAGAAGTTGTCGCGCTCCGAGTTGCGTGTGGGCACGCACTGCAGGGAGCGCAGCTCGGCGATGCGGTCCTCGTCAAACAGGTCGACGAGCTGCTCGATGCGGGCGAGGGACCCGTTGTTGTCGCGCGAGTGAATCTCCTCGTCGCGGTCCTCGATGGGCATGCGCAGCGCGGCCTTGACCTCGATGGACTCGCGAAAGTCAATGAGCAGCCGCTTGAGCCCCGTGCACTCCTTGAGCAGCTCCCACTGCATGGCGCGGCCGGAGCGGTGCGGCGACTCGGGCTGGACGGCCTCGGCGTAGCCCAGGTTCATGTTCTCCCAGTGGACGTAGAGCGTCTCGGCATTGCGCACGGCGTCCTGCGTCGTCTCCACGGTCCACCGCCACGTCTTGATCTTGCCGATGATGGGCCACTCGCCCACGACGTCGGCGACGTTGGGCGTGATGATGTGCGGGTACCGCGACAGGTACAGCGAGTCCGACTTGAGCATGAAGCCGGCCCTTTCGTCCCGGCCCAGCCGCGACGACCACGGGTCGTTGTAGCCCTCGAGCCAGTCGTACCGCGTCTCCTTGTGGAAGACGACGTGCTGCCCGCGCCGCATCACCGCGTCCCGCGCAGACCGGCACACCTGCGCCAGCTGCGGCACCGGCAGCGGCCAGTTCTTGTAGTCGGAGCTCAGCGGGTTGTTGTAGTTGATGTACCGGCCCGACGGCATCGCGTCGCTCCAGATGCGGTCCTGCAGCTCGCGCGGCAGCCGCGAGAAGGGATGGAACGTGAGCTTGGCGTCCTTGGCTGCCGTCTCCTGTTTGATAATATCGTGCGTGAGCAGCTTGAGGTCGCGCTCCGTGTATCTAAACTCGTCGGGGTACTCCCGCATGACGAGGTCCTCATCTTGGGTGCTGGCGTCTGCCCCTGAAGCCTGGCCCTGGTTCTCTTGGCTTTTACTTGACCCTTCACCGGGGTCATATGGTTCAGCGACGGTGGTGGAAGGACCGGCTTCCGACTGCAGCTGTTGGTGTAATTGTTGTTCATCCTGTCTTTGTTCTTGCTCTTCTTGCTCGTGCTGTTGGTGTTGCTGCTGCTGCAGGAGCTCATCGGCATCAGGCTCATCAACTTCAAGCTCATCATCCGTGCTGATATCCGTATCCGTGTCCGTCTCCGAGTCCGGGTCAGGGTCCTCAATGATGGGCTCCGGCTCCGGGGGAGGTGGCGGCGGGGGGTCGTAAAAGTCCATGTAGCGGGTGATGATGAGGCGGCAGAGGCGGTTGTCCGGGGTAAGGTCACGCAGCAGCTCGCGGACGACCTTTGTGTTGGGCCGCTGCCGCTTCCTCAGGACGTGGTCTGGCCGCTCATCGGTGTACCACTGGTTGGCCGGGTGGATGCACGGCACGGCGTGGCGGTTTTGGTAGGATATCCTGCGGTTCTCTTCGGCCTGCTGCTGCTGCAGCGCCTCGGCCGCCGCCTGCTGCTCGGGCGTCTGTGGCGGCTGTTGCTGCTGCTGTTGTTGCTGCTGCTGTTGTTGTTGTTGGTGATGGGTCTGCGTGGGCTGGTACGGATACGGATGAGCGGTGCCGGCGTGCAGAAAGGTGTGATAGTGATGGCCATGGCCGTGGCCGTGGTGAGCAAGGCCGAGAGACATGTCGTCGTGCCAGTCGGACAGAAGGCACAACGCGGGGCGCATTTGCTATTTGGGGCGACGAGAGAGAGAGGGGAGAGGAGAGGCTTGGAAGGGCCACTCTGCTGCAGAGACGGGCAAGGGCAGAGAAAGGGTCAAGATGAAGTAGCTATTCAGAAAACGTTGGGGGCGGTTTTCCGGGGCGGGCGGCGGGTGATGTACAAAGCTTTGCGGAGCCCGCGTCCGATGGATATGGTCGGCGATTGCGGCGCTGCTGAGCACGAGTAGCGACGCTGCTGGCCCTTGCCGTGTCAAAGAGATCTGGAAGCTGAATCCCGGGAGGGGGGGTAGAGACGACAGATGAGCCCGGCGGGAGAGAGCGTACGAGGCAAAAGGGGAACCAAAGTCTATGATGGTATGTAGTTCCGTCCTGTTGGTCGTGGTTGTCGTCGCAGGTCGGGCGTCGCAGGTCACGAAGTGCGGAGTACCCAAACGATATGGGGGTGGAGCTGAGGTGGGGGGGGGGCGCTCTTTGGGTCTCTGCGGTTGGCGAGCGATGATGGCTTGAGGAAGGATGCGCACTGTGGGTAGTACCTCTTTTTTGCGGTTGGTCTTTTGGGAAGAGCACAGGGCAAAACGATAGTGTGAGATGGGTGAGCGGGGGTTGGTAGTGCCCAACAGGATTACCTCTGGTAGTGTACAATGTCTACAGTGCGAAGAAGTTCCGGGTTTGGGTGCTGTGGGAGGGCAGCTTGGTGGTGTTGGTGCTACGATTATTGGAAGACGCACTGGGTTACATTGTACATGGGACTGCGACTGGGACTGGGACGCTATCCGCTTCCGCCAAGGATCCCAGCACCACCGATGTCCTTTGATTCCGACTAGTCGTAGGGAAGTTTGGGCAGAATCCTGTGAAAGAAAAAAAGGTTTGTAGCGTCAAGTTAGTAGCAGTAGGTGAGGGTTATTGGGATGGTTAGCCCTGGCTGCTGCTTGTGATTTCCGTCGTTGCCATTGGTACGGAGTATAGTACTCTGCCTCTTTACTCTGACGAGCCTGTTTCGCTTACATGGTATCACGCAGCACCACTGCAAGCCCCAGAAGCAATAGCGTACTTTTACCCATCCACCCACGGAAACCGTACGGACTCGTATTATACCCTACTCCTTGGGAAAATGGCATGACACAGTGCACAACGCACGACCAGGGCAAATGGCCGTTGCAGCAACGATTGCAACCCTCTGCGCTATCCCGCATTAGGCATGTGTCTCTTCTTGCGTGTCGGCTACATGATGCCAAAAATAAAAAAAAGCAGGTCCAGGGTAGGCATGTTGGTCAACGAGTAATTACGGAGATGGAAGTGTGCCCAGGTGCGGGGTAAGTAAAAGTACCTTTTTGCACCATGGGCAGTGGCTAACGTCGTTCTGCCTGGCAGAAATTTGGTGAGGTGTTTTTTTCTGCTGCCCCCTCCTCTCTCCCTCCTCTTCACGTGTGCGTGTGTCCCGTACTCGTACAGTAGCGGTGGTACTTTTTATTGCACCGTGTCTTCCCGTAAGCGCCCAGCTTCTCTACTGGTGGCTTTGTTCCCCCTTCCCCTCCCCGCGGGCCTTGGCTTACGGGCTTACCTGCACCAACTAGTCAAAACTGCGGTGCGTTTTCTGCTGCGACCTGCCTGCCTGGGGATAGCGGGATGCAACTCTGCGGAATAGCTCGGTTGTACCTAGGTAGGCCAAGGTACAATGAGGGTACATGAGGTGCAAGTACCTTGAGATCGCGATACATGTAGTACCTGTTGCAGATGTACCTTTTTGTGCTCCCCATGTACCCTCCACTTGCCCAACTTGCTTGCAGCTAGTTCTCGTACTGTGTCGTGCACAGCGTGTGATATTGCTGCAGTTGGTCGAGGAGTTGTGTTTGTAGCGTCGTATTCCGTGTCGGATGGCCGACTGCAGGCCCTAGGGTAGAGAGATTGTGTGCGAATTCGCATGAGCCCGCACTGTATTTTTGGAGTACAGGAGGTTCTACGCGTGCAACGCTGCCAGTGCGTCCAAACGTGCGACACCATAATGACTACAGCCGACACCAAAATGACCACTTTCCAGAGCAAATCACCTTTATTACCTGCGACAGATCATGGCAATAGGCGACAAGAATTTCCCAAGAAATACGCTGAAAAATAGCGCTAAACTACATCTAAAATGTGATATATAAAATAGGTGTAATAATATATAAATGTAAAGTCAATTGGAATAAGTTCTATTGTACTTTACATGTGGTCCCGTGTTTGTTGTAAGGACGTCGATTCTGTCACGTTGCTACCGCTGTCAAGGCTTCCATTACTAGCATCATGATTCTGTTCGTCATTGTAGCAAGTATAGTCATCCTGGCTGTGTGTTAAAAAATTCTGGAATGGCTTGTCGGTCGAAAAGCTCACCAGTTACATATAGCAAGTCTGCTGCTCGTCTGAATGGCCAAAGGATATCTGCCAAAATGAGAATGGACTTCTTGGTTTCAAGCCGCGACATGGTTCTCCGACTTTAATACGTAGAACATTGGAATTTACACAGTCACCATTGCAAAGCCATCTTTTTTTATTTATTTTGTTTATTTTCTTTTTGTTGTTTGGGTACATATATCGTGGGCGCATCTGATCCTGGCCGCACTTACACGGCAGCCAGTGGCGTATTAGTCAAGCAATGCAGCAAGCTCAACGGTACACGCTTTATCGTCGCTCTGACTGAGCCTGTTCTGTAAATTCTGCAATTGCCAATCATGGTATGAAACTAACCAAATTGTGACAGGTAAGAAACTTGAGCGGGAAACAGAATGACCTCTACAAACGGTTCTGATCGTCACAATTTCGTCTTCTTGGCTCACATATGCTCAAACCTTGCCTACAAAACATACGAAATAATAAACGCTGGTAACAGTCAACTGCCCGCCTGCTCCCGTATCAGACTGCTCAAAGTATAGCAAAATGATGTAACATGTCTCCATGGAACTCATTACTCAGCATCATCCTGTTGCCCAGCATCTGCTTCCTCCTGTTCCGCATCTTCACCCTCTTTTCCACAGCCAGGATGGCAAGGCCCAACTGGTTCACAGGTGCAATTGTCTCTGCAGAATCGATACGCAGACTGTACATTGCCGAGGGCACTGCAGCGCCCAGCACGATTTACACGGCAGCTTCGATCAGCCTGGTAGTCGTAACACAACATCCGAAACCTGACTCGCTTTTCGAGGGATGCATTCTCGGTTTCTACTTCATCAGCAAGAGGCGCTGCTCTGGCAAGACGAGAACCAAGATAAAGTGCTAGAATCACAGGTAAAGCTGCTACCTGTGTAGGCACAGACAAAAGTCAGATACATGCTTTTGCAGTTCGAGATGATGCGACAATGGGGCAAAAAGGGAACTCATACTTTCATTTTCTTAGTGGGATACGGTAGAGTGAGAGTTGTGAATAGGCCAAGATTTTAGCTAATCATGGTGTAAATAACCCAAGGCTCCAATCGCAACTATGCTGGGTGACGGTCGCACTTATAAACATGTTACATTCCTACCGCAGAGCGTTATCCGATTCTGCCACGCAGGCTTCGGGGGATGCTTCGTAGACAGTCAGTATCCGAGCAGTATATTGCTACTCTGCATATCCAACTGCAGTCAGTACGCCATGGGTTGTCTAGAAACATGAAGTTGCTGCTACGTCGGCAGTCTTTGGCAACATATAACTGGTCTGCACGGGTAATCCGGCACGAACTCGCATGAAGAAGGCACGTAGGGCAGCCTGAATCGTCGCTTCTCTGGAAAAGGGCCCTGTAAAGTAAGTCGCATCTTTCCCACACACCTGCCATGTTGAGTATATTTGTGCATTAAGCCACCCGCCGCCACCAATCATGGGCGTAGCGTGGCCAAGCAGGCGGCCTGATTTGCCAATCGTCAGGTTCATTAACCATTGTTCAAGCCAGGATGGTATAGTACATGTAATTAAGGCTTATGCATAGATAGGGCCCTGCACGTGGGATGCTTCCATTGGTTGTTTACACAAAGGTTTCAATACTTTGTCAGTTCGAATCCTCAAATGCTTGTTGATCGCCTTGAGCACCAACTTCAACCGCAGTTTCTGGCAACCTTTCTCATTCAAAATCTGAATCTTGCTTCGCCAACTTGACTACTTTTCTCGTATTACTTCATTTTGGAGCAGGAATGGAAACTCCAGATCACCAGACAGACAGCACCAGCTTGCCCCCGGCCCCGGCCCCAGACACCACACCCGGCCACCAAACCTGGACAATAAGCGGCCACCCCATCGTCGACGGCAAATACCAAGACAACAGTGGTGCCATCCGGCACGTCGGCGCCGACGAGTGGACAAGCGCCGGCCCTCCCGCCCTGGACGTGTTCTGGGTCAACCGACAGGCGACGCCAGACCAGCCTGCGCCGTTTCAGGCCCTCGCATCCCATGCCTTTGTCGGCGTGACCGAGTACATACGCCGCATTGGCGCGTTCCTCGAGGCGGCAGACGGGGCATGTCGGGTGTTGTCGCTCAACGCAACGCTGTATGCTGTCAACGTTGTTGTCGCGACGGACTTGTCCCGTGATGAAGTTGTTGCGCTCTTGTTTCAGCAGCGGCTCGCGCCTGCGCATTAGATGTGTAGCTGATGATGGACATACATGGTCAATTACAGGAATGCTTTGGCCGTGTTGTTCATGTCTTTGGCGTATGTCCTGTTTACCATACATTTGCTCCTTTGGTGTAAAGTAAGCTTCAATCGCCCGCCAGCAGTTGGCGATGAACTGACCAAACATCAGAAATAAACAACTTCCTATTTTCTGTTAATACAGTACAGTATTGTAATTATATTAATAATAACACAGCCAAAGCTTCCCAGTTTTAATAATACATTCTTTTTGTAATGGCCTGCAGTTGCAGTACCGGGCACTAACACGCAATCTGCTGTGCATTGTCTGCCCTACAGGCCAGGCCTCATCAGTCCCCCAACGCTGTAGTGTTTTTTTTTTCTTTTGCAGAATACTCCTAAAGGGTCTCTCATGTTCTACACGTTCTACTAAATTATTCAGTATTTTATTCTCAAAGAAGTGGTTGTGCTGGTGTGAATATGGTGTCGAGCACCCACAGAGGAAGCTTGGAACGCCTGCGTACAATTTCGCCTCTAGGGTAAGCTGATTTATTTTTGCCAGAATTATCGCGAGAATTATTATACAAAAGCCATGTTAATTAGCCCAGTTTACGGATTTTTGCCCAACTTCACCGAGCATACGCCTCAATAGGCGTTGCTTTTTCGCATAAACGCCATGCCGACGCAGCGACCAGCCAGCAAGCCAACAATGACGAGTCGACTTGCCCAGTGTAGCAGCTAGGAATATGACAGGCGACGACTCAGAAACGGGCAACTGCCAAATACTACTGCAGCAGCTGTATCGCCAGAGTATACGAGGAGCGTGGTGCGTGATGAGCAGAGACCACAAGCATAGATATGGCGCAGCCTGGGGCGCTTCCAGGCCTTATCGTCTTACCCATGACACCATGGATACAAGATAAAAACCTGATACTCACTACTGCAGCGCCATGCCACTGGCTTGAGGATTGGCAGCAAGACCGTCGTTTCGACAGGATGGTCCCGGCTCACCGGCGCATTGGCAGGTGACAGACACTATTGAGAGGAGCGCCAGTGGCAGCGCTGCGCTTTGACCTAACCTCGACCTCGTCCTCGACCTTTTTTTTCTGCTTTTACCTGGTATGAATCGGTAGTGCTTACGGGACAAGAGCACATCTATGACAGTGCGTCAGAACCTTACAAAAAAATAGTAATGGAACAAAATATTCGCAATAGTCTGGTTTGAGCAGAGTTGCATATCGGCAACCTTGAAACCATCAACTTTGCTTCTGGGCACTGTCGATCACCTGCCAGGCACCAGACCACATCCCTGTGTTTCCCACACTTCTGAACCGTGCTTTTTCGGGCGGGAGGGACACTGGAGATGGCCCGGATCGACAGACGGACGTCCATGTGTGTCTGTTCCCCAGGGCGCCGGATTTTTTTAGTTTGCATTTTGTTGAAGATTTTGCTGATCGCGTGAGAGAACAGACGTTGGTTCGGTCTGCGTGGATATATGACTCTGTACAGCGATTTACATTTACTTTATTTTTCCCGCCGTGAGAGAAGAAGCTTACGCGAGGTGTGTGAGGTCGCTTAGCAGTAGTCTGTATTAGTAGCACACTCTGGACAGGAAAAGAATGCGGCACGGCACCGTTATCCTTCACCTGCGCGCCCCGCGTGGCCAACCACGACGACGCAGTAGGCCTCAACACCACCGTCAACCTTGCTTTGTTTCTCCTTCTTCTTCTGTCTTGTATTTATTTATTCTGAGCCTATTATAGCTGCTTGGCCAACCTGCATCAAATATTGAAACCCCCAATATTGCCAAACTCCTTGCGCCCTTTTTTTTTTTTTTTTTGTAACTCGTAACTCGCCGCATACTCGTAGCCTCCATCCATCCACTGCATCACGCACCCGTGCCCACCCACACACGAGGTGCACGGCGCGCGCCACCCAATATTCGCCCACGGACCGCCAGTTCTCGGCCCGTGGCGGAAGCCAACCCAGCCATGCGGCGCTACGGGCGAGTTAGCGTCTTGCTGCTGATGTGGTGTGCTGGTGCTTGCATGGTGTAACGTGCTAGGCCGTGTTAGGTTCCTGTCAATGCTGTCAAGCTTGTTTGGTTGTTTGGTTGTCCCTTGAATGTCATTCTGGTGTGTGAATTAATCTAACTGGTATACCAGCGGCAATGATCTGCGCGGGCGTTCATTAATCGTGCTGAAAGATCCCCTGCTACACACCAGGCAAAGCATACCAAGGTGCATTTTCCCAAGCGTCATGCAGGAAGAACCTTTGATACCCTCCCTTTTGGCTACCTACCTACCTATCTAGGACCGTATTTAACTCGTACGCGTACCATACCAACACGGGTGCACCCGCGAAATGTGCTCGCTCGTACCTGTAATCTCCACCAAAACCCCCCATAAGGGAACCCTGGTATCGATTTGCCCAGCCTGACTCTAAGCCCCTTTTTTGCTATTTTTCATTCGGGTTGTGTGCCTACGAGGACCTACGAGTATTCAACCGAAGACCATCGGAAAAAGTGGTCATCCCCCCCCCCTGTCGATTCGTGGTTCGCCATCCTTCGTCCTCCCCCCTGTCCCTGTCATCACCTCGCCTCGCTCGCCTCGTCTATCCAGCCGAGAAGATAGGAGGGTCGTTCCCTCGTACTATGTAAGACCCTGGAGAGGCTCCAGCCAAAAGACCCTTGTCCGCATCTTCTCTCTCTCTCTCTAACTTCGCAACCGACCGAAGCTCCCCCTTTGTCCTCGCAGTTCGACTCGCTACTCGTACATCACGTCTGGTCCCAACCATGTGGGATCCCCGGTGTGGACTACCCGCAGCTGCGGCAAGCGGCGCAACAGTCGTTGCCGATGCCTGGCCCGACATCGCGGGCCACGGCGACGGCGACTTTGGACAGTGGAGACGCTCAGCTGCCTCGTGTTGTACTACGAAGTATGCTATGTACGAGTAATTTTTTCTTTTTTTCGTTTCTTTTCTCTTCTGCAGTAGAAGAGGAGTAACCGCTCAACCACTTATACACAGACGCATGCGCTTTGGCGCTGCACTGCACCCAGTAAAAACAATAGTCTGACTGACAACCTAGAAACAAACCCGAGACTCCACGTTTTCGTCTTTGCTTTTTGCTTCCTTTCGTAGCCTTTGTTCCCCTTCTTGCCACTTGCTTTTTCTCTATTTTTACGACATCAATGTCTCAGTTTCGTATGATTTCTACGACTCTATAGACCCGTTCGTCGTCGTAGTCGTAGTTCTAGGCCGTCTTGCATTAGGCTGATCGAGGGTGCACCTGTCTGTATTCGACGACACTCTTTCAAACCCCCTTGCCACGTTTTTTCCTTCCCGTCTCCAAGAACTCGTAAAGACGACAATCAAGCCAGTAACGGAATAGACCAAAACGCTAAATGAAATTACTTCACACATAGTAGTCCGTACGAGTACATTATTCACCAGCAATCACCAACAAAAGCCCTTCACATGCCCTCACCCCTGCCTCGCCCTGCCATGGGCTCGGCTGGCGTTTCTCCACCCAGGTCTGGTGTTCCAGCTCAAGCCTCACCACGACAGACGTCGACGCAACCGCATGCACCCGCAACCCGCGCCCGCATAAGCACCACCCACGAACCCCAGCCAACCAACCATGAGCCGCATCCCTCGCCCAGCCCAACAGCGCACCTGCAGATGCGCATCCAGTGCAATGCCTACTCGTATGCCAATGCACCAAAACCCACCTCCAGAGGACAATAGGGTCTGGTGCATCGAGCAAAACGTGGCTGGCTGGTCCAGGCGGCTCGACCAGGGGGGTAGGCGAGCCTGGAGCATTTGGATATCTCCGTTGAGTCTTCTCTGCCTCTCTGCCTCTGACGCTCTTTACGAGTGTATTACTATTACCACGAACATGTTCTCTTTCCGTGTTGCCTCTGAAAAAAGCTTTGGCCAGCATTACTGCATCCGAGTTATACGCACCCTCCCGCTCTCAGACACACTAGAACGAGATCGCGTCTTCATCCACGTCTGTGCACTGCCTTCCTGAACTCGTTCTACCAAAACCCCCATGCTCCCCTACCCACACCACTTCTAGCAAAAAAGCAAGCCGCCCTGCGATGGGTGGGTTGAGATGGTTCCACCGTGGGCTTGTTCCCTCATGCCCACCCGCCTGCCGCTCCGGTATGCTTCCCCCGGTTGGCTGCTGGTGGTGGTTAGTGGTTGCAAATGCGTGGAAAATGCAAATTCCTGCCAAAGATTGGTGCCAGAGCTTTGATGTTTTCGGGGGCGTAGATGCAGCCACATGGCTGGATGGATGGGGCGGCCTCTTTTTTTCTTGTGCTCTCTTTTCACTCATACGCCCCCCGGAAGAAGCCAGAGAGCTTGGCCTGCATATCGCTCTCCCGCTCGCTCGCTCGTGCACTTACTCGTAGTTCTTGTAGTAAACCTGTCGACATGTATATATCGCCGCCACCCAGGCTCTGACCCAGCCCATCGGGTCGTCTCTCATTTTCCCTCTCATCCTCCTTTATACCAGTATCCCTCCCTTTTGTTTGTTGTGTCCCTTGTTGGTCCATTCTTTGTCGTGACTACTACAACAGCAACAGCAACTACACACCACCACCTACCGCCACCATGGGCGTCCCTCTCACTTACACCCGCCCCAAGCATGTGGCCAACAGCAACCGCAGCTCCCGCGAGTCGCTCGCCGAGTCCCAAAAGTCAGAGGGCTCCGTCAAGTCGGGCAACTCGGGCAGCTCCTACAGCGGCATCCCCGAGTCCCTCGCCTTTGACAAGATTGTCAACGGCGGAACCTGCCCTGTAAGTGCCCAACACGCCGTCCACACACAACCCCTGTCATTCCCTTTTACTCTAGTATACTTACACCGCCCACTCCTAGCCCATGACGGTCCGCGACTTCATGAACTACCTCGTCTACATTGAGCACTCGGCCGAGAACCTGCAGTTCTTCCTCTGGTACAAGGACTACGCCAAGCGCTTCGCCAACGCCGACACCACCGACATCGCCCTCTCGCCCGAGTGGACGCGCACCATGGAAGACGAGGCCGTCGCCCGCCTGCGCAAGGAGCACGCCGACAAGATGCGCCGCGAGCCCAACGTCGCCGCTGAGATCTTCAAGGGCACCGACTTTGAGAAGCACGGCCGCGAGACGGCCGGCGCCAACCCTTTTACCACGCCGCCAAGAACCCCCCGCGCCGCTTCCGACACCGACTCCGTCTTTACCGATTCCACTGCCCTGCCCACCACCATGGGCTCCTACAAGATGCAGGCCAACGAGGCCTTCCAGGCTGTTGGTGCCAAGCAGCCGTGTAAGTGAACCAACAACACTCACCCACAACCACATATCAACACCCAACTAACACGATTTTTCTCCCGTGAAACAGTCAGCATCCAGCCCTTCCGCCATGAAATCGACCGCATCATCGCGACATACATCATGGACGGCGCCCCCCGCCAGCTCAACCTCGCCGCCTTTGAGCAAAAGGCCACCATCCAAGCCCTCTCGACCACGACGCACCCGTCCGCCCTCCGCCTGCTCGTCTCGTCAGTCGAGTGGACGCTCCGCCGCCAGGCGCACCCCAACTTCATCCGCTGGTCCATCTGCAACGGCAACCCGGCGCGCGTCGTCTTCGCCCGCGCGCTGGGCGTCGGCCTCATCCTCGCCGGCCTCGCCGCGGGTGTCGTGCTGTCCCTCAGCAGCGCCGGCCGCGGCTGGCGCGCTCTCTCCGCCATCGGTCTCGTCCTCGGCATCAGCACCCTCGTCGCCGCCTACAAGGGCATGTGCGTCGTCCTGCACGGCATGCACCACCGCCACGTCCGCCCCTGGGAGCTGTTTACCCAGAGCGACGACGAGATGGACACCCTCGCTGGCGGCAAGGCTAGCTTTGACTCGTTTGGCTCCAGCAACAGCTACGAGGACGAGCCGTGGGTCGTCAAGTACGAGAAGCGCAATGTCGTCCGCAAGGTGTTTGACCGCGAGGTCTGGATTCAGGAGCCTGCCCTGCGCCAGATCCAGGATACCATCTTCATCCAGGCTATTCTGGCGTCGGTGTTGCTTGGTGGTGCTATTACTGCTGTTTTCGTCGCTGTCCCTGGTGGAAAGCTGTTTTAGGTTGCATTCTCTTTGGATTGATTCTGGGTTGTAATGATGGGAAAAAGTGTACATTTGTTTTGCGGAAAAGATACCAGGCTTGTTCTTTTTTTTTTCTTGGTTCGATTGACATGTACTTTCAGAGGGACTTGTTATTTAATTTGCTCTCTTGGATTCGTGTGTATACACTTGTATTTCATGTATAGGTGCTTTTTAATATCATCTTGTACAGTTCGGAGTTCTGCTGTGTGCAATATCTCCCGATGCCGCTTGGGTCAATTTGAATGAAGATGCGTTACGCATCCGTTGAACTTGTTGTCCAAGCTAGTGTCAAGACCGTTGCAGTGTCAGATATCAGTGAAACAAATCCTCATCATAATTACAAGTCACAATAATAGACGCCCAGTAGTAGAGGTATTGTCTCTGCTCAGCATGACGAGTAGCATATAAGACGGGTAATTACATCAGCGACTGAAACCCCGTAGATCGGCCAACTCCACCTGGCGATGGCCAAGCCCAAGTCCATGACATAGTCCCCGACGGAGATGATAGTCTCCTTGCCCCGGCACAGGACGCACGGCAAGTAACCCCAGGCTTGGAAGCGAACTGCGCCGAGATTGACAGGCCGGCAATGGTAGCCAACTAGACCCCCCCGCCCCGCGTGGTAGCGGACAACATCGGACAACCGGAGGACTCGGGCGTCTACCCGCTTCGCTTCACCATCAGGCCAGGGTCCCCAAAACGCCGATGAGCCGGGCTTAGGGCAGGTTTCCGGGCTGCGTCAGTGGCCCATGACGGCTACAGAGGGCTGGTGCCTCGGTCGGTAGTGGGGTCAACGGGCCTGGATGAGCGAAGCACGGAATGTACTCGCATGTATGTCCTTTGGGCGGGTGAAACGGCTATTTGCAGGAAGGTAATTATGAATATATTCAAACCCTGTTGCACCCGTACTCGCCTCGCTTCCCTCTCCTCGTAATCATAACCGCATTCTCTGCTTTGCAAACTACAGTGCCGTACAATACTTTTCCCATCGGCCTATCCGAATACCGACTGTCACCGTTATCGATAGCCAGTCCCTCCAGAGTTGCCGAGGGTTGGAGAAAAAAAAGATACCTTGCCCACCACCCAATCCCGCGACCCCTATTAGGTACAGGTACCTGGCAAAACGCCGCGGTCGCCCGGAAAAAAGACCCGAACCATGAGCGCGATAGCCACCCCTCGTACCACTCCCACTACCACTGCCACCACCCGCAATCCCAAGTCTGGCAGCGCCGCCAAAGACATCGGCCCCGCCAGCAAGCCCACGGCGTCACACTTTGAGTACCTGACTCAACCTCATCCTCTGCCGCAAACTGTATCTGCCTCGACCCCGAGATCCTCCTCCCCCCTCCCCGCATCCCTCCCCAGCCGAGACGACAGCAGCGACGACGACGACAATACCTCTGCATACGCCTCTGCCTACGACGCCTCGCAAAGCCGCCCGTCGCCCCGTGCCAATGCACCGCTGACGCTGCCGTCGTTTCTTCCCCTTGCGACCGCGGAGAGCACCTGCGTCCCTGTCCCCATCATGACGCCGCCCACCGCCCCCGAGGCGCACACCGCGCCGCTGCCCGACCGGCCGACAATGAGTGTCGATACTCGTACTGGCGCTGGCGCTGGCGCTGGCGCTGGCGCCGGCGCAGACGTGGACATGCAGGATGTCGCTGTGCAAGGACAGGAAGAGCCCTCCATGGAGAAGCTGCACCGCAACACCACGACCACTACCGAGGAGATTGACAGCACCATCATCAAGCCCGGTAGCGTCAAAATCAACGTCAAGGGCGCCTTTATCGTCGACCCGGACACCTCGACCCCGAAGAACCCGCCTGGCAACGGCAATGGCAATGGGCGTGGAAGCCCGACGCATCACGAGACAAGCGATATCCGTCTGCCCAACCATACCGCCGTGGTGAGCCACATTGCCGTCGACGTAAGCTGATTCTTCCCTCCTTTGTCTCCTATGCTCCCGTACTGACCCGAGTTCAAGATTGGTGGATCGCTCATTAAACTCGTCTACTTCTCGCGCGAGGTGGACTCGACGGACCCCGGTGGGCGCCTCAACTTTCAAATATTCGAGACGGATAGGATACACGACTGCGTCGAGTTTATGAAGGGCCTGCGGGACAGGCAGCTCGAGCAGAATGGCTCCCGACCTGGGGAGCTGGCCGTCATGGCCACCGGCGGTGGCGCATACAAGTTTTATGACATGATACACGAGGCGCTGGGCGTAGACGTCTCCCGAGAAGACGAGATGGAATGCCTCATTGTTGGTGAGTTGCTTCATGACCCCTATAGTACCATGTGTTCCCCTTTCTAACCCATGCGAACCCTCTCAGGCCTCGATTTCTTCATCACCG
The DNA here is from genome assembly GCA_003056585.1 of Lecanicillium sp. MT-2017a. Classification (NCBI taxonomy): domain Eukaryota; kingdom Fungi; phylum Ascomycota; class Sordariomycetes; order Hypocreales; family Cordycipitaceae; genus Lecanicillium; species Lecanicillium sp. MT-2017a. The sequence continues at coordinate 398,771 of PXYN01000409.1, forward strand.
AGATTCCCCGCGAAGTCTTTACATACTCCGATACAGACCCCATGCACTTTGTCTCGCCGCGACAGACCATATACCCCTACCTGCTAGTCAACATTGGCTCCGGCGTGTCCATGCTCAAAGTCACCGGCCCGCGCTCCTACCAGCGTGTGGGTGGTACCTCGCTCGGCGGCGGTACCCTCTGGGGTCTCCTCTCGCTGCTCACCGGCGCGCGCACCTTTGACGAGATGCTGGACCAGGCCGGCGACGGCGACAACACAAACGTCGACATGCTGGTCGGCGACATATACGGCCAGGACTACGGCAAGATTGGCCTCAAGAGCACCACCATTGCCTCGTCCTTTGGCAAGGTCTTCCGCATGAAGCGCGAGGCCGAGTCGGCCGCCCTGCAGGCCGGCAAGGACCTCGACTCGCCCATCCCGCGCGGCGCCGCCTTTAGCGACGGCGACATTTCCCGTTCCCTGCTCTACGCCGTCTCCAACAACATTGGCCAGATTGCCTACCTGCAGTCGCAGATCCACGGCCTCAACAACATTTACTTTGGCGGCTCCTTTATCCGCGGCCACCGCCAGACCATGAACACCCTGTCGTACGCCATCAAGTTTTGGAGTAAGGGCGAGAAGCAGGCGTACTTTCTCCGCCACGAGGGCTACCTCGGCGCCGTCGGCGCCTTTCTCAAGCGCCAGCCCAAGAACTGGGGCCGCCGGGGCAGCATCGAGGGTACCGACGGCCTGCAGGAGTGGAGGAGTCAGCGCGCAAAGGAGGGTGCGAGCGGGCTATAAAGGGGGAAACCTGGTCATGCGTGGACATGATTTATATATGGGAAAGGATATACCATTTGTGATGAACATTTTGGCAACGATTTTTTTATTACCATGCAAGGGGACATCTTGTTTTGCGTTCGAACAGTCTTAAAGACTGCTCATCTATTCTCTTATTATATTTTTACATATGCATCTAGGCTAGAAAAAGGGGAGTCATCTGTACAAATCTATGTTAATATACAAGGCAAAACACATTCTTTGCCAAAGTCAACCAAACATATCATCCCCTTCGCCCTTAGGCCGCAACCCTTGCCTGGTATTTACTTTGTAGATCCAGTCTCCTTCTTCTCCGCACCATCCTCCGCACTCTCCTCCGTCTTCTCACCCCCCTCCTTACTGACATCCATCCCAAGCTTCTGCAGCAACGAATCCATCATCTTCTCCATCTCCTCCTCGTCCTCCTGGTTCAGCAGACCCTCGCCCGCCGGCCGCCGCAGCGCCGCCTGCGTCCTCTCGCGCAGCTCGTGCACGGAGCACAGGTCAAACGCCCACGCGATGCCCCCCGTCATCAGCACGCCGAAGCTCGCCACGTTGAGCGTCGCCAGCCCAAACGCCTGCGCCGCCAGCGCCGACCGGTCCGCCCCGTCCAGCTGCCGCGCCGGCCGCGCGTTCCACCCCTGGAAGAAGAGCGGGAGCGCCTCGCGCTGCCGCCGGAGCACCGCCCGCCGTGCGACTGCTACCGAGGCGGCCATGAAGCCTGCGCCGAGCATCAGGAGGCTGCCTTGCTTGAGTTGTCGCTGGAGGGGGGTCAGCTCTTGGCGGCGGGTGGTGGTGGTGGTGGTTGTGGCGATGGGTTGCGTTGTTGATGGTGATGAAGAAGGTGACGTTGATGAGGTCGGTATTTGGCGCTGAGATTGTTGCGCTTGTGGTGGCTTTGCTTGCGTCTGCGGTTCTGATGCCTGCTGGGATTGCGTTTGGGCTTCGCCTGGGGGCTGGTTGCCCACGACGTGCGGTAGGAAGCCCATTGTGGTGGTGGCGGCGCCTTTGTGGCTCTAAATACGGTATGTAGTGTGTGTGTGCGTCGTCTGATGGCCGCAGTATGTATTATTATGCGCGTTTCTGCTGCTTGAGCCGTTGCGGCGTTGGGTGTCTTTCTTGGTGGTGAGATGCGATGAGGTTGCCGTTGAGAAAATTGGTCCCTGAGAATGAGCCTCCCGCTAGCGCCGGCTACTCTGGGCGCAGACGCCGTCAAGCGCCACCACCCGCAAACCTCACACCTTGAACAACGTCATTGCTTCTTCTTGCCTTTTCAATTGGGCGACAGAATTACTCTACAACTGGCGCATATGTTTCTTCACAAAGGCTCTCGCTTTTTTATACTGATCTCCTAATCCAATACTGCTTCCACCCAAAAATGCCAAAGCCAAAAGCCTCCAAGGCACCGCCAAAACCAGCCCAGGCCTCAACACAACCCGCCTCATCAACAACCTCACAACCACCAGCGTGGCCGAAATTCAAGCCTCCGCTGCCGGTGCTCGATCTGCAGCCCACGCCGCACCCGCGCACGACCAACATCATCACCATCCCTTCGTTCTTCCCCAAGAGCCTGTGCCGCGACTATGTGGCCTTTCTGCAGACGCTGCCGCTGCAGACGACGCCGGGCAAGCCGAAGCGCGGCGAGGCGGTGCGCGTGAATGATCGCTTTCAAGTGCAGGATGGCAACTTTGCGAGGGTGCTGTGGGAGAAGACGGGGTTGAAGGAGGTTCTTTGCGATGGCGAGTTTACGGACCTTTGGTAAGTGCCTGAAAATCATGTTGAGATAGCCGGCGGGATTCTTTCTGAGCATGATATCTAACTTGGGAATATGTTAGGGGCGGCGAGTTGATTGGACTGAGTCCGAATATTAGAGTATATCGGTATAAAAAAGGACAGTATTTTGACTGCCATTGTGAGTTTCTTGTGTAGTAGCATGGCTTGAGTGTCCTTGCTAATCAGACGACAGATGACGACTATAACAATGTCACGCTGGAAATAGACTCAAAACCAGTCGAAGCACGCACAACCTGGACACTACTTCTATACCTCACCTCTGCATCGGAAGGCTGTCTCGGCGGCGAGACGGTATTTTACCCCAATGATCGCAAAACAGCAGCAGAGGAGATCCCCGTCGCGCTGCAGACGGGCATGCTCCTGCTACACAAGCATGGCGACGACTGCTTACTGGTAAGTTTATTTCGTGCTTATAGCTGGATGCCCTACTTATTTATTACACAGCATGAAGGAAGAGAAGTCCGCGACGGAGAGAAGTGGGTTCTAAGAACGGACTTGTGCATTCGGCGATGAGCTAGCTAGGTATTTATCTCTGGCAAATATAACGACGAAATTTATGATCAACACTTCCCGCGCTGCAATCCATGCAACTATTCGTCGTCGTCGCTGTCTGAGGCCATCAATTTCAACAGCCTATCCGTAGCGCTTTCTTTGACTTTCTCCTGGCCATTTTCCTCTGCGACAACCAGCAACGAACCCTCTTTCATTTCTGGTTCCTCGGCATCATGTCTGCAATTTTCAGACTGTGCAGAGTCGGCTGCTACTTCCGCCACTCCATCCAATTCGTGGCGCACATCTTCCTGAAGAACATCATTGTCGTCCTCTAAAACAACCGGCTTTTCCAAGGCCGTCTCATCCCCTCCCATGTTGGCCTCGTGTCTCTTTGTCGCAAGCAATTCCGGAGGTACCGTCAGTGAGCTTTGGCGACGCGCTGCGGCCAAAACGCTCTGCGATGGCTTGTAGTCATTCCCGACTGCGATCCTAATCAGGATCCAGTGGAAGATCCAAGGGAAACTGATCAACGGGTTCCTCCAGCAGCTTGTCAATTCCACATCTCCATCTGAGTCAGCCCCGCCTTCGCCTCGTAGCGCATCACTAACTTCATCTTCCGTCACTTTGTACATTGCCGCCACGAAAGGATCCAGCACCTCAGGCGTGAGTCCTCCGGCAGCTTCGTAGCAGACATCTCTGAACCTCTCCTTTAAAGCGTCAAACTCCTGCCCTAAGTCCTCTTGCCTCTTGTAGTCGGATCCAACTGCTGGTCTTGACATGGCCCAGCCAGAACACAGCTCAAATTCTGTCGCGACACGGTGGTGCTTGAGGAGTCTGCGCACAGCGAAATCGTACTGTGCCTTGATTTCCTTTACTTTATTTAGCATTTCTTCGCCAATCGTGTACTTTTCAATGACTCTTCGGTCAAAGATGTCTTTGCATTGTGGCTGGAACCCTGTATCTTCATGCGCAACTCGATCATATAGCTGTCCAAGTGCCTTTCTGGACCGGTACGAGTTCCTCTTCTCCATGAAGTGCGGCCATCTCGGTGGCTGAAGTTTCTGTTTCGTCCAATTAGATGGAACACCAGTTTTTGGATAATCGACAGCAGTGGCATGCATCTTTGCAAGTTGCAGACCTGACAAAGTTAGTCACGTATTAGTTGGCGTCCGTCACCTCATACTCACAATCTCTTGAATTGACGCCTGCAGAGTCGGCAAAGCCAAGGTGTGCAGTCGCAATTAATGGTAAGCAATCATTCTTCATGTACTGTACGACAAAGTCCCGAAGGTCGTCCATCGTTACGTCGCGATCTAAAATAACTGGCGAGACAGCTTCCATAGGCATAGGAGGCGTATTCCACCGCGTTGGCAGTAGGCTGGGGTCCCAGATGACAAAGTAGTCGTCGCCGTCAAGATCTCCTCCAGACAGCATACTTGGGAGCGGTTTGTCCCCCTTGGATGGGAATACCACCACATCTTTTAAATGGCGAAGCTTTGGATTGTCCACCGCCTGTACCACACGAATGTCTCCGGCGTGCAGAGATGGGTTGCGACCAACGATGCATAAGCCGCGAATGATTTGAGCTTTGTGGTGCTTTGACTTGCTAATCTGCAGGAATATTTGCGGGATCTGTGATATGTCCTTCTCTTTCATGCCTTCTGTCTCGGTGGAGTGCCCACGGAGCGTGCCGGTTTCATCCACTACCCCGAGAACGAAAGCACTCTTCTCAACATGTATCCTTGCCTTTTCTTTGATGAGTTTCAGAGACCACGCTTTCCACAGTGTAAGCAAGTTTACCACAAATTGGTCCATGAACCCAAACTTTAGCAGCTCTGCCACAATCAGTGTTGTCTGGTTCTCGTCGACGAACTTGGTCAGCAGCTCAATGGCAGCAGAAGTGTCATTCATCGCCTTTTCGTACGCGTGAATATGTTGCTCCAAAAGGCCCATAAACGCCTGAACTGGAACTCCAAGATGTTCCAAGATGACGATTGTTTGGCGGTTTAGTGTTGCCGTCGAGGCTCTGGCGCAGCGTATGATTTCCAGAGTATTTGTCTTTGCTGTAAACTTTTCCTGGGATTTTCGAATGAGTACTTCCATTTTCGTAGCATAGCACGATGGCCAGACAGCAAGGACGCCTTTGCATCCACCCATTCGGAACTGAAAGGCAGATGCTTCTCCGATTACGTCAAACGCCATCTCCTCCACTATGAACTGAGAAAGTAGCTCGGAGATTATGCCGACGCCATCAGTAAAACAGTTACCATCTCTTTCAACGTCGTCAATGTACTTAATATGAGGCATGTGAATTCCTCGTATCTCTCTCGATGTGGAAAAGCATTGCCCGATGCGAGCTCCAAACTTGGCGATATTGCGAATGTGGCTAAAATCTCCTAGCCACTGCCTAATGTCGTCACAAGACACATGGCTAGTCGGTGCAAAGAACGTAACACCCCCTTCCCTCAGTTGCGAATTACCGAAAGCCAAAAACTCAAAAGTGCGGTCGCCGATGCGAATACCACGATGCAAAACTCGCAGCAGTCGGATCCAAACACTGTCGTTGTTGTTGCGGTCTTTCGCTATTCGGCCGGACTCTGTCTCGTCCAAGAACTGCACGCGTAAGAAACGATCCTGAAGGCTGCTATATTTCCTCATTACACGGTTTGAACTTTCCACGCTTGGTGGGTTGAGCTTCAGAGCGGTCGGCGTGACGTGTACCTTGTAAATCATGGCACAGTGATGTGGCACGCGTTGACGCGGAGCAAAGTAGCTAAATCTCGGGTCCTCAAATAAGTGCATGGGGTCTTCTAGGGGTGTTTCGCTGTCTATCAATAGATCGAGACGCCTGTTGGCTGAACTTTCGTCGAGTGATGAGAGCCTTTCAAGGAATGTTGCATCGACTGCGTATTCGTTGAGAAGGCCGCGCGTAACGCAGGTTTCGAGTCTGTAGCGAACTGAAAATTCGAGGCGAAATACAGGAGCTGTATTAAATGAGAGCAAGTCTAATGCTGTGGTAATGTGTGCCGTTGAGCAATGATCCAGCATCTGCCACATTGTGCGCTGGCTCCTCAGAATCTGCAGCTCCGGTTCACGGACAACTTCCACATGCATGTCTTCCAAGCCACGGATAATGTCTTCCACTCCGGACGTATTTTTGCTCATTCTAGTGTCTATTATGAACTGTAAAGCATGAAGTCGGCCAATGTCGATTGAATCGCATCCTGGAATGTCCGTGTAAGTTGATACGGGATGCTGCAGTGGACCTTGAAGGCTGTCACTAATTCCAGTGGCTCTATGCCACAGGTCATTGATACTCCATTCGGTAGAATTATCTTTAAGCTTGATTGGCACATCGCTGAGTCTCCAGAAGTATTGAATCGGGTTCGGTATTAACAACGTGAGCTGTCGACTTTCGGACAACAAGGAAGAGTCCTAGACCTGCTTGACCTCCGAGAAGTCGGCGACTAGCTTGTAGCAGCATTTCCCTGTTACGTCTCGATGAGAAATTGGGAAAGAGAAATGCACAGTTAACTTTTTCGAAGCAAAATTCCACTCTAGTAGCTGGTCACCGGGCGAGGTTGATGTCAGTGTTTTGACAATAGCCATGGTGCTTGCCTTCACCAAGCTACCAAACTCCAGAGCAGCCAGTTCTACTTGCGTCACGATGGGGTAGTTGCACTCATTTTGACCTTCTCTCATTCTTGCTATGGAGTCGTTTAGCCATGGTGTAACAGTGATCTCTGCCTTTTGCTTCGGGTCTGCCGGTGTCGGTGTGGAAATCACGACAGTCCTGTCTTTCCAAAAGTCATCTTTTGGAGGCGGGTTGAAAACAACCTTTCCACTGAAGAGCTGACCTCCTTTCCTTTTATGGATTGCAATCCAAGTCACGTTTCCCTTGGAGGAAAAGAAGTTCAAGAGATCTTGAAGCTTTATAGCTATCGGCAAGTGTTCAAGTCGTAAGGCAAAGGCAGAATCAATGATCGCATTCCTTTGTCTGCCTAAATGCGTGCCTTGCAAAGGTTCGTCACATCGTGAGCGCTCTCCCACCTCATTAGAGCTTCTCGAAGATTGCGTCCTCTCAGGTGATTCGTCGCGCGGCGTGGATGTGCCTTCGGTCATTGTAGAGGCCAGGTCGAGTTGCCTGCTTGGCGAGGGTGAGAGATGGTACAAAAGTAAACTTGGCGATGGCTTGCGAGTTTTGAACTTGTCTGATGAGAAGCTTAGAATTCGTGTGAAAGATCTCACTGTTTTTTTTCGCTCTGCCAGGTGCACGGCTGCGTTTGCAGGTGCACATGAAAGGTTGGTTGCAGCTGGCAAGAAGAGGAAAAGCAACACATTAGTGAATCTGCAGGTGAATGAAATCAATAAACAATTCACAGTGTCAATACACAAGTACATATTCAAATGCTCTATTTCTGCACATCTAGCAACGGTTTATGCAGTAGCACGCTCCTTGGATTCCTTCGCCCTCTTAGGCGTCACAATGACAGCCTCCCGCTCAATGCCCTGGTTGGTCTTCATGCCAGGCACATCCATAATCTTTCCGGGATTCAAGATCCAATGAGGGTCCAGCGACGCCTTTATGGTGCTCATGACGCTAATCGTCTCAGGTCCGACTTCCCACAGCAGACTCTCCTTCTTACCCCAGCCAATGGAATGCTCTCCAGTGCAAGTGCCATCCATCTCCAGCGCCCGCTTGACCATGTTCTTGACACAGGTCTCAACCTTCTCCCGCTCGCCTGGCTTGTCTTTATTGTACATGATGCTTTCGTGGAAGTTGCCATCGCCAATGTGGCCAAGGATGCTGGCAAATAACCCAAGTTCGTCCATTTCCTTCTTGCTAACCTCGATGATATCTGCTAGTCTGCTCAAGGGCACAGCGACGTCGGTGCTCCCTTTAGAAAATGTTAGCGACGCTATAGGCAGATGATGAAAGCAGTGTGAATTGCTTACAAACGTCTTGACCCTCTTCGCGAAGAGCCAGCATGGACCACAACGACTCTTTTCGGGCCGACCACAGTAACTTTTGTTCCTTCTCGTCCTTTGCAAACTCAAAGTCTCCGCCCTTATTCTCGGAAGTAATGGCTCGGACCATATCGATGTTCTCCGAGACACTGGCAGGAGTGCCAGCAAACTTGAAGAAGAGGGTGGGCAACTCTTTCCACGTGCGAGGCGCTGTGTTCCCGCTGAGATTGACCACGCGCATCTGGACTTCGTCCATAATCTCCATACATGCCACAGGGATAGCAGCTTGCATGACGCCTGCGGCGGCTGCGGCAGCATCGCGGATGGTAGGGAATGTGACGACCGCCACAGAATACTGCTGAGGTATAACAGCAAGTTTCAAGGTAGCTAGCAGATGTCAGCGTAAATTATGGTTAGCTTCAGGCGTTATTTTCCTACCTTCGGTCACAATGCCTAGAGTGCCCTCAGAGCCCACAAAGAGGCTGTTGAGGTTGTAACCTGCTGAAGACTTGCGCGGCCGTCTGCGCGTCTTGATGACCCGGCCATCCGCCAGCACTACGGTGAGATTGATAACCCAGTCCTTCATTGTTCCATACCTGACAGCATTGGTACCTGAGCAGTTGGTGCCAATCATGCCTCCAATCTTAGCCGTAGGGCCTGTTTCAAGTCAGCCACAGCACAACCGACCGCGCATATCCTAACTTACCCGGGTCCACAGGGAAGAAGAGGCCGCTTTCCATTTCCGCCAGCTTTCCGTTCAAGTCTTGCCATCCTATGCTAGGCTGAACGACAATGTCCATGTCATCCTTGTTGAACTGGATAATCTGGTCCATAAACGCAAAGTCAATGCTGACACCACCGTATGGCGCGGAGAAATTTCCCTCAAGGCTTGATCCTCCAGAATATGGGATAACAGGAACACGATGCTTGTAGCAGATACGCGCAATGGTAGACACTTGCTGCGTGTTGCGCGGGTATGCCACGGCGACAGGTAACGTGTCAGGGTTGACAGTAGACCACTCCGAGTATCCATGAGTATGTAAGTCCTCAGGATCCGTAGAGATAATATCCTCATCGCCTAATTCTTGAGCTATCTCTCGTAGGGCCTGAACGAAGGTGAGCATTTGGGTCTTGACCCCGCAGACAAGCGCGTCGGTTACTTACTTGCTCCATCTCAGGAAGCGAGGCATAGCGATTATCCTCCGTCTTCTCACTGGGAGCAGCTTGGGAGACAATTTGCTTCTCAGGCTTCTGAGAGCCAACTCTCGCAATGCCCCATCCTGCTGCGCCTGCTACTGCCGCGATGCCAACCACTGCACCACCCGACCAGGAGCGGGGAGATGTCCGTCCGCCCGGAGAGTCGATACGGAGAGGTGCTGATTGCGAGAAGCGACGGCGGAAATATCCAGCTCCTGTGAGCCGGCGAATTGCAATTCGGTTCATCGCTTTACTTTAGTCATTAATTAACGCAAAGAAGCATTGTTGTGTCGGGTCAAGATAGCCCGGGACCGGAGGATGCGGTTGCGAAGTATACACTCGACCCCCACGATTCAAACCCCGCGACCCACCAAACCGTCGGCTTTATTTACCCCATGTCGCTTGACTTGAACCATTCAAACGACATCATGTAGGGAACCTGACCAAAATTCTTTTCCATGGAGAAAATTAGCATGCAATTATTGCTAAATCCTCTGCCTATGGGATACAGGTATCTTTACTCAAGCTGCCTTACGGAGGCATACCCGTGGCATCTAAGTGGAGAAGCAGACGCTCCAATGTACTTAGCCGATCTCGATGAATTAAGCGACTCCAAATGGTTGAGGCGGGACAGCACATCTTCTGTGCTTCGTATCTCAGTCCGGAGATGGCCATGGCTACCTTGTGACCCCCGGTAGCTACAGTTTGCAATCAGCGGAAAAGTACATGCTAGTGCTTCCGAGACTCGTAACACACTCGTCGCGGGAAAGAATCGATAGGCCGTGACGGCCAGTGTAATATGCCTGAATATGCGGCACTGCACTGTTGCACAATATGTAATTCAGCAAACCGGGCAGTTACTGTGATTCACAGGGCACGTCAAGGCATGTTACACAAATCTCGGGTTAGGCTCTACCCACCAACTTCCTATAAATGGCCATCAGCACGCTGTACTTCGCGAAGAATCGGATATGTATTTTGGAAAACCTCCTTCACCATGTGTCAACTTCACGAGAAGCGTGGTAGCTGCGGCCACGAATTACGAGAAGCCATATGGGTGCCAACTGATGCCTCTGACTGTCAAAGAGCAGTAAATGCCCAGTGGTTCAGCAGTAGCGGGAGACTTCACCACTGCAGGCGGTTCACACGGACGGTAGAGAAAGACCACAGGTATGTGTGCAGAAGAGTAGGGTGCTACGTTCGGTGCATTCTGCTGCCTGACGGCTGGTTCTGCTGCGAGTGCCACCATAGGAATGATACGGGCGTCAGGACTTGCGCTGGGTTACGCGACCTCCGCACCGGACAAAATCAAAGAGGCTGCACCCACGAGCCTTGCGGAGAATGTGAGCCAAGATCTAGCCTGTGATCGTGGAGGGCAGCGTATTTAGGTGGTGCGTTCAAGGCAATCATAATATTAGCGTTGATAGCAATCGCAGATAGATCGAGTTATGTCTAGTCTTGAAATGCAAGAGGCCGTGTTTAAAGCAGGACAGAGGGTCATAGTCACGCATATTCATTCACTGGTGGATGTAGTAGCAGACGGGCTAGCAGAGCTTGGTTGGGGAAATTGTATTTTTCATTTTTGCCTATGGCTATCTTCAGGGTACTATTTCCCCTAACTAGAAGAAAAACGTGAAATCCGTGACTCCTGCGAACATGCCATTTTTACTTTTCTACACCAACTGAGCCAGAGACAACGCTTAGTTGTTCATGGCACGGCGGCGGTCACGCTCCTCGGCAATGGAGAGCTTGACACCCTTGCCCTTGGGCAGAGAGATCCAGGGCTTCTCGGCACCGATGACGAAAACGTTGCTCTCACGGGTGGCGAAAGAGTTGTCCATGGCATCCTTGATGTGGACAATGTTGAAACCACCGTCGTGGCGCTCACGGTGGGTGATGACACCAACACGACCCATGTTGCGACCACCAGTGGCCATGGCGACGGCGCCGGTGTCGAACTTGATGAAGTCGGTGATCTTGCCAGTGGCAATGTCAATCTTGACGGTGTCGTTGACCTTGATGAGAGGGTCAGGGTAGCGGATGCTGCAAAGATTTACTAGGTTAGCGGGAGGGCCAAAATTGTATACGAGGACTACGACAATCATTTCAGCCTGGTTTGGATCAGCTTCTGTCAGAGTTTCGGTAGGTTTTTGCTTGTGTTGCGTCGTTGAACAAAATATCCTTCCGGCCATAGAAAAAGAGGCCGGCGACCTTTTTGCAAGAGCGTGCTTTTTTTGGGCAACAATCGTAACGTCTCGAAATCGACCAAAGCTTGATCCAACGGCTGAATGATGTCTGACAGAACAACTCACGTTCTCGCATCGTGCGTGACCAAGAATGGGATTCCACCACGGCCAAGCTGGACGCGCTTGACCTTGCCGAGCTTGTACTCGGCCTCCTCGCCCTGGATGCGGTGGACGGTGAAGCGGCCCTTGGTGTCGTAGACCAGGCGGAAGTTCTCGCCAGTCTTCTCGATGGAGATGACGTCCATGAAACCGGTGGGGTAGGTCATGTCGGTGCGGACCTTGCCATCGACCTTGACCAGGCGCTGCATGAGGATGGCCTTGGTCTCGCGGTAGTTGAGGGCATACTTGAGACGGTTGCGGACGAAGACGACCAGGGGCATGCAGTCGCGGAGCTTGTGAGGACCGGCCGAGGCCTTGGGGGCATAGACTCCGGACAGCTTGTCCAGGAGCCAGTGCGAGGGCGCTGAAAGGCGCTTTTGGTGCTTCTTGCTGCACGAGGTTGTCAGCATCCACGTTCCATCAACTTCAAATCGGGGAGACACTCGACGTGATGTCCGGACAATTGGGTTTCTTTTCTCAATGAAGAAAATTGTAAAGAGTGCAGATTCCCAATTTCCAACTGCGTCTCGTGTTTGTATTCGTTCGACTTACATTCCGCGGGCCATTTTGTCGTTTGGCTGTGAGGGTTAGTCGGGATGAGGAGGACGAAAGATTTGGCTGGGGCCCGAAATGGAGGGAAACCAAAATGTGCAGCGCTGGGGCCACAATTTTTTTTGCACCGCCAGGCACTGCGAGGTTGTGGGGTTTCTTGCCCTACTCTGGTCCACCCGACATTTTCATGTCACGCGACTCTGCACGTGATGCATTGAACCCTTCTGCGGCTCCAATTTTGGAGCCTCCGGCTTGATCCACTTTGGCTCTCGGCCGACTCCATCAGAAACGGCGATTTCGAACTGGGACTGGGAAGGGTGATCACATGCAAAATAGAAACCTTCTGGAAGGTTTGATTGCTTCTCGCTAAGCTCATGAATTACCAGGGGTGTTCTTATGCTATCAAATTGGTATCTAATTGAGCAGTGATGCTCTCCAAAAACCCCTCGCTGAAATGATGACCTAATTCTCCCGTCCTTGCCATAAACCATGTATATCATTGTCCCAAAACATTGTTGCGTGTGCTGCAGCAATGATGTTTTCCAAGTCTGCTCTCTGCATGTCTGGCATCATGTTCTGACACTGTTCGTCTTGGTTTATATGCCCAAATCATCAATCTACCATGCGCCTGAATCCTTGTAAAGTGATGTTCCTCCAACTCCTTCCCATTATATATACACGTGAAACCGAGGTGAAAATGTAAGAAAAAAAAAAGTAGCGGCGAGTTTCTACCCAGTGGGGGCAGATGCGAATCGCTTAGCATTTCAATGTGTAATGATCATAGCGCTCACGGCGACTCTCCATAGACGGCGAAGGTGGCCCAGAGATGGAATCAAAGGCCTGTCGTCCCTGGCTATGATTCATTCTGGAGTCGTCCAGCAGCAGTCTTGAAATATCCATCTCACCTCCCATAAACTGAGGTACGGAAGCATCTCCAAACTCAAACTGTTGAGAGTGCTGGGCATAGTCCGAGGAGTCCATCATGGGCATGGGCCATCGAGGCATGTCCTCCCGAGAACTCTTACGGCTGACCGTAGGGTGGATTGGAGCAGCATTGCCGCGCTTGAGTGTGTTGTCAATGGACATGTTGATAGAAGGCTCCATAATATCGTTGCCGCGAGAAGCATCCTTGGACTGGAATGTGCCCTTCTCAATGCGTTGGTAAACGGCAGGATATTTGTTGCGGACACGATCGCGCAAATCCGTGGGCTGGCGAGTAGAGAGATGGAAGCGAGGATCACGCTGAATCTTAGTCCATGCAGGTCCGTAATATTCCAAGCCTTCCAGAATTTCATGATCATCTTGTTCGGTAAAGGGACGTCTCTCGCGACGGTGTGACTTCTTGAACGGGCCATGAATGCCAAGCTCCGCCAAGTCTTCCATGTTCTTGCGATGGGCACGGCTCTTCTTCTTATTGGAATCAGAGTCTGTCGGGGAGCCCTTTGGCCCCTTTGAACGAGATTTTGAGTCGTCAATCAGAATGTTTTCTGAATGGAGGCCCTTCTTAGAACTGGCTTTGCTCTTGGAGCTCGAGTGCTCGCGGCTAGAGCTCTTCTTGCTAGAATTGCGGAGTTCATCTGGGCAGCAAGTGCGGAAGCGGTCCTTCAGATCGCCAGCAGTGCGCTCGTTGAAGGTAAAGTCGGGATCCTCGAGGATGCTGGTCCACTTGCCAACACCATGACGATTGACACCAAGTAGCAAATGGTTCGTCTCCTCATCTGACCACTTTCTTCTTGGCTTTGTAGCACGCTTTCGACCCTTGTTGGATCCCTTGTCCGTCTCTGAGGACGCCCTTCGATGTGACGTTGCCTCGGGACTGCTGTGGTTGTACTCGTGCATGCTGGACTTCATCTGATTGGCGTCGTTCTCGGCAAATGTAGTAGATGAAATCGGAGGAAAGAGAGCGGCATGCGGAGGAGGCTCGTGTAAGCCGTTGATGATGGGAGGCATCACCAGGCCCTGCTGGGCGGCCGCCTTTTGCTTCTTGAGCGGCTGGGGCAGCTGGACAAAGTCATCTTTGACATTGAGGGCGCGGCTGCGCTTCTTGTGATAGATGTCGTCTGTGCCCTCGGGGCTGTCGTCTCGATACTGTCCATGTGGAGGGGGCGAGTCGCCGCTTTCTGAGTCGTCCAGAAGAAGCCGTATAGGATAGGCGTTGGAGCCAGAGGTTTGCCGAGCATCGCGCGCACCGGGACGCTGGTTTACATCTCGGTCGAGCGGGGGGAGGGGTCGTTCGCCATGAGTAGGCAACGGGAGAGCGTGGAGAGGAGGAAGGTCGTTGTGAGCAAGCTGTGGAGTAGCAGTAGATTCATTCAAAAGATGAATCAGGCGCGGCTCGATGGTTGCCATCGTGGGCAAAGGGTTCTTGTCAGTTGCATTGGAGGCACGTCCAAGAACAGGCCGACGGAAGAGGAATGGGCAGAACGGGAGCAAAGGGGATTAAAAAGGATGTTTGAGGATGGACATACGGACAAGTGGTCTCGTCCCATCCTCGGACTATGGATCCATCTGTTAGGGATTGCACAAGCAAACGGCCGAGAGGCTGTCGATTCGCGCAAAGGCAGTGTCTGAACTGGTGACACGTGAAATTGTCACATGGCAGTCAAAGTAGGCACAACGGGGTGCCGGCGGGAGCACCACCCCTGTCGGCGCCAAAACGGCATATCCCCCCGTCGCTGCGCTATGCCCGACCTGGAAAGAGACTGGGACCGGCGCTATCCGGAACCTCCGTGACTCCGGCGGCGCAGATGAAGGGCCCGCGTAAGGGCACAAGGGCATCCAAAGGCCACTGCAAGTCAGCACGGTCACGGCGCGTCGCTGCCCTTTTTAGCGCCCATCTAGCGCTGGGCTCATACACCGGACGAGCGCTGTGGCACCCAAGCGTCCCAGGGGTTGGGCGTGCCAGCTCGGTCAAGGGGATTAGAAGGGGCCGGTGGCTGGGTGGGCTTCTTCCCACCGGTCCTTCTCTTCCTGGCCACATGCCTGGCAATCTATCTACCTGCATAGAAGAGCCGACTGATTTTCTTCTAGTGTCGTATGTTATCTTTCGCCCCGAACCCAGCGAATCGTCCCCAGTCATTGTCGGAGTCGGCGTCACAAGCCAGCCAAGCACAGCAGAGCCAGCCCTGCCACCACGCGGCAGCCGTTGTTATTTTCGTCTAGGGATTCTTCTTACCTTGCGAGGAACAGTGGTGGCGTCACTTAGCGGCGTCCTTGTATTTGTTCTCTTGAAACCTGGGCTAAATGCTAAATAGCCTATTCCATTTCGTTTAGAGGCCACACTTTGTCAGACATGGCGTCGAACCTCCCAACCGTTCCACGGGTGGTGTTTACCATTATCGAACCCATCTCACTGTAAGAACAAGACCCTCTTCCTCCTCTTTGTTTTATCCATATCTGCTCGGACGCCCAGCAAACGGGAAACGCCGTGCAAAGATGCCGTTTCTGGAAGGCTAACGGGAGCGGGATCCGGCAGCGTGTCGGGGTTCATTGGTGCCATCTGGGACCCAGCGTGGTTCGTTGCGGAGCAGCTTCCTCAGAAGCTAATTGTGCCAGCCTCGGAGCACAGCATCGTCATGGCGCAGCAGCTGGGTAACATGTACCTGCTAATGTGCTTCGTGGGCCTGGCGGTGCTCATGACAACGTCCGAGATTAAAGTTGTGCGCAGCTACCTCTTTGCTCTGTGGCTCGGTGACATTGGACACCTTGCTTTCACATGCCTGGCCCTGGGCAAGGAGCAGGTAATGCAGCCGTTGGCGTGGAATGCCTTGACCTGGGGAAACGTTGGATTTACGGTAAGTTCTTGGCCCTAGTCTATTATTACCACTAGACGCTTGTGCGGTGCAGCGGCGTAGAGGCGTCGAGAGGAAGAAGCACTGCAACACAAGCGTATAGTGAGTGGACCGTTATTAACCAGCTTCATTGTTCGTTTGGCGCCACTAGGTTTTTGTTTTCGTAATGCGCTCTGCCTATCTTACGGGATTTTTTGGAGCGGTCGTGCAGCAGCCGGCGCAAAAGGCAAAGAAGAGCACAAGGTCAAAGAAGACGGCGTAAATGTCAAATCGGGCAACTAGTCCGGATCGTGTCGAGTGGATCAGCAGGAGGCGTTGACAAGCATGGAACGGCCACGAGGGCTGGCTGGACCGACCCGTCTGATGATGGCCCCGCCTCTTTACGGTATTACACAATCCGTCGCCAATCCAGGTAGCTGGTCCCTTGGCGCTTGGTGAGCTCGGCGTTGGATTCCTTGTGATTTGCTTGGTATCGGCCGAATTATAGCTGCCACCTTTTTACTTATATGAGTAGCGTCCTGCGCTCCGTGGTGGCGCGCTTTCTAGTATACTGCGACTAGCGCTAGAATAGTCTACAGTTCCGTATTATGTTACACCAGCAAGTCGTTTCCACATGCAGAAAGTGTCAGTCAGCAACAAAACGCCCCTTGCCAAGCAAGCAAAGCGGTAGCCGATCGAAGGCACAAGATGTCCTGCATAATTCTCGGATAGTATGGCACCCTTTTTGCGTTTCATATCATGCCAGTAGCAGCAGCCATGGCGATCAACGTGAAGGTCAGTGTCCAACCAGCTGCTTCACCTGGCCACAGTCTTTTGCATGTCAGGTAAGCAGCCAGTACACATACATTTGCCACATCTAATAGGCACTTAAAAGTAAAATATAGCAACACATGTACTAAATACTTACATAGTAGGCAGTGAATACAGCTTGCAAGTAATTACACCAGCAACAGACAGGTGCAGCAGTCACCTAGTTTGAGTCAGCTAGCCAATCAAGGCGCGCCATTCGGGTTGTGCACGGGCCATTCGGGTCAGCTCCTCTAGCCAATGACGGTGACATGCTAACCCTAACCCGACACCTTTTGTTTATTGGGGTCAAGATTCGGGTTAGGGTTCGCGTTGAAATCTCGTTAGCACCATCTTCATAGGTAGACGGCATCCGCCCTTTTCCAGTTTCAAGACCCCCAACCGACGCATCCATCCGTCGCTTCAAAGGCGGAGTTAACCGCAAACTATATTTGAAATGGAAACTAGGCGCACTCGCAACACAAGAGCTGGCCCTGCCTCCACCGCTCCACAGGCTACAGGACCTGCTCGAAACACGCGCCAACGCGGCGCAAGCGAAGAGCCAACAGCATCCAAGCGCCCATCAACCAGGTCAGACACTTCAAAGGGCGGCGGAGAACTTACCAAGAATCCTGTCCCCAGGCGCGGCGCCCGTCCCTCTGTGGCAGCCAGCATCGCGAGCAGCATCCCCACCAATCCGGGCGAGGACGATGATGACGAGGACGGTGATGACGTCGCCGTCACAAGCTCTCCTCCCGCCCCAGAAGACGTCGATGGCGACGAATACAGGGACGCCAGTGTCAAAATGCTCTCTTCGGACCGCCAGTTTCTCATGTTTAACATTGTCAACCTCGCCAAGGCAGCCGAAGTCATCATTAAGCGTACGAGGGCCGTGATTGACGGCGGCGCCAGCGAGTTTCAGCAAAAGATCCTAGCCCTCAAGCTGAAAGGGTTTCGGGACCTCCACGACCTCTATGAGCTGCCTGGGGGCCCTTCGCCTTTCTTGAGCTTCGCCTGGACCAAGAATGACGACATGTCGCCAGAGCAGACGCGAGCCGCCGAGGTTGCCCTCGTGCTCGCCAACCTAGCTGTGGCACTCGACTTTATAAAAATCATCAGCCGTGAGACCCAAGGCGGCACCCATGGAATGCTGGAAGTGTTGGTGACCGTCTTCCCAAACCTGTTCATCCACAGTGGCAGCAACGGCACTCACTCGGAGAACGAGGCGATGCTGGCCGTACAGCTCCGCACCAACTGCTTGATCGAGTCCATCCACAGCTGCAAGACAAAGCAGGCGGCATACGAGGCCACGGCAGCCATGTTCTGCTCGTCTGGTTCCACGGGGAGCGTCGCCGAGAGGATCGCCAACGGGCCGTTCAAAACGCTCGCGCGCGACGCAAACTCGGCTGCGGACAACCAGCTGTGCAGCGATCGCGCGACCAGCATCATCGCGCATATTACGCGGAGCAAGAAGGAGTTTGGCGTGCCTGGCCTGCGCAAGGCTTACCCCCTCGAAGATACACTGTCCAGCCTCCAGCAATGGATCTTGGTGACGCACAGCGCTCTCGGTCGAGACATTGCCAGGTCGCAGGGTGCGTGGAAAGAAATGCACGCCAAGCCGGATGAGTTCTTCGACGCAGAGGGAACGCCACCTCCTGCAGATTCGAGCGACGACGATTCAAGCTCCGAAGATGACGGTCCCATAACTCGCATTCAGAGCAATGGTGAATCACAGTACGTTCCTCTTCCGCCGTAACTCCTTCTCGACAAGCAAACAAGTTAAGCACCCATCATGAAAAAAATGCAACGTTCTAACCAAATCCGTCATCACAGAAAAACACTCTTCCGCAGCAAAGAAGACCTCAAACACCTCATGGCTCGCCGCACCACACCATCCCCATCCAGCCGCAAGCGCACACACAGCCAACAGCAAGCAAGCGACGAGGAAGATGACGACGACGAAGAAGACAACTTCCAAACAGACTACCGCGAGCCCAACCCCGAACACCTCGCCGCCGCGCAAGAGTTCAAGCGGCAGCGCATCGCGCTCGCCTCCCCACAGCAGCCCGGCGGCGGCATCTCGCACACCCAGCTCGAGCCGCCCTCGAGCGGCCCAACCGCCATTGCCTACAGCCAGCCGCTCACCTCCCCACCTTCAACAGCCCAGGACCTCCGCCAGATAGCCAGCCTCAAGGAGCGCGCGTCAAAGGACCACCGCGCCGCGCAGCAACAGCAGCAGCAAGCCAAGCGCGGCGAGACGCCCGCCTCCATCGCGGGTCTACAGGTGCGCCAACGCGTCCCCTGGTCCGACGCCGACTCGCTGGCCCTCATCCGCCTCATCGGCCGAGAGAAGCCACTCACCTACGCAGACATGGAGAACTACCACGCCGACGCGTTTGAGTACCCGCGCAACCAGCTGGCGTACCGCGACCGCGCCCGCAACATGAAGGTCGACTACCTCATCACCGACTGCGTCTTACCGGAGGGGTTCGACAGGGTCATCCTCGGCAAGAAGGAGGTGCTGCGCGTCGTCAGCTTTGGCAAGAACCCGAATCGCATGGTGAACGAGGTCGATGAGGACGGCGTCATTTTTAATAATGAGCTGGATATGGAATTGCATTCCTTCTGAGGAAATTGCTGGCCGTTGGATCCTCGACGTGACAAAATAAAATACAAAGTAAATACGGGGAAGTGTTTAAACCTTGGACAGATTGTATACTTGTTAGCGATATTGGAATTTCTTTATACCCAATCTTAATGAATTACTACTTGAACGATTGCACACAACTACTTCGCCAACAAGGGCCTACAGTGAAACCAAAATGGAGTGGGAAAATCAACGTATACTCCTATCAAAGCCTATTCTATAGCTGATCCCAGTAGCCTCTGCCTGGCCGCCATGGCTTTGCATTATGACTGCTCCTCCAACACGTACCGCAGACTTTCAGTGTCGATTTTGGCCGTAAACGATTCCTCCACGGAGATAATACCAAACTAGACTAAGCAGCATTGCAGAAAATAAGAGAGACAATGTAACAAGAAAAACAAAAGGGCCTAGTTTCGACAAATAGTTTCGTGTGATGGACAAAGGCCTTGTGTCAAGTGACTTTTATAAAGACGAGAATAAAGTAAGCAAGTTAATGAAGGACATGAAAGGGCCGTTTCTGTGGCAAATTCGTAAGACGAGCAGAGTGGGACATAAAAAGGCTTCTGAGAAATCCGAAACGCAATAAGCACATGGTGGCAATGCTAATCGTGCAAATAGTCTCGTGCCGTGGCCCTTGCCCCCATCTGCGCCATCTCTTCATCGTAGACGCGAATTGCAGCGTAGCATGGCTGGTGAATAGCAAATAAAACAAAATAAACGAATAAGCGGTTGGGGGTATGACGCTAGTAGAGAATTTGAGGATGTCGAGTGTGTGTTTTCTGTGCATGAAATTGAGAAGCGAAATCAAAGAGATCCCGTCTGCAGTTTCTATCGGTGACGGTACGGCAAGTCTCGCAGTTTGAGCTTGTTTGTTCTCCAATTCTCATACCACTGCTCTCTGCTGGCTTCGCGCAGCTCGGCACGCCATTCAGTAAAGACGGCTTCCTTGAGGCGCTGAAAGTCGCAGTGCTGGTCGTTGTAGGGATCGGCAAAGCCCCAGGGGAACTGGCGGCCAACGACGCTCGGCTCGTACAAGTCGGGGCTAATGATGGACAATGGCAGGAACGGTAGCTCTTCTTCTTCCGAGTCTTCCTGGGCCGCCCGGTGCTTGCGGACTGACTGGCTCGAGAGGCGTTTTGATGTGGGCGATGTGGGCGAAGTGACGGGTTTGTCGTCCGACTGCTCATTTTCACCCTGCTGCTCCTGGTTGTCGCTAAGCTCTTCCTCCTCTTCCTCTTCCTCGTCAATTCGGCTCGAGATGCTGTTCGAGTCGTCTTCGAGCCCCAGGGCTTCCAGAGGGTCCAATCCAGCCGTCTTAATGCTGTTCCAAACGCTTCGCTTCAAGACATTCATGTGCTTTGTGGTAATGGTATCAGCCTTGGCAATGACGGGAATGATGGTGGTCTTCTTGTAGAGCATGCGCAGGACCTGGGCGTCAATGTCCTCTTCGGCACCTCCAAAGGCAGCCTGTCGGCCGGAGCGGCCGTTGTACTGGCCATTTACGGACCTATTTCGCGACGCAGCGATATTGCGGTCGAGACGAGCAGGGTCCAAGATGAGGAAGACGGCGTGGATGTGGGTGTCCTGCACGCCAGGGGATCGCACGACCTTCATCTCCTCGGCAAAGGTCTCCTCAAACTTGCTCTCAATAAAGGCCGACATTTCGCGCAGCTGCAGGTCAACCACGCTCTTGTCGAGACCTTCCGAGTCCCACAGAGTGAGGCCTACGCGCTCATTCTCAATCTCGGTCTCGAGATAGTGGGGGACAAAGTTGCCCGAGGCGGGCAGAGGCGCTTTGAACTCATCGTCTTCGTGGCGGTTGGGCCTCTTCTTGGGCGGGAGGGCCAGAGCCGTCTTGAGAAACTCGAGAAAGGACGTCTTGCCGGAAGAACGGGTGCCAACGACGAGGACGCTGCCGAGAGAAATGAGGTGGTTAGCATGCCATCTTATAAACGGTTCATGGTACGATGTGGTTGGGTTTGCGGGGCCAGGCGTTGCGTGTGGGGTGGACTAGCAACGGTGCAAGAGACGATGACGACGGGACGCAGCATTGGTACACGGTATAAATAGAGGTGAGGGGAGCCAGACACTTACTTGAACGGGGTGGGATCCTTGCGTCTGCGCACCCTCCTAGGGCTGTTGAGCGTGCTAATTGCACTGCTGGCATAGCTGTAGCGGCCGCGATGGGTCATGCTCTCGGTCCTGGCGTAGGGGTCGAAGGGGGCATTCGAGGTGGGAGGCGAGGCGGTGCTGGGGGCGTAGGTGTAGTTGTTGGAGAAGCTGCCGGTGGACTCGACGCGGCCCGTGTTCATGGGAGGCGAGTCGTCGAGGTTGAGCTGGGAGCTAAGCGAGTTGGAGAGCTGGCCGCCGGCATTGTTGGCAAACTCGGGCAGGCGAGGCGGGCGCTGGCGCTGGCGGGCAAGCTCAGCGTCTCTGGCGGCCTGGGCCTTCTTGCCCACGTCGCCGCTCTTGCTGCGGCGGAGCAACATGTCGCCGAAACTGGGACGGCGGGCGGGAGATTCCATGCGAGGGCAGCGCGACGGCTGCGAGTTATTGCTCGGTGGTGGCTGCTGCCGCGATGGTGAATTGGAAGGTGTCGTGTGCAAGGCTCAAGGCGTCGGCGGCGGCCGTTTGTATACACGCGTGCTGCGGGCGGGTGAAGGCGCAAACAAGGCAGAGAAGAAGGGGCCAAGACGATGCGGGGGGCAGCAGGCGCAGTTTGGTCTCGCGGTTCGTATTCGAAGAGCGGGACACGAAGGGCTTTTCGGATTATCGGGCAATGGCAATGGCAGTGAATGCGCTCAATGTCATGCAGAGAGAGATTGGGGGTGAAAGGCTGCGAGGTAACCGGCCAAGCTGGGGGGTTTTTTGGCTTTCAAGGAGCTCAGCGAAAAGATGACGACAGCCGGGCTAAATGGCAGCAAGCAAACAGAGGGATGGCCTCCTGCTATGCTCAGACCACGGATAAGCAGGTGTACTTGCGCACGCACAGGCTCACACAGACGGTGTCCGGGCAAGCTTGAGGGTTGGTGATTGGGAGTCTGGCAAACAAGAAAAAGACGCAAGGCTTTTTTGGTTTCAATACCCGTCTGCGCTCTACTGGGTATGGCCAAGGTAAGGTTTAGAAGAGAGAGAGGAGCTTAAAGAAAAAAAAAGGAGGCGGACTGTCCGTCAGAAAGTTGGGGGTGGGTGCGGTGCCGACATGCGGGAAGCCGGCGCAGAAGAGGCGTCCAGGACATCCATCTGCTTAAAGACCTTAGCTCTGCATGGAAGGGTTCCATGACATGCGCCGGCGGGCGTGGTACCAGTTGTACTAGGACCAGTGCAAATTTACGGGGCACCACGAGGGGGAGGAGCTACGAGCTACAGCATGGGAGTACAGAATCGGTACTTTGTCTGTGGATTGGCCATGGGTAGGTTAGGCGCATGAATGGCTGCGACCTTGTCCTGCTCTGTGCTGCGCAGAATCATGTACAGAGTACTCCGTACTCCATGTACATTTGCTCATACCTAGGTATGCGCGACTCGACGCAGCAGCGGCTGAACCAGCAGAGAGGGAACTGGCTGATTGGTGCTGCGACCCCTACGGAGTACTCGCGGTACACTCCCACTTACTTGACGTGATACCACCTTACAGGTATTTTAGCGCTGGTGCTTCGCCGGTGGACTACGACGACTAGTGTCAACGGCCCGTTTTAAAAGAGACATGGGGCGGGGAAGGGGACGCGATATGGGGGCGCGGCAGGCGACGAGCTTAGCTAGGTAGGCTTGTACGGGAATGTACTGGGCTGGTACCCCATGTCCTGCTGTCAAGGTGTCGAGGTGCCGAGAGCCCTCTCATTGGTGCAAGTGGCGGGCGGCCCAAGCAACAGAAAAAGGGTGTGGTAGGGATGAACAGGGTCAATGGTTGGCCTGTCATATCTTTTTGCTTGTTCTGGCCATGCATGGACGTTTTTTTCAGCACGTCTGTGAGGAGAAATGCAGCCCTGAAGGACGCAATGGGAGGCGCCCTGGCTTGCATGGACGACGGTGACGGCACGCACCACAGACGGCATGCACACCTTACAAGACCATATTCGTCCGTTGGCAGGCATTGCTAGGCGCGAATGGGCCAGGACCTTGCGGAAGCAGGGCAAATCGAATAGCACAGGGCACTCGTCCGTACTCGCAAGCATCATTCTGCCTTACAACTGCCTCCGCCGTCTCGTATCTTCCTGGTTCCATGGGCCTAATCCAAGACACGTGGGAACGCCTAGTCAAACATCGGCAGCAGGCTAGCCCAACGCACGGTGACTGACTTTTGCCGGCGCAACATTCGGTGGTGCTCTACAGTACTCCGTACACTGATTAATCCTGCTGTACTTGCTTTTGCCATGTCCCCAGAGTTTTCTTTTTCCTTTTGTCTTTGCTGTTAGCCCGTGGCGTCATCTCTGCAGGACGACCAACCCGATCTGTCTCTCTCTGCAGCAGGCTTCTCTACTGTCTCGCGGCCACGCCTACCCGCAGTTAGTAGACAAAAGGGTACTTGCAGGGTACCTTGGGCCAGCGCAAGCTCTTGCCCACGATGCTTGAGTCTACCTACTGTAAAGACCCCACGCAGCGCTGGCCATGGGGATTGGCCGGCGGCCCTTGGCTGCTAAAAAGGTAGCTTTTTCCGGCCAACAAGACAAACAGCTACTCGTTCAGTGACCAAAGTCTCGGCGCTTGAATTGGCCACGACAGGGAAGACCCCCCCTTGGCTGGCTGAATGGCCATTTACTCTGGGTAGGACTCCGTACCATGGCGCTAATTCGGAGGGGCCTATCGTGGAGCTTGAAGCCTTGGTGGGACCTCAACTCCGAAACGGCCCTGGCCAGGTCGTTTTCCCCATCCACCCAAAACGGAGCATCAGAAAGAATGCCTAGGCTGGCTGAGAGAAAAGCTTCTGAGCCCAGGCTGAAGAGGGAGCATACTCGTAGCCCCCAAAGTAACATTGATTCCACTGGGAGTGTTCTTCTCGACAAGGGGGGCGTTTGGTTCAGCCTGTTGGCATAAATCGCCTGTCCTTTTGTTTCCTGGGAAATAGGGGGCATTGGCTTGGTATGATTCTTCCCAATACACGCCCTCGGTGTACGGAGCAACTCCATTCAGTACATACAACACGCACGGCATCATCTATTACCTGTTACCGACGTGAACAGGACAATGCAAAGGAAACCTGTACGTCCAAACGGACAATACCCTCGCGTAACGAGTTACTCGTAGACAGGTCCTGTCTAGCGTCTGTCCTTGTCTGAGACAACAGGCGAGTCACGGCGGCTCAAGACATGATTCCACGCCTGTAGCTGGCCTGCTTCTTCTATTTTTGGCCCTCGGTAGCGACCAAGCATGACAAACGATAAGAAAATAGAACGAGAAGAAAAAAAAAAAAAGAGAAAAAAATTCAGCATGATGCTTCAACCACCGCACCATCCATTCCTCCCTTCATGACGCTCTTGACTCGACGCCAATGGACCTGGCCAAAATTTCACATTCATGCAAACTCCTTCTTTTCTACTCCGTAAACCACATCTCAAAACGAAATGCTGCACTGCCACCAAGCTCTCTCCTTTATGCACATCCCAATTCCCCCACCATGGATTGACTCGCCAAGGTTAACCCCCCGTACGGACAAGAGAGGGGAGGGCCGAAAGTCACTCACTCACTCACTCACACCAAAATTACTCCCGTACTCGTACTACCGTACTCCGTAGCATAGAAGGAACCACTACCCAGAAAACTCTCTAGACGAGACGGACGGATTTCCCTTCTAATCACCCAGGGTCGCTGCGCCTCCCCACTGGGCTGATCATGAACCAGGGGGAGGGGGCCTTGCATCCTCCTGCTGGGAACGCGGCGTAAACGTGGGCTGCGCACTGCGGTACTACTGCAGGTACCGATGGGAACTGGTCCGGTGGCTGCAGCAAAAGGGTCGTTCATGGCGTCGATTCTGAACTTCTTTGCTCCGTTTTTTTCTTGCTGTGTCCGGAACAGGGTGCTATCTCCGCGTGGAGCGGGATTTAACCCATTGCCTCGGCGTAAGAGTGGCATTTGACTATCTATTCTCACCGACAGACTATCGATCCTAGTGCTGCCGGCCCACTGTACCGGTCCGGAGAGCCGTCTTACTCTGCAGGCGTAGTTGAGCAGAGAGGGTAGTATCAATTACATAGCACTATGAATACAGTGAACAGAGAACGATCACTTACACAAGAATAATGCAATGAAAGAGTATGGTATCTTGTCATATCTAAAAATACACCAAAAGGCCGAGTCGAGTAATGCCGCCATAGTCTAAGCCATAAATCTCTAGAACCTTTCTTTTCCACCATTTCTATAAATGCCCATGATGTAACTAAAAAGTTTGTAAACTCGTTTCGTCTAAGCAGCTGCTCATCCGTCAAACACCTCCTGCTGCAGCTCAATGCCATAGTCCTGCGCCATATCCTTCATCCTCGCCTCCATCTCGTCCTCCATGCCGCCGCCGAGGCCAACCCACTGCCGGAGCTTGAACAGGTAAAACGCCACGTCGGTCGCGGTCATGACGGCCTTGAAGATCAGGTGCCGCCAGGCGTTGCTGGCGCGCCGCCTCCACGGCAGGTTGGGGTCCTGGAACAGGCTCTTGCTGGCCCACTCGCCCATAATCTTGAGGCGGTTGACGGGCGAGCCGAGGTACTGGTTGTTGGCCATGACGATGCGCATGTTGCGCCCGATAAACAGCAGCTCCTTGGGCCACTTGTTCTCGTCGGCCAGTATGTCCCGCAAGCCTTGCTTCATCTTTTGCTCCATGGCGTAGTGCCGCTCCTGCGGCGACAGGCCCTGAAGGTCGTTGATGCCGTCGCGCGTCGACTTGCTGCCGCCCTCGTACGGCTTCATCAGCGTCGCGCTCGCAAACAGGTCCGCCGCCTTGATGCCCCACTGCGACGTGATGTCCCCGACCGTCTTGTTGTCAAACGTCATCAGCGCCTTCCAGAACTCGCTGTACTGCCGCCGCAGCTCCGGCGCCATGTACACGTACAGCCCGTGGTCGATGAGCACCAGCTCCGCGCGCCCGCTCGGCAGCCGCCGGATGAAGATGTTGCCCGGGTGCGGGTCGCAGTGGATGACGCCCCATTTGAAGATTTGCGCCGAGAACAGGTCGACCACAATCGTCATGACCTCCTTGGGCGACAGGCCCAGCCCGCCGCGACCGCGACGGCCCTTCCACTCCTGCCGCTCCGGCTTGAGCTTGCCCTCCTGCGGCTTCGTGCGAATGTCGCGCCGGATCGCGTCCATGTCCAAGGCTGGCAGAGCGGTGCGCGCGCCGGGCGAGCCCTTGCCGTAGCCGCCCAGCCAGCGCCCGAACAGCGCCTTCTTGTCCCAGAGCCGCACGCCTTCGATCCACTCCGTCGTCAGCACGCGCTTCGACGACATGTCAGAGTACACCTCGGGCACGTAGACCCGGCCCTTCATGCCCTTTTCCGCGTTTATCAGGTTTCGCATCGTCTCGGAGTTCTTGGCCTCGTTGACAAAGTCCGTCTCGAGTTCGAATCGCTCCGCCATGTACGGCACGAGGCTGTAGAATGGAATATCGAACCACTTGGAGTAGATCCACGTCACCGACCTGTGTGAATAGCAATGTTAGCCGTTTGCTGCGCTTCAACCCGCAATCTTTATCCCTCCCGTTCACATCGTAACATACTTGAACGCCCACATATCCCAGGATATCTGCTTAGCAATCTCACGCTTCTGTACCTTGATAGCAATCTCCCTGCCATCCGGCAGCCTAGCCCAATGAACCTGAGCAACACTGGCACTCGCGCGCGCCTTCTTCTCCATGACGCCCAGCCCAGGCTTGCCCGTGAAGCTGACACCAAACACCTCCTCGACACTCTTGCCAAAGTCCTCACGAATAACCCTCTCGATATCGCGCCAGTCGTCCTGCGGCGCGTCGTCAAACATGCGCGAAAACATCTTTTGGAACTCGGCCGGCAGCACCGCGCTCTGCATGGCAATCGCCTGGCCCATCTTGAGGTACATGCCGCCGTTCTCGCGCAGCAGCGTCGACAGCCGCTCCGCGTTGCGCCGGTGCAGGTCCTTGACCGTGCCGCCCACCCACGGCTGCGGCCGGAAATTCATCTTGTAGTCGAGCGCGACGAGCAGCGTCGTCGCAAACGTCCTCACCGTGCGCGTCAGCCCCGCCGCGCCCAGCTGCGTGTCGACCAGGTACACGGCGCCGCCGGCCACGAGCACCACCGCCAGCCGCCGCGTCCACTTGCGGCCCTTTTTGTACTGCTTCGCCGTCTGCGGCGCGCCGAGCTCCTCTGGGGTCGGCGGCCGCATCGGCTGGAAGGGGCTGTTGGTCTGGACGTGACGCCGCGCGTGAGGCGTGAGGCGGCCAGAGCCGCTGATCCGGCCGGCGGGCACGCGACAGCTCCGCGATAGGGATCCCGGCGCTGCGGCCCGGGCAGCACCCAGGATGCTGTGTCGAAACATCCTAGATGAGTTTTGTTTCGTCGGGCGCTTTACGTTGTTGGCATCTGGCTGCTCTCGGGTGGTGGTGTTGTCGAATGTCGAGGCTCAGTTTTCATACATATAGTAGCCACCTGCGAGCTTTGTCGGGAACCGGACGTGGGCTAAAGCCGAGTGGGCACGGAGTTTGGAAATCAGCGAGGTTAGATTTTGAATTTACCGCCTCGAGCAGCATTCACCGAACGGGAAATATCCGATCACATCGGTAAAAATAAGCAAAATGCCCTATGCATCCAATTATCACTTTTTAACTTATTCCTACCTCAGAAATAGTGAACAGGGCACGCATTTACTTCATCGACCTTGTTGCGGACGGATACAGGGTAGGTTGCACGTGTCGCTGACATCATCATGGACACCAAAATTGCACACCAACAGATATTCATTCTCCTTTGCAGGAGGAGCTGGAACAGATATTCCCGGAGGAAAAATGACACAATTACCGACAGACTACATATAAGCGTCAATTGGACAAGGGCTTCGTGGAGATATCCTACATTTTATACGAGCATTTGATTTTGCTGTAGGACGGAGGCACCAGACGACTTATGGTGGTAGAATCAGTACCTAGTCCGTAGATTGAGCGTCATCCGGCCAAAAACGCTGCGGCTCCACTGGCAATCCCACGCGTGCCGCGACCCGCGACCCGCGAACCTGCTGTCGCTGCTCGGATCTGAGTCAATGGTGGTGAACCAAAGCCACCCATCGAGACCTGCATACACGTGTTTCGCGGGTAATTCGATGGCACAAACGCCCGATCTATTACAGCCAAAGGCCAGGCATTCATTGCGCCATTTGGGTAGTCGAGGTAAAATGCAGGGGACCAGCCTTGCAAGAAATTGAAAGATTGCAGGAAGGCCGATTACGTAGTAGCGGCGGGGGCAGCCGTTGTGAGACGCTCCCCTTTTATTTGTCAATGTTCCAATTATACACCATGCATGTTGGACGAGGGGCATTGATTGATTCACAGGCGGGATTAGTAGTGGCCGAGGGAAAAAAAGGGCAAAGCAAGGTGAAGAACCCCTGCGCGCCCCTTTGCCAGAGCCGTGCCGCATTGGCTTACGACAGCGCCAACAATTCTGCAATATAGGCACGCCGCCGGCTTGTCTTGAACGTGGGTGTGTGGAAATCATGGTGAGACGTGTTGGTGAATCTGTGCCCTGTGCAAAACCAGGAATGCCTGCTTTACTCGTACCGATCACAGAATTGATACCATAATTTAGTAGCATCGTTGGTACCATCAGCCGAGGAAGCCATTTCCAAGGCTGCTTCGCCGGCCTGCCCTGACCAGAATGGTGCAACCGAGTAGCCACACTGTCCGTCAATGACATGCTCAGGTTATTAGGGCAGCTCTGGAATCCCATTTGGCTGATGGCGCCTCGTGGCGTCGTCCGACATCCACACTCGCAGTGGGGACGAGCATCTGTGTTCCTGGGCTTTGTCGCGCTGTCTACTCCGTACGAGTACGCTGTGCAAGATACTGCATGTATGGAGTATGGAGCACCGCCTGAGTTCCATGGTCCGTTTATTACCCATGCCGCCAGGCCCCATCGCCTAATGCCCATCATCCATGCTGGTAACTGGTGCTAGCGGACCTCGTTGAGAGAGCGTTTTACTTGAAAGTGCGCGCGCACAGCCTGCTTGACGACCTTCTCAATACGGTTGAGCTCGGGTCGAGGCTGCACACCATTCTGCAAGCCATCTGGGCCTCCTCCCCAAGCCTCGCGCCATTCAAACCAGAATAGAATGTGCGGCTGGCAAAGCCCGCAGAGGTGAGAGGTGGCCAACATGGGCTTCTTGCGTGGGTGGCTTCGTATTCTTTGCATTTGCCTTTGGCTGCCTGTCCTGCTGGCGCCTTTACAGTTCGTAGTGGCCCATCACCAAACACGAGCACGGGGCAGGCTGCTCGTAATGACGACAAGATGGCAATCGACACTGGCCCCCATGTGGCCTTGCGGTACTCCGTACTCCGTATGACGTTGGTAGGGCACGAATGTCTCTCGGCAGGTTTTGTCTCTGCTGCAGGCCCTTGCAAACCGGTCGCGAAAGGGGAGCGGAGGGGTTTGGAGGGTTGGAGTATTAACGGGGGCGGCGGGTGGTGTCCTGCTTGTCTCCAGTGCGAATAGCCCATGCTCGTAGGCGCATCCCCCATAGTATTGGAAGGATTGATGGGCTTCCCTCCCAAAAGATCCTAAAAAGAGGCGCTCATCAACGTGTCGCCATGGGTGGTGCACCATGCAGCCCCCGGCTCGGCCTGGCACCATACTTTTAGCGTACCTGACGACCTGCCCCATCATTGTACCCACTCGCAGGAACCAGCCCACCAGCCGCCCGCCCTCCTCCCCCCTCGCTAGCCGTGCCTCAGCAGGCACAGAGGCCCAGCGTGCCCCGCTACGTCGTACTGTACTGCGAGTCTCCATCCCATCGAACTTGGTTGCCAGGCTCCTCCGCATTCTGTCGCCGCACGCCTCACCTGGACTTTTCACAATCCAGCACTCCCCCGTCGGATTGCCATATCGCCCATTCTTCTTCCTTTCTTATTCGGCGACCGGGAACTATTCAGCGACCGAGCGCTTTCTTTTTTTCGAAGGAGAGCTGCCAGAGAGAGTCCAGGGCTCTTGGTTGCTGTCTGTGGGCGTGTGTTGGGGCCATTGTTATTCCAGCATACCAACCACCAACCGTGTTTGCGACACTACGGCCTTGCGACGTCCAGTGCCACCGGATTGCCACCGCGGAACTTGGCCCGGGTCTCCCGTACGACGACTACGACGATCGACAGAAGACACCAATTTAGACCTTGTTCTCGCCTGCGATTCTGTACCATTTAGACGATACACTCTTGCGTTACAAGTCGACCAGCGTATCCCATGGGGCGGTCATTAATACGGTGCTCCTCCATCAACCTCGACTCGCTCGCTTAGCAGACGCTGCTCTAGCCCGTCGTCGCGATGCTACGGCCAGCGACGCCGCTGGCGATTCTGCTCGCGGGAGCATTTGTGCTGCTCCTCATATCCGTCATCTCCGCGCCCATTGTCAAATCAATCTACCTCGGACAGGCCAACGATGTCGTCTTTGGCGTGTTCGGCTACTGCCCCAGCAAGGGCGATTGTAGTAGCGTTGGCATTGGATATGACAACGGTATGGAACTTCCGAACCGTCGCGATATTCCCCTTTTGTAACTTGCTAACTCGATTTCACATACAGAAAAAGTCCTAGGCGGCGGAGACAGCTCTTTCCAACTCGCCCAGAGCGCCCGCAAGACGCTCTCCGCCATCTTGATCCTCCACCCCGTCGCGGCTCTGATTACGCTCGTCATGTTCGCCATGGCCGCTGCCAGCCACGCCCATGCCGCTTCACACTCAGCGAGGTTTCTCCTCGTGCTCTTTATCTTCATCCTCATCGATTTCTTGATCACGATTGCCGCCTTCATTATCGATATTCTCCTCTTCATCCCGAACCAAGCCTTTGGCACCTATCTGGTTCTTGCGTCGGCTATTATGATTGCCATTGGGGCTGTCGTGTCCTTCTTCATGCGCAGAACCATTGTCAGCAGAAAGGCGCGCAAGAATAGGATTGCTGAAAACGCCGAAATGAGCGGCGAGAACTACTACAACCGCGAAGGCCAGGCGAAGCCCATGACGTCCTTTTCGACACAACCTACGATGCCGACTTTTAGCGGCGCCAACGGCGGTGCACACGATAATTTGCCAGCCTTTGCATCTTTCGAAAGTCGCCCCAAGGACGACCAAGTCAGCGATGAGCGAATTCCTCTCACGCAGCGCAGGACCGCAGAGCGATCACCAGGTGCTAATCACGCCGACCTCGCCAACGTTGGCCCCGGGGGACCACAGAGATCTCAATCGCGGGACCGTTATGGCAACCCGGTGAACCCTGGTGATGCTTACAGCATGCATAGCCGTCCCTCATATGAGCGCATGAACCGACCTCCGGGACGTGGAGATATGAACGCTTATCGTGGCCGGGGTGGTGGACGCGGCGGCCGTGGTGGCGGCTTCGATGCCTATGGCGCTCCTATGCGTGGCCGCGGAGGATACGGTCCTGGCCCCGGTAGAGGAGGCATGCCTCCTCGTGGTCGCGGTGGCTATACACGAGGAGGCTATGCCCCGGGCATGGTCCCTGGTATGGGACGTGGTGGCCGTAGCCCACAGCAAGGCTATGGAGGCATGGGCAATCACAACAGGAGGCCTTCTGCCGAAGGATATGATGCCTACGGCGCCCAACCGGGACAGGGCGAGTATGGTTGGAGCGGCAGCAATAACCCGTCCATGTCCAATGTCAACGCGTATGACAATGACTTGCCTAGAGCGGAATCACCTCCCCCTATGCCCGCGGGCGACTCGCAACCCAGAGGAGCTGAGGCTATGGAGATGGATGCGACACCCGTCGGTTATCATCCACCACAAGGATTTGGTAACCACCAAATCCGAGATAGCGACACCGACGTGGCCGGAATGGTCAACCTCCAGCAGGGGCAAGAAGGAGGCACTGGACGTGAGCGTTACATGAGCGACGGAAGCAAGTACAGCACAGATGAGTATGTAATATCGACGCCACGGGTGGGAGAATGAGCATGTGACTAACAAAATATCTAGACAATACATCCCTCCCCGCGCTGGCTGGAACAATGGTTCTGGCAGAAACTCGCCGAGGGGCATGTCTCCTCTCCATACTGCCTCGCCCACCGTCATGGACCGCGGCCCTTCAAGTCCACTGGCTGCACCGCCATCTAACACCGGCAATTATTATGAAGACGTCGACCCTCGATTCGAGACGCCTCCAGAGCAGCCGCAGCCCTACCTGGCGCCCCCTATTGAGCCCATGTACGAAGACGTGCATGCTGGCGCAGACGGCGCCCGCAGCCCAGCCGAGTCGGAGAGGTCGAACTTCACGTCTGTTTCGCAGCGCGGCGTCAACCCTCGTTGGAACCCACACAGCCAGCACCCGCCGATGCCTCCCCAAGGCATGGGTGGTGCACGCCGCGCCGTCCAGCAGCGTCAAGACATGCTGCTTGACAACCCAGACTTCCAGCTCCCCGGTGGACGTGCCAGCAAGCCCAAGCACGGCGCGCAGGGTATGGTCCCCGGCAGCGCGTATCCTACCGCTCCGATGTAGTTGATTCTTTGGACACTTCCTAAGTCCTTTCTCTATCGATCGGTTCTGAACTCGAGGGACCCCGAGCCTTGAGATATGTCAGCTTGGGTGTCTGCCATGTTGGATACTCTAGTTTAGCAAACTAGTACCTCAGCCCGCCTTCTTCTTCTCCTTCACTTCTTTTCTCTCCTTGAACTTTTCTTTTCTTATTGTATTCGTTTTAAAGTCTTCTTGCGGCGCATGCGTTAAACGAAACCATTTTCCTCCCGCGCACGGGGCGCGGGTATAGCGATCAGCCACATGGTCTTTGTCAAATTTCTTTGAATGTTTGGGCGCACATCATCTGAGACGTTTGGATGTGCGTATACGGCTCGTGGTGGAGAGACGTTGATTCTGGGTTTGGACATGGCCTGGTCGTACAGGAAGAAGCCATGGCGCCAGGATGCCGTTTGAAGGAATGCGCGGATGTGATGTGCATTAGGGCAGGCTTCTCTAATGGCGGAACAAAGAGTAGCGTAATGCCAGGTATATATATATGAAATAGTTGGATCTTGTTTGGTATTGCCAGGACAAAAATGGTACTGTTATGTATTTACGGCTGCTGCGCTCTGTTCGTCTTGTTGCGACTGTCATGTTTTGATGTGAAGGGCTTGTCAATGCTGTCTGTGCCAGCTCTCTGCCAGGTGGCCAGCTAACTTACGTTTGTCATGGCCGATGCCGGCTCCCTGGATAAGGTAGGTAGACACTAACAAGTCGGCCAGATTCGAATCGACCCTGGAACTTTCCGCACGAGCTAGCCAATATCAGCCAGTTTGCGGATGCATCCCCTTGGTCCCCTAATACGCTTTGTTGCGGAAGCGTCGACATTCACTTCTCCATCTGCAGACACCGTCGTCCATGACTGGGACAGTAACGGCTACTTACAGTGCCGCCGCCTTTCACTCCTTTCTACCTTGACGGTGTTTCTCTTTGTTTCGACTACTTTCTCACTTTACTCGGGGTCTTTCTTATTTGGAAATACCTGTACAGGGCTACTGTTTGTTTGATGTTGGGTGTGGCTCGCCCATTTCCCCGTCTCCTCTTTTCCCATGGGAAAGCCTGGTTTCTCCATTCCTTGAGCGAACCGATTGACAATTTCTTGGATTCTATTTCATAATCAAGAGGTTAGTACACAGGCTTCTCTATGGTCTTGCTTTTGCCTGTTCTTGTTTGGGAAGCGTTTGCAGCCTAGACGATCCCCGGAGCTTCGTCGGCGGGAAGGAGCCAATGCCATGTCTTTTCTCGAACTGGCGTGCCTCTGAGTGGAGGACTTAATTTACGGTCCAAGGAAAGCCGTTTGCCTCTGCTAGCCTTTGAAAGGGGGCGCTTCTGCGTCTGAAGTTTGGCTTTTTGTGCGAGCAGCCTGTCCAAAGCCTATTCCTCCTCCAGACTCGAAAACCCTTCCCTTCCATCCGAAGCCGTCCGCCGCCATTGTGGAATTTCTATCCTCACCTTTTTGATTATAAGCAGGTGCTGTATATATCAATATCGCTATCAGGTACCCTCAGGAGTACCTGTAGTTGCCGTCTCGCCGTCGGCGTCCTGTTCTAACCATCATCGCACCTTCAGATCTTTGCAATTACGCACCATTTTCGTCAAGTGAGAGCCATTTAGTCAAGAAAGACATCTACCGCTTAAATCCCTTGGCACACGACTGGAAGAAGTAATCAACCATGGAGAAGCTTTCTCCGCCCGTGAGCTCCTCTCCTTCCAGTGCCAGCGGACAGTCGTCTACTGCGAAACTGCCAACGTATACTACGGCGGGCACAATCTATAACCCTAACTCTACGCAGCCGCTCCAGCCGCCTGCCAGGCGAGCCAGATCCCTCAAGTGGACAACAGGTGGCGCCTACTCGGACTTGTCTCTTTTACCGCGTTCGCTCCTGGCCACGCTGCCGACAAAGTATCCAAGCAACCCTCGTGGTACTCCGGCCGTGCAGCCCGCTCCGCAGTACACGCCCCTTCAGCAAAACTACGAACGGGCTTTGAACCCGTTGAACAGGTTGGACTACATGGCTGACGAAATGTCGCCTAGGTCCCTCCCGGCGTCTTCTGATAATCCTTCTCCGCGGCCCCCTGGGCAGCTGCACCATGACCTTGAGTTTTTCGCCCGTGATGCCGAGAATGATGGCGATGATGAAGATGAGAACGAGGACGAGAGCATTGACAACATCATGATGAATATGACTGTCAAGTCTCTGCACAACTTGGCTTCATACCCCAACCCCAACCAGAAGAAGGCTCAGAAGGCTCTTCTCCGACCGGTGAAGCCGAGGCCCAATCTTGGTGCTCAAGCTACCAGCAACTTTGACGCTATTGGACAGCCATACTGGCGACCCAGTTTGAAGACACAGCAAGACTATGCGCATATGCCACGAAACTCTCTCCGTCACTCGTACTCCGATTCTTCTACGATGCCGGCCGCAACAAGTGCGCTCAACTTGCATCAGGATGCCAGTCAGAGAGATGCGTACTGGTCCACCGCTCGACTTGCAAAGCCGCCGTCCACCATCGGAGACATTGCAGAACAGCCCTCCTGGGTTGGCAGCCATACTCTCGGGTCGGGACTTCCACGACCCTTGACAGCGGGACCTCCTGGACAACGACAGTATCGTCCGTCGACGTTTGAATCTACGTTTAAGGCGCTACAGACAAACTCGCGCTTGCCCGTTCGCAATAGCGATGATGATGTATACTTTATGGGCGACGATAACTCCCCAGATGGCCGCCATGAAGCACCCTCTCGGTTGATGTCTGCATATGATGACAGTGAAGGGGGCAGCTACACGCAGCTCTTTCGAGACAGCGAGGAGCTGAAAGGCACACAGAATGCCTCTCGCTTCTACGGTACTGTGGGATTCCCGGACGAGACCAGAGGAAATCCAATGCAAACGAACAATACGGCCGCAATGACACGCGCTGCAAACTGCTGGAAGCAACCCGCGATGCCACTGATGCGCTCGGCTCATGGTGAAGGCAAAGCCAGCGCAGCGATGTTTGGAAAGACTGAATACGAAGCGTACATGGACAAGATTAATAGGTTCTGGTACGAGGGCTGTGACAAGTTCTGTGGCTCCATCATTGAAGCCGATGACGAAGCTGGCAAGCAAGCTGTGGTTGGAGTCATTGGAGATGGTCGACCTGGGCACAGTGGTAACCGCCACAGACAAGTCAAGGTGGAAGAGGTCAACAAGACGGACACATCCGAACATGCAAAGCCGCTCTTCAACATGGCAATCGCCAGCATGGAGTGGACGCTATCTCAACATGGGCTTCAAACACAGTGAGAGGAGGAGTTTTTATAAAGGCCCAGATTGAGGTATTGAGTGACGCCGAAGGCGGGTGAATTGGGACATTGTTCTGGAGACGTTTGGTTGGATTAGCTTTGGAAGGCGAGCACACGGAGTGTTGGAGATAGGGCTGAACATTGTTGGCAGTGTAGCAGGACACGAGTTTGTATTGTTGTGATGGTGACCTGTTCTTCACCTTGGTTTCCGTTACATACAGCAGTTTTAGTTTGGTAATATATGGAGTCTTTATACAATACCGCGCCGCGTGGTGTGCCTGTTGAGTGTTGACGGTGCTGGACAGGCTGGAGGGCGCAGCTTGGCGACGCCTCCAATACTACGTCGTATGCTCACCTCTCCAAACTGGGATTTGTGGCTGCTTACACAGAGTAAACTTTCGCTGGCTGCTGATGAAGCCTTTGAACTTAGCCCCTAGCGACGTGTGCGTGGAAGGGTTCAAATACGCGTCACAGCGCTGTTTTATCTATTTCTGCCATAAATTAAATAGTCAAAATACAATCAATAGGTCAATTACCTAACATGACAAAAAATAGGAGCGATACGTTGACTCGCCGTAGACGGCCACATGCCCTGTTGGATATTGCCGCACAGCACGTCGATGGGTCGCGCGGGGCAGCAGCCTCGCCAGGTGGGCCGACCAGAACACCTGCCTGATCTGGCCAAGGGCATCCCAAACGTTCCCCTCTTTGTGCACGATCCAGTGGTGTCGGTGCAATCTGCAGCGGCCGGTACCTGTGTCTGCTTGCTCGATCCACGGCCCCCATGCCCATAAAGACAGCCGGCCGCCCCCATCTCATCGTGCCGGCAGGCCAACGTCCATTCATACCCTGAATCTAGCCCAGGCTGCTTCCATACAAGCCGGTGGCTTGGCTTTCGAATTTAATGCTTCCGTCTGGCACCCATTCGCCTGCCGAGTTTCACCACTGCGCACTCACCCCTCACTGCGTACCGCCTAGAGCGCACACCTGTCTACGGACAGGAAGCCTGACGTCACACAGGACATCTGTCGTATCTTGCTGCGTGCGACCACGATGGATACAGCATGGAAACGGCTCTTTCCGGTGGCCGGCGATAGCCAATTAACTCCGCTGCCCCGGGAGCACAGAGACTTCAGCTTGCTCGACGATGCCAACCTCGCCATATCGCCAGCCATCCTGCTGCTGTTCTTGACGCCATTCTACCTCTCGCACTATTCGAGCCAGCCTGTTGTCACGGGGAAGGATCCATTGCTATGGGCTAAAGCTGTAAGCCGACCACCGTTCACAGTTCTGTTCCCATAAAAGCTGACACGTCTTACTATTCAGGGAACTAACGCTATCCTCATTGCCTTGCAAGCCTTCTCTGGTCTACTCTTTGGTTCTTCTGATGGCGCGACTGGCCTCTCCTTCGTTGCCGCATCAGTGGTTTCCCTGGCGGCCATCACACTTGCCATACTCATGCATGTTGAACACCGTCGCACCGTTGAACCGTCTTCGCTCCCTGCCCTCTACATCTTTGTTACTATGCTATTAGATATTGCCAACGGGCCTTTGTGCTTGCTTCGAGGTGCAACCGAATTCCACTCTTTAGCCTGTATTATGACAGCCACAGCTGCGTTCAAGGTTATCCTGCTTGTTCTGTGCGAACTTCCGAAACGGTACCATGGCCAGCCTGCGAAACGGGGAGCCAAGCCTAATTCTGGGTTCTGGGCACAGGCGCTACCTACTTGGCTTAAATCTACTCTCTTTCTGGGATTTCAAAGTGTCCTATCGATAGATGACCTTCCAGATCTAGACCCGAGTTTCGCGTCCGCAAGACTTGCCGCCACTTTCGAGCCCATTTGGCAAAGCGTATGACGACCGAATGAAACCACCTTCAGCCCGTGCTAATAGTCATTAGGCGACTCTTCACCTCACGCACTTCTCCTGTCAACATTACAAGCTCAGGCGTGGTCCTTCCTTAGTGTTGTCCCACCACGTTTGCTTCACACGGCCTTCTCGTTTGCAGAGCCGCTCCTTTTGCGAAGGTGTTTGCAGCAACTCGGTTTCGGAGATCAAGAACCTGGAGATATAAGAGAACTGATTGGCGCTATGGCATTGGTCCAAACTGGATTGGCGGTAATATACTCGCAAATTCAAGAATCGCTTTGCTCTGCTAATGGTTAAACAGGTCACTCGAGCGTGGTATAAACGTATGAACAACAGGCTTGCGACCAAGACTAGAGGCATATTAGTCTCACAGATCCTTCGGAAGGGCCTTTTAATTGGCCCTCACGAAGCCAAGAGACATTCTGGCACGTCTTTGATGAGCACTGATGTCGAAGCTATTGTGAATATTATTCCTCTGCTGCACGATGCTTGGATTATCCCACTCGAACTAGGCCTCAGTATTTACTTGCTATCAAGAGCCATTTCCAAAGCTGCTTTTCTCGTCACCCTACCTGCCATAGGTTAGTACATTTGTTTTTATGGAGGTGATTTTGCTGATCGTTGTTTTGTATAGTTGCAACTGCACTGTCTCTTAAGATTCGAGAGAGGAAAGCATCAGCTACTCAACCCTGGCGCCAGAATAGCGCGAAACGAGTTTCAATTACTACTCAGATCCTTACACGGATGAGGGGAATCAAAATGATAGCCGCGGAAGATGCCATAAGTGACTATGTCGCGTCTCTTCGCGCGACGGAGGTGGGATATTTGAAACGCTACAACAATTTTGAACTACCAAAAATGGCTGCACGTAAGTGATCGCTTAGGCCATTTGTAATTGTTATCGTGAGGGTATGAAAGTCGTCTGACCTGTCTTAGTTGAGATGAGTTACACCTTGACACCAGTTGTCGTCGTGGCTGGAGGGCTCTTTTGGAGTGGTTTTAGCAGCGGCTTCACTGCGGTCGAAGTTTTCACAAGCCTCGCTTTTATTTTTCTCGCCTCAAAGCCTATGGCGGCCATTGTCAACTCTTGGCATCTTATTGGTGGCCTGCCAGCCTCCTTTGACCGTATACAGTCGTTCCTCTTGCTAAAAGAACGCCGCGATCGTCGCCGCCGTGGTCCCAACATGCCACAGCAAAACACTACAATACCAAACGTTATGCCTCCTCAGGATATCGAACACTTTCCTATTCAGCTTGTAAATGCGACCGTGGCATCTCCCAATGGAGCGGTCCTGTTCGCTGCGAACCTGTCGGTTCACCGTTCAAGTGTAACGGGGGTCGTCGGGCCGTCTGGCGCGGGCAAATCTTCTCTTATGAGGGCCGTGTTAGGCGAAGCCAATGTCATAGGGGCTATTTATATCCGGCCTGGGGCGATTGCTTACTGCGGTGAAGAAGAATGGCTACGCAACTCCACAATTCGGGACAATATTATCGGCGAGAATGTATATGACGAAGAGCGGTACAGGGCTGTTGTTTCGGCGTGCCTACTGGGCGATTTGGAAGAATTTCCCCAGGGTGATATGACGCTCACAGGGCCCCGTGGCGATCATTTGAGTGGTGGTCAGAGACAACGTGTGGTATGTAATCTGGCAATGAATGACACGGTGGTATGCAAATACTAATTTGACTAGGCATTGGCTCGGGCAGCCTATTCTTGCGCACAAATTGTTCTTTTCGACAACGCTTTCAGCGCGTTAGACCGAGTATCATCGTCTACCGTACTAAAGAACCTTGTTGATGATGACGGGCTATTGCGACGTATTGGGGCAACTGTCGTCATGTCAACTCATTCAGGTAGAACATGGTCACCCCAACTGTCCAATTTTACAACTAATTACTAACCTTGTCTAGTTGAACTGCTCAAAAGCACTGATAGAGTCGTCGTTATTCACGGTGATGGCTCTGTCACGACGCGGTCGCCGCAAAGTGTGATAAAGAAGTATGAGGGACAAGGCTTTCTCGACGACTTTTCCGACAACAGTGAGATGATAAGTGATCTTGGCGGTCGACAAGAGCCCGCTGCCGGACAAAACGCGCACGAAAAGCCAAAGCCACGGCCAACCACGAGTCTTCGTCAATATGCAGGCCTGGACTTGTACAAGTACTACTTGTCATCTGTCCATCGCAGTAGTTTCATAATGTTTCTTGTAATCATGGTTCTACATGTTGTAGGAGAAAGAGCACCCGGTCAGTGAGGCTTTCATGATCAAAAACAAAACAGAGGAACTAACCTTTTGTATCTTATAGATGTTTATATGCGGATTTGGCTAGGAAACGATCAAGAGAACAAGAATATGTTCACTGGCTACGCCTTGGCCGGGGCATGCTCAATGATTATTAGCGTATTATGGATTTGGTAAGTCTCCTGTAGAGCACTCATGTACTATTCGCTAACAATGCAAAAAGGTCATACGACCTACGCCTCGTGCCTGAATCTGCCCAGAGCCTTCACAGAGTATTGCTTAATACGATATCGAAGTATGTGTTGGACCTGTTTTTTCTGGGCCAAAAAGATCTAGAGCATTCTAATATTTATGCAGCGCCTCACTCTCATTCCTCACGTATACTGATATAGGCACGCTGCTGAGCCGGTAAGAAGCTGCACTTCCCTCCTAAATGCCCTACTCACTGACTTGGACTAGGTTCAATCAAGATATGTCGCTTGTCATGCGTGATCTTCCGCACGAATTATTAATGTTTTCTTATGGTAAAACACACGTTTCTGGCCAATTTCGAACCGTCAAGCTGATACTGGAATCTGAAGCTTTATTCACCGCTCTCCTTAGTATCGGAGTACTTGCATCAACAGTCAAATATGCTGCAACTCTTGTCCCATTCCTCTTAACGGGACTTTGGACTTTTCAGATTTATTACTTGAGGCTATCACAACACATTCGACAGCTGGACAGTGAAGCCCAGACCCCGATACAAGCTCACTTGATCGAGTGCAGTGAGGGAATACACCATATTCGAGCATTTCAATGGGAGAAGAACTATTTAGCTAAAAGCCTGGAGCTTCTTGATAAGTCTCAAAAGCCATTCTATCACAGATACGGCATTCAAAGCTGGCTAAGCTTAGTCGTGGATCTCACAGTGGGCGCTACTGGTGTCCTCCTTGCGTCATTGGGGCTTAACCAGGGTTCAACGAGCCAAGCAGCCTTTGGGCTCGGCCTACTAAAGGTGCTGCAGATAAACGCAGAATTTAATTATACCATGGATATGTGGGTGGCGTTTGAATCTTCGCTCGATGCAATATCGCGAATCCGGGCATTCGAAAACGACACCCCGAAGGAAGGGACGGGGACCGGAGCCGGCGTGGATGGCAACTCGAGAGTGCCCGACAACTGGCCACACAGTGGAAAAGTCGAAGTCAACAACGTGAGCGCCGACTATACTGTAGACGGCGCAGATTATAGGGCTCTGCACGAAGTGTCTGTCAATATCGCTCCTGGAACTAAAGTCGGCCTGGTTGGTCGCAGCGGAAGTGGGAAAAGCACGTTTCTCATGACACTCCTAAACCTCGTGAAGTTTTCCGGATCTATTACGATTGACGGCTTAGATATTACGACAATACCGCGCCATGTCCTCCGATCACGCATAACGACCATTTCGCAGGAGCTCATAGGTTTGCCTGGCTCTGTGCGCAATAACCTATTGCCGCAAGAAATGATGAAAACATCAGGAGAACTCACGAGTGATACAAAGATTCTCGCAGCATTACAGAAGGTTGGGCTGAGAGAAATAATCGAGAGACGCGGTGGCCTGGACAAGGCCGTTGATGAAGTTCGCCTATCATCAGGCGAACAGCAACTGCTTGCTCTTGCGAGGGCATTGCTGCACCATGACCGAGTCAAGGGGAAGCTCATTTTCATCGATGAGGCCACTTGCCATATTGACTATGAATCTGAAGCAAAACTGCGAGAAGTCACGACCGAGGCGTTTGAGGACTGTACAGTCATCACCATTGCCCATCGGTACCACACTCTCAGCAACACGACTCTGTTGGAGCTGTCAGCCGGCCACCTCGTCGCATATGGATAAGTGACGAGAAAACCCTTCTGAAAGGTCTGCGCAAGAAGTGAAATTAGCAAGGCGAGGCTGTATATAAGAAATTTACATATTTTATGCGATTCACCAAAGGAATTTGAAGCACATATTGTCTTATACTAGTGTTTTTGTACGGCAAGCTATAGGGACGTGGAGCTGACCATGGATTTGCGTGTATATCTTTGCACCACGGAATGCCGCGTGCTTCATCATGGAAAACTGCCACGGTGACAAAGAGTCACCTGAACTCACGGTGTGTCGGTTGGCGAAGAGCCATCTTCTTGTATGCTTCTGCCGAGCGTCGCCGCGCAGCCTTGCCCCATTTGAGGAGTAGCAGGGGCAGCAACAAGAGAACGAAGCAAATCACAGCAGCTATAATGTGCACGTTTGCGATTCCCATGCCCAGCAGCCAAGGATCTAGCGCGAAAAGCACCGCAACTGAGATGACGTTGCGTGTAAAAACCACTCCGACCAGCGCATCTCCAATAATCTGCATAATCAGTCAGTAACTGTGGTCTGATGAGGCAAAATTGCCGAATGATGTACTTCTTACATCGTGATAGCTATCCATGGCGTACGACAGGGCTACATCCGCCGCCACCATGAATCCGCAGCCGAAAATGCCGAATCCGACAGCCAAGACTGGCCACGGCGATTCCTATAATTTGCACAATAAGATTAGTAAACGCATATTTGCTGGTGAGATGTTGAACATGGCTGAGACTTACATTGGCAAGCCCTAGACCAAACATGAGAATGCCGGCAGGCACGACTATAGCGGATGGCAAGGCGAGCCACAATCTCATTTCAGGTTCATATATACCGTTGTTCCGTCGCGCCAGCCACAAGATGGATCGGTCGCTTAAGTAGCCTCCAAAAGCTATACCTGGCATGGAGGCAATAAAAGGTGCGAGGTTCATGAGCCCGACTCCTTCTGGAGAGAAGTTGTATGGTGGCTCAAAAAGATATGTCGCTTGCACAGAAATGAGGATTGCGAACCAGGCCAACAGGCTGCCGTAGGTAATGGCTGTAAATGCAATCGCTGGGAATGTGAATAGGATGACTATCGGCTGGTAGAAATGACGCCACAAATGTCCTGCTGTGGGGGTTATCCATGCCAGCCTCTGGCTGTATGGTTTCATCTTTATAGTCATATTCAAGGGGGCGCTTGACGTGGTTCGCTCGACGAGTTCAGCCGCTGGCTTCCCATCTTCGGCGTTGGCAGACGGCTCTACATCGGAGTCGTGCTGAGTTTGGTACTGAAGAATGGCGGCATCGACTGTGTACTTGGACTCTTCAAAAAAGAGAAGGACCAGAACCAGGTTGATGCCAAAGAGTATGACGCACCACCACCACATCCACCTCCACCCTTGGCTGCTGACGACGTAGCCCGAAGCCACCGGCCCCAGGTACGCGCCCGAAAACGTGGCAAAGAGGTACCACCCATTCATGGCGGCGTGCTGGTGGACAAAGAACAAGTCGGCAATGGTGACCTGCACAATAGTCTCGCTAATGGCGCCGCCCAGTCCGGAGAGGACGTTGCTGAGGTACATGTCCGCGATATTCTCGGTGCGGGCCATCCACACGGCACCGGCAAGCTGCGCGACG
The DNA here is from genome assembly GCA_003056585.1 of Lecanicillium sp. MT-2017a. Taxonomy (NCBI): domain Eukaryota; kingdom Fungi; phylum Ascomycota; class Sordariomycetes; order Hypocreales; family Cordycipitaceae; genus Lecanicillium; species Lecanicillium sp. MT-2017a. The sequence continues at coordinate 442,690 of PXYN01000409.1, forward strand.
GTGCTGAGAATGTACAGCGGTCGCCGTCCGTACTTGTGCGCGAGCGGGAGGAAGAAGATGCAGCCAACGGCCAGGCCGGCGTAGTTGGCCGCGGCGCTGCCGTTCAAGGTGTCGATGCCGAAGCCCAGCTCGTCCTGGTACTGCGCCCATGCTGTGAAGCCAATGTCCAGCTGGACGAAAGTGAAGAGTACGTAAATGCAGACGAGGCCGAAGTTGACGTTTTTGCGCCATGGCGACCAATTGAGAGGGTCATTGGGATCAGACGTTGGGACTGGTTGCAGAAGGACGCCGCCGGAGGGGCGCTGTACTTTTAGTTTGTGATGTGTTAGCGTCAATTCTGCTCCATGTAAACGATCCAAAATGGGATTTCTTACAGTCTTCGAGTCTCAGAGTTCCTGGTGCCCAGAAGTCTGCGTCACTCTCTCGCGCTATGCCTTGGTTGATGCGTTCATTCTCCATCGCCGCTGGGCCCTGCTGGTATGCAATTGAAACCTTGGAAAACTCAAGTTTTGGACAATGCTAAATCTTTAGACGAGACAAAGTCAGGACACTTTCCTCCCTTTCATCTGCTGCTAATTGAGCAGCAAACCCATCCTGTTTTAAAGATGGCCGAGGATCGGATATTGCTCGGTCACAAAATCCACATTGGTGTGGCGGATAAGCCCTGTTTGGGTGGGCTGCAAGAGCGATTGCGGGGGTGGAGCCATCGCCAGTAACGGCCACATAGGGCCAATTAGAAGCCATTAAATAGGCCGGTTCGGCATTGACCAACCCCCCTTGTTGCGGGAAGCGAAAACGAACAGCTGTTACTCCAGGCCGGGCAATTAATTGCCGGATTGGCATCCGAAAGCATGATGGGGACGTGGAGAGCTGCAGCAGTATATGAGGCTGTGAGATGGCGTCGTCACCGTTGGTCGGCATCCTCGGGCTCCGAAATGGTACGCAGATTCACTGCCAGTCAAAGTCTACGGGCGCTATTCGCCGCATAAATGGTCCTGTTTCCGGGCGCGGTCAGAAAATGAAGCAGAGATCGCCAGCACAATCAATTATCTTTGTAAATTCTTGTTAATTCCCCAAAGTCAAAACTCCCTCCAAAATGGACCTGCCATTACCAGAAAATCTTCTTGCCGAGATACACGCGCAAGCTCGACAGGACCCGGGTGTGCCCAGGACAAACCCAACTACTGCCTTCTGGCAGATGCCACCGCATCCCACCCTATCAGACGTGCAGTCTCCCGCCCTCCGGAAGACTACTGACGTTGCGGTGATTGGATCCGGCATCACAGGATGCAGCGTCGTCTCCAACCTGTTGAGCCTAGGCGACGCCTCCCCTTCTGCTAGCCCCCCATCAACCATTACCGTCTTTGAAGCTAGGCAGCTAACCAGCGGTGCCACGGGCCGAAACGGTGGCCTGCTGTCAAACTTTGTCCCGGGAGAATTTACGTCGCTGAGCGCACGCTTCGGGCATGAGCAAGCTGCCAAAGTCGCCCGGTTCGCAAACCGAACGCTGGAAAAGATGCACGCGCTGGCCGGGTCAACTGAAGAGTTTCAAACTGTCAGTGAAGTGAGGCGCCTGCTCGACATTATTTTACTGGCGGACGAGGAAGCTCTTGACGAAGCCAAAAAGTCTCTTGCTCTGTATGAGGAACATGTTCCCGAGGACCGCGGAAAGGCCATGTTTTACACGCCAGCAGAAGCAGAAGAGGTACTTTTTGTTCAACTTCAAGCACAGTTCCAATCTGTACTAACGCCATCTCCAATAGCATTTCAGCGTCAAAGCCGCGGGCGGCGTGTTGACGTATCCTAATGGCGCATTCTGGCCGTACCGCCTCATCACTGCCATATGGAATAAACTTTATGAAAGTAACGCAGACCGCCTCTTTATTGAGACGAACACGCCGGTCCAAGCAGTCACGTATGAGCCCGCTACCCGCGCAGAATACCCATATGTCTTGTGCACCCTTCGAGGCTCTGTGCGAGCGAAAAAAGTCGTGTACGCCACCAATGGATTCTCTGGCCATTTGCTTCCGCAGCTTCGAGGGTGCATCTTCCCCCTCCGCGGCACCATGTCGACGCAAAAGGCCACGCCTGAGTTTGGCCGCCATGGCGATCGGTTTGCCTGGAGCATGGCTGGTGGCGCCCACTACGACGCGGACACGCAGTGTATCAATGTGGGCGTGTACTATGCTAGCCAAAACTCCAAAACAGGCGATATATTTATCGGCGGCGAAAAGGCCAGGATCAATGAGTTGCTTGTGAGCGATGACACCACGATCGGTGCGCCGTGTGTTGAGAACCTATCCACGGTGCTGCCCAGATACTTTACAAAAGGATGGAAGGAAGGGCAGAGGCCCGAGATTCGGAAGATTTGGTCAGGTATCATGGGCTTCACTGCCGATCGGGTCCCGATTGTTGGTACGCTACCCAGCAGCATAACACAGAGAGGGCCAGAAGGTGGAGAGTGGATTGCAGCAGGCTTCAATGGCTATGGCATGCCGCTGTGTTGGTCTTGCGGCGAGGCCGTGGCAAAGATGATTCTGGGTCTCCCGGTAGATGACTTTTTGCCAGAGGTATTCCTTCCTACGGAGAAACGCCTAAAAGAAACCCGGCAGAATAGTTCTGAGCATATCAACCAGTTCCTTAGCGGCAGCCTTTCGTAGTTTAACTTCTATCCCTATCCTACAAGGAGGTATGGGCTACATAGTTGGCAAGGCCGAATAAGCTACTTTCGAAATATACATCAATCTCTTCATCAATTGAAAGAACTCTAGCTGACCTGAACAGAAGTCGAGGTTCTAAGTTTGCCATGTGAATTTGGAACTCGGCTGTGCCACCAGTACCACGTCCTCCTCTGCCATCCGTGTAAGCGGCCAGTAAGCAGTGTAACGGCATGAGAAGCAACGCCACTGCGGGAGTCCGCGGGTGCCCACCGGTTGAATCTGATTGTAGCTCGGTGAGGCTGAAATACCTGTAGCTTACGCGTCTTCCAAACCGTCAAGGTTGTCCTGTTGCTGCGTTGCAGTTTCTCTGTGATAGACGATGCGACCCCGCAAGAAGAGCCTGGCCCCACACACGCGCCCATTACGCCCGTCGAGGTTGCGGGAAACCCGCCGGCTAGCCGCCGGGGGATTCCCCACGAGCCCAGGGTCTTGCCAAGCGTTCTGCAGCAAGAAAAGCACGAGGCATGACATATTTCAGCACTGCCTTTGGAGCCATTGCCATCGATTCCGGGGACTTGGTCTCACCGCGGGGGCGGGACCGGGAAGTTACAGGTTGCTTGAACGGTGTAAAATGTAAAGCGCCCCGCACACTTCGGCCTTGGGCTCGCAGTGGTGCAGCCAGCACGATAACCCACATACCTCGTAGATAATATGTAGCAAGGCTGTAGCCTGCGGGGCTAACCCAAGTGGTATATAAACGCTCGGGCAGCCGAGACGTTTTGGGCACAACCCAAGAGTATACCTTAGTCAGAAGATATGGCCGTAACAGAATCCGTCCCGCTGTCCAACTCTGCCGACTGGCAAGCCCGGGCGGCCACCAAGCGCGAACAATGCCTCAAGGCGATTCCCTCGGCCTGGAGGCTGGATGCTGTGCTCCTGGACTCCCTGCAGATGCCCCTGGAAAGCCAGGTGAATAACGTCACCGGCATACCGCGCCAGTCAGGGATCCTGAGCGAACAGGAGCTTCAAATTACAGAAGATTATGATGTGACGGCCCTCATCGCTGCGCTGGCGAGCGGCGCACTCACTTCGCAGGCTGTCACGACTGCTTTTTCCAAGAGGGCAGCGATCGCACAACAACTGGTAGGTTTAATGCTGGATTAGCCTAGCTGTTGCTAATGACACGTCGCAGACCAACTGCCTCACGGAAGTGTACTTTGCCGAGGCAGAGACAAGGGCAAAAGAACTAGACGCAATGCGAGAGAGCGGTCGCCTCGCCGGCCCGCTTCATGGTCTGCCAGTCAGCCTCAAAGATTCATTCCAAGTCGCCGGATCGCAGGCTACAATTGGCCTCGTATGCTACTTGGATCATGTGTCTGAAGCCAACTCGGCGCTGGTCGATATGCTGATTGGCCTTGGAGCTGTGGTGTACTGCAAGACGAATGTCCCGCAGACGCTAATGGCAAGTTCTATGAGCACCTGTCGGTAATCACTTTATGGCCTGCGCTAACCTTGGGGAGCAGACGGCGGATTCGCAAAACAACGTGTTTGGGCGGACCCTAAATCCCGTAAACACAAGCCTGGGAGCTGGCGGCTCCAGTGGTGGCGAAGGCGCCTTGGTCGGGATGCGAGGCTCTCCGCTTGGAGTTGGAACAGATATTGGCGGTGCGTCCTATGAGAACAGGTTTTCTGCGTACTATTTGGACTGACTTAGTTTACTGCAGGGTCAATTCGCGTCCCAGCGCTGTGCTGTGGAACATACGGCTTTCGTCCGACTACCGGTCGAATCCCGTACGGCGGCCAGCAGTCATGCAGCGACCGCGGCATCACCATGGCGAGCATAGTGGCGTGCGCGGGCCCACTGGCCAACGACATGCACGCCCTCGAGGTATTTATGAAGGCGGTGATTACTGCTCGACCTGCGCTGTATGACGTGACAGCAGTTGACGTGCCTTGGCGAGACGTGAGAGCAGACTTTGCAGGTAGAAAGCTGCGGCTGGGCGTCGTCGCTGAGGACCCTGGTTTCCCGCTCCAACCACCAGTGCGCAAGTCTGTTGCCGACGCGGTATCCCTCCTGCAAGCGGCGGGCCACGAGCTCGTCTTCCTCTCAGCGGAGGAGTGCCGGACGACTGAGGCATTGCAGCTCTCCTGGCTCCTGCTCACCTTGAGCGACAGGGCTTCGCGACTCGTCAGCGAGGCCGGCGAGGAAGCGATTCCATCCCGAGGGCGGCTCCTCGAGAGGATCAAGCAAATGCCGGACTGGAGCTTTGTTGCCGACGTGCCGCCGAGCGGACTGGAGAGGCTTTCGGCGCTGAATATGAAGAGAGTCGAGATTCGCGACTCTTGGAGGAAGCTGTGGGCTAAGCACAAGCTCGATGCCGTTTTTGGGCCGATGGCACAGCACACCGCCGTTGAGCACGATGATTTTGGCATACCGGCATACGGAACACCGTTGAACCTGCTTGATGTAAGTGGAAGGGTGCCTGATCTTTTGAGTATGAGTCTACGCTAACGTTTTTGAACTATCAAGTATCCTGCATGCATGATTCCCTTTGGGAGAGTGGACGACTCTACAGCTGATGAAAAGTATGAGATAGGAGCAGGCCAGAGCGCGGCTAAGTGTACGTTTTTCTTGGCACATCATCCAATATTCTGACCATGGCGACTTGTCTATACTAACCGGGAGCAGATGATCCAGCCAAAATCCGTGGAGCTCCGAGCTCGATTCAGGTGTTTACATCGACGATGAGGGATGAGGAGTGTTTGCAGGTGGCAGCATCGGTCGATGAGTGTCTGAACAAGCGGGTGTGATGTGGTCCGCCTCCATTTTGCCGAGTAGCGGACGTCGCCATCTTGGCATTAGTAGACCTGCAGATTGCCCTTGTATGAGCTCGGTTTCATATGAATTTATCGCTTTGCCTGTAGATGTTCAGTATTACTCTCCATCTCGCGTGAATGGAAGAAGTCACACCAACAATTCTAACTGGCAGATAACAGAACATAGCACAGGGTGTTTCTCCTGACTTTAACGTAACAGTCCTTGATTAAGTACCATCGCCATTTTGGTGCAATGATTCAGAACTAATATCGTGCTTGTCAACGCACTACTTACACGTAGTTACTAGGGGGCCGAAGCTTCCCATTACAATGCAATCCTCAGTTATCAACTGGTACACATCTACAAGACAGAAAACGGGCCATTCGCATGCTCGCACACCGGATTCAATCCGTCCCATAGTACTCTTGAGCCCAGGGTATAATGCAGTAGCAGTGACGGTGAAGATACAGCACAAGTACGTGTAGGTGGAGAGGCAGATCTAGCCGCACTGCCCACCACCCCGCCTCCATGACTCGTTCGTTCCGTTTACACACGACAACACCTCAAACGTCCCCGGCCAGACAAACTCTCCCAGGATGCTCCACGAATCCCAATTGCCTCGTTCGTGCGACCGCTGCCATGCTCTCAAAGAACGATGCCAGCGACGGGACGGCGCGGCCAAGTGTGATCGCTGCGGCCGACTGCATCTCATCTGTACAAACGACAGGGCCATGAAGCGACCAGGTCGACCACCCCGTCCATATCGGCACTTGCGCCGTCGTTCGCCTCCGACCAGCCCAGTATCAAAAGTGCTTTCATTTTCTTCCCCGTCATCATACTCATCGCCACAACCACATTCAACACCCTCTTCACCATCATCGATATCACAACGCTCGGTATTTGCGCCGCCGCTCCTTCTCAGTCCACCCGTGCTGGCAGGCTCCGAAGGCCTCGACGACGACCTCCGCATCCTGGAGCGCATCGTCTCCGACGACTTCATCAAGCAGTTTGTGCACCCGAGCTTCTGCAGCGCGCACCGCGAGTCCCTCCTGTCCTTCCTGGTGCGGTCGCGCGCCGTCGTGCAAGACGCCTACCTCGCCTGCGCAATTGCCCTGCCCTGGCCGGGGGAGGACATCTGCAAGCCGCTGGACAACGTGCGCCTGACAAACGGCCACCAGCGAGCGTCCAAGGCGCTGGCGGCCCTGCGCAGCCAGTGCACCAGCAAGGAGTCCGACGTGGCTCTCTGCCTGGCGCTGGGCGTGAGCCTGCTCACGTTTGCGATGCGGTTCGGCGGCAACGAGGCCTTTGCCATCTGCAGCACCGTCCTCGGCACGGTCAAGGCCACGCGCGGGCTCAGGCTGGAGCCGCCGCTGGACCTGTCGTTTCTCAACTGTCTGGTGCTGCACGAGACTGCGGAGTGTCTGATGCGTGCGAGGGTCCCGACGCTGCGGCTCTGCTTACCACAGCCACCGGGCGGCGCGGACCGCTACTTGGGCATCTGCCAATCTATACTGCCGCAGTTTTACGACCTGTGTCTGCTTAGCAATGAAATGCGGCAGGGCACGTATGACTGCTCGAGCGCCCACGAGCGATTGGAGGAGCTGGAGCTGACGATTCGAGACTGGCGGCCCGACGTCCCCGATGCTGCGGCCGGCGGCTTTGCACCGACGGAGCTGTCGCACCTCACCTGTCAAGCCAGCATCATGCAGTTGGCGGCGCTGCTCGTGCTTCACCGGCTGCGTCACCCGTTTGGCACCGAACAGGCCGCGGCGCTGGCGCTGGCGGCGAGTATCCTGACGCAGCTGGATATGACGGCGCGTTTGACGGGGCGAACGCCGCGATGCGTCGACCTGCCGCTCATGATTGCGTGCGTGGAGATTGAAGACAGCGACGCGAGGGCACGGCACTTGAAAAGGTCGTCGTCTATTGGCATCTATTCGCACATGTTTCTACGCCGTGTCGAAAGCTGGATCAGCGCGGTTTGGGAGCTTCGGCGCCAGCGCACTGACATGATGTGGTATGACTTGGGGAGTGTCACTGTTGCGCCGGGTTGAGAGTGATGGCTGCATTATCCACAAAATAGAATAAACCCAATCTGCTGACATGAACTTTGGCGATTCGACGGTTATTCAGTTTAGCTGTTGTTCAGGCAGTGGAACCGCAGGCTTTCCTTGTTGGAAAGGTCCAAAATTGGCATGTAAGACGCGGCGGGACGTCAATACAGTATGGCTAGCGCCGTCTACGAGAATACTTACTCTAGCTTGTACAAGAATGGAGGTATTTGCGCTGCATGGAGGTATTGCGCTGCATGGAGTCTCACATGGTCAGAAAACCGCAGTGTGTACTAATACTCCGCACTTGCTACCGTATTGCCTGGCATACAGCACTCCCGTCCAGTCAACTGACGGCATTTATGCTTCAACGCTGCTCATACGATCCGGGGCAACACAGAAATACATAGTACGAGGTATAGACCCTGCAAGCTTCGACAAGCAATTTAGAAGCAGCCAAGGCACTAGCCGATTTAGGGTCGCGGGAGACAAGCCTTGCCTTGCCCACTGTTTTCCCACCGTTTTCTGCAGCCACTTTGGGAAGCGAAAATCTGCAGCAAAAGGAGCGCGGGCGGTGCGGCGCGTCGCGTCAGGGACAGGGTTGGGTTAATTTAGTGAAAAGGGCAAAAGGGGGGGGATGAGCACGCGACACCACTGGAGAGCCTAGGGTGCTAGTCTCCCTAGTCCAGGCCTGCATGGGCGAAGCTACGATGTTTGGGGGAAGCTAAATTGGTGGCCTCCCTTGGTGGATAACATGGGCTGCTACTTGATTATTACGTAGCGGTCGTGGTGCGACGACGGCTATGATGATGTTGGCCTTATTGGTGCGTCGAGTATGGACTGCGGCGGAAAGAGAAGACGTACGAGTCGTACGTCGATCAGTGCCAGCATTGACTTGTGAGTACTTTACACGTTGTAATAATGGATACCTAAGGTACGCGATATTCGGGAACTGTGAAACCAGAGCCAGAGGTCGAGTACTCGTACCAGCGGGAATGGAATGTGCATGCGTGTCGTGACAGTTACAATGTTCCCATAGTACTCGTATGAGCGCGGGTAGCAGCCGGACAGTCGCACACCAAACTTAAAACGGAGCAGGGATGTTGGGCAGCTTGTTACGGGTACGGGTACGGGTATTGGAGGTATGGGTATGGGTATGGATATGGGTATGGGTTTGAGAACCGGCTGGAACCCTTTTTTCGTTGACTCTCGTCTCGCGTGCCCCTGCCCAGCTTGGTGAGCCACAGGGGTGGGCTTTGTGTAGAATGCGCACCACGCACAGACATGTGAAGATGGACGAGATGATGTGGTGACATGCGGAAGCTGCAGGAATTACTGGACAAGTCATCAGCAGAGGAAGAAGCATGGCGTAATTTATTATAGGCAAGTCTTTGCGCAAGAACTGGACTGAAGAATCTTGGCCGATGGACGGAATCCCGTCCTTGGCTGTGACGTACGAGATGCAGTAGTCGCATGCTTGAACCTTGATTTTGCACCGTATACAGGTACCTACACAGTATTGTTATGTACTCGAATTGTGTGGTAATACTGGTCAAGCCACCCATAGCCGGCTACCGCCCTCCCCATCCCTCCTTTTTTCTGTTCCCCTGTGCCGCGCATCCCCCAACGTCGCGACTATCCGCCCCTCGTCCCTGGGGTTCTGTCTGCCTGTCATGGTCCCGTCGGCCCTGACGCGCCGCCCTGCAGCACCACCCATGGCACCACCCACGGGCGCACCACCCAAAGTGGACGCTCCTCTTTTTTTTTTCCTTGGTCGTCACGTTGGCCGCCCTCTCGTCATCTCTTCCTCTCGCACTCCTCTCCTCTCCCCTAGCCCATCTCGCTTCTCTCCAATCGTCAACCTCGGGTACACCCACCCTATCCAGATCCGAACGTGCGCGCAAATCGCAACCTGGCCCCGAGACCTTGAACATCGCGGTGGCTGAGCTTTCTTCATTCAGTCCTTACTTTCTTCCGTCCTCTCTTTGCTGTGCGGTTTTGCCGGAGAGCGCCGTCCACGTCCATCGCTTCAGCTTCAGCTTCCGAGCATCGCGACTCTTTCTTTTGCCGCGGTCCGAACGTCTCTTGTTGCGCCAACGGTTCGCCTACAAAGGAGAATAAAACCCTCCCCGGTAATCGACAACCACGCGACACGATCAAACCAAGCATACTACGACGCTGCGTGAGCTCTCAAACCACCAACCAACCGCAACCATGGTCTACATTCGCAACAAAGAGCTTCCTGCTCTCAAGGAGTACAAGTACTCGAGCGTCGACCGCTCTCTCGTGTCAAAGTACATCCTCAAGCCCTTTTACTCCAACTTTGTCATTCACTGCTTCCCCATGACCATGGCCCCAAACCTGATCACCCTGACCGGCTTTGGCTTCGTCGTCGCCAACGTCCTCACCCTCTTGTGGTACAACCCTACCCTCGACCAGGACTGCCCTGCCTGGGTCTACTTTAGCTGGGCCATCGGCCTGTTCCTCTACCAGACTTTTGACGCCGTCGACGGTGCGCAGGCGTACGTGTTTCCTTTCTCGTTCCCTTATGAAAAAGAAAAATGCTGGGGCTCAATGAAAGCTAACTAACAATTTCATAGCCGACGAACGAAGCAGTCCGGTCCCCTTGGCGAGCTCTTTGACCACGGCGTCGACGCCCTCAACACCTCTCTTGAAGTCCTCATCTTTGCCGCCTCGCAGAACATGGGTCAGGGTTGGAAGACTGTCGCCGTCTTGTTTGCCTGTAAGAATTACTTCCACGAATACCAGATTCCCGATTCGCAAATGTCGCATGCTAACGAACACGTGCCAGCTCTCCTCACCTTTTATGTCCAGACCTGGGATGAATACCACACCAAGACGCTCACCCTCGGCATCGTCAACGGTCCCGTCGAGGGCGTCCTGATCCTCGTATTTGTCTACACCCTCACCGGCCTCCTCGGCGGCGCCCACGTCTGGCAGCAGAGCATGCTCCGCTCCCTTGGCATCCCCGAGTCGCTCGGCATCCCGCCCGCCATCTACAACATGTCCTTTACCGAATGGTACATGGTCCAGGGCACCGTCGTCCTCGTCTTCAACACGGTCGAGTCGTCCCTCAACGTCATCCGCGCCCGCCGCGCTCGTGGCGACGGCGCCCGCGGTGCCCTCATCGGCCTCATCCCCTTCTTCTCCGTCTGGGCCCTCGTCATCACCTACCTCAAGCTGAACCCCGACATCCTGCACAACCACCTCGTGCCGTTTGCCCTCTTTGTCGGCCTCATCAACGCCTACAGCGTCGGCCAGATGATCACCGCCCACCTCCTCAAGCAGCCGTTCCCTTACTACAACATTCTCGGTGTTCTCCTCGCGTATGGCGTCTTTGACTCGATGGGTCCCATTCTGGCCGAGACGATTGGCTTTGGCTGGCCCAGCGCCCTCGGCAGCGACACGTACCAGGTTGCCTACGTCTTTTGCATGCTCGGCACTGCCCTGGGTGTCTACGGCAGCTTTGTCGTCGACGTCATTGTCACCATTTGCGACTACCTGGACATTTGGTGCCTGACCATCAAGCACCACCACATTGAGGACGAGGCTCCCAAGCAGCCCGAGCCGGCCTGGTCCAAGACGCAAAAGACTCACTAAGTCCGTCTATTAGCATTGACGCGTATTTTTTACAAACGCCACGCATTGTAACGGTGACTATGCATCTATGAATAGAGCACTAGATGAGTATAAAGTTGGACGAGTACTGGGATGGAATATTCCCCGAATGGTATAAAGATGGAGAGTGTTTCGATGGAAGGAGCAAGAGACGGGAACAGGGCTGCTTATTGTCCCTGCGTAGCTGTTTCGCCTTTGTCACTTTTTTCATTCACACGCTTTTTCCTTTTCTGTCGTTTGGTTTGGAGGAGGACAAGGGGGGTGAAGGAGCATGCATTTTTGATTTCGCCTTTTTTTTTTTCTACATCATGTATCAACAACAGGCGGCGCAGGGCGTACACTTGGCTTATAATTTGAGAGTACAAGTTGATAATATATTTAATATCATATTTCCATTGTGTCAAGATACGAGACGTGCATATGGTAGACCCATGTGCTTGAAAGCTGATCCATATCGTACCAAAGGCTTGGTAGTGAATATACTGAGCAAGACTCGAAGAAGTGACGGGACTTGCGTCTCTCAAAGTTGAAGAATAATAAAAAGTATCAAGCAAAAAAGAAGGAAGAAAACACTCCAGATCCAATCCAAAAGCCCAAAATCCAAAGTGTGCTGTGCTGTGCTGTGCTGCGCTGTAGCTACTGAAAAAAAGTCCCTCCCAAGATGTAATATATATAAAGAAAAACTCCAATTTGCACCCGAATTCTTTTTACCCACACGTTATGTTTTATATTCCTTCCCGCGGGCGCAAGATTACGGTGATGAAGAACATCTCTTATACACCGTTCCTCGCCCATCGCATCGCCTCGTTTTCTCAGAGCAAGTCATCCGACCCGGAAGCAACACTATGCTCAATCGCGCTAATAATCGCCGCCTCGGGAAACACAGGCCCTTGTCCATCGCAGCGCGCACAATTCTTGAGCCGCTCGCTGACGCCGCCGACGTCGACGAGCCCACGGCGGTACAGCTCATGCGAGATGATGTAGTCCCACGTGGCGCCGGCGGCGAGCAGCCTCTCGCCGTCGTCCGAGGTGACGATGCGGTGCGAGGGGACCTTGTTGGCGTGGTTCTGCAGCACCTGCGAGTAGAAATCCGTCGGCTGGTACTCCATCGGCCCTGTCGTGTGGTTGTGGTTGTGGTCTGGCGGTGAACGGGACGATGATGAATGCTGCTGCTGCTGCTGCTGAGAGGAAGGCGTCATGCCGGACGTGGCGCGCAGAATCTCGTTTTCCGTCGACATCTTGGCTAGGTCGCGCTTGAGCCGCTCGTTTTCGACAGAGGCTTGCTCCTGGGCGGCTTCGAGGCTCGCGAGCTTGGTTTCGAGGTCTTTGACGTGCTTTTCTTTGCGTTCGCGAAAGGCGCGCTGGCTGTCGGTGGGGAGATGCAATATTAGCTGACGTTCCTTCTTTGCCGTGCCCGTCACATTGTCGGGGTTGGGATGCTGCTTACGCTGCTCGGTTCTGCGCCTTTCGCCTCGACTGCGCCGGCGTCATGGACTCGTCGTCGTCGCTTCCGGCGCGGCCGCCCGCGGGGTCGTCGGCCGCCATGGTGTCGGCGGCGCCGTTGCCGCTGCCGCTGCGGATGCTGCCGTTTCGCGACGAGGTCTGCTGCTGCTGTTGGTGCTGCTGTTGCTGGTTCGGAGCATGGAGATGCTGATTCTGCTGCTGCTGTCGCTGTGCAAAGGGAGGCGTCGGCGGGCCGGGAAACGCAGACGGCTGCTGTTGCTGCTGGTGAGCGTTGAGGCCTTGGGTATAGTCAAAGGTTTGGAACTGGTCGCCGTGCGCGAGGGACTCGAATCCTTCCTGCGTAGCTGGTTAGTATACTGCCTCGAAATACAAGCCGATGAGAAAGGCGAGGTATAGAGAAAGGGTAAGACTGTACAGGCGGCGATGTGTTGTTGTTGTTGGCGTTGTAGTCGTCCGAGGCCGCCGACTGCGAGTGCGAGGGCGTCAACGGCGGAATCGCCATGAAGCCGCCCTGGAACGGCTGCCCGGGGGCAAACTGGTACTGGCTGGAAAAGTCCATGGCAGCTATTTATTTTTTCGCTCGCCAGTGATAGCAGTACTTTCTTTGAGGGAGGAGGGTTGTGAAACGTCTTCGTAGCTTTTTTGTTTGGAGGATTGTCGTTTGGGGTCTGGAGGTTTGCTAATGGCGGGGGAGTACGCGGTGCAGTGCAGTGGGTGCGGGCTAAAAGATTTGGGCCGTTGCGCGGCGGCGGCGGCGGGGTCGGGGGGTTTGTTCGTTGAGTTTGGAGATGCAGCCTGTTAGTTGGTGGTGGGGGCCTCCAGGCAGAACGCTAGGAGTTAAGAAGGCGGAGGTCCGTTAGGAGGTGCAAGCGTGCGTTAACACAGCTGCCGAGACCCTGTGGGACGAAGAAGGCGGGCTGCCGGGCTGCTGGTGGCGGCCGAGGGGACTGGGCATGCATGGAAAAGGAAATGACAAGCTTTAGGTTTTATGCTGCCACGTACTGTATCAGGGATCAGGCGACTTGCTGCTTACATGTCCGACTACAATACAGTCCCATGGTGTTTTAATGAGTTTGTACTTAAAGTATTATATTATTCACCTCTAACAGTTGGCTCATTCCCATTCTGCTTCGTAGTCAATCCAGCATATATCCTGCGACAGCCGTACATAGGCACCCATCCCACGCCTTTTGTCCCACCGGCCTTGTCATGCGTGTCACTGTACGCGAGCCGATAGATATAGGCAAGGATTGTCGTGGCTGGGGGCTGTTTCCTCACAGTGTCTCCCCCCATCTCGGCAATTGTCCGTGGACGACCCGCGGCAGTTTTGCCAGATTGGGGTAGACTCCGTACGATGAATTTGGGGCTTTTTGATAATCCAAATGATCAATTAGACGCTGCTTCGTGGGCTTGCTACGAGTATAAGGCGCCAATCTATATCATTATACGAGTACGAGGACTGCTGCATATCGCCAACGTAAACATCTATTTTTGGCTAAACCTATATCAATATAAACCTTTGGAAAAACGTTCCACCATTTTTCCTTTTTTTTTTTCCTCTCGCATTCTGGCATCCCCTCTCCCCAATTTACGGAGTCAATCGCTTCGGCGTGCGAGGGTAGTAACTGCACAGGTGCACACTCGGCAGGTTCAAGAACCACGCAACCACGCGGTCAAGGCCGATGCCACCACCGCCGTGCGGCGGCACACCCGCGCTGCGGAACACGTCGACGTACTCCTTGATTCCCGGGCTGGCCGGGTCGATGCCCTTCTTGCGCAGGCGGGCCTCGAGCGTCGTGGCGTCGTGGATACGCTGGCCGCCCGACAGGATCTCCTGCCCGCGCATGAAGAAGTCGTACGCGTTGGTCACCTTGGGGTTGGCCGGGTCCTCGAGCGCGTAAAAGGGGCGCGCGCCCTCGGGGAACTTGTCCAGCAGGTAAAAGTCCGTCTTGTACTTTTCCCGCACCAGCGCGCCCAGCGCCTTCTCCTGCGGCGTCGACATGTCCTCGTCGTCGGACACGTTGCGGTACTCCTCGGGGCCCTCGGCGCGCAGCAGCGCCTGGCCCTCGGCAAAGGTGAGGCGGACCTCCTTGCCTGGCTCCGGCAGCAAAAAGTCGTCGGACGGGTACACGGTGCGGATCATGGCAATCTGCTCGGCGCAGCGCTCGCGCAGCCCGCGGAAGATGAAGAGCAGCGTCTGCTCCAGCATGTCGGCCACCTCGTGGTAGTCGTCTTCGATTTCCATTTCCAGATCGAGACCGGTAAACTAGAAAACGAGGTCATATGTTAGTTATCCCAGTCAAAGGCTGTAAAACAAAACTCAGAGTACTCACCTCCGTCATGTGTCTCGGGGTGTTGGAGTTCTCAGCACGGAACACGGGGCCGATGCAGTACACGCGCTTGCGGCCACCGGCAATCTCAATCTGCTTGTAAAACTGCGGCGACTGCGCCAGGAACGCCTGCTTCTCAAAGTACGGCAGGCCAAAGACGTTGGAGCCGCCCTCGGACGACGCGCCAATCAGGCACGGCGGCTCAAACTGGTTGAAGCCCTTGGAGTCGAGGTACTCGGCAAACAGCTTGCGCGTGGCCATGCGCACGTCAGCAATGGCCTGCTGCACGGGCGCGCGCTTGTGCATCGCCGGGTTGCTCAGGTGCGTGGCCATGCTGGCGCCGGGCACCTCGAGGCTGGCGGCCTCGACGCCCTGCCTGGCCTTTTCGACGGCATCGGCCTCGGCGGCGGCAGCAGCAGCAGCCTCAGCCTCAGCAGAAGGCTCCTCCTCGTCAAAGTTGGCCACGGGACGGTTGGCGGCTGCCAGACCGAGACCCAGCACCTCGGGACCGCGGGCGATGCAGTAGCACTTGGTAATGTGCAGCTCGTAGTTGGACACGCGCACGCTCTTGACGGGCTCAAGCGGCTTCTCGATGCGGCCCTCGACGAGCACGAAGCTCTCGAGGTTGACGGAGCCGATCCACTTGACCATCTGCTTGCTGACGGGCTTGCCCTCGGGCGACGCGGCGACGACGCCCTGGATGGCCCAGTCGCGCTCCTCGCGCAGCTCGACAAACGCCATCTTGGCGCCCTGCATGCGCGAGTTCTGGATCCACGCCCGCAGCTTGATGGTCTTGCCCAGCATCTCGTCGCCCACCTCCTTGAGGCTCGCCCGCGGCGCCTCCACCTTGGGCGTCGCCGCCGTCTGGTCGCCGTAGTTGTCCTTGGCCAGGTCCTCGGTGCTGCCGGCCGCCGCCTTGGCCGCCGCCTGGTTCTTCTCGTGCTCGGCCGCGCGCTTGGCCTTTTCCGCCGCCTTTTTGGCCTCCTTCTCCGCCTTCTTCAGGGCCTTCTTCGAGGGGCCGGCGCCGTCTTCACCTCCTTCGCCACCGGCAGCGGCGGCAGCACCGGCAGGGGCCGGCTCGGCGGGCTTGTTGGCCGCGGGGGCGGGAGCATCAGCCATGGTGATAGTTTTCGATGCGAGCGGGGTGGGCTTCGGTTCGATGGATTTGGTGAAGATAGTTTTTTTCGGGTTGCGAGGTGCTTGTAGACGTAGAGTCTCTTCCTGCAGCTTCAATTGACGCAAAATCACAGGGATGTGGACTAAATGTGACACGCAGCAGCGAAATGCAAAAGGCTGTGACTCCAAATGGTGGTGAAGGGTTTGGGTTTAAATTTCGTCGTCGCCGGACACAGTCACGCCAGCTCACAAGATGGCGGGGCCCTCACCACAACCAGCGAGCTGACCCCGCCACCGCCCGCTATCGGTGGGGCAAAGCCGTGCCCTGCCGACAGTTGGGCACAAAAATCCAAAGTGACGCCGACGTCATTTTCAGCAGTGTACTCATAGACGCTGGACTGCTCCGTGGTTTCCCGCACCGGTCCAGCCGGCGTGACTGACTCTACAGACATAAATGTGCCCCGGGCTCGTATATTCAACGCTTTCAATTAGCTATGGCACTCTCGTCTTTCTGTTATGCGGATATCCTAGTCTCAAAACCTCTCACACCTCCCCAATCCCTCCCTGAGGTTGTGACTCGAACTGCTGTTGCTAAGCCGACTACGGGCAAAGGCGACAGTCATACAATTACGGCCGCTTGCAATGGCCCCCAAACGCCAAACGTAAAACGCAAGTAGCAAAAAATAAATGGATACAAGAAAAGTGAAACGTGAAAGAAAAGAAAGAAGCAGAAGCCAACTGTCGAATGCAGAAGCAGTGCACACAAGCCGGTAGGCCCAAATACTTGATCCTGGTCCCCGCTGTCGTTCTGTAATCCCTTCTATATAAGCAATGCAATGTACTTCTGCTGGTACTGTCGCTGTTCAGTACGCTTATCACACACATAATGTTCATGCAGGCCTGTTATACCAGGCTCAACGGATCCGGCTTCTCGCATGTAAACAGGTTCACGTGGTAGTCTCCACGCGCGGCACACGCCAGGATCGGCCGGTGAGGATGGAATGCCGTCGCAGATATCGGCGCGCTTCGGTGTTGCTGCAGGAAACTCGAGTAAGGCTCCAGCCGTGACAGCTCCTCGCCGTCCAGGTTGAACACCTTGACTGAGCGATTCGATGTGCCCCTGTCAAGTGAAAAACGGTTAGCGTCTACTCTCTTACTCTTTACTCGTCTGTTGCTCGCGCCGTCTTTCAAACTTACACTGCAAATACTGGGAGGTGCTCATGGGTGCTTGCCGTCCGCAAGGTCTCGTGCGTCGTCTGGAACGAGCGCAGGGCGCGGTCCATTCGGATATCCCACACCTTGACCTTGCCGTTGCGGCTGGCGCTCAGCAGCTCACGCTGTCCGCCACGCTGCATATGCACGTCTTTGATCCACTGTCGATCCGACTCGTCTTTCCACTTGCGTACCATGGACTCCTGTGGCCTCATCCTTGTGTCAAACACTCGCACTGCTCCGTCGCCGAATCCGGCCACAAATATGTCTCCCGTCATTTGGTCTGAGGTCAAGGACGTCACACATGAGCCAGAACGCGCGGGAATGTCCATGACGCACGTCTCGCTCGCCGCGTACCAGACGCGGATGACCCTCACATCTCCAGCTACGAGCACTCTTCCCTTGACTTGCTGCCAGTCAAACACCATGCCCGAGTTGACGTTACTGGGGACCATGTGCGTCAATGCCCGCCACGATGTTGCTAGTTCAATGTCGCGGTCAGTGTCGTAGTTGCGGTACACCCTGATCACGCCATCTGACGATCCCGTAAGCAATAAAGCCTGGTCGTCCTCATTGATGAAGCGCATATCGCTAATTTTGGAGCCTTCCGGATTGCCGTTGGAAAACTTGCTAAGCTTTCCCTGCTTCTTCCAATCCCAGACGGTCACCGTGTTGGCGTCGTCAGACACCGCGACGTGATCTTCATATTGGTGGAACGTCATCTTAGTAGGTTGCGCCCCGTTGTTGATGATACCCAGCTGATTATTCCAGCGGTGGCTGCCAGCAAACTGCTTGAGCGGTTGCGTTTCACGCAGAATATTCTCATTGCGTGAACGCCTCCACAGGCGCTCATTGTAGTCGGTGCTTCCAGGCTCGTCCGCTTCATTATTCTTCATCTGCGGCTCGCGGAAGTATTCAATGGACCATTCCAAAAATGTGCTCGTTAGGGGGAGAGTAGGCGTCTTTGTCAGGTTCCGCTCCTTGTAGTCTCCAGACACGGGCTCCCTCGCCACGTTGTATGCTGCAGACGCGCTAAAGTAATCCGTCTGCTCCGGTGGCGCCGTCGCTTGATCAGGAGCCACTGGCGCACCAGGCGACTTTGGCGGTGCTGTTGTGCCGTTTGGCGTCGTTGGCCGCGACTTGTCTTCGCCACCAATAAACGACTGGAAGAGGAGGCTTGCGGTGCGTCTCAGGATGCCGGGTGAGGGCAGCGGCGACGTGGCTGGCGCACCTCCCATATTGCGTCTTTGGTTGGCGTTTGCGGCATTCTTGAAAGCTGCGCGGTTTGCCCTGCGCTGAATCTCTCGCATGAGGGTCTGGGCTGCGCTACCAACAGAGGAGTTAATAAGAGCATTGTGCATGTAATCCACGATAATAGTAGCCGATCGTTGGACTTCGGGGTGAGGATCGACGCTCAGGATGAGAGCATGCTTCCAGCAGGCCATGTACACAGTATTGTGCGACAGCCCGTGGGCCGACGGCTTGATCGTTCCATCTCTGTTGCGGTTCTCTGGTCGCACATAGTGGAGTCCCATCTTGTGATCTTGTCCATCATCCTTCGGGGGATAGACGAGGTACTCCTTCTCCTCCGCCAGTTGTTCATAGGCAGCAACGAGGAACTTGCTTTCAAAGCGAACAATGAAATGCGAAAGGAACACAAGGAACTCCTTGCGCACCATGGGGCTCCCATCTGTGCCCATATCCAAAATTGTCCACGCAATGGACTCTTCTATGCGTGCAACTTCCTCGGTCAGGTCGGGAATGCCCAAGAATGTCGTCATGGCACAGACCACGGCTGCTCGTACTTCGCAACAAGGGTCCTTTGTCAACGACGCCAGTGCTCCGTAGGCATTCTCACGGATGCCGCGCCACTTGGCATCGGGAAGGTCCTGCCAAAGCTGGCTGATGCAGAGGCAGCTCCACTGACGCAGGAGGTGGTTCTCCTGGTTCTGGATGTGCGTCAGACAGTACGACATGATGTCGGTCTGGTTGCAAATCATCTGCCCATTCCTGTAACCCTTGCAGAGCATGGCAAGAATAAATGCGCACATTGCCTTGTGTTCGTCGCTATCTACCACAGGAAGTGCCTCGGAGGGCTTGAGGATTTGGGCAAAGTAAGTGTATCCGCTGTCCTTGGCCAGATCTTGCTGGCAGGAGATCTCTACGGCAATGAGTCTCGCCCAGATAAAGACCATGACGGGCTTCAGCTCCTGTGCAGCGGACTGCAGCAGCTTAAGCACATATGGGAAGATGCCTATACTGAGGGCCAGCTGAACCGACCAAGGGCCGAGATCGAGGAAACGGCCCAGGAGAATCAGAGCTCGTACCCTATGCTGTTGGCTCAGGAGAACTTGCAACAGTACTGGGAGCTGATCCGGTGGCTTCTGTGCCACGGCATCACCTCGCGTTAGGTACACCTCGAACGCGGTCAACTGCTCAGTGAAGAATGAAGAATTGACGTATTCGTACTCTGTGCTGTCCGTCTCCTTCTTCTCCAGGGCCGGTAGCTGAGCCAGGGCCATGTCAACCGCAAGATCCCAGGTCTCCCATAGCGGATGCTGGTGCGTATCGGGCAGCGCAGGATATGACTGCGGGTGACAGCCGTATGCCATCATGACTCTTTGCGCCAAGAGAAAGTTTCGGAACAAAGCAGCGACCATAAGATCTTGGCGGAAGAACTTTCGAAACAGGTCTCGCGGAAGAGTCGTCCAGGCAATACTGTCCGTAATTGCAGTAAAAATCCAGTTCAGCTCGCCGAGAGGCGTTCTTCGTTCTTGAAGACGGCCGGGCAGCTTCTTTGCTCGTTCAGGGGACAGATTTGTCTTGAGCGGGTTCTGGAGCACAAAGAACCACAGAGCCATTTCAATAGGAGTTGTGAGGCATGCCGTGAATAGATCGGCAGGTAGGAGCGGATTTGTCGGTAGGTTTTCTTTAACAGCGCAGGCTGCGAGGTGAATATATGGTCTGAAGGATGTCTTTTCGTGGTGCGGGTCGCGCTCCGCGAGTTCCTGGTCCTCTTCCTCATGTTTCTCGACGAATCGATGGTAATTGCTGAGAATGTTGCCGGCTTCTGAGCAGTCCCAGACAAAAATCGTAGGGGCCTGCAGCCACTGCTGGAGGTCATATAGTGATACAGGAATATACTGTGTGTAATTTTTGTTGAAGACCCAAATCTCTCCCGAGGCGGTTGGTTTCGGCACACCGTGGCCGTTGTAGTGCAGCAGAACTCGCTCATCCTTGGCGTTACGCCGCAAAGAGACGCAAAACTTCTTAGTTTCTTCTATTGACGGGTCGAGATACTGCTTGTAGCGAGCTCGGATGGCCAACGTCTCGTACTGTTGCTGAAGTGCCTTGCCAATGTTCTCGAGTGCTTTCTGGCTAGGAGGAACGGTAGGGTCTGTCCAGGCTTCCAATTTGGCGCCGGGATTGGTTTTCAGCTGGTCGGGAGGTTCGACGCCGATGTTGAGGCACACAGCGAGGGCGGCGGATACGGTCTTAAGCCTATCTCTTTGCCGCCAGTCTTGTAGCTCGCACTGTATGCCCTTTGGGCCGCCCGTGGTTTCGTGTCGCTTGTCTGTGAAGTACATGCACCAGTTCTGTGAGGATTCATGTTAGTTTCCTGCCCGTTCGAGGTTAAATGCGCGCGTCTGGAGGCGGCGGCACAACATACAGTGGCCAACTGCGTGATAATATGTTCTGACTGGTAGTGGTCTTCGAAGCCATGTCTGGCTCCCCACTCGGGTATCTCGTCTTCGTCTGCGTCGGAGTCGTCTTGCGGCCGCGCATAATCGCTCTTGGACCGAACAAGTAGAGGCTTGGTTGGGCGTCTCTGCCGCTCTGGCCCAGAATCATCTCTTGTCTCGCTGGAAGAGAGCCCATTCTTCCTACCGGGGGCACTCAAGGGACGACCGGCATCGCCACCGTTGGTAGAGGCATCATGGCCGGGGCCACCGTTGGTCTGAGCCATGAACTGTGAGGAGTGGCCGTTTGTGTTTGCGGCGCGGGCGGCGGATGCGACCGAGTCGTTTGCATCGGATCGTAGGGTCATGTCGGCCGAGATTCCATGGGCCGCCGCTGCTGCTCCTGGATCGTTTGCCGACTGGGGAGGCACAGTTGGGGAGAGCTGCAGACGACGCTGCGATGTTGGGTGTCTCGGCGAGCTCGAGGTGGTGGCGAGGCGATGTTGGAGCTGCGGAGTTTCCGGGCGCGGATGGGTCTCCAGCAGAGCTGTCATGCGGGCGGCTTGGGGCACTTGGTTCGTCGCGGCTACAGGGCCATGACGAACGGACAAGTTGTCCAAAAAATCTACAAACTAGGCGTTAAAAACAAGGAATGGCCCGGAAGATGTAGGGCAACGATAACAAATGAGGAGGACAGCGAGCGGGCGTAAATTGCGGCCTTGTCTTTAGCTCGTGTTACGCCCGCCTGTGATGGGTGGTGGTGTCACGAGAGGCTGACCTGCAACGACCCGGATTGGGTGACGGGTGAGGACGCGAGTCGGGTGGTGCGCTGGCAGCCATGTGTACTTGCGACGTTGGTGCGTAGCCGCCGGTTATCGTGGTACTCAATGTTGTCGGCAGTCCCATGTGGGCCGAGTGCGTCGGCAGGCGGAACGTTGATGGCTCGGGACTTGATCATGGATAAAATATAATTGAATTCTCTGATATTTTATTTGTGAATTTTTTTTTTTTATAATATAATGATCCCTTCTAGGCTGCTTTCGGTGGGATAATAAATATTGAAAGGTATCACGCCTGCAGTTGTACGGATTCGATGATTTGGGCGCGATGCGCGTGGTTTGGACGTCCTCACTTGCTGGGCAGATATACATGTGCATGCCCGTGTGTGTGATGGCAGGGCTGTAAAGCGGTGGAAGAAGTATGAGTCACTTTGGCCATGTCGCTTCAACCATTGTTGCATTCATCGTAGATTTTTGCTGCAGTATGAGCCACGTACCATGATATCCCGAAATGACAAGTGACCTGTTGAGATAGGAGTCCATGCTATGACAACGTCTCGAATGAGCTTAATTCTCTCATTTTATGAATGGTTAGCTCCCTAAAAGCATCACCATGGGTGTACTAGCATAAAGAAATAAATATTAATAGGCGACTTTTATGGAAAATGATGAATTGGCGATGATGCTGTTACATATAGGGTAGCTGCTGCGGGTTTGGCATGGAATGGGGCGTGATGCGCTCTTCGTGTATGGAGTAGTCCGTATGAGTTGTCCAGTTACTGTATGCCAACGACTTGGCGGCCCGATGAGCCTCCCTTCTCCGAGCACTGCAAGACATGCCAATGACAGTGCAGAGTCCCTGTGCAACATAAAAGCAGTTGACGCCTTATCTACCTTGGGTCAAGGCTCAAAGAAGCAAACGGAACTGAGCACTGGCGCTGTGACATCGGAAAAGGCCGAAAAAAAAAAAAAAAGTGCATGGCGCACAAGGCGCGCTGCGACATATACAACGGAACGGTGCCTACGAGTACAACGTTGAAGTCTTTGATCCCCAGCCAATGACCGCGACAATGATTCAGATCCCTGTCCCATTCTTTACTTTCGAACTTTCCATTCTCGCCATCCATCGCCCCTTGTGCAGCACGCATGTACGCACTATATGCCAGTTGGCCCTGGGACGTAGGTCGAAATGTGCGCCCAAGAGACTTTCCCGTCGCCTGCCAGATAGGTAGATGGAGCGCACCCGTCGGTGGATCGCCGCCCCTCCAGCCCCTTGATTTCATGGCAGGGATCCACAGTGGCCGCCCTGCCTTAACCTGTCTTGTCCGTGTCGCTAGAATTAAATACCAGTCAAGGACTCTGCAGCCCCAGCATAATTACTAGGTGTCCTAGGTACCCCTCCAGTCATCGCTGTTAAAGCCCCCACAGTGCAGCTCCCCTGCCTCCTGCACGGCACTCACTCGCGCGCCGGCGGTGGCGCACAGCACAGTGGCATACAGTGAGGAACCTGCAGCTCAGGACGATGGGGCATAACTGGGTCGCGCAGCGTCCCTCGAGAAGTGAGTGCAGCGCAGCGAAGCGCCGTGCAGTAGTTACTAGCAAAGGCCAGGTACATGTAGCTCACCATGATGTGCGTGCGGGTGCTGCCATAGTGCAGGTGCGGACGCAGTAACTTGCCTTACTCCGTACGTACACCGGTGCGTCTGCCACCCCCCTAAAAAAAAGTACAGCGCAGCTCGCCATTGGTCCGTGCGAAACCACTTTACGCTGTGGCAGCAGGGCAGGAGGCCCGAAACATGAAAGACAGGGGACAGAGTTGGAAACCCGGCTGCCCGTACTCCGTGCCTTACCTTGCCTAGTAGACCGCAAACCGCCTTTGCAGTCCCCTTTCACCATTACGGCGGCTTCGCATCTCCAACCTGTCAATCTGCATCGCCAGAACCCTCCGACGCTGCGCATCGTCGACTTGCGCGTGCAAGAGAGGTGATTTGACCTGCTGTCCCGCGTCTGTAGCGTCGTGCGCCCAGCCTGGACGGGCCCGTCTCCGCCAGCTACTCGACATCCTGGCGTTGCGACACCACACCCAACCCCTCTGGAATCCTGCTACCCCCGAAAAAAAAAAGGCGGCCGGGAACCTATCCCCAACGGACTCGCGCACCCCTGGGGCCATCCAGCCATCTTTACTGTCGAATTCCATCGTGCCCAACTGTCCTTGCCGAGTGCTTGCTGGCGTCCGACGTGCACGACCGTGCCTGAGCTCACCTCGTGGCCCTACCTCCTGACGAAACGTCAACGACCTCCTATTATACCGACCGAACAACAACCGCCTCGACCGACCAACGACAATCCCATCCCGTCGGCTCGCCGGCCGTACAGATCCAATCAATCGATCCCTCATCGCGTTCCCTCTCAGCTTGACACGCCTCGCTCCTGCGCAACGGGGCCATCTCGTCGCTGGCTGCGGCCTCTTGATTGACCATGGCGTTCCTCTTCAAGTCAAAGAAGAACCAGGATCGCGCCCTGTCTAGCCGCGATGGAAACAGTGCCATCCCGGCGCCCATGTCAGGCGCTCCTGGTCGCATGACCCGAGACGAGAAGCAGCGGGCGACGCCTACCGGAAGCCTCAACTCGATTGAAAATGATGCTGCTGCTGCCGCCGCCGCCGGCAGCCCAGAACAGGCAATCGGCCATCGGCGCGGCCAGGGGAGCATCGAAAACGCCGCTCAACAAGGTGACTTGGCTGTAAGTAAAGTTGACATTCTCGGGCGCCGCGCTCGCCAGCGGCGAATGCATCCCGCATCCTGCGAGAGCAAACCGTGCTAACCATGCCAGCAGCAACCACGAAATGCTGCGCCAATGAACAATCCAAATGCGTCTTTATATCCCTGGTCACAGCGCCGACTGACCTACACAACCTCACATCCCACCCCCTTCCCGCGATACGGCGCTGCTGTCAATAATATATCCTCCAAAGAAGGCGATGTCTACATGATGGGTGGACTGATCAACAGCTCGACCGTCAAAGGCGACCTGTGGATGATAGAGGCTGGTGGTAACATGGCTTGCTACCCACTGGCCACCACAGCAGAAGGCCCTGGTCCCAGAGTCGGCCATGCCAGTTTGTTAGTCGGCAACGCCTTCATTGTGTATGGCGGTGACACCAAAATTGAGGATACGGACGTGCTCGACGAAACTCTGTATCTCCTTAACACATGTATGTCCCCGTATTTCTCGATCATCAATTAAGCAGGGGAAACACTAACGAAGTTTGATAGCAACACGGCACTGGTCTCGCGCCCTACCAGCCGGTCCTCGTCCGTCAGGGCGGTACGGCCACTCGCTGAACATTCTCGGTTCCAAAATTTACATATTTGGCGGCCAAATCGAAGGCTACTTCATGAATGACCTCTCTGCATTCGACCTGAACCAGCTACAAATGGCAAATAATCGGTGGGAAATTCTTCTCCAATCAGAAACCTCTCCCAAGATTCCGGCAGCCCGAACGAACCACACCGTTGTCACGCATAACGACAAGATGTACCTCTTTGGCGGCACAAACGGGTTCCAATGGTTCAATGATGTTTGGGTCTATGATCCTGCTGTCAATAAGTGGACCCAACTGGACTGCATAGGCTATATCCCGTCCCCTCGTGAGGGCCACGCTGCGGCTATTGTCGACGATGTCATGTACGTGTTTGGTGGTCGTACAGAGGAAGGTACCGACCTCGGTGACCTGGCTGCTTTCCGGATCTCACTGAGACGGTGGTACACCTTCCAAAACATGGGGCCTTCGCCCTCACCACGCTCTGGCCACAGCATGACGACAGTGGGCAAATCCATTGTTGTACTGGGTGGTGAGCCTAGCACTGCTGCATCCACGGTCAACGACTTGGGCATACTCTATGTTTTGGATACGAGTAAGATTCGGTATCCGGCCGATAGTCAGGCGAGCTCGCTCCGCGCACCTCAGGGACGACGACCAAGCAACGAGCTAGCCAACCGGCCTCAACAACCAACCGCAAACGACCCGAAAAGACTGGCTCAAGGGCCTGCAAATGCAGCTGCCGCTGTAAATGGACCCCGCACAGTTTCTGAGAGCCCGGATGTCGCCGCAGGCTCGCCTGTAAACCCATCAAGCCCAGGCGGACCTTCCGGCGCAGGAGCATCAAGATTGCCGCGGGCGACGCCCACGGGCACCCCGACAGGTCAAATGATATCAGGTCATACTTCCAGCTCGCCTACCGATCCGACTACGGTTGGTAGGGCACGAGGTGCATCAGGAGATAGAGCTGGCCCTGAATCCCCGAAAGCCAACGAGGCAACCATTAGCCGGGAGCCGCCCGCTGAAGCGGATATTGCAGTTGTTAATGGCCGCCGCACACCAACACAAGCACCCGCCCCTAGGGCTGCCCCTGCCCCAAAGCAAGAGGCTGCGCCTGAAAAAGCTCGCTCCCGACCGTCACAAAGTTCCATCGATTCCGCAGGCGAAGTGAGGCCAGTGCGACCCGGATCGCCGCCACCACCTACACGACAACCGAGCAACCCTCTGTCGAGGAGATCTTCGGGCCGTAATTCTCAAACAGTCGCGCTTTTGAAGGAGCTGGACGCTGCCAGGAACCGAAATGCCTGGTACGCCTCAGAGCTGGAGCTTGCGCGCAAGGGCGGCTACGTACCAAACACGGCGACTAGTCCTGCCCTTGAAGTCAAGTCGACCGAGTCCTTCGATGACGAAGATAGGCCCCTGATCGAAGCACTGCTGGCCATGAGGACTGAGCTTGCAAACGTGCAGAATGCTGTTGACAAGCAAGCTGTTGTAGCCGCCAGGCAAATAGCAGAAGCGGAGAGACAGCGTGACGCCGCTATACAAGAGGCTGTCTATGCCAAGGCTAAGTTTGCTGCCCATACCGGAGGCAGCGCATCCAGCACTCCTCAACTGGACGGCGAGCGAGACGACCCAAGTGGACGCTCCGACGGCATTAGCAGGAAGTTGGCAGCTGCTCTTCACCTCCAAAAGGACCTCTATGCTCAACTTGATACCAGTAAAAGTGAGCTGGAGTCAGAGAAAAGGGCACGCCAGCTCGCAGATGATACGTCGAGCGCCGCCGAAAAGCGACTTGCGGATCTCGAAGCTTACAAGCAGCAGACATCTGCCGAGCTCGAGCGTGTTAAATCCGAGCTTCACCTTTCGCAGCGAGAAGCGCGAGAGCACTCAGTTTCCTCTGCGGACGCGGTTGCTGCCCTAGCCATACTGAAGGCTGAGCATGAAGAGCTTTCATCTAAGCACAATGATGCGGTCGGCAACTCCAAGAACCATGACGAGACTTTTGCCTCCCTCCGTTCTGCTATCAAAGCTTCCGAAGACGCCAAGTCACATATGGAGAAGAAGTTAGCTGAGGAACGTTCGCAAAGGGAGAAGATGGAGACCAAGTTCAACAAGCTTAAGGTAGAGCACGAAGCCCGCACAGCGGAACTGGTCGCCTCAACTCAACGACTACGTGATGCCGAAGAGCTAGCAGAGACTCATGCGAATGAGGCACGAACACACCGACAGGCAGTCTTATCCGGTCTCGACAAGATCTCTACTAGGGACATGTCCAAGTCCAGCAAGGGCGACAGCGAGCGAGCTGCAGCTCTCCAAAGTCAAGTTACTGCTGCAAATCTGCTCGTCAAGAAGTATCAACAAGAAGCGGATGCGGCAGCCGATAAGCTGCGCAGCGCTGAAGAGCGCATCGCAGGCTTGGAGCAATACCAAGAGCAGTCTAGCCGCGACGGCGTCTCAATTCGGCGACAGCTGCAGGCTGCTCTCAGAGAAACCCAGAGCTTGCAGGCTGCCCATACAGATGTCAAGAATCAGCTTTCTGCTCAGCAGCTTGAGACGAACGCCATGACAGTCCAGCACAATGCACTCAAAGATATCCTCAGCGAGCGGGGAATCAGCCCAACGGCTGCTGCACGATCGCGCAACCTTGCCAGCCCGCGAACCACGTCGCCGGAGCAGACACGACTACGGGAACTGGAGTCTCAGCTCTCAAGTGCTAACCAAGCACACGAGGAGACGAAGCAGACCTTTGCTGTCCAGGCTCAAGAGTCTGAGAGTGCATACCGCGAGAAGCTGTCGCAACTCGAGAACGACTACCAATCTGCTGTCCACTACGTAAAGGGAACAGAAAAGATGCTTAAACAGCTAAAGGAGCAACTTTCACGCTACAAGACTGAAAATGGTCGCCTCAAGACGGAGATGGAGGAGCTAGAGACACGTGCTCAGTCTGGCGACCAAGACAAGTCAGCCGCTCCGTCAGACTGGGAAACGGAGAGGAGCTCATTGCAGAAGCAAGTCAAGGATCTCGAGGAGGAGCTTCGCAGCTCTGGCTCACAGTTGGAGAAGAAATTGGAGGAATTGAGAACCGAACTTACGGAGAGCAAGCGTGAACGTGACACTGCTGTCAAGGACATGAGTGAAGCTTCCAAGAAATTCTCGGCCCAGGCAAATGACCTCGACCAGCTTCGATCGGATAACTCTCTACTGGAGCAACGCGCCACCGATGCCGAGCAAAAGGTCGCAATGCTGCTTGATCAGGTAGAGCACTCTGTCGATAGCTACCGCCGCCGTAGCCGACAAGCACCAAGCGCCGCATCAGAGGGCACCAACGGCCTGAACCTCGGCCATACACGCGACGTAAGCTCTGAAGTCGAGAGTGTCTATGGTGGCAACGGCCTCGATGCTAGAAACAGCGCAGCCCTTGACAATCTGGCCAGCGAACTCGAGACTCTCCGAAGCCACTGGGAAGCCACGAATAAGAACTATCGTCTGAGCACAAACTTCGATTTCGACCCGCCCGCCGACGCAAAGAAGGACGACGACGGTGTTGCCAGCGCAGGCCTCAGCGAAAGCCTCGCAGACTGGCGCAAGAAGCTCGATGCGGAAGAAAACAGCACCGGGGGAGGCAAACCCTAAGAAACATCAACGAAATCGCCTGATTTTAAACACACAAGAGGGGAGGGAAGCAATAACACGAAAAGCACGTCTTCATTATTGTTACTATTTGGTTTTATCACCGCTCCCTCCCCTCCCCATCCTGGATAACACTACGTATTCATGACGCATATACCCGCTGCTTCATATAGTTCTTGCGGCTATCAAATGTTTTCTACCTCGTTGTTTTTATTTCCTTTGCGGAGGGACGGTGTTTTTGTTTCTTGTTTTGTGATTTCTTTTGCGTTACTCTTCAGAGGGAAAAATGGCAAAAATGCGAGCTTTGTTATGTGTCGTTTTGTTATGTTGTACGTTGCAATTGGAGTAGCCTTTTGTTTTCTTGTTCTGTTGCCTGGTTATTTGTGAGATGAGAAAAGAGAAAAGAGAAACTCTGTATTACAAGCAACAAATGCAAAATGCCGCCTTTTTGGTATTCTGTTTTATTTCTTATTCTCTCTTTTTTGCGCAATGTATGTTGTTTCTGGAAATGAAGCAGGGACGATAAAGAAAAGAAGGGACAGGTTTTGGTTCATGTACTCTTTGTTACTGCGTGTCCTGCTGACTTTAGTTTTTACTCCTTCTTTGGGTTCTCTCGTCTTTATTTGGCTGGAGCAGACTATACTATGCGTTTAACGCGGAAATGTAATGTTTCAAATTTTCTATGATGACCTTTTTTTGAACTGCGTGTCTTTGTACATGTTGTAAAGTTGTGATAGAATGTCGAGGGTATATTTACGTGCTGAACCTAAACAGAAAAAGTGTGTTGTACTGTACTACCATTCCCTTGCCAACAATGTATTTACAAAATCGCTGAAATCCCAGAGCCGCCGTCAAAAAGAACGCCCACCGAAGAAAACCAAAGCCGAAAAGGCAAAGTAAGTTAGCGGCTAGCTTTTTTACGCCGAAGCAGAAGTAGCCATCAACCGGCGGTGAATGTCCAGACACCTCGAAAAGTCGAGCTTGCGGCCCTCGCGCGGCATGTGGCCGCCGCTGGCGATGCACAGCACGCGCATCTTGGGGTCGTACCGCAGGCCCGTCAGCAGCTTTGGCGTGATGAGGAAGTACTGGCTGGTGTGCTCGCGGCAGGCAATCTCCACCATGCGCTCGTGCACCATGCGCTCGTTGCGCGGGTCCATACCCTGGTTGATCTCGTCGACGACGCGGAACGGCGACTGCGCCATGGATTGCAGGGCCATGAGGAAGAAGATTGTTGACACGGCGCGCTCGCCGCCTGATTGGCGGTGGGCGGTGAGCTGCTGGAGAGTTTCGTTTTCGCTGTGGATGGTGGATTGGTTGTTAGTTGAAAATCGATAATGTAGGCCAGAGTCAGTCGAGGAGGGAAGATATCGGTGCATACCGGAAGCGGACCATAATGTCCAGAGCCCACTGCTCAAAGTCTTCGTCCTTGCGGACGCGAACCTCGCCCGCGCAGCTGATCTGCTCAAAGTTGAAGGCAAAGGCATCGTTGATCTGGGATACTAGCTCGTCTAGCTTGGGCTCCCATTTGCCCATCACCTCTTCGAGCTGAGCCGCGAGCTCGCTGAGGCGTGAATTGGTGCCTTCCATTCTGCGTTTGAGGCGCTCAATCTCCTGCGCACGCTTCTCAAACTCGCGAATGACATTGGGATTCGCCGCGTGAATCAGCTCCAGCTGGGCTGCCTCGGCGTCTATTTCCATTGTGACGTCGTCTGGTGTCTTGCCTTCTGCCAGACTGCTGAGCAAATCTTTCTTGTCGTCATTGCGCTGCAGCATATCCTTTACTTCCGCGCCTAATGCCCGGCCCGCATCTCTAGCGCGGGCGGTCTCTTCCTTTGCCTCCTCAAGCTTCTGCCGTTCTTCCTCTAGCTGCCTCATGACGTCTGCGTTGCGTTCTTTGAGGCCAGCTATGTCAGACTCGGCTTCAATGAGGCAGATTTTGGCTTCCAATATTGAGAGGTGTGCGTCGCGGATATGCTTGATGGACTCCTTGTGTCGAAGCGCTGTTTTAGCTCTTTCGATAGCAGCATCATCCCATTCGTATTGAAGCTCCGTCATGCGCTTGCGGGCTTCGCGCATAGAGTTTTCATGAGACTCTTTTTGGCGTTCCTCGGATTCTGCCACAGTTAGCTTGCGCTGTTGGGCTGCTACCACGGGATACGTACCTAGTCTGTCCGGCAAAGACTGCCACTTTTGATATTCCTTTTGCAAAATGTTCTTTTCGTTTTTCAGCTCCTCCTATACTATGGTTAGTGGCCGCTTCGAGTTAAAGACAGAACGCTGCTTACAATCTTCTTCACAATGTTGTCTTTTTGATCATCTATAGTTCGGCTCTTGCCTTGCAGTTCGACATGCTCGATCTTGAGCTCATTTCGTTCGCTGCGAGCCTCGGAGAGTTGGCGATTGAGTTCTGCCTTCTCCTGAGTATCTACTGGCTGCGAAGTCCAGAAGCGACCCGGTTGAATATTCTTTGTTATGGTCGTCATGGCCTGCGGTCCGTACTCCCGTCGCCGACGAACAGTAAACGACTGCTTGCCTGCCGCCCACTGGCTCACTTTACCATCGTTGACAAGGGCGTCGTACTGAGCATCATCTTGGTCGCGGAGAGAAACTCCAGACTGGTGCAGCCTCTTTTCAGCACACAGCATTGCAAGGACAGGTGCCGGGCCCTCTAGAAAATCAACGGCGAAGCCGTCGAGCCCGAGAGCAGCAACTTCCTTTCCGTTAATAGGCGATGTGTAGCTGCCGAGAGGATTTGCACACGACCGAATCACTACGGACAGACTCATCACTCGATAGAGCTGGTCGGTGAGCTTCTTGTAGTCTTCTCGGGTCTGCGCAGTGAAACATGTAAAGTCGTCCAACTGCATCAGAGCCTGAATCTGATCGGAGTACCTCTCGTCCTTGACAGAACAGGTTATCATTGGCGGCCCGAAGACCTCCTTTTCAAAACCCTCCTGGTTCTGCTGAATCCACTCCCAAGCTTTCGCTACTTCCGGGAAGAACTTGTTCATCATATTGAGCTGCTGGCCCTCTTGTGTGTCGAACGACTCGATAGAGCTCTGTAGCGTCTGCATTCGCTGGTTTACAGCTTTGCCCTTTTCGCGGACATTTGTAATATTTGTCGTAATTTCGCGTTGGTTTGCCTCAAGCTCTCGCAAGTTGTGTTCTTGAGCTCGCTAGTCGCTGTCAGTACGAATAGGTGAATATTGGCTCCTCGTCAAGTACTTACAATCTTCTGGTTCCATTCTCCAGCGTTAAACTCTGGTGGCCGATTCTTTAGATCGGCTTGGATGGCAGTGATCTTAGAACGGGATGCAGCCACATCCTTTTTCCGCGCGTCGAACCCCTTACGTTCCGCCTCGAGCTTGTTGCCCATTTCATTAACTGCCTCTTCACTTGTCTTGACCTGACGGACCAATGCACGCGTCACAGTTTGTGCTTCTTCGAGTTCCTTTGCCTTGGCAGATATAGCTGTTTTGATCTTTTCGGCATAGGCTTGCTTATCGTTAACAGCCTCAAGAGACGGTCCGCTCTCTCGTTGGAGATGCTTCAAGGCCGTCTCGGCGGCCGCTTTGCGCTCCTTGGCTTGTGAGAATTTGTCCCGCGCTTCTTGGTATTTTGTCATGATGAGTGCCGACTCAAGATTCTCGATCCTTTCTTGTATTTCTTGTCTCTCGCGTAGTCGATCGACGTCGGCTTGCAATCCCTGCTGTCGGCTCTCAAGACTCTGCAGTGATTCTGAATCAGTGCGGGTGTCCTCAAGGATGCCCTTCTTCTCCTTGTAAAGTTCTCGAAGCTGTGCCTGCCATTCCAGCATCTCCTGCGGCGCAGCGGCTCGAAGTGTTTCGTGCAGCAGGTCGACGGGTGTGCATCCAGCGAATTCGACAACGCGATCTTGTGGAAGGAACTGGCACAGGTTGTCGACCTGAATCTTGAGCTTCCGCATCAGCTCCTGAATGTTCTTATGGGTAGTCTCCTTGCCGTTTAGCCACCACTTTTGACTGTTCTGCTCTCGGCGGATCTGCACCCTAACGACGTAGTTGCGTCGATCCTGCGGACCTTTGAATAGCTCTATTTCAATAGTAGCGACATCTTTCCCGTGTTTGACAAACTCCTTGACGGAGCCAGCACGGCCAAGATGTCTTGGGCTGTAGCCCAACCCCAGACAGATGGCGCAGACGAGCGAGCTCTTGCCAGTTCCGTTGGGGCCAATTACCATATTCAGGTAGGGCCCAGGAAAGAATTCGGCTTTTTCATATGTGACAAAATTTTCTACCGTCACGCGAACGATGGCCCCCGGCGAGAAGGCGGCCATGTCCACTTCTTTGGTGATGCCGTTCGTTGTCACGCCTGACCCTTTGACTTCGCGCGATTGGCGGCTCGGTTCGGAGAGGCGCGGTCGTTTCGGAGAGTCGGATACTTGTGACTGTGATTCCTGGTCATTTTCAAGCGATTCTCGACGCCGCCGCCGGCGCGACCCTGCAGAAGCCATGGTGACGTGAGTTGCGTGATGATGGGACATTAGCGGAGGGGCACGCGTCGGGCGCGTTTAGAGCTTTGGCCCACCGTGCGCCAGGCTGCCACTGTGTAAAGCTTCAGAAGCAGCTGGTGGCATTGTTCTTTGCAAGAGGGGCCAAACTATTATCTTTTTGATGCAAATTCACCCAACAAGTACATTTTGGAATTTGACCGTCGCTTTTACATATAACTATTCACCGAATCGCGCACCCACGTAACACCTTGCTACTTCATGACAGGCTCACACCAACAAAGTGCATCAGCCGTGCAGCCCAACTGGTATTACAAGGGTCGTAGGCCAAACGCATATACTTGCTCCCAAACCTGCTTTCTCGCTGAATCGAGAAATGTACTGATACTAGGAAGAGGCCAGAAAGGAACTCTGAGCAAAACAGCCGGGTCAAGAAGTGCGACAATAGCTACAGCTACAAGCAAGCAGTGAAGCCAGTCTAGACGTATCTGGCAAAATTCAAACCAATATGCAATACCAACAAAAATAAAATAAAACACATAAAACATTAAAAGTCATGATTTTAAATGTGAAGGAGTTAAATAAAACGAAAGAAAGGCAAAAAGGAAATCACGCTGAAGCGTGTACGAGTGCGTCGGCCGGGAATCGAACCCGGGGCCCATCGATGGCAACGATGGATTTTACCACTAAACCACCAACGCCAGTCGTGTTATTGCTGAAGTCAATTCATCAATTACATTATATATAGGTAAAAATCGTCATAGTCGGAGCGTTCTCAATCCTGCGCCTGCAGAATCAACGACTGGCCCGCAGTCTTTTTGCTGCAGAAAGTACAAGCTTGGTACATACATACGGGACATATCAGTTAAATTGTTTACAGTTGTTTATAGTATTAGCTCTACACTTTCCTTGTTCGTTTAGACTGTTTTTCTCGTCAACGGCCCGGAAAAGGTCGTGCAGATTTGACATTAAACCTGAAAATTACCCGAGAATCATGATCCGGGGAATAGTATTACGGGTGCATCCAATTGCGAAGCCCTTCTCGGTACGGAGTAATACTGGCCAAAATTGGCTGTAATGTCTTACTAGATATGCACGTCTTATTTACTATACTAGTATGGTAGTAGGTACAGTAGTTCGTCGGCAGCGTAGAAAACTGGCCCCGCCATCCTTGGCGCAGCGTATCCCTAGACATGATGGTTACCCTCGCCCACCCACCTACAGTCCATCGTCCAATGTGAACAGCGCGTGACAAGGTAAATGCTCGTGTTGCAGACTTTTTTTTCGGGCGCCGAGTCTCACTAGTCTTCAGCCTAGAAGGCATCGACAGGACAAATTAGAGCTCAAGCCTTTGGTAGCTGACCGCTTGCTTCATGGATGTGACTTTGCGGGCAGACAGATGCTGGCTTGCCCAGCCACCTACCAGTACACAGTAATGTAGGGACAAAGCGGCCGGCACGTTTTATCTGGGTACTACTGGGGTAGCCATGGTACGATTATTCTGTTGGAGACCAGTACGTCCGTAGTGGGAGGGAGCTTGTTTGATCGCCAGGTGTTGACGATGTCAGAATCGTACGCCACTGTGTGCGCGGATGGGAGGACGCTAGTACCCGCAGATCATGCTAGTACTCGTAATCGGACGAGATGCGCGCCCGATTAGAGGTAAGGCCGGCCGATGAAATGAATTATGGGACAAGAGAAGCATCCAGTTCCGTGTTCCAAAGAAACATTGTTTCCAAAACAAAAGGCCTCCGCCCAGTTGGGGCAAAGTGACAGCCGTGGCAGGCGCCATGGTGCGGATGCCGTATTATTTCTGGGGAGTGACGGCACATCTTGAGGCAACTGGAATGCGTCGAAATGGGCATCCCCTCGCAGGCAAAAGTACTCGTTCCTGCGAGACAAGTTCGACAAGACTACTGCATGTCGCAGGTGGCAGTCAGACAGCGCGGCGCGCGAAGAGTCGACTAGAATTCCAATCCCCGAGTGCGCCAGCCAATGAGCCTCCCTTGACGGTGCTTCGGCCAGCTGCCCACAACACCATCCGCCACAGACAAGGTACTCATTGCATTCCACAATCCTGTTCTCAACGCTTGCTGGGCGGCCTGGCACATTTTGACGGCCAGTGAATGCCCACCCCGTCCGGCTGAGCAGGACCCAGGCTTGCCGTGTGCTGGCGTTGTCCTTCGGCTCTCCTGGCGTGGTCGTGACTTTCGCTTTCCTTTTCCCTCCTCCAGCTCGCCATCCTTCATTCGCTGGGTTCAGTCGGTTCTACGATTCGCGTTCTTGCGTCCTTTAAACGCTCTTATCCTGCGTTGAGGCCTTTGTGGTTGACGTGATTGTTCGTCTTTTTGCATCTGTCGCGTCTGTAACAGGCAGCTGGCAGAGACTAACAACCAGCTGGCCGTGTCTGTTTGCCGCAGTTTGCACACACCAAACCCGACAATTTTACACGCCTTCGCAGCTCGACGCGCCTCGACTCTTCACCTTTACGCTCTTTCAATCGATCTAACAAAGCGCAACCTACACCTTGCTCCTCGGTATTATGTGCTGATTCTGTCGACGCCAAAGAGATACACACCATGGCGGACGCCGCTTACATCGCTGCTCGCTCGCCTCTGGCGGAAGCAGCACACCGAATTAACTCGCCCGTCACCTATTCCGACCAGTCATCCAGCAAACCTCGCTATGGACATGCCGATGTAGCTTCTGCTCAGCCCGAAGCTACCAGCTCTGCGCAGCATACTAAATCGCCTCCGCCGAACAGCAACAACTCTACTATGCCTCCTCCGCCTCGACCTCGGCAAGTGGATGAGGACAAACGCCTATCCCAAGCCTCTTATGCTTCGACCTCCAGCAACCGAAGCAAGAAGAATTACAAGACGCACATCGGACCATGGCAGCTTGGGAGAACTTTGGGCAAAGGCTCGTCTGCCCGCGTCCGCTTGTGCCGCCACAACATCACCAATCAGCTTGCCGCGGTCAAGATTGTAAACCGAAGAATGGCGTATCTTGTGCAGGATAGCAGTCTCGCGGCTTTGAGCAAATGGGACAGCAACTTGCCTGAACCATCGGACGGACACATGCGCGTTCCAATGGCTATCGAGAGAGAAGTGGCGATTCTTAAGCTTATTGAGCACCCCAACATCATGAAGCTCTACGATATCTGGGAAAATCGCTCCGAAATGTAAGTTGATTTACCACTGTTGTGAACATATTTCTTTGCTGACCACATGAAGCTATCTGATTCTGGAATACATTGACCAAGGCGACCTTTTCACCTTCATAAACTCCAAGGGTCGCCTATCTGAAGAAGTGGCTATCTTCTTCTTTCGACAAATGATAAGCGCCATTGCCTATTGCCATTCGTTTAATGTCTGCCACAGAGATCTAAAACCCGAAAATATCCTTATTACCGCAGACCTTCAAATCAAGATTGCCGACTTTGGAATGGCCGCCCTTCATCAGACATCTAATCACCACTTAGCTACGGCATGTGGCAGCCCTCATTACGCGGCTCCGGAGCTGCTCAAGAACCGACAGTATCGTGGTGACAGAGCCGATATCTGGAGCATGGGCGTCATCTTGTACGCGATGCTCTCCGCAACGCTGCCGTTTGATGACCCCGATCTGCGTGTAATGATGGGCAAGACCAAGAAGGGAGTGTATGAGATGCCGAAACATCTCAGCCCCGAAGCCGAAGACTTGATAAGGCGCATGCTGCAGGTCAACCCGGACAAGCGAATCTCGCTGCAGGAGATTTGGGACCACCCTCTGGTGCAAAGGTACACATATCTCGACGAGTTTGGCGACTTGAGTGGACAACTTCCAGATACTCGCAAGGGCTTCAAATATGAGCCAGTTCCTCGTCAGGATATTGATCCTCAGCTGCTGCGGCAATTAAGATCCATGTGGCACACGTTCAGCGAGCAAGATCTCGCCTTGAAGCTGACATGCGATGAGTAAGTCGAGGGTTGCATTTGGTTATGTACTTATATGCTAACAGGATTTCCAGACAAAATGATCAGAAAGCCTTTTACTGGTTGCTTCATCACTATCGGGACAAGCAACTGGAAGACTTTAAGCCTGAACTAGCCCACTCGATGAGTGACTATCATCACATGAAGCCGTCCATCTGGAAAAAGCGTGTATCAACTTGCCAGTTCTCTCAGCCTCGCACGAATGGGCATGGCCGTTCGATCTCACGCTTCACTGTCATCTCAAATGCGGCCGAGGATACCGCGACAGTGGTCAGCTACGACCCGTACCGCGCTAGTGGTAAGCTGAAGCACTGTGATTCACAGGCGAGCCAAACCAAAGTCGTGGTTCATCGCGATGGTACCATGCCCAGTGCAGCAGCACAGGCAAGAGCCCGAAGCGGTTCCAACACCCGTCGAGCTCGCGCCAACTCCACAAAAGGATCCGTGACGGGCAAGTCGCCCTCTGCTAGAGGATCAATGACCTCCCTCAACAGCCGCCAAGGCACTCCGCAGCGACATGTTCCCAGCCTTCGCCACAAGAGGGCTGTTGACTTCAGTCATGTTCGCAAGCGGTCCAACTCAACAAGCAGGCTTCAGGCAGGGCATCGACCTTCGCCCAATGCTGAAATGCCAGCGGTCCAGCGAGTCCGCGCAAACACCCCTGGTACTCCCAAGAGGACGCAGAGCTCCCGACCGGCTTCTGATGGTCCGCTAGTTGTCAAGAATGCTTCCGCACTGTTCCGTGAAGAGCTCCGTCACTTTAGCAATGACATTGCAAGAAACTGCGATGAAGCTTTCAACAGTGCCTTGGTTGAGGATGATTCAGTGCTCACCGACGAGAAGCGCCATCGTGACTCAACGCCATTCTCCTTCACCCTTGACAGCCCTTCTGTCGCCACGGAAGCAACAGAATTTTCGAACAAGTCCTGGCAGCACCGCCCGCTACCACCTCTTCCTGGTGAAGATGGTGCACTGAGTGATGGCACCACGGCAGCAGGGTCGCGGCCAAGCTCTGGCGAGGGATACGGAAGTGGTGGCGAATACGTCACCGACAGTGCCGAACGACGAGCAATTTCTGTTATGGTGCCTCGACAAGTAGACAGAAGGAGTGTATCTGCGCCGACATACAACCAGATCTCCAAAAAAGCACCCGTTTTACCGTCGATTTATGAGCACTCTGGTGTTAGCAATGGCGCGGACAAGAGTCGCATTGTCTCTGCGCCAACTCATGCTGCGGCTAAGCGGGGCAATGAGCTAAATGGAAGCATGGAATATCTCAGCAAGGCCGAAAACACCATTCGAGTGGTGAACCCTGCTGCTGAGCCGGCAAAGGAGACCGGGCCGCAGCTGCTGAAGAAGAGGCTGACGAAGGAAGAGCTTGGACGCAAGCTGCATCTGCAGATCGCATACCATGCTGATAAAGCTGATGAGCCTGCATCAAGCAGCACTGGTGATGAGCCAAACAGTGCGGGTATAGTTAGGAAGAAACGCTCCTGGTTCCGCCGTGTCTCGAAGACCGACACAGACAACGATGTGAGCCCAACCACCAACCAGAGCCAAAAGTCCCCAGCCATCTCCAGCAGCTCTCAAGAGCCTCAGTCTGCCACTACTGACGGCTCATCCAAGAAGAGGGCGTTTAGCTTCCCTTTCTGGAAGAGCAACCGCGGCCAGGACGCCAAGGCGATGGCGGATGGAGAGACGGACCACGTGGAAGACGACCCGGCGTATGCAGCCCGCAAGAGCCAAAAGAATGCTATTGCTGGCATGCAGAGCTCGGCCTCCGGTTCCCAGCGGAACATTGACGTGAAGCAGAATTGGCTCACCAGGCTATTCCGGGTCAAGCCGGCAACGAGTTACATCTGCATGACGCTCTCGAGACGCAGGGCAAGACAAGAGATCTCGTTGCTTTTCCGAGAGTGGCGCCGCTACGGCATGCGTGACATCCAGGTGGACAAGCAGCGCAATATTATTTTTGCACGGGTTGCCGCAAAGAACTATTTGAACATCAGTGAGGTGTCTATCGCTGCAGAGGTCATTACGGTCATTGAGCACGGCAAGCGGCAACCGCTGTGCATTGTTCGCTTCACACAGGAACGCGGTGCGGCAAGCAGCTTTCACCGTGTAGTCGACACCATGAGGCTTGTGTTTGACAGCCGAAATCTGGTGGTTACGGACAGAGCGAAGCAGAAGATGATGGTTAAGACGTTGACGTCTGCGACGTGAGTGTATTGCGTCTGGCAGTCGGCAACATAATTTCTGGTTTCACGGACGGCTTTTTTCTTCTTCTTTTTATCCTCGAAACGAACTTTATATCTCCTTGTCCAATGGATGGCGCTTAAACAGATGGCATGATTTTTCTCTTTTCTATGGCTTTTGCAACAGGTCGCCGACAGCATCCTATCGTGGGAGCGTTGCAGCGGACTGAAAAATGGCAGACGCCAGCACCTCGTTGCCTTGGTGTGTTCTATTCACGTCTTTACATTGCTATGCTTTCTCCTTGTGGCTGGACCTTCTGGAAGTTGCAGGGATTATTCGTTTTTGTTGGATTGCTGTACGAGTTTCTGTCTTTTGCTTTTCTCCTTTTTGTTTTCTCAACCGAGCTTGGATGGACGGACATTGGACAGATATCCTAATTGGCCGCGCTCATTACATAGTACGGACTTGGCTGTGGGCAAAGTGCACGAGGGCAAACGGGGCTGTAATTAGAACAAGAAGCCGCGCTTTGGTTTACTTGAGCCAAGTCAGAATTTACTTATTTACTTTTCGAACGAGGCTCGGACTTGGGACTGAAGCTGTTGTGACATGCGTAGTGGGATCGCCTCCGTAGATGACACTGAGAGGGGAAGAAGCGTAATACTCGTGCGGCAGGAATGCTCACCATGGTCGGGTCATGCATGTGCGGCACGGCGTCAGCGGGACGCGATGGTGCCAAGGGCTGAGCTGGAATGAAGACGGGCTATTAATATCCTGCGGTTGGTATTTCGACGGTGCGGAATGAAGTACGCCGTAGCCCGTCTCTGACACGTGCGATGGGCAAGGCATAAACGGAAATGAATAGCGCGCCGTTGTTTACACCTACAGGACGAATTTGGCAGCAAAAAAACATGGAGTTCAGCATTTCCAAATCCGCGACCCGCGACTAGCCGCGGCTTGCAGGTCAGTTTTGTCGCGTTTGATAGTGTGGGTTGTTGTTGGTGACGGCAACAGGGAAGCTGTCAGTTGTGCCCAATCAAGAGCGCCGTGCACGAAGGGGTTCTGTCGGAAAGGACCGGGCTTTTGCGGCGCTGATGACGGAGGGAGAGCCGGCGTTGCTGCACGGCGTGGGCTGCTTCTGCTCCACTGGGTGCCTCGGCTGCTCGGTCGTGGGGAGCTGGGACAAGCTGGGAAGCTCTGCTTCTGGGTGTTGATCGAAAGAGGCAAGTGTGCTGCCCATGTACGTACGATTTGTATTTTGCGGCTTCAGGTTGAAATTTGAAATTTGAAATTGAACATTGGACTGGTCGATTCGCTGCTACTGGAGACGGTAAGCTCGGGAAAAGGGAGGGTTGCTGTATTCAATTTTGGTAGGCGAGCGATGGCCGGCAGTGATGTAAGTTGATTTAGCGGTGCTCCGAGTGCGTCATGGATTGGAGAGGCCGTAGCGATGGTGGGAGGGATGGGACGGAAGGTGTGATGGATTGATGGGCCTGCATGGATGGATGGACGGGCGGGCTGGGTTTGGGCGATCGAGGCAGAATAGAGTCTACTAGCGTGCCCGATTGCACATGCTGTGTGTTGTGTGTGCATGTGTGTGTGCTATGGCTGTACTGGGTCTGCGCTGGCTGGTGTGTGGAGGGTGGTGGTAGCAGTACTTATTTTGGTGGTCGGTACTAATACCGACACCTGGACAGCAGGTGCCTGCAGCATCGCGTGGGTGCAATAATCGTGCGATGCAACGAGAGAGTGTGAGAGATGGCAAAACGGGCAAAACGGAGATCAGGAGGGCACCAAGGTCTTTATCTACGGGTCCGTATCGCCGCTCGGAGACCGCTCGCGGATACGAAGGAGGCTGCAGGAGAGCGGCGTCGAGTACCGAGCGCACGTCGCTCAGCGTTGGTAATTATAATGCACAATACGCTGCAAAGGCTGCAAAGGCTGTGTGCAACTGAGGCAGGCATCGGCAGGCTCCTTCACCTTGCGCGCTGCAGGCCATCGTCTGCGCCCGCCGTGGGTGGTCCCATCGCCGGGCGCCGCCGCCGCCAACGCCGCCTCCGCCGTTCGACACGGCCGGTGAAAAAAAGAATGGGCTAGGTAGCCCGGGCGGAGAGTATACCTATGTTTCGGCGGGGGGATGGCGGTGGTTAGGTGGTACCTGGGGCTTGGGGCGGTACATACCCCGCGATAGGTAGCAGGTGTCCACACTGCGTGTGAGGTACCTGTAGTTGGGGCACTGTATTGCAGCTTATCAATTTGATGGGTTTGAATGGATTGGAGCTATGGCGATGGGGCTTGGTCAGGTGTTGGCAATTTTTTTTCCTGGTACATGGATGGTACTTCTTCTATTTTTTTTTTTTGGGGAGCTGGTATGGATAGGTACTTGGAGATATTCTGCCGTTGTAGAAGATCTGATGAATGAATTGCTTTGAAGGAAATCAATGGCAGGAGGACATGTGTACTGTGACGTGCAACTGACAGCTGCGACCTTTAGCCGATACAAGCATGTACCTTCCCCACATTGCCACTGGGTACCACAGCACCAAGCGCGGCTTAAGAAGATGTGTGTGATGCATGTATGAGTAGACGGCGGCAAAAAGCTCCATCCACCCGAGGCGAGACCGATGGGTACCGACCGAAAGCAACACTTTGCGGCGCACGGAGTTTCCTTCTGGACCTGTAGGTACTGTACACACATCCAGGCCTAGCCATTTTTTTTCCGGGGCGCCGCCCCCCTGGCGCAATTGGGGTACATGCGACGTATGGTTCGGTGACTAGGTAGAAGGCGACATGGGCCCTCGCGGTGAAATGCGTCATGGGTCTCTCTTTTTTTTCTGCTTCCTGACCCCCGCCGGTAGAGCGGGGATTGGGGGAGGGAAGGTAAGTGGTAGGCTGGAGAGGTATAATACATATGGGTGGTGTCCGCCGGCCATCGTGGCGAGGGAGGTTTGGAATTGATTTCTTTCTTCTTTCTTCCTGATTAATTATATTTTCCCTATACCTCTTGGTCATACAAGGTTGAAACATCATCGTGAACCCAATCTCTTACTGACGAGTATTTACATCTCTATACATCGTCTGATACTACTACCACCACTACTACTACCTACCTGTCGTCTGAGCATCCACCCGCCCAGACCGATATCGCCTCGCTTACCACCGCTCGAGACGGCGACTTGATTTTATAAAAGAAGGGAAACTGCTGTTCTTCTTCTTCTTGGTCACCTCTCCAACCATTCATTCCTGACCAGAAACTATTTTTTTTTCTGGTTCAAATCGGCATTACCCCTACCAGTGACGCAACACAACGGTAAACGGGTTACCATACTTTTTTTTGGCGCCTTGCCTCTTCCGAGACGTTCCAACACCCATTAGGCCCGCCTTGACACGTGAAAAGTCCCGGGCTTGCCTTTAAACTATCTGATCGCCCCCGACACCATCCGTCATTCTTCTTCCGATTCATTATCATATAAGAGAAGAATAACCCCAATTCCTTCTTTTTTTCTTCCCCTTCTTCTTTCCTCACTGCGAAATAAGGAGAAAACAGGAAAAGGACACTTTACTCTATCCTTATCTTACACACACACACACACACATCATCATCATCACAATGGCCAACGCAGACAACGTCCTCCAAGGCGTCACCATCCTCGGCAAAGTCGACGAGACGCACCGCAAGATCCTCACACCGCAGGCCCTGACCTTCCTTGCCCTGCTGCACCGCTCCTTCAACGCCCAGCGCAAGAGCCTCCTCGAGCGCCGCAAGCTGCGCCAGGCCGAGCTCGACCGCGGCGTCCTGCCCGACTTCCTCCCCGAGACCAAGCACATCCGTGACAATGCCACCTGGAAGGGCGCGCCCCCGGCTCCCGGCCTGGTCGACCGCCGTGTCGAAATCACCGGCCCTACCGACCGCAAGATGGTTGTCAATGCCCTCAACTCGGATGTCTGGACCTACATGGCTGATTTTGAGGGTGAGTTTCCTTTCCTACTGACTACTACTTCTACTTGCTTTTTTTTTGGCCCCACGTTTGTCTTTATGCGGCTCTCACTGCTGATTGAAAACGGGAATCGCCTGTTTATTCATCCTTTTCTGCTTGCTTTGGCTCTCTTCTCTCGTCGTTTTCCCTCATCCCGCTGCTCTCATGCACCTCTCTGG
This sequence comes from Lecanicillium sp. MT-2017a, assembly GCA_003056585.1. Lineage (NCBI taxonomy): Eukaryota > Fungi > Ascomycota > Sordariomycetes > Hypocreales > Cordycipitaceae > Lecanicillium > Lecanicillium sp. MT-2017a. The sequence continues at coordinate 486,206 of PXYN01000409.1, forward strand.
GCCTCGGGTCCTGCTTGCTCGGCCCGGTACTTGTGACTTCCGAAAGAGTGGGGCGTGGGGTAGCCCAGACAGCTGCCAGCCAGCCGAGCTTGTGATTGGTGTCAAGCCATCAACACCACAAACGGAGAGAGCAGCGCTACCTTCATCGTCACTTTTGCTTGCATTTCATTTCAACTCATTGCCATTCTTTCCTACCATATTGCCGCATCCCAATTGACCTTCCAAACAATGGCTAACCACCCCTCCCCCAACCTACAGACTCCAGCGCTCCCACCTGGGACAACATGATCAACGGCCAGGTCAACCTGTACGACGCCAACCGCCGTCAGGTCGACTTCAAGCAGGGCAACAAGGAGTACAAGCTCCGCACCGACCGCAAGCTGCCCACCCTCATCGTCCGTCCCCGTGGCTGGCACCTCGAGGAGAAGCACGTCACCGTCGACGGCGAGCCCATCTCGGGTGGCCTGTTCGACTTTGGCCTGTACTTCTTCCACAACGCCGTCGAGCTGACCCGCCGCGGCTTCGGCCCCTACTTCTACCTCCCCAAGATGGAGAGCCACCTCGAGGCCCGCCTCTGGAACGACGTCTTCAACCTGTCCCAGGACTACATCGGCATGCCCCGCGGCACCATCCGCGGCACCGTCCTCATCGAGACCATCCTCGCCGCCTTTGAGATGGACGAGATCATCTACGAGCTCCGCGACCACAGCTCCGGCCTCAACTGCGGCCGCTGGGACTACATCTTCAGCACCATCAAGAAGTTCCGCCAGAACCCCAACTTTGTCCTGCCCGACCGCGGCTGCGTCACCATGACCGTCCCCTTCATGGACGCCTACGTCAAGCTCCTCATCCAGACCTGCCACAAGCGCGGCGTCCACGCCATGGGTGGCATGGCCGCCCAGATCCCCATCAAGGATGACAAGCAGGCCAACGAGAAGGCCATGGAGAATGTCCGCAACGACAAGCTCCGCGAGGTCCGCGCCGGCCACGACGGCACCTGGGTCGCCCACCCTGCCCTCGCCAGCATCGCCACCGAGGTCTTCAACAAGCACATGCCCACCCCCAACCAGCACTTTGTCCGCCGTGACGACGTCAAGATTGGCCAGAATGACCTGCTCAACATGAACGTCCCCGGCAAGGTCACCGAGGCTGGCATGCGCCAGAACCTCAACATCGGTCTCGGCTACATGGAGGCCTGGATCCGTGGTGTCGGCTGTGTTCCCATCAACTTCCTCATGTACGTCTTTCACATCCAACTAACCCAACGCCTCTCATTACACTCTTGCTAACAATTTGATTCACAGGGAGGATGCTGCCACCGCCGAGGTCTCCCGAAGCCAGCTCTGGCAGTGGGTCCGCCACGGCGTCACCACCGCCGAGGGCAAGCGCGTCGACAAGGCCTACGCCCTCAAGCTCCTCAAGGAGTGCGCTGATGACCTTGCCAAGAAGGCTGGCAAGGGCAACAAGTACCACCTTGCTGCCCAGTACTTTGCCGGCCAGGTCACTGGCGAGGACTATGCTGATTTCCTGACTACGTATGTTTCCTCTCCGTCCGCTTTCTGCATAGATCACATTGCTAACATAACCCCCTAGCCTCCTGTACGACGAGATCACTGCTCCTGGCGCTCCTTCTCCTGCTTCAAAACTGTAAGCCAGCAAAATCGCGCCCTCTTGATTTTGTGATGAATGGTTTTTCGTCGTTTTTGCACAGCATGGATTTGGAAAGGAAACCGGCATCTCTCTTTTTTTGAATTGAATTGACAGCTTCATCTCGCCTTTTCTTGTTCTTCAACCAGAACGCTTCTACTAAACGAGAAAGATCGTAAGAATCATTCGGTGGGATGAAGAAGGACGATGAAGCAATGTAGTATTTTTTGAAAGTTTTTGAATTGACCAATCTGCCTTTGAGGCAGCTTTTTACATGTTGTTGTTATACTTTTGATACCTCTGACGATTTGTTTTACTTTACGCCTGCTATTATGGGACCTTGGGGGACTGGTCGCTTGCATTGGATCTGCGAGGATGTGTTCTCTCAAAAAAGTTTTGGAGAATGAAACGAAGAATGAAGCTACTGATTGGCACACTGCCATTTGCATTTTAACATCTATTGCGCTCGCTGCATGTGAAACTGTGAAAACTGTATGCGTCCAGCGCCAATACACAAAAAACATTCGCATTCCATCATCGCCTTGAAAACCAACAGCCATTTCACCCTCTACCCTCAGTCCGTACCTTCTTCAGTGCTAGCCCGAAACTCACCAAGCCAGTTATCAATCTGCGCCGCCCTCGCCGCGGCATCGTCAATCTCAACCCACACATCGTCCTTGACGCCGCTCACCCCGCGCTTCCAGTCCGCATACGCATACAGCGCCCGCTGCACCGATCGCGCGCGGCCGGGCACTTCGAGCTGCTCCGCGCTCCACTCCCACGGCACGTCCGTCACGGCGCCGGTGGCAAAGTCGTGCACCTGGATCGTGACGGGCTCGTCGTCGTCCCCGTACGTCGCCGCGTGCAGGTTGGTGGTGCCGGGGGAGACGAGGCGGACCTCGCCCCGGGAGCAGTGGATGGACCACGTCAGCGCCGGCGTCGACGGGAACGGCTGCCCGCGGCGGTAGGTGAAGCTGAGGCTTGCGCCTTGGTGGGTTCTGCTGGAGGAGGGGAGGTGGCCTGGAGCGAGGAGTGTCAGTCAGCGGTTCTTGTTCCTATGTGTGAATGTACAGTGATGTGGTGTAACTTGCCGTGTAGTGAGAGGTAATCGGGGACGTTGGATTTAATCTCATCGACGATTTCGTTGGTTGCTGGATCGCGGAGCCGGATGTTGGGCCGCTGGAGCTGGAATTGAGGGTGTGCTGAGCCGGGGATGAAGTCGCCGACTACAATCTGTACAAAGTCGATGACTTTGACCGCAAATACACACAGTTAGCCGTCTCATCGTGAGTCTGTGAGGCGTATACAACTCACCGTGGCCTACACCAATGGTAATGACATTGCCGCCCACCTCCTTCTGCGCAAAGTACGCCAGCCCCTGGGGCAGAATCTCCCTATCATTCGTGCCGCCAAACGCCCTCACGTCGCAGCTCAGCACCTTGCCAATGACACCCGAGTCGAGAATCTCCGTCAACTTCTCGACGGGCCGCGCCCATCGCCCCTGCAAGCCGACCAGCACTTTCGAGCCGCTCTTCTTGGCAGCCTGCACGAGGCGCGCAATGTCGCTCGTGTTGGACGCAATCGGCCACTCAATGTACACGTCCTTGCCCGCCTGGATGCTGGGCAGAGACGTCTCGTAGTGCCTGTCGACGCGCGTGTTGCAGATGACCAGGTCCACGTTGGCGTCGGCGGCGAGGGCCGCCGGGTCGCCGTACGCGGCGGTGCTGCGGCTGTCGAAGCCGTAGGCTGCAATGGCTGCCTCGGCGGCCGCGACGGAGCTGTTGCACAGCGCGACAATCTCGAAGCGCTCTTTGCCCGACGGGCAGGTGAAGCAGGGGAGGTGGGCGGTCGAGGCCCATGCCGTGGTAGCGTTGGCGGAGAGGCCGATGATGGCTGCGCGGACTGGTTTTACGGCTGCCATGGCGTTTTTGGAGGAGTTTTCAGCTCACTTTGTGCGCAGGGGTGACGCTGAGTTGCATGAGCGATTTTTACTATGAGATTTTGGCTCTCTTTTGTTGTTTACCATTTGGCATCCGGCGATCCGGTGCCTGATGGTATGCAGGCCAATACCCGGCTATATCGTGCCGGAGCGGCGGCGGCTTATTAATGACGTATGTGCGGCCTTGGCTGGAAGAGCCAAGGCAAAAATGGCGGATGGAAGCTTGGCTGGGCAGCCATAGTGTGTGATTGGTAATTACGCCCATGTATGTCGCAATGGGTATAAGAAGCTAGAAAATAGGCATCAAGCTTTGGCGGCATTAATAATGTGTGATGTTGGCTGTACATGCGCGATCCCTGGTATACTTTCCTCTTTCGTCACTTTGCGGGGGGCGTGCCATGATATGACATGGGTGAGAGATTTGGGCGGGTGGTGTAGGAGAGAGGATGACAACTGGGAGACCGTCGCATTGCTTTTTGGGCTTAATTGGGCACGGAAAAGATGCGGGAATCGTTCAATGCGTGCGATGGAATAATTATTGCACATTTCGGATTGGCGTATCGGAGATTTTGGATATGGCATCAAGCGTGGCGGAGCGCTGGGCTTTCGCCGAAGTCCACTGCGGCAGCTGGAGCCGGCTCCAGTAGGCGAAAAAGAAGAGCTCTCCGATAACGTGTTAGATGCAGAGGCCCAATTGTGCACTACCTAAAGAAGTTGTTCGTATTACTTTTCGGGCGCCGTGATTGGGTTGCCTGCTTGGAAAACCGCTGTGGGTTACACCCGCCGGCGGCAGGCCAGAGGCTATGCTCTGACTCAGATCCGAGTTGCACGATTTGAGAAGAGTATGTATGCATGTTTAGTTTCATATTCTGTGTTTGTGCCTTCTCCGAATACGAGTTCGCCGCCGGCATATGACCTCTTGCAATGTGAATCGCAGTGCGCGCTACGGTTCACGATAAGCTTGCCTTGGCAAGTAAGCTAGAATACCCCCGCATCCAGTTAAAAAGCACCGTATTACAGCACCGGCTACCGAGTTACCCTTTGCATATCGTCTTATTCCCGGGCCATTTCTTGAATCCAAAAGGTGACATATTCCCCCGGCGGCGAGATTGTTGCACCGTGGGGCTAAGAGCCTTCAGCCCCAGCCCATCTCGCTCAGCCAAATCGGGGAATACAATCTCACCGGCGAAAGGCCACCAGCCTGGCGAACGGCTCCGAAAACGCAGAGACTAACCTTGAACACTATCACGAATAGCTGACAACGTAAACGAAAAGTCGCAAGTCGTAAAAAAAAAAACACTTACGAATGCGACGGCATTGGAACCTTGCACTGCCTCGGACGGAAGCGTGATGAAACGGAGGATATACGAACACGATGGATAGGACGCGACGTGAGAGATGAAGATACGGTATAAATTGCTGCTGAACCGTCCTCTCTTGGAAAAAAATATTTTCATAGACTATTGAACGTTCTAATTACTCAAAGAACCGTATTCTATTCTCTTATTTTACTACTTCTTACAATGGCTGAACTTCCACCCGACTCGCCATTTGGTCCCAATGCCAAGTATGATCAGTTTGACAAGATCCCCTCTCTCACAACTGCTCATGCAACACTCATGGGCCTTACCTTTGTCGTTCTATTACCACTTGGCTCCCTTCTTATCCGCCTTGTCAAGTCAAAGTATGGCATCTGGATCCACGTCGCCTGCCAGCTAATCGGCTGGGTCATAATGCTGGCTGGGCTTGCAATGGGTATCCAACTCGCTGACATCGTCGACATTGTAAGTTGATTTCTTCAAATCTTGCTCTCAGATAGCAACCGCTAATATTGGCTCTCATGTAGTTTGGGAAACCTCATACCGTCATTGGCACAGTTGTCGTGGCTGCCCTCATCTTGCAGCCCGTCTTCGGATACGTCCACCACAGATTCTTCAAGGCAAAGCAGAAGCGCACTTGGTGGACTACCCTCCATGTGTGGTACGGCCGTCTGTTCATCATACTTGGGCTAGTGAATGGAGGAGCCGGGCTGGCTCTTGTCAAGGGAACGCCTGTATACAGTAAAGCGGGCACAATCACCTACGCCGTTCTAGCCGCCGTCTCTGGTATCATGATGCTGGCGCTTATTCCTCTAGTCATCAAGAAAAGGAGAAACGAGGCTGCAGAGAAGACCCAGAGCAGTGGCTGAGGCAGACCATTAGCTCAGCGGAGGCCGCATCTGCATTTCATCTTGTCGAATAAATATAGAAGCTGCCATTTACGGAAGTACTCAAGAATATGTATCTGCAAATAGCCCCAGACTGGTTGAATATAATTCCGCCGTCACAAAGCATAGTCTGTCCCGTGACATAGTCCGAATCTGGCGAGCTCAAGAAGCTCACCATCTTAGCTACATCCTCCGGCACACTCGTCCTCTTGAGGGAAATGAGCTGGTCGCTCATCTTGGTAATCATGCTGCCCGTCGGCAGGTCGTTTTGCTTGCAAAGCGCGTCGTCAATCAGATCCCACATGGCCGTGCCGACGATGCCCGGCGCATACGCATTCACCGTAATCTTATGCTCGGCCAGCTCCTGCGCAAATGCCTGCGTAAAGCCCTTGACCGCAAACTTGCTGGCAGAGTAGTGCGACAGCATCTTGAACGCCTTGAACGCGACAATGGACGCCGCGCCGATAATCTTGCCGCCACCTCCTTGCTTGATCATTTGCGTGGCCGCCGAGGCATAGCAGTTGTGGACGCCAAACACGTTGACCTCGAACATGCGGCGGAGGTCGTCTTCCGTCACTTCCAGCGCCGGCTTGACTTGGGCGATGCCTGCGTTGGCGACCATGGTCGATAGTGGGCCGAGGGCTGTCACGCTGGCTTCTACTAGCTTGTCTACTGCGCCGCGTGTCGACACGTCGGCTGCGTGGCCGTGGGCGCGACGTCCGAGCTTCTCAATCTCGGCTGTGACGGAGTCGATCCCGGCTTGGTTTGCTGGAAGATCTGTAGCGATGCGTGTAAGCTGGCGACTCTTGGTGGACTGGCTTTTCTATACATACCATTTACGCACACGTCGTAGCCGTCACTTGCCAGTCGCAAAGCAATCGCCCGACCGCTAAATCCGAAATTAGATTGCCATTTCTGCTTATATATAATGATAGAATTGCATACATTCCTTGGCCTCCGCCAGTGACAATGGCTGTTCGTTGCGAAGCCATTATGGATTTAGCTGATGCTTGAATCTCGTTTATTCAGTCTTCCTATGCGGGAAAATGGCGAAATAAAATGACAGCCTGCCTCAAAAAGAGGAGATAAACCCTCTTTTATACTCCCCAGCAACAAAATGCCCCTTCAATAGCCGAGAACGTGAATCGGCAACCTCTTTTCGGGTGAGGGGATGAGGGGTAGTCGCTTACACTGGGTGACACATTGGCCTACGCTGCAGGTGGCGGAGATGGTGTCAGGCTATCTGTGCAGGGACCCATTGATGTGGCTGAAACTCGTCTTGAACAGGCATAAAGCCCGTTTAATGTCCGCTATGCATTTAAATTGCCAGCTGCGATTTTGAATCTTGGCGTAACGGTGCAATATTGAAAAAGAAAGGCATGCTAAAATGCTCCGCTGCATATTCAAGAAAGTTGAGCTGCGTATGCCGTTGATCCACCTCCCTTCTGTCACTTCGGTTTAGACAAGCAGAAGAGTTCTCCACCAGAAATCACGTATTAAAGTTTCTATGTAAATTGGTGTATATTTCAAATATTCTTATATACATGACATCTGACCTCTGTTTATCCATCTAGCAAAGCCCGCCATCGTTGCAGTTCTGGTTGCAGTTGTACATGCCATCCTTGTCTCTATCAGCGCCATACATGTCATAGCCCTGGAACCACCCGTTCAGAATCTCATGGAGATAGTTCAAGTTCTGCGGCACACCATGGTCTTTGCCCTCCTGTGAGCAAGGATAGTCCTCTGTCAAGCCTCGGCCGCCGTTGAGACAGGTGCCGTCGCTCGCGGTGAACCAGCCGTTGTACGATCCAAGAGCATGCACAGCGTTGCCTCCCGCGTTATCCAGAGCGGCACGCAGCACATGCGCTCCGCAGTCGACGTTGTCCTGGATCGGGTACTGGCAATTGTCCTTTCCATTCTGGCAGTTTCGCGGCTCGCACTGCATCAGGCCGGGCGTCGGACCGCCGGCGTCCGCATTGCAGGACGACTCTTGCATGGCGATGAAGGCAAGGATTGCCGGGTCAATGTTGTACTTTTGGCCGGAGCTCTTGAAGTACTGGTCGTACTGGCGGCATGGGTGGCCGACGTTGTTGTAATAGTCTTCGAGCTTGATGTGCGCAATCTTGTTGATGTCGAGATAGGGCGGCTCCCAACCGTTTCCCTTTACACCACTGTTTAGCCAGTCTTCGGACCCGTTGGGACCGCATGCGCCATCGCCACCTCTCGTAGGTTCGCAGGCACCTTGGGCATCCGGGTTCAAGGCCGCGGCTGCAAGGCCAGCGGAGACGATGGCGCCGCCCAGGGAAACTTTGCTTGTGAAATGCATCTTGTTCTGAGAAATTGTAGGACTCTGCAGGAGATCCTTATTGTTTCAAATTTGTTGTGAATTTGTTTTGGATCTATAAGGTATTCATGTTGCTATTATACTAATACGGTTGGCTGGAGTGACGTCGAATGGCCCCTGCCAGAGATCGTGTTAGCGAAATCTGATAGGAGGATTATTTTGTTGCGCTCTGGTAACGGAAGATCTCACTGGGGCGAAATTCGGACCGAATCTTACATTCAATGCGACTTTCCAGAATGGAAATAGGGGGGTCGCAGTTTCGCATAAACCATGGCACTGCTGCCGATCCACTAACTCGACTAGAACACATCGCCTATTATACGGGGTTTCAGATCCACGCTCGCCGTCCGGATTGGCACCTGCAATCATCCGGGTGCCATCGTCTTACGGAACATAAACGCTAACACTCCACATTCGGCGCCCGTAAGCACGGCACTTGGATCGGCGGGAGCTGATGAGTTGGTGTTACATCAAGCACGGCAAAGACCGGCGAAGAACACCGGGCGCTGGGTTTCAGAATCATGAAGTAAATGAGATTAAATAGATGCCAGAATTCCGCCGTTTGTGAAGAATATGGCAGCTAATACGAACAATTCATTCAATACTGCCCCCAAAGCTTCAACACCATAATGTACTTCTCAGTTGCTACTGTAGCCGCTCTTAGCGCAGCAGCAGCGGCTTTCGAGCTGCCAGATAATCTGCGGTCCATCTATGAGGCCCACAAGGTAAGCTCTCCAACTGCCAATACGTGTGAATGCACAGATAGATATTAATCTGGTACTGTTTACAGTCTGGCGGCTGCTCCCAGGCTCTCTCAGAGACCTTCAACACTGGCGCCGTCTATTGCGGCGACATTCCCAACGCCGTCTTCCTCAAAGGTGACAATGAGTACGACAACATGGACATCGACTGCGACGGAGCCAACAACTCGGCCGGAGACTGCGCCAACGACCCCACCGGCCAGGGCCAGACTGCGTTCAAGGATACGGTGCAGACCTATGGCATTGAGGATTTGGATGCCAACTTGCACTCGTACGTGGTGTTTGGCAATGAAGGTGCCGACCCGTCGTTTTCGCCGCAGGACCATGGCATTGAGCCATTGAGTGTCATGGCCGTTGTTTGCAATGACCAGGTGGTATGTACACCGTCAAACGCTCCTTTCGGTTCTGTTATTCTGACCGCTGACTGTTATACTAGTTTTATGGCGTCTGGGGAGACACCAATGGCTTTACTTCCACCGGCGAATCGTCTCTTGCCCTTGGAAAGCTCTGCTTCCCCAATGAAGGACTGAACGGCAACCGCGGTCACGGAGAGAAGGATGTGCTGTACATTGCCTTTACTGGCAGTGAGGCTGTTCCTGGACGGGACGGCGCAAACTGGTCGGCTGACAGCGCTGAGGAATTCCAAGAGAGCCTCAAGGAGCTTGGTGACAGACTTGTCTCGGAGCTACCTTCCTAGACTGCAATTACAGTTCAACGTGTATAAATTATTCCTAGTCTTAAATTGTTACCCCTTTATGCACTCCTCCTTAAACTGGGCAAAATCTACTACGTGACCCTCCTTCCTGGCCTTCTCAGCAGCAAATACGAGCAGATGAGAATCTAGAATGTCTTCTGTAGTTACGCCCAGAAGCCTCTGGTCTTCTGTAGCGACGGCATTGACAAAGGCACGTGCCAGTCCTGTGTCGCCGCCACCGTGGTAGCCGCCTTCCGACTTTGGCGCGTGGTGCGTCTTGGTTCTAGTAAGAAAATCGAATACATCCTTCACGTTTACAGTTAGCACAATGGGAGGATATAAAGAAGATATCGGTTACTTACAAATGTGTCCATGTCGCCGATGAGCTCGCCCTTTGTCCCCTGAATGCGCGTGCCACGGCCGCAGACAGATTCGGTAACTATATTGAAGTGAGTATTACGTCGATGTATTCCTGTTGGAGCAAACACTTACAGGCAGACATTGTAATGCTAGCAGTCACACCGCCATCATATTCAACATTGACAACCTGATGATCCACCACGTCGTTCTCGCCTTCGTAAACGCAGGTGCCGTAGCGAGTCTTCTTGAGCGCGTCGGTGACGTTTTCGATATCAAGCACTTCAGAATCGACAAAATGCCTTGCCCACTTTGTGTTCAAGGTGGTTAGTGATGTAACGTGATGAGAATACGCGGGCATCGCGACATACCTTTTCTGCCTTTTTGTCGAATAGAGTATCGATGTATATCTTCTTGGCACTCCAAACACACTTTGATTCGTATGGGCATTCAAGGCAAGTTTTGGCATTTCCTGCTTCTGCGGGCTTCCGTGACTTTTTGAAGTGGCCAATGGAACCGAATGAGTGCACCTTGGTTGGCTTGAGGCCTTTGAGATAAAAATTGACAATGTCAATGTCGCTGGTATAAAGAGTCAGCTCGGCAAAACAACCAAATGGTGTGTGAGATGGCACTCACTGGCAGCACTTTGTCATCAATGCAAACGATGATTCCGATTCCTTGTGCCAGTTGCCACGGACATAAGAGTGGGTGAAGTGCTGGTTTCCTACGGGCTCAATGTGCTGGATGTTGATGATTTCGCCCAGGGCGCCGGAATCGATGACGTCCTTCACAGCGCGATTGTATGGTGAATATCTGAGTACTATGTCCCAATTAGCCGGGTTCTTACAATAAGAGCTACGCTGGCGTTGCTAACCATGCCCGACACCAAAGACTTTGGGTGCCTCAACATTTGACACGTCATTGATCATCTTGACGCAGTGCTCTATCGACGTAGCAATGGGCTTTTCGCAAAGAATGTGATATCCTTGTTGAGAAAAGTCTTCCACTACTTCGAGATGGAGATGGTCCTGCTGCTTGTTAGCCCACGGACTTGCGATGTGATGACGGTGATGGCCGTCATGCGTCAGTCTGTCCTTACCAAAACCGCAACAACTATCGCGTCGGCCACTTTTCCCTTGGCAAAAAGGTCTTTCCAGTTGGTAAACTGTAGCTCGTCATCAATTCTACCAGGTTAAACAAGTCAGCGTGTCGTCGTTGGTGTACAGCTGGCGGATATTCTCACTGATGATCCCTGGAAAAGATGGTGCGTCTGTGCTTGTTCGGCTCCGCAACCGCCACAACCTTGGCGAGGCCCGGATTCTCAAGCGCATAGCGAGCGTATGTCTTCAGCGCACGCATTCAGTCAGCTATCATACCCCAAGAGCGGCAGGATGCAGTATACTCACCGATCCACGACTTCCAGCACCGACGACGGCAATCGTCACCGGCGCCCGGCCGCCATTGTTTGAGGTCGAGGAAGGAGCCATGATCTATGCGCGACGAGGTATGCTGCTCTTGGCAATGTTGACCAGAATGGTAAGAGGCTGTAAATGCCTTATAGATGGCAATAACGCGTCTGTGAACGCCTCTCACGGTGAGCCGCGGATGTAACAAACGATGATTAATGATGGGGCTTTTATTGGACCACGACACTGGTTACATGTGGACGGCCTGAGGAGGGCAGCCTCCCCGCGGGGCCGTCAGCGGAGACCCCGACCAACCTTAGCCACGTGGGGTGGGGAGGTGCGAGTTCGGTGAAGCCTCGCCTTCGTGATCTGCGAACTCATTATGACAACGGCCACAGGTTGCCATTTTGAGGCATGCTCCGGGGATGAAAAGGGCCAGGCCGGCGGATTTGCGGCTAGGGAATCGCCTCCCCATCTGCCGATTGGTGCGCTTGAAGCGCCTTTTGGAAGAACGTTGCAGTCTCCGTCTTAAATGCAGCCTCGACTAACGTTTACCACCAGGCAACCAGGCAACGGAACCAGCACCATGGAACAGAAAGATGGTAACGCGGAGAATATTAACTATCTGACATGCATTAGTTTATATCTTTACCTGCCGCGCTTACACACTAGCGTTTTACATAGTACGTACAGTCGTAGACAGGAAACACCCATGCTGGCCCATTTATTAGCCAGAATCTCGGCCTGACAGCGCCCTAACGAAATTAAGCATCTAGGCTTGGCTACTTACGAGCTTCAGCCTCATGCCCCAGTGCGGGGGAATCCTCCGTCGCATCAAATTGGCTTGGCACAAGGGTACGGGACAATGATCCGAACAAAGTTCCGTCGCAACGCCACCGCGAAACCTGCCTGAAGGTTTGCCGCCACCGCGCTTGGCTTGCCATAAAACGCCATTGTCGTAATTATTGCACGCCTTTTCAACTTTTGAACCCTGTATAACCGCGACCGAAAGAGCCGCCACAACTACACGTAACATGCGACAGTGATTGATGTAACAAAGCAGCAGTTGAGACAACACGCTAGTCCGCCCCTTGCACGAACAGCGTGACTCGTGCCGAAAGGAGAGTCCAGTGCCGACGCTTCATTGCGCCAGGGCGAGTTGCTTCATAAAGTCGGCCTTGTTTCTTTTGTTTTGCGAAACGCGACACTTTGCAATCTTCAACTTTTCATTCTTGCATACCAATTGCACCATACCAATCGAACCATGGTAGACCTTTCAACCCTCACAATCGGCAAGCACCGCTGTAAGATATCCCTTCAGTAGACCTTTTGGTCGAACAACATTCGCTAACTTTGCCGTGTCAGACAACTCGCCATGGACGCAAGTCGTCATCGTGGGCTTTGTCGCCTTTTCCTCCGTTGGCATGTTTAGTGCCGTGAGCAATCTCGGCGCCGGTGGTCTGCAGGATGTGCAGCTCAGCGACATTGCCAACAGCGTGCTGTACGGCTGCTTCTTCCTCGGTGGTTTCTTTTCCGGAAGTGTCAATGTAAGCTTCAACCCGCGCCACAATTAATGCTCTGCGCCGGGCCACCAGTTACTGATGTACCTTGTCACAGAACATCCTTGGTCCGCGCCTCACCATGTCGATTGGCACGACTGGCTATGCCGTGTATCTCGGTGCGCTGTGGAACTTCCAAGTCAACCAAACACGATGGTTCCTCATCTTGGCCGGAGCCATTCTCGGCTTCAGTGCCTCGCTGTTCTGGTCCGCTCAGGGTGCCGTCATGATGTCGTATCCGACAGAAAAAGACAAGGGTCGCTCATTTTCCGTCTTTTGGGCCCTTTTCCAACTAGGCACCCTGATCGGCTCGGCCATTGCCCTTGGCATTCAGTTCCACAGCACTCTGCCCACGGTATCGACAAAGGTCTACATTGCTTTCCTCATCATCATGCTTACCGCCATTGCGACGAGCTGGCTTGTTCTGCCGCCGCACCTCGTCGTCCGTGGTGATGGCACCCTAGTCGAGGTCGAAGCTTCGCTGACCCCCAAGGAGGAGTTCCGTGAGTTTGTCGAGATGTTCAAGGACTGGCGCATGCTTGCGCTGTTTCCAATGTTCTTCTGCTCCAACTACTTTTATGCGTATCAGAGCGCCATTGTCGCCTTCCTGTTCAACGGTCGAACCCGCGCTCTCGTCGCCCTGCTCACGGGTCTCGGTTCCATTCTCGGTTCGATCTTGATTGGCGTAGTCACCGACATCCTGCCGTTTAACCGCCGCAAGCGTGCCTATGTTGGCTGTATCGTCGTATTTATCATCATGTGTGCGGTTTGGGGCGGTGGTATTGCCTTCCAGCTCAAGTTTAACCGTGGTAGCAAAGAAATTTTCGGCGAGCCGCTTCATTGGGACTGGACGGTCGGTGCAGCTGTCGGGCCTATTCTCCTCATGTTTGCTTGTGAGTATTTTGAACCACTGTGTTGGATAGTAAGAAAAATGATCCGACGTACTGACAATGGCAAATGCGACAGACTACCTCGTTGACGCATCCTTCCAAGGTCTGGCTTATTACACCATGTCGTCAATGACCAACAACGCGTTCAAGCTCGCGCGCATGGCTGCCTATTACAAGGGTATCCAGTCTGCTGGTGCTGCAGTGTCGTTTGGCATGGACGCAGCAAAGGTGAGCTTCCCTAACAGACTGAACAGTGCCGAGTACATGCTAACTTATCTTGGGAAGACGCCGTATCTTACTGAGCTTCTAGTCTCGTGGTTAATGGTTATCGTGTCTCTGCCACTGTGTGCCCTGGTTCTGCACAGCGTCCGTGATACCAATTACGACGTTGAAGAGGTGGTGCGGGTGGACGACACAAAATAATATTGTATACGACAAGGGAATAGAACCTTTGGCGGGTATAGCGTGTTAAGTCATGGGCCATCTCCATATAATACGAGTCGCTCGGTAAAATACCCTCGGTTGCTAGTGATCCGTGGTAACGCCCTACACCGTCCAGTACTCGTGGAATAAGAAGAGCCCTGCCCAGCTGTACCTAACTTTATTACTAAATGATGATAGACCATTGCAGGGATAAGGCCTCACAGCTGTCGAATAAATTCAATAAATAGTGGATAAATTTAGACGGCTTTGCTACCTGTCACGAGCAAACGTCCTGTTAGACAGCATTCGGATCACTTAAAACGCATGGGTTGTGCCAAGCAGGTATTGAAAAAGCCACACGCATCCGCACAGCTTGACCGTACATACGCCATGGCCTGATTAATTTCCAGGCCTCTCCAGCACAGAGGATGTCCAATATCCGCTGCTCATCCTACAAGCCATCCAGCTTCCTTGGTGATGCAATTACGGTTAGGCCCTTCCAGAAATAAAGCCTCCTATGTCATCTCAGCTACAAAAGAGAGCTAGTGAAAGGCGCTTACCGACAGTCAATACCGTTTCGAGCCATGTTGCACGTTGACCGCCCATAATTCCCTCATCAACAAGGCTCACGGCCGAGCGGCTAATCGGCACCGAGCGCACTTATACGGGAGCCCGTGGGCCACCTCTCCTCCAACAGGAATGGGAAAACAAGAGGAGGCCGCCCGCCCGCCCGTTGACACTCGCCGATCCCGTAGACTTTGGCCGGCCACAGAGGGGGGCATACGGGCCTCGACGCGTCGAAAAACAACATGACAAAATACCGCTCATTTATGGGGACCGAACCAAAGTGCTCGCCACGCTGTAAGCTGGGCCGTAAGCAAACTCGGCCTGATTGCCGTTCCATGGCCCCATTTCGATGCTAGCGCCCAGAATGGGGGCACCTCGAGGACCCAACCAGCCCATCCAGCCCTGAAACTTTTGCAAACCGCCACTAGTGGCCGTGTTCTGCCCAGTGGAGTTCAAGCTGAGAAGGCTTTTTCCCGTTGACCCTCTGCGCCGCCTTACCCATTCTTTGCCTAAACGGGCAGTGGGCGACGTAATGTGCGGGCTGTGGTTGGTTGTCTCTCGATAACCACGCCAAGCCTTGGGACATATGGCCATCTGTTAGAGAGGTTCATGGCTTTCCTAATACGGGCATAGATGAGGCCTCACACAGCCTATTAATGGTCACCGCAACAAAGCAGTCGTTGTATGCAGCGAGAGCGCGAAAAAAGTCGCCGCTGTGCCCACTCGTAACCTAAATGCCTCGCCAAAGGGTCGAGGTGCGCATGCCCACTCCCTCATGCCGCCAGAACAGCCGCGCAAATTTTGAAGCCGTGCATACATGTACGTTAATACCGTTGCTGTCGCATAAATAGGACCGTAGCCAGTAGAATTTTAACTTTGTCTCGTTGTGTTACATTGCTTCCGATCTCTCGCATCCCCTTGCAACGCTTTGCATACCTTTGCTGGACCCCTTGCCCGCTTATACACCCTAGAGAACTGTTCCTTTTTTTCTACCGCTTCTCGCATTGCAGCCTTGCATCCCCTGGATATACTATATCCCTTAGAAAACATGCCCGAGGATTCTGTACCCGAAGCTGCGGAAAAGGAGCCCGCTGAGAGGGACTTCCGCATCACCTTTGATGATGCCACTCACCCTCGCCTTGCACGCTCCCGGTCTCGTGCCGGCGAAAGAGAACGTTCACGATCTCGCAGACGTTCTCTGAGCCGTTCTTCCTCTATTTCTCGCTCCAATCTGCCTACTTCTCCTTACTCTGAACTGCCCTTGCACTACCGCACCCTTTCCATCAACGTTGCCGAGTCTCGACAGGTCGAAACAGAGGAAACTACCGACATCAAGGCCGTCAAGAAGGAGGATGAAGACTATTTCTCTCACCTTAACTTCCATGAGCTCAACGCAGATCAAATCTACCAGCAGCTCAATGTCCACAAGCACGATGGTCTGTCCCACGACATGGCGGCATCCCGGCTCCAGCGCGATGGCAAGAACACCCTGCCGAAACCAAAGACCAACTACTGGAAGAAGATCCTTGGTTACGTCTTTGGAGGGTTCTGCTCCGTCCTCTGGGTCGGCGTTGTCATCTTTTTCATCTGCTGGAGGCCCCTCAGTGACCCTCCATCCCCTACCAACCTCGCCCTCGCTATTCTCGTCATCATCGTCATCTGTCTCCAGGCCGGCTTCTCCGCGTTCCAGGACTGGTCCACGCAGCGCACCATGAAATCCATCACCGACCTCCTCCCATCCGAAGCGCTCGTCCTCCGAGAAGGAAAACTGCACAAAATTCCTGCCACGGACCTTGTGAGCGGCGACGTCGTTCATCTCCATATTGGAAACAAAGTGCCAGCGGACTTGCGAATCGTGAGCCACTCTGGCGACCTCCGCTTTGACCGCTCCATCTTGACTGGCGAGCCTGATGAGATTGAAGGCGTGGTCGACATAACAGACCCAAACTTCCTTGAGAGCCGAAACATTGCTCTCATGGGCACTCTCGTGGTCAACGGCAGCGGCGTTGGTGTCGTCATATTGACTGGTGCCCGATCAGTCATGGGACGCATCGCAAAGGCCACTGCCTCTGCTGAAGAGCGACCAACACTGATCCAGCGAGAGATTTGGCGCTTCGTGCGCATCATTGTCTGCCTTACTGTCGTCCTCGCTCTCCTGATCCTCTTGACCTGGGTTGGCTGGCTCAGACGCGATCACTTTGCCTATATGAACGTTGTCGCCATGCTGAACAACGTCATGGGCTGCGTCGTTGCCTTTATCCCAGAAGGCATGCCAGTCGCTGTCGCACTGACACTCATGATGGTTGCGCGCCGCATGAAGGCCGTTAATATCCTGCCCAAGGGCCTGTCCACAGTCGAGACTCTTGGATGTGTCAGTGTCATCTGCTCAGACAAGACCGGCACGTTGACTCAGAACGAGATGCACGTCAACTCTGCCGGCTTTGTGGATTCGGCTGCCTCTGGTGGTCAGGCTTGTTCCGTCAGCGCACTTCAGAGCAACGTTGACAGCAGTGCTCCACGAGCATGCAACTTGAAGTTATTCCAGGCCGCACTGGCCTGCAACGATGCAACATTTGACCCCACGACTATGAATCTCCCCGTTTCGGCCCGCCAAGTGCAGGGCAATGCGACGGATGCGGCAGTTCTCAAGTTTGCTTCTTCATCAGAGCGCAGCGCAACTGAATCAGCCAAGCTACCTAGAGTCTTTCAGATCCCATTCAACTCCAAGAACAAGTACATGCTCACTCTCCACCGCGAAACAGAGGAAGTTAACCAAAGCCAGTACCGCGTGTTCGTCAAAGGCGCACCAGACATTCTCCTCCCAGCCTGCATGTCCTACTGGTCAAACAAGACAGACTCTGTCCAGCCGCTCGACTACGCCGCGAGGGCCGCTTTCAAGCAGTACCAAGATGCACTGTCCAGAAACGCCGAACGCGTCATTGTTCTCTGCGAAAAGACGGTTTGCCCCAAGAGCACTCTCAACACAAATGCTTTCAGCGACGAGATTGCCGCCGGCGCGCTGAGCAACCTCACAATCATTGGCATCCTGGGCATCATTGACCCTCCCCGTCCAGAGACAGCCGAAACAGTCAAGCAATGTCGCCGTGCCGGCGCCAGGTTCTTCATGGTCACAGGCGACTACGGCTTAACTGCCGCCGCCATTGCACGAAGCACGGGTATCTTCACCGGCGAACGAGACCCCGATACCATTGAAAGCCTGCATTCCAAACTGGGCCTCTCGGCGCATGATTTGCACGCCTCACGTGTGAATGGAGAGACGCGCAGCATCCTACTCGAGGGCCAGTCGCTGTCCGGTCTCGTCGACGAAGACTGGGACGTTATCTGCGAGTACACCGAGATTGTCTTTGCCCGCACCACGCCCGAGCAGAAGCTGCGCATCGTCGAAGAGTTCCGCAAGCGCGACAACGTCGTTGCTGTGACGGGAGATGGCGTAAATGATGCGCCGGCGCTGCGAGCGGCAGACGTGGGCGTTGCCGTCGTCACTGGCAGCGACGTGGCTATTGAAGCTGCCGACCTCGTGCTCCTCGACAGGTTCGACTCCATTATTGAAGCTATCCGCCTCGGTCGTCTCGTCTTCCAGAACCTGCAAAAAGTCATTGCCTATCTCTTGCCTGCAGGAAGTTGGTCCGAGATCTGGCCGGTCCTGTTGAATGTCTTCTTCGGCGTGCCTCTCCCTCTGAGCTCGTTCCTCATGATCATCATCTGCGTCTTCACCGACCTGTTCCTGTCCATGTCGCTGATTATGGAAAAGGAAGAGTTTGACCTCCTCTCGCTGCCTCCGCGAGATCACAAGCGCAACCACCTCATCACGGCGAAAATCTACATCCAGGCTTACCTGTTTACCGGCTTCATGGAGACGTGCACCGCCCACGCCATGTTCTTCTTCTTCTATTGGAAGAAGGCTGGTATTCCCATCAGAGACATGTTCTTCCTCTTTGAGGGTTACACGGACGGATTCCACGGTTACACACAGGAGGAACTTGCGTCTTTCAACGCCACCGGCCAATGCATCTACTTTGTCACGCTGGTGATTTTGCAATGGGGTAATATCCTCGCTGTACGGAATCGGAGACTGAGTATTGTCCAGGCCAATCCGTTCACGTACAAGAGACGCAACCCGTGGCTGATTCTCAGTCTGCTTGTTAGTCTCGCCATTGCTGTGTTTGTTACAGAGGTGCCGGGTATCCAGACGTTGTTTGGCACTGCATCTGTGCCAATCGAGTTTTGGGTATTGCCGATTCCTCTGGCCATTGGCATTCTGGGAATGGATGAGATTCGCAAAGTCCTTGTTAGAGTGTTTCCAAATGGACCGGTGGCAAAGATTGCTTGGTAAACGGAAGTTAATAGTTTCGTGGACATTACACACACACTTTGTGCATTAGTACAAGGCAACTGTACATAAGTAGTAATGGCTACAGAAACAAAGTATCCTTCCCAAATCTTTCTTATTGTGACTAATTTTATTCAATATTCTACATATCTACGTTCACACTTCTATCCCTAAAGAAACTCTCGCACAAGAATCAATACTCAAAGGCCAACCCACCCTATACTCACTGCCAGCGCACAGCGTATCTTACACATAAGGTAGCGAGACTCGAGGCCGCCAACGTCCAATCTCTTCCCGCCCGCCACGCCAAGCTCTGACTCTCTCGTCACTCCCCAAAACGTCTTAGGAAGTCTAATTAGCCTTGGGGCACACGACACCGCCGGGATCGGCAGGACCAGCCGTGTCAACAAATGCGCTGTGATGTGAAGAGCGGCAGGAGCTGAAATGTGACGACAGCCGCCTGGGCGCTCGGCTGTCGTCAAATCCTGTGATGGAATGAGCCTCATTAACACAGCAAAACACCATTTTGGTCGTTCGGTGAGCATCACGCCAAGAACAAGGACGAAATAACAAAGGGAAAAAGCCAAACGATGCACCCCCCTTTCACCATGTTCGGCATTTGGGATGCTAGGTCGGACGGCATTTCCCGTCAACTGAGAAAGCGCACAGAGACGCCACGCTGCAGAGGCGAGCTACTGCTCCCTGATCATCGTCGGATGCGCTTGCTCCGCCCATCTTGCCTTGCTCTTTGAGTGTTTTTTTTATTTTCCCTACGAGCCGCCGTTCCCGCTGCACCGCCAGGGTGTATACTTTCGTGGCTAGCGATATCCGGGGGGTCGGATAGAGAAGACAATGAGCTGCAGACAGCCTCCTTTCTCTCCCAGCTGAGAGGATCATGATGGGTGCGGCGTCAAGGATGTTCCCAAGCCCAGAGGCGCTGCGAAGGGCTGGACCCCAAGAACTGCATGGTGCTGTGCTGCAATGTGCATCCTCCCCCGCCAACTTAATTACACATTCATGTCAATCTCTCCAAAATCTCCCGAAGCCATCTCCACCAAATTGGGCAATAATCTACTGCACATCGATGGAATCTTCCGTTTGTAAAAGACTAACGCCAGCAATCCACGGCCGATGATGAGGGATATACAAAGTGGCAGTCCCGGAGGGTTTGTCACCGACGTTCTTGGCTGATTGGCAACCCTGACAGGACAAGAAGACGAGACAAGCCACGCGAAAATAACCCAAATTACGAGTAGCTGCGCAAGGAACCCTGCTACCATAGTATTTCCCCTCGCTGTGTGTCTGAGACGCTCCGCGGGTGGCAGCGCCCAGTTCTTTTTTTACGAAGCAGGGTCCTGATTCACCTTTCTCAGCCGCTGTCAAAGTGTCCGCCTCGCCCACCCAAGAAACAGAGCAAGGGGAGCGGTGGCGTCTGTATCTGGCAGCCTCGTCGCGTGGCATGGCGCAGTTTAGTTGGGCTTTTCCCAGTGGCGACGTCGGTAATCTCTGCTATTTATGCCACATGTTGGTGGGCGGGACAGAGCGGCCAGTGGAGGAGGCTGACATGCATTTGGATTTTGTGCTCCGTGCTTTTCCAGGGTCAAGATGCTCTGGAATCAGGTCCCTATCACATACTCGCTAATACGGGGGTCTACGAGTGCAATATCTACATGACAGAAGCCTGGAGCGGTCGCTGGATAGCTCGCTTGGAACCCTTTACTTTGGGTTACGCCGTACACTACTAGTCCCATATCCTGCATGACATGCACATATGTATGCAGAGTTGGCCCCTGGACCGGGGTATCGGGTATGGCGCACATGATTGTCTCGAGGTCTGTTCGCAGTGTTAGTTTTTTGCCCGCGGTGACGCTCACACCCGGGACGAAGACACCACGAAACGGCGGCGTCTATCAAACAGACAGGCCGACGACTCGATTTTGCGTCCTCGCCCGGACCTGGAGTAAAGGTATGCACAGTAGCTACCGGCCCTGTTCGTCCGCGATCGGCGCAGGGGCTAGGGCTTGAAGTTGTCCTTGTCGGTGATCACATAGAGACTAAACGGCCTGTCTCAGACTACCTACGACGAAGGCTGCGCCTATCCTCTCGTTGACCTGACCGCCAAAACAGGTGCGTGAGGCACGCTGGCATAGAAGTTTGCATTCTCGTAGATTTTACGTGAAAGTGGTAGCAAATCATAATCTTCATGACAACGGCCTTCTCGGTTTTTGACTCTTATTCTTTTATTTTCTTTTTTCTAATAAATGTTTGCAAGCACACGCCCCCCTCTACGAGTAGCAGTCTATAATGGACAGGGCCTGAAAGTAATTTCCATGCGCCGCTGCGTTCGGGTCATCCGCCGCCGTCGCTTCGGGGGCCTGACGCAAGCCAGAGAGACCCAAAATCCGGTTGGTTGGCATGGGGCGAGGCACGCACACCAAGATGCGCTCAGCTGAGCTGAGGCCTCACTCATGCTGGAACCATTCTTTGTTGCTCTGGTCCACCTACCAACCCCGGTGCAGACCATCCAAGACGCTAATCCACGTGTTGGTGGCCCATATTTGGGCGCCACCTCGATAGTCTGTAACGTGCAAACCCATGTCCATATGCAAGAGAAACCCCCTTCCGCGAGAGGCTGGAGGCCTGGGAGGGGGGAGTGCGCTGAAGGTGAAGAGGGCTGGACCAGATTGGCTGGTCCCCCAGTCGCCCACCCCAGCGGCCATCTCCAGCTTCCAGCTGGCCATCCTTCCTCGTACACAGCTACCCTCTACTCGCAGTATTAGTCCAATACTCCGCAAAGGATGGTGGGTTCCTAGCGCCGTTGGTGCGTCTTTGCTGCAAGGATGCAGACCATCCCACCCTCCTCCCCCAGGCCCACTAACAGGTTGCGCATCGGGTAGCCCGTGTCGGAGCCAGAATGGTTGGGCGCGTGAGTTGAATGGCAGACGCCGGTAAGCCTCGTTGCCCATTCGCCAACCTTGTTTAAGTTGGCGCTGCTTGCACCATGACCCTCTGACGATTTCTGGTGCTTGATGTTACGCTGCTAGTAAAATGAGGCCCGTACGAGCGACAAGGAAAACGATCCACACACCTTGGACGAGTAGTTAGCCTCCTCCGGCGCAGTATCGTACTCGTCACTCGCGCCTAGCGCGCGGGCACACTTTATCCTTCCTGCAAGGGTAAAGCGTGTGTTGCTTTGCCCAGCATCATTCTCATGAACAGCCCGCTAGTCTCGCGTTTTTCTCGGCAGCGACGGCATCCGTCTGTCTATTCCTTGTCGAGATGTGATGACCTGCTTCTCTCGTGCAGTATTTCGTAGCACGAGCGGTGGACGCTGTCTGGCTGTAACCGTCATTGCTCCGTCCCCCCTGTTATTGCTGCAATTGCTGTCCTGGTAAAAATAGCCCTCGAGTCGTTGGCCCTCCAAATTTAGCTTTATCAAATGCGGAGTACGCGTACTCGGTCGCACCATAGTGGGCGACCGCCCGTCCTGTACGTACTAAGCTAGGCCCAAACTTGCCCGTGGGCATTTGCAATTCGAAAGCTCCTATGACTAGGTCATTGCAGGTGGGCCAATGCGCCTGAAAGAAGAAGGCTCCGACTTTCCATGTAATCCTTCGTTCATTCGTTCATTCGCTCATTCGCTCCGTCATGCACGGGTGCTTTCATTGGATGCATGCGACTGACCCTCCACACTACGCGCATTGTGGTGCAGATGCACGTCGTACCGTGCAACACCTCTGCCTGATCGTGCGCCAGGTCATATCTCTTGCGAAGTGATTGCGCTCCACATAGGCACAGTCTGGTCCGCCTTGCCTACCTCGTAGATTGTTTCTAATGATTCAATCACCCTATCCGGTGAGGCTGGCTTGCTGTAGAAATTGTCCAGCCACAATATTGTTTTCTGCGTCTCTGCCAACGGGTCTGCTTGAGTCGGTCGTCCTTCGTGATGGATAATTACGAATTGCTCAATCTGGCCACCGAGGGGGCCAAAAAAAGCCCGCCATTCGCAACCAGGCCTACGTGTCTTTTCAACACTCGCGCTCGCAAGACTTCCAACCACTGTCCAGATTCTCGGGTGATTCCGCTTCTATTACAAGCTATACTGCGCTAATACAGCTGAGGCTGAGACATGAGACAAAACAGCGGTTGCTCACGCGGGCGTGTTCTCTTAACGCAGGGCTGTTGCCCAGCACTCTTGGCATTTCTTCCCGCGCAGTGCAATGTCCAGAGACTCGTCGGTCGGGCGTGAAAGATACCACGATGTTTGAAATGTTGTCCTGTCGCCTCGTACCGATAGACTGGAAACGTGGCCCTGGCGGGCGTGTTGATCGACCAGGTCGTAGCCAGATCCTACGCCATGCGCCATGCGCCCAACGCCATGATGAGCAGTACCTTGTTCACACATGGCGGCAAGCGCGATATCAGGCCTGGATGCCGAGCGATAATTACAAGTCGTTTGAAACGGGGAACAGAGCCCTACTGAAGTTCGGTTCTAGTCTGTGTGCGCAGACACGCACGGCGCTCAACTGCGTAAAGTATGCTGTCCGGCTACAGCTGCGATCAAAATATCTCGGGTTGAAGATTGCTGCAGCCGTATGCACCCAGTTCGTAGCGCAGATTCCCGCGTGCAACTTACTGTTGGTCGGCGACCAAACCGGTGCCTCGGACATTCGCGTCACGTCCATGGCAGTGCGCCAGCAACAGCCCCAGCTGATGGCCGTCCCATATGGCGCGATATCGCCAATGTTCAGTGCCACCTTCTCTTGGGCTGGGAAAGCCGTCCAGCTGAATCGAGCAAATGGCAGAAACAGTCGCCAGATCGACGCCGTGGCGCTGCGGCAACCCCAGACCCAGACCCAATGTAACGCCGTTCTGCGAGGACGCCCCCTCCTAACAGACTCTGGCCGCTACCAGCGCCATTCCGACGCCTCGCCTCGCCTGAGGAGCAGGGGGGCTCGATGTGCAGGTCATGCTATCGTGGGCGTGGGGCTTGCCACCGTATGACCAGAAGGGAAAGGACAATTTACTGTGGGAATAGCTCCGTAATCGCCCAGGAAGCAACAGGCTTGCGACGAGCACTCCGCACGAGTAATCCAAGAGTTGTTCATCTCCACCCGGAGGACAACGTCGATAGTTTGCTAGCGCAGCAAATCCCTCATCTTGGCAGCTGTGAGCCCCTCCTGCTAGCGCATCCTTTGTGGCCAATGCTACGGGCAGGTGGTTATCCGCTTTGCGAGTTTTGCAATCGCTGAGCAGGCGGCAAGGCAAATATTGCTCATGTACGGAGTATACCGATGTCAGATTCCTTTTCTGCGGTCGTGAATGGTACGGGAGAAGCTGACACGGCGTGTCAGCGAAACAGGGCTTGCTGGCGCAACAAGCAATCGATAGCCATGTGTGGCAGAGGCGTCGAAGGAGTGGGTGTGTAGCAGGGTCCCATGCATCGACCGCCACTGCAAGCCTCGATTTGCGGTGCAGAGGTGGCACTGAAGGCACTTCCCATCTCGCCTCACCTCGCCTCAGCTGAGGCACGGGAGCAAGGCAAGAGGGCCCAGTACAACGCCATTTCTCGGCACCGCTCGCAGAGTGCCTGCGCTCGTTTTGACCAGCAGGGCTCTCAGTGGCTCAATCTGTGCGAGTGCTCGTATGGTAGTCAGTCCCGTTGCTGTTCGAACTGCAGCGCCAGCCTCACCTGACGCCTTGAGCTGCGCAAATGCCGCAGCCGTTGTGGCCATGTGCACCCCATGAACACTTCACAGCAGGGTGTTCCGTAAGTACGTACGAGTAGTAGATTGCATGACGGGAGATCCATCGCAAGCTGGCTGGGACCATGACAACCGTTGATCTAGACACGACGAGCCCGGCAGTTGGTCTCCTCGGCGGCGCTGGAAATTGGTCCCTGCCTGCCGGCCCAGGCTGCTCCATGCTCTTCAACTTGTCCCAGCGGCAGCCCCATCGACAATGGAAACAAAAAATGAGTCTCTGAAAGTCGGCGACTACGACTATCATCCCCGACACCGTTGTCCTGCCTGTCACACTCTCTCGCCCCAGACCAGCGGCTTCCCCCCAGTCTTCTGCTGGGGAGCTGAACCCCATCAGGCCTCGTCTAACATTGCCAGAAAGGGTCAGGTCTACTGGGGCACTTTGTGGTCCGTCAGGGAAGCTGTTAGGTAGGTACCTGCCAGAAGCGCCGTCGTTCTGCGTATCGTAGGTACCAGCCTAGTCTGCTCTTTAGCATAACTGTCCTTGCTTTCCGCAGGGAGCGCGGTCAGGGGGTAAACTCCCACCCAACTGCCTGCAGCGACCGGAACAGGCCGCATTCGCCCCAGTAAGAAGGACACAGTGGAGTGGAGGTTTGGCCTCAGCACAGACCTGGAGAGGCCCTGGGGGTGGTTTCGTCTGAGGTGTGGTTGTTGCCAACGGCGCAAGGGTCTGGGGCGCTAACACATAGCAACAGGACAGAGTACATTCGTACTATGGTAGTAATTACGGGGGGCAGGGCACACCCTTCTGGTGCAGCACGTCGTCGTTTCTTTGCGGGGGAAGACCCCGGGCCGAGCTCGGCGACGCAGCTGCCAGTCTCGGGGCGTCGTCACAAACGGTGAGTAGCACCATCGTCAAGTATAATGCAGGAGACCAAAGCCGCTTCCACCATCGCCGTGGCGTGGTCCCAACGCTGCTGAGCAGAGGCACACATCGCCGTCCACTTTCGCAGTGGCGCTCTGCAGAGGAGGCGCCAGCTTGGGGTTTTTTCCGCTGGGCGTCTGGGGTAAATGACCCGTCTGGACCCTTGATGCCACAGTTGCGATATGCTTGCGGCGCAGTACGACGTAGACCAAGTCAAGACGGGACGAACAGGAAACAGATTGGAGCCATCTTTACCCACACACGAGTATCCTTGGGTAGCCGCGGCTACGTAGCCGAAGCTCATGAATCAGTTCCGCTACTCCGGACAGTATGGAACTATCCGTGGCCTGGAAGGACAACCCATAGGTGGTAACAGAATGCGCCCGCGGTCAGTACCCGATTACGCTCCATCCCAAGACGACAGTTCCGGTCCGCCAACCCTGTCTGAACTGCTGCCCACCCCACCGTCGCAAACCCAGCAATTTGGATCTTGCCTCAGCTGGGGGGTTGGCTGGTTGATTCACACCATCCACATGGCAATGCCATCCCACCCGGCGGCTGTGGGCTTGGGAGGCGTAACAATACGCCTACCGAGTCTTGGCTTGACGTGGGGCGTTTAGGAGGACACTGATTACCAGTCTCTGAACCTCCCGTCGCCTGGCCTGGCTGGTCCAGCTTGCAGGGCTCTCCTGTTGTATGGATTCAAAGAGATGTCCACACTTGCTCGTTTTCGCAAACCACCTGCTTGTCTACCAGTAGCGGCTCGCAATACATAGTACATGCATGACGCGACTGCTATTGCTATTAGCCAGCGCTAGTCCCACCATCGATGTCATCGCATGGTGGTTTTAGTGCTGGGGCGCGCCGGTCTCTTGCAACACCGTAACTGACCGTGCGGGCGGGAAAAAATAAACATGTCCGGTAGCACGGCCTATAGTATGTACAAAGCTATTACCATTGCACTATAATAGCGCGGTGGAAATATCGGTAATGACTGGTCACCAGGAGCAAAACACTCCCATCGGAGGCGGCCTCTGGTGGTTTGCAACACCCCATCCGTCTCTGCACAGCATTGGACTCAATGCGCGCTTGCACATCGTTCGGGGCGGTTTCTTGGCGGCATCATTTCTGGGGCATTGGCACGAGCTGCTCCGTTCTCAGCTAATACAGGGCTAAGCTCGCATATGGAATAGCTTATACACCGTAGGTATCCGCATGTCCTCGTCCTTGGTATGTGCCATGTCCATCCGGTTTGCGGCGACAGGCTAACTGCCGCCAAATATCGTGGCTGTCCGTCTCCGTCTCGCTGTCATCAGCCCAACCGAATTGGTTGGCGCCACCACAAAGAATTTAGCCCAGATTTACCACCATCGTTTTGTCACGGTCCGCAACAAAACGCGCAACAAACTCAGCGGTGACAGCCAGTCACTAACCAAGGCAAAAAAAAACTAGAACCAACAAAGTACCGCCTTGGTCAACCTGTACGCCTGCAGTCTCGTCGCGAATAAGTCTCGTACCGTGTATGTTACATACTATGTACAAAGTATGAGCGCTCTGTATGCACTTGGTTGGACGGCTTTCCCCTTGCTCGTTATTCTTCGACCTCCACTACGCGGAGTACTTTAGCCCGAAATAGGATATTCGCGAGAGAAAGAAGTCTTGGCCCCTGTCCGATACGCTGAAGAGGGGCTGGCAACCCTGGTGCTCGCGTGGCAGAATAAACCCTGGCTCGGCTCGGTCCCATGCTTTTCGCTTGGATGTGCTGACCGTCATGGGGGCCCCGGAGACGCCGGTTACTGCTATGTAACTTCTTGGTGATGCAGATACATACGAGTCCCCCTTCGTGATTTGACTCTTGCCATGTTCGGCGACAAGCTAGCCATCTCTTTCGTACCCCGTACTGTATGTATGCAGTTACCGCCCGTTAGTGCTATACTAGCTTGGACGCCGCGAAAACGCCTCGTTATCCCCAGTGGCCCTTAGCCGTTAGAACATGTGAGGCCATGGCTGGGCTTATCCGCGGTGGCGTGCTCGATAAGTTACCCTGGGATTTTAGTGGGTATGCCTTCTGTGGGTGGGTTGGATGGGGATGGATGACCTTTACCCCAATCAGTTGTGGTCGAGACTCCACTGCCAATGTGCGTGACGACTACGGAGTAGGCAGAGGGCGTAATTCTTCCTTTCTTTTGTACGGAGTACAAAGCTATTATACCAGAGTTCGAGTCGTCACATAGGACGGGAACTGGGTAGGACGTTGTTGGGCGAAGTCAGGCGTTGGACTCCGTAGAACAGCCCCGAGTGCGGTAAGCCTGTTCCGTGCCGCCCCGGGTTCTGTTGTTTTGCCTACTGCGTACAGTCGGCCATTTTGCCAGCGCAATGCGTCTGCTTTCAGTGATGTCTGGTTATTTGCTCTGCTATTCATTCGCGGCGCTTGACTACAATCTCGAGTCCCAAGTCAAAGTCCCTGTTTTATAAGCGGTATCCCACCATACCATGCATCGATCTGAGCTGCACACCACGATAAGCCTGTCGGGTTCCCTCGAATCCAGACGCCAGAGACCGTTGAACGTCACTACGCCGCAAAGCCTCTCCCCAGATGTGCGCCGCTTTACAAGCAAAGTCAGACGCCGCCGTTGTGGTGCAATCGCGGGGGTCTCAGCAGAAGAGGCGCCACGCGGCACTAGGATGGGCCAGTGCGCCACCGTCTAGCTGGTTTTGCCTCTCCATGACCCGCCACCGTCAAAAGTTAACAGAGGATCGATGAAGGGGGGTGCACCTGGGGCATCGGAAAGCAGCCAGCGTGCGGCGACAGCTTTGCGGAGGACTGGACATCATTGGCGCCGGGATCCTCTTGGAAAACAGGGACGTAAACCTTAACGAAACAATGCAGCGTAAAAATAGTACTGTGCTCCAAAAAAAAAAAAGGTTAGAATGCCTACGAGTAACTCGTCCAGCTCGATCTGGCTCGGTTCCCGTTGACAGGTTCCCCTAGAGAGTACTGGCAAAGGATGAGCTGGGCCAAGGGTGCTCTGCCATTTCAGCAGGTGGGTTGAGGCCAAGTCCCTCGCTGTGCTTCTTGGTACCGCCTTGTCTGCACGCCCCTCCTAGGCGGCGCCGCATCTCAGCACCAACAAGATGCTTCCCTGTCTTCCGTCCCGTAACTGGCAGCAGCCACACTAGTAGTGCAGCGTGTTCCCTCTGGTTCAACGGTCCCGGAAACCTGGGTACGGAGTGCAGTGCGGCCAATAGAGCGTCAAGCTTACACACATCCGGGCGTCTTGTTGTTCCCGTCACTGTTATAACTTCTACTTAACTTCCATGCGCTCCCACTGCCGGGGCATGGTCACAAATATGACGGTGATCAGCGAGTGAGCCGTCGGAGATGCCCGGCAAATGAACAATGACTGAAGAGCTTTTGCCCAGACTGTCGCGTTATTTATTGTAACGCTCAACTTCGGACGGCCTTGGGTTCGAGGGTCCCCTGAGCAGATGCCTGTTGGAGGAAAAGGGGGGTCTGCTTTGACTGGTGCGTTTTCTAGGCGCACATCTCATTGCGCCGAGCCCGAGCTTATCGACCTGGGTAGTCCAACTGGGGGTGGCTTTCCCACACTCTCCACCCCGCGGCTGTGCGGCACAGTCCAGTTGTGAAGCAAGCCCATGGAGACGCGCGCGAGCCCACTGAAGCAAAGGGGCCACTTCCAAGAGTGAAGGCCCAATTAAGTCCTCCCGAAAGACGGACGGCAACGTTTGGCACCAACAGGAGCAAGTGCGTACGGGAGATGGTGTACTGTTTTTTCCCTGGTAGCCCAAAACGTAAGACGAATGACTTTCAAAGCTTGGCTATACGGGGAGTATGAGATGGCTCGAAAGGTAATCAAGCAGCCTCGAAATAGACTCGTGGCCACGGGTTGCAATGGACCAGCGCTGTGTAACCAATAATGCAGCCTGTAATTAGCAGGCTACACACTGTTCAGTTTGGTGGTCCCTGGCGCGCTGGGTGCCTTCCTGCAATGCCTCGCCCATATTCACCCATGGCCGGACTGTAGCAACATAGACAATACTGTTCGAGAGACTCTACTGCGCTGGCCCGACTGACATTCTTACTTGTATCTAGCAAGATACGGCCTCTCAAAGCCCCGGTGCCAAAGAAACGAGGTTGGGAGAGTCGGGCAGCTCCGGCGCATTCCTGACTCTTGCTCTTACTGGCCCTACATAGGACGAATCTCAAACATGGCCAACCACTCAAGTACACGGCCGTTTGGTGAAGGAAATATGTATTGCCATGGTAATATGGTCGGTTCGGGCATACTGCTGTAAGAGGCAGGCGAGCCACATGTCTGTTACTCGCAGCATCCGATAGAATTTGCCCAGGCTGTAGCCGGACGAGTGAGCAAGCACTTGAACGAGGCAGATGATGCCTCTGTTCCCATACCCCCGTGCCCCCTGTCGCTGTGTGTCTCCACAGGCGCCACACAGAGATGGCCGTCCCTGTACATGGTGACATTGCGCGTGCTTGGCCGCTACTCGTAAGGGGCCAACATGTGCGACAGGGACAAGAGCCACGGCCGGGCAGGCAATCGTCTTGTGCGGAGCCTTACTCGTAGTGTACTGGGAGCGCTAGCGCGTGCGGGGCCAGCTGTGTGTCGACGAACATGCCTTGTGGCCACTGGCGTTAGCTCGTTGCAGCGTTGTTGTCCGAAGTGGCCGTTAATGGATACTCTCCATCGCCCACCCACCGCCACCCCCTCCATGTTCGTCGTGGTGGCGGTCAAGTAGCGTCAACGGGCAGGCAAGCCATCAAGCCACCAGCAAGCCATCAAGCAGCCAGAGCTGGAGCATGTCAGGGCTGTCCTCAGCCCTTCCAAGCTAGGCTTTGGAGGATTGTCGTCGTCTCCAGACGTCGAGATCGAGGCGTTCTGGTATGCGGGCTTTGTCGACGCCAACGCTAACTCAAAAAAGAGAGAGACGTCTGTGAGATGCGGAGAGCCTCTTCTCCTACAGAATGCGACTCTGCGGCGTCAAGGTGCATGGCGCATCGTGAGTGGCCTGTCAAAGCAAGTCAAATCGCTATTGGTAATAGAACAGGTTGTCCTCGCAAACGTTTCTTGTCCTTGCTACAGCGCGACGCAGTAGGAGCACGAGTAAGTCTGGCCGGCGTGGGCCGTACGCCATCTCATCTATAATCTTTGAACAAAGACGTCGAATCCGTCGCACTCCGCCGACTTGGATCCTGTATGGTCTACAGGGCTGGAAAAATGACTTCTGGGGTGACAGAGTCCGCAAGCAACCCACACAGCGACCGCAGAGTCACGCAGCACATGACAGTCAACGGGTAATTACTCGTAATAGGGACGCGACATGATGTAGTCGAGGACCCAGAGCCCAACCAAGGACCCAGTATCCAGCATCCAACGGTGGACCTTGGAGCAGCGAATGGTGAGCGCAGGAAGGCCGTTTGTCGCGTTGGCACCATGATAAGTATCGGCTCTACTTGTACGCCTGTGGTTTTGGTACCATCCTTTTGTGCGTACGAGTACTCGTTAGTACTCGTAGTGCAGGATTTTGCCCGTGGTACAACAGCGGTCTGTCAGGAGGGAAGAGGGGGACGGCGAAAATACTCGTAGTCTGTGTAACGAACCACCCAGAGCCTAGGCCGGTGTGTCCGCCTTTGGTTCTTCCCCACCACTCTTTCTCGCCGCTCCCGGAACCCATCCTCTACTCGTACTAGCTTTGCCAAGGAAACTTTGAGTACTCGAAGAGCATCTGGTAATGGCGGGCAGGCCGGGATGAATTGTTGAAAGAAAAGGGCATCAAGTGGCCTTGCTGAGCCATGGGCGCGGAGCACAATGCGCAGATGAGGCCAGCATCTCGAGGTTGGAATACAGTGTGGGTGGGAGGGAGCAGCAAAAAGAGCCAACAAACCTACTCCGTACCTGTTGGTAACCTGGCAAAAATGGAAGGCGCCCGCGGAGGCGGCACGAGAACGAACGCACCTGCCTGGGGCGGTTGGTACATGGGCAGGAAGTGCCCACACCGCAGCTGAGGAGGTACCCACCCCAGAGACCATTGACAAGTACGTCGTAGGCGCTCTTCGAAGTACCAACAGGCGCAAGGCACTCCTACCTTACCTACCTAGCGCCAACCACCTGCGTTCTCCCAACGGAGTACGGGCTATTACTGGCCCATATGTGCTCCGTCCATTCAACTACGAGTAGTAATATGTGCCATGTATTAATACTGGGTAATTGCAGAGGAGCGGGCACAGACGCGGCGCTCGTACATCGTACACGGAAGATCTACGACTAAATAAAGACGTAGCCCGGAGGACGTGGAGACAAAAGACAAAAACCAACCGTCGAGCGGGAGGTAAGAGTAATGATGGGGCGGACTCTGTACCCGTGGTACAGATAAGGTCATCAATACCAATGTACTCGTATGGAGTGCTTGTAGCACTGGCAGTTTGTGTGTTGAATGATGGGCGTCCTTGCAAAGTCGACCGGAGAAGCCCTGTGCAGCACGAGTAAGAGGCGCCTCTCCATCGTGAGCAGTACGAGTATATACTCGGTATGGGAGGTAGTCGTAGATCCAGGGCTTGAAAAAAAAAATGTTGCTTATTCGTTTATTCGTTTATTACTCGTCAGCAGCGTGCTAGTTGCTAGCCACAGAGTACATGCCATACATGCCCGTACGAGGGCAATTCGACCGCTGGACGGCGTATGGAGTAAAGCATCTCACTACATCGTGCTAACGAGTAGCGCCTCGTTTTCCTCGCTCTCTCACAAAACGAACCGCCGTTTCTCCTCGTAGCGCGGACTGATGGCCAGTCTCCGTACCTTGGTACGGAGCACTAATTACGACTACCAGCAAAAGACCAAGACGACAAAGACGACGAGTCAAGCGCACTCGCCTTTGCTCGTCCTAATCGTACCCCGGCCGAGGGTGGTGTTCTCCACCTCTCCCGCAGGCTTGACATTCCTACTTTTTGCCCACACACCCACGCACACTGGCTGGCACCCACACGCCCACACGCCCACCCCGGCAGGCCGCTAGTCAAGTTAGGTTTGGTGCCTTGGAGCTGGCTGCGACGAGTCTCTACTCGTACCAGCCCAACCCAACCTTTGGAGTGATCCTGCCGCATGTGCCTATTCTGGTACCGCCGGCGGCCTGTTGCGGTACGCGGCTTCTGCGGCGAGCGTCTGAGGCCGGCGAGGTACTGGAGGGTGCGCTGCTTCGTACCGCTGCCTGCCCGCATGGTACCGACACAACCTGCCTTCCGAAGAGTACCCTACCTACCCTCCTCCGTGTAAATTCAAACATACATACATACAAGCACATCCTCCTCCCATCCTCCGCTCGACTCGCGACCTCTTTCTTCCTTCTGGACATCTCTCTCGCTCTCTCCTCCTCATTTGCACATAAAGCATCCATTGCTCCCACTCTCCACCCCCTCCCCTTCTTTTCATCTTCCTCCCCATCTCGTTTGGAAAGCAACGCAACGGACTGTCTTGCCTTCCACATCATCCCGCCTCGCCCCATCTCAGCTACCTGTCCGTGTTCGTCGTCACCAACACGCCAACAACTCTCTCGGCCGCGCCCATACCACTTGCGCCAACCGCATTGCACCACCTCCTTCGCAGCCTCGTTGTTCTTGACTCTTCTCTTCTAGAAGAGCACGGAAACAACGACCTACGACCAACAACTCTTTCCTTGTCCCGACGAAATGGAAGCACTCACCAGCTTCTCTTCACGGCGTCCTGCAGCCGGTGCACTTCCAGCATTCTCCCTCCCGCCTCCCAACTCTGACGTTCCCAGTATGATATTGCCCCTTCTTTCCTTCCAACATTTTGCTGGACTCTTCGGCAAGGCGCAAAACTAACCTGCCCTCTTCCACAGGAACTTCCGACGGACTTAGCCCCAGCCTGTCCAGCGTACACACAGGCGGCTCCCAGGCATCGCATCACCAATCCAACATGCAGCAGTACACATACGGTGGCCAGGTCCAGGGCGGATGGGCTTCTGGCGGCGCATCGTCATATCACGGACAGGGTCAACAGCCCCTGCCTCAGTCTCCGTATGGCCGACAGCCCATGTACAACCAGGGAAGCATGGGCTTTGCCAACCCGCGCAGCTCTCAGTCTCCCGCCACCGGAGCCGAGGGCTTGCCCGCGCCGCCCTTTGATCAGGTTCACCAGTCTTACCACACCGGCGCCGGCCACGATGGCCACGCCACCATGACTTCTGGCGCTCCGACACATGCTGGAATCCTCACATCGCAGAACTCTACTCAGCCGCCGACGCCATCCAGCGCCACTGCTCACGTCGACCCTTATGCGCAAACACGACCCCCCAGCAACCCAAGCTACTACACATCTTCCGGTCCCTCTCAGCACCAGAGTTTCTCGTCATATCCACCGCCACAGCATTCGCCTACGCAATCGTCGCCAACCACTGGCGGCCCTGCCTCTCGTGGCCTGGGCTCTATTTCTAGCCAACACAGTTATCGATCGTATGGCTCGTATCAGCAGCTACCGACTATGGGCGGCCCCGTCATGTCCAACATGCATCAACCCGGCGGCCAAATGTCCATGATTCCCGGCATGGGCGTTGGCCAAGGCTATGGTGGCCACGCTATGGTCTATGGTCATAACCAGCCACAGCCACAGTCGGAACGCCCATTCAAGTGCGATCAGTGCATCCAGTCCTTCAGCCGCAACCACGATTTGAAGCGCCATAAGAGAATCCACCTGGCAGTCAAACCCTTCCCTTGCTCATTCTGTAGCAAGAGTTTCTCCCGCAAGGATGCCCTCAAGGTAAGCACAGCCAAAGTTTAATGCTCTTCCCAGCCACCGCAAGGTTCATTCGACGCGTGCTGCGTGATTGCGGCGCGTAAAAGCTTAATTTAGAATCATTGACGCGCTGACACATTTTGCAGAGACATCGATTGGTCAAGGGCTGTGAAGCAAAGGGCTCGGATGGGGCCGATGACGGCACCCAGGGCCGCAACGGAGCCGCAGCCGACGACCGAAAGGAAGCCTAAGACCGCACACGTCCTTTGGCAACGCACCTTTTGCCGTGTCCGATACGCGGGCCTATTTACTCCGCGTGATCTCGCACCCCGATGCGACGTCTCATAGTGGACACGGTTGTACACAGTATGGCAACGAAGCGTAACTTTTTCTTCTATTTCGGTTTTTGGTTTTGGGATGCGATTTGGCAAGCCAGCCGCGTAGGCGGCAACAGAATTGTTTCAATGGCGTTGGGTTAGGAGAGATTCTTTTCATCCTCTTTATCCTCTTACAGTTTCTCCTGTACCTTTGTGTGTTTGCAGTTCAATTTGGATAGCCTGGGATATATTGTATTATGGGAGCAGGCAGGGCACGCGGTTGAAAGGAGTTTTGGCCTGTACGACTGCTACTACGACCTATGCGATTAGTATAATTCGTCTGTCTTGCACGGAGCGTAATGGCGCAGAAGGCTTAGTACATACGTGTCTAGCAGACAATGCCTATTTATTTGTTTATTCATTTCGCCCCTTGTGACGATTGATGGCTGATGCTACTCGCGTCGGACGCTGGGATGCCGGCCGGGCAACTGCAACAGCTTGTCAACCGAGTTCTTGAGACATCATATGCTGACACTCTGTAAGATGAAACAGGATAATATCTTTGAGCCTACACTGTATGATCGACTGCTATACGGCATATAATCACGGCGAATAGGGAGCCAGCTCGGATTAAAAGCCTGCAAGTCCTCGTACTTCGTAAAGACTTTAGTGGCCAGAGAGTCCTGCGCCTACTAGTATAGAACGAAGGGGGAAAGGGTAGCGTGGGTGTTATGCAGACGCACGCATGTCTTGCCTGCATGTCTTCTCGTGCAAGTAATTGGCCGTAATTGCTTCTTTTTGCGCACTTTGCCACTGGTGCCTTCTTTTTTTTCCCCTTCCCTCTCTCTCGCAATACGTTCCGTAATGCAGCCACTAGTAAATCGCCGCGCCCTGTGCACATACACACCAAGCAGTGGCAAGCGATGGCGATCAGTGGTTGATAGTGCCGTCGCAAGGGGGTGGTGTGGCCTACCCAGCAGAAAGTGGGGGAAATGAGGCCCGTCAAACCGTTGCGCATTACGACGTTGGCGATCCGTCACTGCACAAGAAAAAAAAAAAGCAGCGGCGGCGCTAAAATAGCGAGCCTAAAGCTGGAACGAGTTCCCCCTCCCGCGAGGTATTTGACCAAAAACGTCGCGCAGTGGGCGCGGGGATTTGATGGGGCGTCGACGGCGGCGGGAGTAAGTAGCGCCTCGCCGCGCGAAATTAGTGCCACCAGGGGTCCCCTTTGGTCTTCAGGGTGTGGAGCAGGCGAGACATGGATGGTACGCTGGAAAGGGGAACTTTGGCCCTGTCATGGTCGTTGGTGGCCCAGTTCCAGTTGAGAAACTCTCTGCGTGCCATTGCGGCGAGGCTTAGGTATGGAGGTTAAGAAGACTGCGGGAATGTAGGTCGGGATAGCTAACAGCTGAAAAACGTCAGGCTTTTGGTCAGCTACTGCTGCTAATTTACTATTTACTATTTACCATCACTGCAGCGGCTACAGTGCGCAATGGAATATTATGAGTAACGTGTGTAAGTCCTTATTCGCTGATATCATATGAGACAAAGACTGGGGAAGGGGACAACATCCCCCAGGTAGGTCTCGTCCGGGGATGGCTTATTCGGCAGCTTGTTCCGCGTACGAGTGCCAGGTGGCACGAGCACGACGGCGGTCTGTGCAAAGGATTAAAAGACAAATATAGCACCGGGATGGCTGGGGGGAGGAGATGCCGGATATCCCGTCAGTTTTCTCTTTGGGAGGGGTTTTTTAACGGCCCCCTGTTATAATTGGCAATTGACGAGGGGCCTACGAAAGGTTCAGACAGTACGCGTATCGCATGAGCAAGGAAGTGCTTTGCTGATTCATTTCGCTTGTGTCCTTCTGCGACTTGGCCTCACATGCTGCCAAGGACTACTACGAGTATGTGCCCGGAAGCACCGGAAAAGCAATCAGGCAAGGTACTCCGTAAAAATAAGAATAAATTGTCTCCGTCGGCTACGGCCCTTTGCGTCACGCCCCGGTATAAGGCTGTATGTCTTTGGACCCGCCGTGACGCCCGAGACCGACGGACGCGGCGGTGGTGCATTATGCAGTGTGACTGCTGCGGCTACCCGTCTGCACATTTGTGGAATCTATGCTGTATGAAGAAGTGGGAGAGGCGAAAAGATTTTTTACTTTTACGGCTTTCTAAATTCGTGCGTGTGCGTTGTGGTTTGTCCTATTTCGAGGTGAGATGTTGGCAGCTTGCACAACCAGAGGGCAATGCGGACGTACTCTTGTGCGCTGTCTGCTTGCTTTTACAGCTATTACTCGTACTCTTTCCATGTACTATATAAAATTTGTCTTGTGTTTTTTATGTGCATGTCTTGTAGCTGTTAATCTTGGTTCGAGACAAAACAAGCGAGAAGCAAGGTCTATGCGTTGTTGTCTGAACGGGATCGCCCGAGACTGACTCTCCGACGTGGTACATTGTGTTGCGGATTGAGGAACTGTCTTTTCGGTAAATAAGGTAGCTGCGTGATTCACTAGTCCAAAGCAATTTTAATAATCGGAGAGTTGGTTTGCAAACCTATAAACTGGCATCTTTTGGTATGACTGTATCTTGTCAGATACGCCTCGCAGTATCACGGGGTTGGCAAATCCGCAACTTCACCGCCCAAAAAGGTCGTACCAGGAAAATTCTATATGCACATGAACCAGGACCATTATCATTCGTTATCCAATCAAATAACCTTTCGGCACATGACCTCTGCCCTCGTACGGCATCAGTTCCTATGCATAGCAGCCCACATCACACATACACTCACCCAGCGCACAAGGCAGCGATCAGTGGGCTACTATTTTATTTACCGCATTTTGTATAAACACTTAACATGTAAAAAAGTAGTTTCGGCAAATGAACCTTGCCATCGGGCCGGGTAGTAGATTTCCGTCTCACCTTTTCACACTTACCCTGGCTATCGGGCCTGTCTTTTGCCTCGATCGTCGATGTCATACGCGTCCGCATACGCAATTTACACACTTTATTGCTCTGATTCCGCTCATATTTTCTTGTGTCCGAGACTCCTAACAAGGTTGGTCGCATAAAATTTCCTTTTCGTCTGATGTCGGAAGAAAGACGAGGCGCATTGACGCCATGGGGGGAGTGGCGTTATCACGGCAGAGTGCAGAGAGTTTGTGACTCATGCTTTTTTGGATGTGTTCTTGCTTTGTAAAGTTTGATTTCATACTTGTTCAATATTTCAGGTGATCAATATGCGCTTTTAAATTGTTCTTTTTAAACTTTGTGATGATCATTGTCTATCAAATGGATGTCCGTCACTCTATCGGGATGAGATATGCTATGCCTAAACGCCACTTCTTGCCATGCCACAAGTATCATGAAAATAAAAAACAGTAGATTCCGTAAAAGTATCTCCTCTTCAGAGAGTTAATGCTCGGGAACAGCGCAATATCGACCAACAGCGAGGCTACCAATAAAGACGCCGGCGAGAACGGACATGAAGTAGCCCACATTCATTGTCATGACAGCCAACATGCTACACAACCGCAGCAAGCAAAAGTCAGTACAAATATCACTCGGTATAGTTAATCGGAAAAACTCCGCATGTAGGAGAAAAACTCACAGCAGGTACCCAACCCCAACAATAACCGTATCCATAACGGCTCGCACCGGATCGACGCTGAACCGCCACGGCCGTGTCATCGAGCCATGCTTGGCAACCACAAACACCGTCTCCTCGACGCCATTCTCCGACAGCACCATCTGCTTCGCATCCGGGTCGCGCGACACCTGCTCCGAGAGGGTCTCCTTGCCGTTGACGGCGACGTAGCGGCGGCGGGCATCGCGGTCCAGCCAGTACGTCTCCTGCCGGTTCTTGAGGGCGAGCAGCACGCGCGCGATGATCGCCAGCACGACGAGGAAAATGCATGTCCCTGCGTAGGCGCCGGCGCTGTTGGGCGTCCACGAGTTGGAGTAGAGCGGCGTCGCGTTGTTGGTCTGGAAGACCATGGCCATCATCATGGAGCCGTGGCCGCTGCCCATGTCCATGCCGCTCATGTCTTCCATGCTGCCACTGCTGCTGCTGCTGCTGCCGCTGCTCATATCCATGCCGCCGTGGCCTTCGTGTCGTGGTGCAAAGCTCATCGTGGCTGTCGCGAAGAAGAAAAAAGAGGCTAAATTTGCGGCAAACAGTACTCCGTAGATGTGTTTGCTTCGATGTGTGTACCACGGCTTTCACGTATTGCGTAAGATTTCTGCCGACGCTGAAAAGGGGGGGGGGGGCCGCTGTAGAGTTGAAAGTGAATATTTCAGCCTCTTTCGATAGTATTCATGGCTCGCTTCGTCGGGGAACGTTTTTTTATATCTCGGTGATGGATCAGTCTGGCGGGGATTTGCGCGGGTTCCTGAAGCGCAGGATCGATGTGAAACTCGCTTGGCGGCCCGCGGGGAAAGGGTTTGAAACCAAACAAAAGCTTAATTACCAATTCTGAAACCCAGAAGAATTGCAGAGTGCTATAGAAACTCGAGATTTGTAAAAATGATGCGCAAGTATGCTTCGAGATAAAACGTGCGCCGCTCGGCAGAGGAGTAGCCGACGTCTATAGTGGCCGCCACTGCTTCAGACTACCAGGCTTGGATTACTCGGAGCACAACACTAACAGAAATACTAGATTATTACAGCCAATTCTGATAAGTTCGTCGACGATATGCTCCAGCTCTCCATCTCTTTACTGCAGCTGTGACTGGGCCCAGTGGGCCGCATTTGGAGCTGAGTGTCCCAAGTACCAGTACATCCACTGGTAGGGTAAATTGATTATTTACAATTTATATGCTTCTTCATGGTTTCTTGTAATTACTTCAAGTATGCTACTTCAGTCTTTACGTCAAATACCAGAGGGTCTGGCCTAGACATGCCACGGTCGCTGGTCAGTCAATATCTGCGGCGAATAGAAGAACGAGCTCCATCAGTAATGCCATAAGCAACTCATACGACCTACGGACTTAAATTTTAACTAGCAGCTCTAAAGTAAAAAAAATTGACTTCCTAGTCCAACCCTTGACTATTGACAGTTGGCAAACACTGTCCATTCAGTTAGGCTGTCAATCAGACTCGTCTACCACTATAAATCGCTTCCTGTTCAAAATGTACACTTTCACTGTACAATATCAAAAAAATACAGCAATCGTAAATATCCAGGCGGTGAAGTACCAGTACCTGGCAAAGAATCAGCCGCCATTCAGAAACCTTCTCAAAAGTGCTCAGTCGATGCAGCTGTCAAGCCACAATATCTCCAGCCACATCGTGAGTGCCAGGCATTAGCCACAGCCTGGGACGACGAGTGAGGGGAAGGAGAGAGAAGTTCAAATCGTGGTATGCTTTTGGCTGCCGTCCATCTTCCATATGTGATTAATCTTCTTGTTTTATATTGAATATGACGAAGGTTCAATAGAATAGCTTATCAAGATTGGTTGTGGTCGCGATGAAAGCCCCGAGGTGCCGTTTGGAAGCGCGTCTCCCGGCGAAGCCGTTGGAAAGGGGCAAAACGGAAGAAGACGCCATCACGCCGAGGTGTAGGATATATGCACTCAGATTCTATGGCATATAGAACCGTCATATCATCTAATTTCAAGCAAACCTCGTATCACGTCCCAATCATGACGGCTCCCCAACAGCAGGCCACTCCATCAGCAAAAAACATGCACCACTCACCCAGAACAAGTCTCTCTACACTCGACAGCCCAACCTGTTTATCCTCCCGCGTCTTCGTCCCCCATTCCGCTATATTTACTCCCTCAAACTACAAAATCACCTATTCACGCTACAAAACCTCCTATTTTCCCTGAAACAACCACCCGCAAGAAACCCGGGAGCGCTTGGTACGCCAACGCCGCCAAAAGAGGTAAGCCGTTATACCCCATTGGGTTCATGCGTCCGACACCTCCGCCCGCCTCCCTAAACAGGTTAAAAAGAAAAAAACGCCCAAACCGCCGGCCAAATAAGGAAAGGGGACAGAAAAAAAAATAAAGAGCTGTCCAAAAATATCCTAGCGGGTTTCGCTGCTCGTCCACTCAAATTGTTTTGACCTTGTACGAATCGAGCAAGGACCCCTACTTTTCGGATCTTGCCATGGACCCTGTCTGCAACAACAAAAGCACTTCTGGCTCTTGCACAAACCTTGCGGCGCCAATTACTTTTGGATTCGTTTTGAATTGGACTGCATTTTGAAGGATTTAGGATGCATCGTTTAGAGTCCAGTCTGGCTTGTTAGATTGGCCTTTGCCGGGCATCACCTACAACAAAATCAAAATTACGTCACTCTTTCAATGAGCTGCAAGCGTCCCAAATCGTCCACATTCATTCTCTCGTGAGTTTCCCTATGCTCTGTTGGTTTTTTCTTTTTGCTATACATAGCATCCTTTCCCGGGAATGTCCCTAGCCGTACTATTTGCAACCCAATCCCGTCTCGATATCGCCAGATGCGTCGCGCACCAACTCCTGGGGTCATCGACTAGCTGTGGGAGCCTGCAGTTCGCAGCCGCTGCTGCCTCTGTCTCATAACCCTTCGTGGGGATGGCCGCGCGATCAGCAAGATAGCAAAAGACAACGACAGAGATGGAACGCAGTAACACTTTGCATATAATCACAATAACATATCAAGACAGCAACGCCAAATCACCCAATCCAGCACAAAATAAACCATATCGCCACGAAGACACCATCCTCCCGGCCTGAACGGGTGGTGTCACAACGGAGCAACCAAAAATAGCTCCGTATTAACATTCGAGCTCGTACATCATCCCGCTCCCGACTTTCCATTAAGACTGGTGGTGGCTGCTGGGCGCCATGCCAGCTTGAGGCATGCCAGATCCATAGCCCTGGTTGCGCTGAACGTAGTTCTGATACGCAAGGGCCTGTTGGGGGTCCATGGGCATATTTGGCATGTAGTTACCAGGCATGTGTGGGTTTTGCGGCATGCCTGGTCGGTTGCCTTGCGGGGGAATGTGCTGGCCAGACTCTTCTGGGGAGTCGACCTGGTCGCCCTCGACGCCGTTTTCGTTTCCAGAGGCGGGCTCTGGTGCATTAAGGCAAGCCTGTAGGGGAGAAGAAGCAACTGTTAGCTTCTGGATTACCGCCGTTTCGACTAGTCCGTGATGATGCAAGCTGCTGTTTCGAAGGACCATTGCGGCGTGGGCGCTGGTCCACGAAGCAGCGCCGTGTTCTGCATTTGGCTACGTGGTAGAGGTATGAGTCTTACCTGGATCAGGTTCTTGCCTTCTGCCTTTGTAACGAGCGGTTGAAGCTTGGGTGTGGTAAAGGTATACACAAGTCCAGTCTCGGAAACAACGAGGAGTAGAACTTGTGTGCCGGTGAGGACGGAGAGCTCGTACGCCTGGAGAGGGAGAAAAGACAAGGTCAGCAACGGAACGCGCCCAGAAAAGGATGGGTTAGATGCAGTAGAAGCCAGAGAGTCGACCAGGTCGCTCTCTTGATAGAAGAGAGGGCCGACGCAGCAGTGGCTTCGTGGTGCACGATTGTTTGTTTGGGGTACGGCGGTGCACGGAGGGTGGGTGGGCAGTCAACGGACCTTCTTCATGATGCCGGCCTTGCGCTTGGAAAAGGTAATGTGGCGGCGAGACTTGTCGCTGATGAACTTGATCTCAATCTTGCGACGCTCGCGTCCGCCCTTTTCGTCATCGTCGTCGTCGTCGTCGGCAGGCGCAGGGCGCTGGCGCTTGACGCCGCGCGACTCGGAGGGCGCGCTGCCATTGCCAATCGAGTTGGCGTCGTCGAGGTCGCCGGGCGAGCCCTCCTCGTGCTTTTCGGCGATGTCGGCCATGGCTGGGAACAGGAAACTATATTAAGGCGGCGGAAGAGCGGCCGTTGTATCACTCAGTTGTGCTTGAAAAGGCAACAAGTGGTGGAGATGCTGCTTTGAGCGTGGTGCCGATGGATCTATACTGGATCTGGCGTCAGGCGGAGGGAGGGAGCAGCCCGTGTGTCGCAGCAGAGAAACAACCTGGTTGGGTTGGGGGGGTTTATTTTTTTCTGGGGGGTCCTCTGGTAGGTAGGTACGAGGAGGCAGACAGGCAGGCAGGCAGGCAGGCGGCTTGCTCTTTCTGTATTAGAGTCGTTGTGGGCTGTGAGGGAAGGAGGCGCGGCCGGGCCAGTACCGCTTAAGTTGTTATTTCTGTATTTGGGCGGCAGCTCCTGCGCTCTAAGGCATGTACATGCATTTGTCGGGGCGCTTGCACAGGCTTGCCTGTCACAGCACACAGTGTGAACCGTCCTGGGCGGGGAACGCGGCCATGGGGGCACCACACCATTCGCTGCACACCACAACAGCACTTGTACCATGGCTAGTACCTACCTAGCATGGTACATTGTACGTGCCCTCGCTTCCGCAAGTACAGCTGCCGACCCTCGCCCATCCACCGTATCCCGTACCTAAGGTACGCACCGCCACCGTCCTTCGGCGTCTCCTTGCCGTGCTGCGCAGCTGTGGCCCCGTACTATTGCTTTGGTAGCGCCGCTCAGAGGGGGAGCCACGGCTACGCTTACGGGGCTGCTGGGCCTGCCAGGCCTGCTAAGGGTGTGCTAGGGCTGCAAGGTGGCAGTGGAATGCTTCGGCAGCCCAGCCGACTGCCGACCCCTAGTCGACTTGGTGCAGGTAAAATTGCCTGCAACTTCTTTCTCCTGGACGCTGAGAGGCTACAGTCGGAACTGCCTACACAGGTGCTGCGGCAGGGGTCCCATTTTTACCTCAGCCCCAGTCCGCACTGTACAGCTGGTTACTCACGCAGCCTCTCTTTGCTCTCCACACTGTTACGGCGACAGAACCGAACGCATGCCACCCTGTCGGGGAGTTGCAAAGCCAGCAGCCGACTACTCCGTACTCCGAATTCGAAAATGTCTGGTATCACATGTATACGAGTCGAAAGCGTCCAATCCTTTACCTCCAAGGCAAAATGCAAACACGCTCAATACCTTTGCCATACACGTACGCTCAGTAACAAGGACGCTGCCCAGGCAGGCTTTCAGCGCTGCAACGTCGCCAACTCTTGTGCGACCGCGCCAGTGTCAACGCTAAAAAGTAGCCCCAAAAGTGGAAATGCACCTGAAGTTCCACAGTTGAGGCTCGACCCGGCCATCCAGCACAGGCGGAATCTGGTCATAGGAGGCTCACGCGCTGGCTCGTTGGACTGGCCACACCACGGGGCCACTCAACTGCCAAATCGGCCGCACCGTTAAACTCTGTCCCAAAAGACTATTCGAAGGCTTCCTGGTTACATACTCTCCCGAGTGCTCGTAGAGGTACGTACCGAAGCATGCTCGTTCGAGTACTCGTAAGCAATACACGGATGTGCCAGCTCTGCATGCCCGCAGGGGCTTGTCTCACCAACATGTCTAAGTTGACCAGTGATCGTCCGTCTCTCATGGCACTCTCTGCGGTACAAGGACACATGCCTTTGTTGCTGCTGTTCCAGTGCTTGATTGACGGCGTCAGCGTCTCACTCCACCCTGGCGCGCCACTGGTTAGGCTGTGGCCCTGGTACGGAGCACCAGAAGTGTCATACAATTGAGACTGACCAGTATTGTATGTACAAAAAGTACCATACAGTACGGACAAGTGTGATATAGATTCGACGGCAATCCTCATCCTGGTGCTTGGTACAGAGTACAAGCTTGATTGCTTGCCACCTACTGTGTCGCCAGTCCATATTCCTACTTTGGAGCAACATCGACCGATAATTGGGCGACACCGCCCAGCCTGCGTTTGTTATTTCTGGATTCTACATGTAGTAATGCCCGGGCACAAAGAGTGGACCTCGAACTGCCGCCATTCTGAGGAGCATATCAAGCAGCCTGCCGCTTCGCATCAAACATTTGATGCAGTCATCTCGAAAGAGGAGGAGGCGACTACTCGTATGCCAACGCTTATCCTTGATACGCATGCGGAATCTGTCCTCCATATATCCCTATATACGATATACTTGACGTGTATGCCTAGTACAGGAGCGCCTGGCGATGTCCACGATTCAGAGCAACGCCGAAATTACCCAGGCATGAATGGGCCCTCAATGACCAC
The DNA here is from genome assembly GCA_003056585.1 of Lecanicillium sp. MT-2017a. NCBI lineage: Eukaryota > Fungi > Ascomycota > Sordariomycetes > Hypocreales > Cordycipitaceae > Lecanicillium > Lecanicillium sp. MT-2017a. The sequence continues at coordinate 531,155 of PXYN01000409.1, forward strand.
AAGCGGCGGGCGATCATGGCTGTGGGTATGATGTGCAGCAAGCCTTCTCGGCAGAACTAGGCGAGAAAGGGAACAGGTGGCACCAAGGCCTCGCATCTGAAGGCCGTAGGGCAGCGTGGAACTTGGTATTGTTCCAGAATATATTGGTGGCGGGCAAGTAAAGCCGGCGGCAACAAGCGATACAGCTACAACGGGTTCTGGGGCATCTACGCGGCGTTTGAATGATGAGCTTTTGATCGTCATGGTTCCTTCTTTCAGCGCACCCGACACACTGCCCTTCGGCGAAATAGTCGCTCTAAAACAACGGCGAGACTGGCCTTTCGCCAAGGTCAAATTGTCAACCAGCCATACTACGAGCGCTGCGTACAGTACAATCACACCGAGCAAAGGGTGGAGCTTGACAACAGTTCTCCTGTAGTAATACTGGACGAAACGACCGCCGCACTGGGCGCTCTTCTTCGTTAAACTTGAAGCTCTGGTGGAGCCAAGCCGACGGGACCCGGTATCCTTGCTTAACCTTGTGAGGTGGGAGGCAGGGCAGGGTCCAACAAGCACAGTGTGACGGCATGCTACTACCCCGGTACGGCGCCTCTATGCTCTGTCTCCGTGATACGAGGCACATCAAGCAAGGAGCTTGCTGTTCCTCGACGGCAAAGAAGTGATGAGCTTGTGGTTACAAAGGAACTACGAAGCGCGAGTACAGTACAGTGAACTGTTCGGGTACAGGTCGTACGGTACGAGTACTGTGGGCAGTGAGGCCCGATTCTCGCGACGCCGGGCCCAGGCCTGAGTGGGCAGCGGCCGGGGGGGCTCGAAATGACCATCGACCTTCGGATACGAGCAATAGGGGGCTGCCGGAGGAGCCTTGTTCCTCGAGGTGGATAATCAGGTCTGGCCCCAGAATGGCTGCATGAGCGCTGCCCATCGCCGCAGACTCTTACTCCCTCTTTTTCGTCGACGCGCAATGCGTGGGCTTTGATGGCTTTTGCGGACTTCGCGACGACTAACACGGGGACCTCACACACGACATCTTGAAGCAGTAATTTACGGGGAAGACGAACGAGGCGTGCGTGGGCAGGACCCCAAGCCGTGACAGCGTTGACTATCCCAAGTTCAGACAGCCCACTTACTGAGAGAGGCAAAGAACAGGAACTGTGGCTCACTGCCGAAGAAACGTGGTGGAGCGGGATCTGCACCGCCAGGCAAACAAACGGCTGGAATGCAACCAGGCGGGGCAACGCGGTCCCCGTTTGTTGCATACCTTGCTGCTACCGGTGGTGTCTTCTGCGCTTGGTAGGTTGTACAGTGCGGATCCTCGACAGTCACCCAGTGGAGAGTTTGCGCCCGAGAGGGTCGGTCCCATTCGACTAGTACGCACTGTGCGCCATGGTACGAGTATGATACGCCACCCATGTCGATGGGTGTGAGCATCCATGTCTCCTGGCCAAACAGTCTTTGTCGGGTGGAGGAGAAGGGGACACTGGTGCTTTTACAGTGAGAAAGTCCTGTTGGCTGCGCTCATACAAAGCCAGTCAGCAACTTTGCCTACTCGTAACCTCACGGGTCTGCTCTGCTTACATGGTTGGCACACCTCTCGAGAATGCTGACTGAGAGCTGCGATGCATCGGCCAAGGGCTGCGGGTGCACATCGAGTGGGCTTGCGTGCTCTTGCGTGCTGTCATCCCATGTCCGCCGTGTGTTGTACTCGTACAGTGCGTTAGCCACAAGTAGACGAGTGAAAGGATTCGTTGTGTGAAGCGCCCCTCTTCCAGAGTATTTCCTCAAACGGCAATTCTTTGCCAGTTTTGACGCGCGAGTCTCGGTTCGCTAGCCGTTCGTCCAACCAAGCAGCTCATCATTCTATTACGCCCATGAGGACACACGTCTCGTACACTCAAGCCAAAGACGACAGCACCTCGTGTGGAATTTCTCGCCAAAGTACCAGTAGAATCTGGTACTGGGCGGGGAAAACAAAAGAACAGGAGGACATAATCGCCACCAGCCCTGCCCTCCACCAGGCACAGCCTCGCGAAGCAATAGTCCTGTATGCGCGGCCCACTGCCAAAGCAGCAGCAAAGACGTAATACTCATATCCCACCCGATGAGAAGCTTCGGAGGTTACTTGTAGTCGTGGCCAGAAACCGAGCTGCGCCTCTATGACATGTAAAGGGCTGAAAGCCTCAATTTGTGCGCATGGGTGGTAAGTCTTGCTCTTCCATCAAGGTCCCTACCAACTGGACGAAGCCATTAACGTGGGCGCTGTATAGCACAGTGGTACATCTCTTTACACATCCAGAAACCCCGATATACTCACCCAAAAAGTTGTATATGAATCCGTTTGCTTTACATGGCAGCACAGGTATTACCTTTAATATTTAAAAAGATTATCCAGCCAAGTCTCCGTCTGCTTCAAAACACGATGACGCCAAACCTGTGCCAGAAAAAAGACCTCCCTAATATGTCGACAAAGGGGTCCAGCCCGGCGCCATGATTGGCCCGCTCAACCAGCCCGCTGTTCCTGCGGTGGCGGAGACGAACCGTGCCTCACCACGTCCGCCGCCTGAAACGCCATGCGTCTGGAGGCGCAGCATTGTGGTGCTATTCTGTAACGACAAAAGTCGTAATGCTACACTCGAGGGGGTGATTTGGCTTGTATTTCTCATGTTTTCGCCTGCTAGAAATTTTTTGAATGATACGCTGTCTGCAGTGAAGGAGACAGGTGGCCCCCGGACGTCTATGCTGCTGCTGCTTCTTCTGCTTCCATCTTTTGTGTCGGCTTTTGGATGGATTTTTTTGTTTCCTGATACCATTTTGCTTTCGTGTTTGAAAACCTCGGGGGGAGTTTTGCTTCTGATGTGGTATATCTGATCGTCTTTCTTTTGTTTCCAAAACACCTCGTATCGACGCTCGCTACTCATCTACACGGCCGCTCACAGCTGGAACTGTTTGTCAACCACAACCTACGAGACGCCGGTCGTCGATAATCATCTACTCTAATTCTCGTCAAGCCGACCTAACAAAGCCGTTGCCAACCTTCATCTCACATCGCGGAAGCAGACGAGAGGCATAGTTCCCGGCAGGGGGGAAGTCGGGAGCACCACGGCCTCGTCAACACCCATCAATCAAGACAAACCAAAAACGAGAAAGAAAAGCCATGCCCGACAAGGTCCTCCTCACCGCCATCGGCGCAGACGCCCTCTTCCTCGCCACGGGTGCCATCCAGCTCGGCTTCTGCCTCGTCGCGCAGGGCATCCGCGACGACGACCCACGCACGGGACAAGAGGCCGTCCGCAACCTGCTGTACCAGCGCCTGCCGCTGACGGCGGGCATCGCCAACGCCGCCTTTGTCCTCATCACGTTTGCCTTTACGCTTCCCGGGCTCGCGTCGCAGGGCCGCGCCTGGCTCAAGGTCGGGGGCTACATGGTGACGTTTTGCGCGCTGTTTAGCCTGTGCGTGGGCGTCTTTCTCTGGGTCATGACGCTGCGCGTCAAGGCTGACTTTTCGCCCGTGTATTTGGACATGGAGGATTCGGTGCAGTCGTTGATTCAGACTTCGGTATGTCTTCTTTTTAGTAGTATTTTTTGTTTGAGCTCGTGGGGCTGTTGGTGATGGCTGTGTAGTTTGCTGACCTGGAGGTGCGTGCCATAGTTTGATTGCTGCGGCTACTTTAATAGCTCCTCGCCGGCATTCATCACCGACTCGACTTGCCCCAGCCCTGCGGCCGCGAAGCTGCTGAGGGGCTGCGCGACGTCCATCTCGAGCTTTTCGAATATTCTGCTGGACACAATCTTCACGACTGTGTTTGGCATGGTTGGTATGTTCTTCTGCCCATGGCCTGTGGCGCTAAAAACTGTTGTACTAACACTCTACTTTGCGTCTAGGTGTGGATGCCGTCTTCATCCTCTGCATTGCTTGCCTTCTCAAGGTTCGCAAGGAAAGGGAGCGCTTTCGTCACATTGATGAAAAGGGTTCTTATAGCAGGTTCTAAGTCTGAGTTGATACTCCAGCGGGTCGCTTTGTTAGCGGCTGTAATAGCACAGTATGCCGATTGCTTTGCACTTCATTCATTTACAGACAAATCCTACATTGCAGTTTACATATCGGGACTCGATTCCTGTCGGAACTTGAATTTGGGGTATTGTATTATGCAAAATCTATAGACCAATTCAGCCTCTCTTTTTTGGAACAAGGAAGCTGGCCTGTTAATATCCAAGCACCCATGAAGAAACAATAAAGAAAAAAAAGTAAAGGTTGCGTATGTAGGAAGAACCCAAGAACTGCGGGTAATGAAGGTGGCACGCTATCCAATGACTTGAGCGTAAGCGCAATAATAAGAAAACCTAAACAATAACATCTATGACGCCTGCATTCGCCTGTTTTTCCCCAACACCAGCACGACACGAAACCATATAATATTTACACCGGTGAATCGTTCGGTCTTTGCTGCCGATCGGTTGACTCGTCGCCGGTGCTGGGCTCGCGCCCGTTACTTGCTGCCGTGTTGCCGCCGGGCGACTCTTGTCGCGACCCGCGGCGCCACAACCAGTCGAAAGATAGCATGCCGCTCAGCGAGTCGGACACGGTCGAGCCTCTCTTTCTTAGGTTCCTCCGGGCTACGAGTCCCGGGAACCCAGTACTCTTGCGGCGTCGTCGGCTAAGTTTCCGAGGTGTCGTCTCAGAGGTAGCATTACCTTCCTCTGGTATTGTCGCTCCACTGACAACCCGTCGCGATGGAAGTAGACTCGTCGACTCGGACATGCCTGGTAGCGTGCTGGCGCGCAGACGCCCCGACGGCGTGCTGGGGTCCTCTTGATCATCCAGCTCGCCCCAAATCTCTGCATTCTCCGCCCAGCGGAATGCTTTCTTCTTCGTTGGGGTCATGGCAGTAGAGTCGCCATTAAGGGCGCCAAAAGTCTGGTATGTAGGGAATGCTTCCTCTCCTTCCACTGCGGACTCTGAGCCCAGTAGAGACTCCTCCTCGCCTTCGGTATCTTCCACAAGGCCGAGGCCGGGTGCAAGGGTCGACTGGCCCACGCCTGGAGCATGTTGCTCGTCGCTGAGACGCCACGATAGAGCGAGAACACCACTCAGCAGAATAACTGTGCCTAAGCTGATGATGCAGGCGCGCAGTGGTGATATAAAGCTGGTTTGGTCAAAGTATATTAGGCCATCCATAATGGCAATGATGTTGTAAATGCAAAACACAAGGGGGTATAGGACGGAGGTAGAGACCAGTTTTAGGCCCCGGTGCAGGTAGTAGAGCTGGCACAGAGCCAACGAAACGAGGCCCAAAACGATGCCCCAAGATTGCCAGTGCACAAACTGGTTGCTCCCAGCAATCGTCTTTATCACCAGTTCGACGGCCGACTTGGCAAACAACAATGCGTGGGCCGAAAGATCGCCACTGATGACACCGTAGCTGATACCACGAATCAGTCGGAACCTGGAGCTATGCGAAACGCTGGACAGCCTGTTGGTCAAGTCCGTCGCCACCGCAAGAGAGACGACAAACAGGGCCTGCAATATCATCCAGACCACAAACGGCTTGCGCGCCAGCAAAACCAGCAGTTCGTCCAAGTTATGGGCCGGCGAAGGTATCGCTCCGAAAATGGCAATCAGCACCGCACCCGTCGTGACGAGCAAAGTGCCGCCTAATGACCATCTTGTAAAAGGCTCGCTCAGTATCAGCGTCGCGCATATCGAGTTGAAGACGAGACCAGCAGCCTGCAACGTTGAGAGCACGGGTAATGGCAGTGTAGATATTTGCACGGTACTTCCGAGCAAGTTGGCAACGATGAACATGCCCATGCCGGCTTGCCATCGTCGTCTTCGGTAAGGTGGTCGTCGGACATCGTGGGGACCCTTTTCGTCTTCGAGGATATGCGACTTTCTTTGCAACGTGAGTCCTAAACTCTGAACACTAGTAGACATTAGGCCAACAATGATTCCCAGCTACATAGGCGAGTAAACAGTTAGTCCCGGCGATGCCAGCTCGGATCCGATTTAGCGGTGACCTACAGCGATGCTCCCTCCGGGAGAGATGCCGCTAAACGGCCCCATTGCGCCTACTTCTTGATCGCTGTCATCTGGCGGAGAAAGTTGAAAAGGAGAAATTGTGTCGTGGCATAGGTTTTTGTCTAGTCGAGCTGCCGCCTCGGCGATTAAAGTGTTGTCGCGGCCCGTAAGGTTTGATGGTGCTGTCGGTCTCCGCCCTTCAAGCTCCGGCTAGCCTCAGAGTCGAATATGCCCCAAAAAAACAATGACGAGGAACCGGCGACGCCACGCAGCTCTCCAGCGCAGTAGTATGGCAGGTCCAGGGGCAGCCGTCGATGGCGAGCCTCAAAACGTAGGATATCTCGGGATTTGCTTGTGAAGGAAAACAGGAGGAGACGAGAGGCGGCCGACCACCTGACGAACCGAACATGGGTCTGTGACGGCATGGGGAATGCATGCGGCCGGAGAGGTACCACCGTTTGGCAGAGCAGTGTAATGCGCCACAGCCAGTGCAGCGATGGTGACCGTGCTCTGCTGCTCTGATGTGGCGGTGCCGTCACCTGACCTCAGGCGTGGGAGGCCGTTCATTCGCTGCGTAGGTGATAAACTGCACCGCTACGGTGGAGGCGCCTCGCAGCAACAATCAACTGTGGCGGCTGGAAAGCCGAAGGCCCGCCGGCCTGCTAACAATGCACCTATGAGAGCCTGATTGCGGGACAGCTCTCATTGCGGCTCCAACACTCCACCCTCCACCACCCTCTGACGACAACTGCCCTGCTTGCACGGAGTCGAGAGCTGATCGCCAGATACCTCATCTCCCTTCCCGCGACTCTGCATCCTATTCCGTCGTCCTTTGTATACCGAATTCGATTCTTTCCTCGCCAGATACCACCGCCAAGATGTCGCAACACGCATTGTCCGACCAGCAGGTGCGTAGAGCCTCGTGTCCCCCGACGACGACGCAGGAAGGCCGACAGGCCAGTCTGTCTTGTCATCGGCCGTCCCGCCCCCATCGACTCCCTTCAAGCAACAATAGCTAACGCCCAGCTGCGGCATACAGGTCGACAATGAGCTGCGCAAGATGACAGCCTTTATTAAGCAGGAGGCTATGGAGAAGGCGCGCGAGATCGAGATCAAGGCCAATGAGGAGTTTGAGATTGAGAAGTCCAAGCTCGTCCGCCAAGAGACGGACGCCATCGATGCCACATACGAGAAGAAATTCAAGCAAGCCACCATGTCGCAGCAGATTACGCGCTCCACGGTCGCCAACAAGACACGTCTCAAGGTCCTCAGCGCCCGCCAGGAGCTTCTGGACAACATATACGAGGACACCCGCAAGCAGCTCAGCAACGGTATCAAGGATAAGGCCGAGTACCAAAAGGTGCTCAAGGGTCTCATCCTCGAGGGCCTGTATGCCATGAACGAGGCTGATTTGCAGATCCGATGCCGTAAAAAGGACAACGATGTCGTTAAGAAGGCCATTGAGGAAGCTTCCAAGGAGTACGAGAAGCAGGAGGGCAAGGAGGTCAAGGCTACCATAGACGAGGAGAATGCTCTGCCAGACGGAAAGTAAGTCTTTGATATTTTGATTCAAGGAGAGGCAACGTTGGACGCGATCGCTAACTCGTTCTTCTACTAGTGCCGGCGGTGTCTCCATTGTTGGAGGCAGGGGCAAGATCGAAATCGACAACACCTTCGAGGCTCGCTTGGCGCTTTTGGAGAAGTCTGCCGGACCGGCTGTCCGTGAGGCGCTGTTCGGCAAGAACGAGAACCGCAGATTCTACGATTAGACCTTTCACCTGTTGTTCCTTCTGGTTGCTGGCGCGGGAGAGGCGACCGCTGCATTGCATTATTTGTGGGCTTCTTTGCGACAGCTCGTTGAACTCAACACTGCTGTATTTTGTTTTCCTCGAGACGTTTGTAGCTTAGAGAAGCTGTATCATTAAACCATTTCTATATTACAAAATCCGCTCCCGTGTTTGCGTCCCTGCATGTACCGTAATATTGTGGCCAACGCGACGCAACTATCCGCCCTGGACAACAATGGTATCTTCGTCAATACTAATATCGTTGGGCTCCTTTTTTAAAAACATTTTCATAAACTCCTGCTGTTTGGGCACGTTCTGCGCCGCCTCTTGGCCAGGCAGGTCGAATATGCTCTTGCGCAGCACACGCCGCGTGCGGACGGAGTGGGAGAGACGCTGCTGCACCCATTCGACGACCGACTTGGCTTCTGTGCGCGCCAGCTTCATCCCCGAGTCGTTGATTTTGCGCCAGATCTCGCGTAGCTTGGCCGCGAGCTCGTCAACGTCGCTGTTGAACTGCTTCTCGGCTTCGTCGTCGTGAAACACCTTGGCTGACCCGTCGTCGACTGCGACGTCGAGGAGAAGAATGGACGCCTGCAGCTCTGCAAAGTCGGTTGACGGTCGGATTCTGAACTCATTGCCTTGCAGGAGATTGAGCGCGTCTCGGACCGTTATGGCGTCTTCTGGGGAGTCTCGTGCCAGCGCTGGGTCGTCGAATAGGAAGCCTATGGCTAGGCGCCTGCGCAGGTCGTGCGTCCTTGGGCTACTGACTGGCAGGCAGAGTATTGCGTTTACTTTTATGCGGCGGGGAGTTAGGTTGGTTTTCAGCGTAGTGCAAGTGTCGACGCACTAGGATAGATGTTAGTCGGAATTGCAGCATAAAGGGTCATAGGATAGTTGACTTACAAATGACGCCCAGTCAGACAGGGGAATTGCTAAAGCGAGCTGTGTTATCGTTTCTTCGTATGCCACTAAAAGGTTGCTGTTATGAATAATAAGCTTATCCATGGTCATTCGCAGAAGAATCTGCGTAGTGTATTTGACGCCTGCGATGGACATGTGATTGGCGCATGAGCCTAAGAGGTTTATGAATGACTCTAAACAAGCCCAATCACGGTCTTTGTACGGTTCATTTTCAACCATTGATACAGCCAGTTCAGAATCTCGCTGTTTTATATCGTCGGTAGCTCCAAGTTGAATAAGAAGCTTCTCCACTGTGTCTGCATCAAGAAGGCGTTCCACCTGCTCAGGGCAGCTTTTGATCAAATTTGTATACTCTTTGCGCACGGTGCCCGACTTTTGTATCGTCAGTTCATCCAGAAGCCAGTCAAACACTGGATCCGGGAACGACCGTTGCTTGAGCAGAATCGTATGCGGTACGCCAGACGCAAGGTTCTGCTCCCTCGTGCGTGCGTCGCCTTTCGTCAGCAGGCTCCACGGTGCATCCATGGCTTCCTTAGGCGGCTTCGACGGCTCTGGGGGCGTATAGTCTGCGTCAAAGAAGAGAAACCTGACGTGAGTCTGGCCTGAGTCGGCACGCTGGACCGCCCGCAACACTTTGTGGGCGTCTTGCGTGCCATCCGCGTCGACGATTCCCTTGATGGTGCTGGCAGAGGCCACGTCCCGCGGCGTCGGCGCGCGCTCCTTGCCGATGGACGACAACCGCGCCTCGTCGATGCGGGCGGAGCTCGCCAGCGTTGCATTGTCTTTCCTGGCATGCTTGGCCAGCGCCTTGAGGTCATACTTGTGCTTGGGTATGATGGCCAGCGGCGAGGAGTGGAACTGCACCGCGGAGCGCTTGGCCTTGGGGGTGGCGTGTGGGTTGTTGGCTTGGTTTCCGGATGCCTTTGGCATGGCGGCATCCTCTGGCTTGCGTTGGCCAAGCAGGGTGGACAGGTCCTCTAGCGAGTCGTCTGAGAAGCCATCGTCGCTTTCGCCTTCGTCGGAGGCGCCTATTTCCGCTGCCTTCTGTAGGGTTGCGGACTGGCTCTTGCTGAGCGGCGTTGACGGCGTCAGCGGCCAGGATGGACTTGAGGGCTCTTGCGTCCTTTGGAAGAATGACGATATATCGCCGTCTCTTTTCCCGTTATTAGCCATGCTGATCTGGATCTACTCTGATGCCTCCCTGCTTGGATTCATCAGGCATCTCATTGTCGAGCAATAGACGCAGCGGCGTAGTTTGTTGAAGAACACAAGTTCACGTTTGATGTTGCGCCTGCTATCTTATCTGAGTGGCGGCCGCGATTGTGGGGGTTGCGCGTGGACACCACTTCACCTACCCTATGGCAGTGTGTGATTTCGCAGAATCATTGGTGACAACCCTAAAATTCGGAGTATGACAAAAATGATAATCTAAGTCCAAATCCCTCCCTATCGCTATTTTTTCCGTTATTAAGTCCACTCCTGTCTGTTGTCAGATAAATGCAGTTGTAGAGGACTTTCCCAGTGTCCAATTATGTCCTAAACCAACTGCATCAACACCAAAAAGAAGAAAAGCAACCCACCGATAACAAAAGAAGATGAACCAGAGCATTTCATTTAAACAGTCTAGGTCTAAAATCCTGATAGACTCTCCAATCCTCATCTACCGAGCCTTATCGAGTGTGTTAAATCCGCGTAACGGCATTTAAACTACCCTGCACATCATGGAATTGTGAGAGGGTACGACAAGATTTCGACAAGACAAGTCCGCGTTACAGCCTCGCAGGGGAAATAGAGCTTAAGCTACTGGTACAAATTCTGGCTGCTACTGATCTTTAAGGCCATCAGAGGTTGTCTCGGCAAACCTCTTGACGAGAATGTAGTCCTGCTGTACACTTCAGCGATGTGCTGTCAGTTTATTTTGACCCAACTGGCATTTACACGTTGTTAATAGAATGTGTATTGATATGTATACCTTTCCATGGAAAAAAGTACAGAGCAGTGCTGGCTAGGCTCAAATCCATGAGCAATGTAATTACTCGTAGTGATCAGGTAGAGCAAAGAGATTAGACGACTATCCTGCCAAGATTGGCAACCCAAGGGATCCGCAAAGGGGAACCGGCGTTGCCAGAGAATGAGAAACAGAACCTGCCTGTTTCTGCACGGATCAGGATCGTCTTGCCCACTGAACACTGCGCCGCAGAAGAGGTGGTTGGTTAGGTGGGTTGGGCTTCTCTTTGGTTTGGACTATGAATCACTATGGTTTACAAAGATCGCCCAGCTGGGCCACTTCGTGAAACCCTAAAATACCATCATACAACATTACGTACAGACGAGTACTATGGTACGTGCTCGCAGTTACGCGCCATTTTTAGGGGACGTCACCTAAGGTCAGATCTGATCTCAGCTGCATCTTTTTGGGTTTGGACGCGTGTGCAAGTGTACTTGGGACCCATGGTTGGAACTGGGGCGTCTTCGGTCAGGCTGGGGCCGTGGCGATGGTCCTAATTTCGTTGGACCCCCATCTGCATGCGAGGTGAGAGGAACAGCCACGCAATGCGGCGCACATGTCAGGGCGAGTTGTATTTTTTCTTCAAGCGTGCATTTGCCGTATGAGGAAGTTCCCTGTGAGTGAGAGCCTGCTACATGGGGGATGGATTGACCGCGTCACCGTTCGTGGGCCGTACATATGCGGATATGCGAAATGACTGCCCTGGGATGCAGCGTGAAGATATGCAAGGTGATGTTGGGCTTTGCGTAGCCTTATTCGACGTCACTTGTCAGCCGGTCGAGCTCAAGTGGCTCGGGCCACAGCCCAGGTGAGATGGCAGGGCAAATGTCCGAGAGGCAGAGTCCGAGAGACACAAGTCCGAGCAATACGTGGTCTGGACGGAGTATGCGCAGAAACCTCGGGGAGAGGCGCTGCGGAGAGTTTACCACCTGCCTATTCAGACTGCGCAGACGTTGAGAGCCTCCAACTACAGTTGCAGGATATGGCATAGCGCATCTGCAGAGCATTTATTCCGTAAAGGAAGCCGCTGTAGTCCAAAATGTCCCGTCCCGTGTACGGGTAGCCCTTCTGGCAGCTCGGCATTTGCGAACACCACCCGCAGCACCAGCACCCGACCTCAGACCAGAAAACTCATTATCCGCGCTAGAATGAGGACAAGCTGGATCATTGTCTCTGCAGCTGCGCGCCCGGTGCGCCGATCCTACGCGACGTGCTAACTGTGACGAAAATTGCAACAGCTAACAATGGATCCTTCCCACCCGCTATTCCTACTGTAGAATCTCCTCTCCTCCTTCCCGCCGTGTGGCATGTCAGATCGACCCCCTTTGCCGGCGCCGAAAAGAATGGAAGATTTCGTGCCTCTGGGCTAAGATGCCAGCGCGCGCCCACCGCGGTGCGTGCCTTGTCTCACACCGTGACGGCGCTAGATGCCAGCCTGCCCAGGCACGGAATTCCTGGGGACGGCCAAGGTGTGGGTTTCCTTTTTTGTTTCTTGTTTCCCTTTTTCAAATCTTGGCCCTTTTTTTTACTCTCCTGGCCGTGGTTGAATATGGTAAAGGGATATGTTTTCTCCCTGTCCTTGTCGTATGTAGGTGCACGTATATAACCTTGGAGCAATTGGTGTTCATTACGAGTAATTCGAGCCCTGCGTTGTTATTTATAATTCGTCATGGCTCTGTTTGGGAACTTCGCATGAAGTACCCCGTAGTAATACAGTCGGCAACTGACGTTTCCTTGCTCTTGTTTTGTGTCAGCTACTGAGCCACGGCCGCCCTGTCCAAACCAAGAATGTACCCCAGGGTGAAGACGCGGTGTTGGCGGTACCTGCGCGTGCGCTTGGCCCCAGGAATGTTATGTGCCTGGCGACGCAATGGAGGAAAGTCCATATTTCTCTGCCACGGTATTCACGAGCAGCAGTGGCTACGAGTACTCGTCGTCCCCTGGCGATGAATGGCATCCAATGTACCCCTGAAATGCTTGGCTTTTGGGGCTCTGGGGCCTTCTTCTCTGAGCTTAATGCTAATCCAGCACAGCCCATGGACAAGGGGACCCGTATAGTACGTACATACGGGTCATGACCAGGTATGGGGTATGACGGGGAGAGAGACTGGGTCTGCAGTGAAAAGGGGTCTCGCTGTCGCTCTCTGGCTGCGGTGGGCGCTCGGTATGGACGGATATGACTAGGTTTCGGCTGATACAGGGGCGGAAGTGCGCTGCAAGGCACTGGCAAAGACAGCCCTGAACAGTTCTTGATACGAACCATGGACGTAGGCTGTGTTTCTTGCCCCCCCAAATAATACAGCGTGTTCAGGGCTAAAATGGCTATCCTTCCATACACGACGATGTAAGTAAGCGGCGTTGGGGTCTGGGCTGACGGCATCCCACTTTCGGCGCTCGCTATTTTTTGCCTGCACGACTCCATGTGCACATTGTGGCTCTCCATTGTCGGGCTCTTCGGCTCTCCGTCATCCCCGTCGTTGCCGTCTTGCCCGTTGCTGGTGTGCGAAAGTCCGCCAAAGCCGCCTTTTCGACGACGCCACAGCCCTGTGTGGCTTTTTTTCGGGGTGCTTTCAGGGGTGCCAGACTGCATGCATGGGGGCATTGTCCATGGGATCCTCTCCTCATGACGCTACTAATAAGCGCAGTAGTGTCGTATGCGCCGGCCGGGTACGGAGTTAAGTACGCGTACGGAGTACATGGCACCTGGCAGGGCAGATGGCGGAGCGTCGATTGTCGTGACGAGATTCATGAGTAGAGGCAAGCTTGATTCGTCCGCGCCGTCGGTATCAGCAGGACGGCTGCTGGACAACTGTCGAAGGCTGCCTGGGAAGGGTTCTGGATTCCCGTCCTTTCAGCGAGCACAACCTCGTCTGTATGCATAGATCGGCGACTTTCTACTCGTACAGATTGCCAGATTGCCAGCATAATTAGCCTTTACTGGCTATGGCCGCTTCCGCAATCTTTAGCAAGGCTTGGGCGCACCGGCTTACAAATTGAGTTTTCCACACAGCCCAAGCATCTTCTCTTTTTTCTCTTCCAGGACGCTTCTTTGTGGACACCGCCAGCATCGGCCGACCGACCCTTGCCCCCCTTCAGCACCCCAGCCGGACGATAATCTTTGCGGACTACCATGGCTGGTGGCTCCGCTCGTGCTCCATTGCGCCCGTAATAGAGGGCAGCCGGTCCCTGCTTGGGTTCCGTATCGGTGGGTAGTGAGTGCCACAGTAGTCTCTGCTAGTGCTGTGCGTACTCCGTAGTCTGCGGCTCGTGTTACCATGGACGAAGAGAGGCGGATGAAGTCATGGGTTGTTTGGTGGTTGGCTGATCTCTTTCGAGGCTTACGAAGTTTCAACATGCGGTAATCTGGAGTCGATGCGCGCGTTCAAGAAATAAAAATAGCCACTGGCTCTTTCACCGTTGCTCGGCCCTGTATCCTGTACTCGCAGATTGCGTACTCGTGGGCTGACGGGCTGAACTAAAACCTGGCGTGAATGAATCAACAATGCCTCGCCAAAACTTGGGGCGGACCACCCGGAAAGCAAGGCTGGGTCCTGCGTGGCTGCTGGTGGTCGGATGGACCGGAGCTGTCGAGTTATGGGGCCTGGTGCTGCGCTGGCCACTGGTGCTGGGTGGTGGTACTGGTGACTGGGTACTGGGTACCAGGGGTACAACCCCCCGTCCCGTCACGCTCTCTCTCTCGCCCGCAGACCCCGTACCGCCACCTGTCTGACAAGTACCGCCCGTCAGTTCCGTCGCGGGCAAGGTACTCGTCCCCTGCGCGAGCACCCCGTACCAGTACCGGGACCAAGACAAAGTGCGGGAGCGCGCCTCAACTTGACGCTAGCTGCTACGTACCGCACCACCCCCGATTCGCTGCACTGGCCTGGTTGGCCGGTCTTTTTTTTTTTCTCTGGCCCCCGTTGCTTCGGGCTGCATTGCTGGTGCTGGTGCCGTGCTGGCTGTGGTGCTGGCCTCTATTCTGCGCCGCTCGCCTTGCTTACCTGAGATTTGTTCCCTCCCCCCAGGCCCGTACCCGTACCCGGCCTCAACTCCTCTCTCCTCCCCCCCCGAAATCCGGCATTGTGTTCCCGTCGACCTGTTGGCCCTTTTTTCCTCGACGAATATCTTCTCGAGAGGATATTCTCGCCGCAGAGAAGCCTTTCCACCCTGACCTCTCGATCCCGCCCCTTTGTTGTGCCCAAGTATACAACAAGGCGCACCCACACACAACACACGCCCGCGCCGCCGCCACCTGTCTCCCCTTGTCTCTCCTAGCGCGCGTCGACCCGTCTCGAGTTTAGGGGCACGCATCGTGTCGCCCACGACGTTGCTACCTTTCAACATCACCAGCTCTCGCCGCCCACTGCTTTCGATTCGCACCCTGGCTGGCAATACAGGGCTTCTCGGGCGTATGCCCGCTCCTTCACAGTCGTCATGACCGCTTCCAACAGCCCCGACGCTGGGCCCGACAACAAGCTCGACAAAGTCCAGACGCAGCGCGCTAGATGGGCCACGCGCCGCCTAACCGTCAAGAGCAGCCGGTCGAAACGCCTGTCCCTGCTCAATCGCGTCCAGCACAAACGTTCTGCCTCCAACGAGAAGAATGGTGACGGTCCCGACGGTGCCGGTGACGCGCCGTTTCACGATGGCGACAATGCCGACCCCGACGCTGCCTCCGACGCCGACTCGGAAGAGCCCTCGAACCGCACCATCTACTTCAATACGCCCCTGCCCGACGACATGCTCGACGAGGACGGCAGCCCCCTATACACCTATACGAGGAACAAGATTCGAACTGCAAAGTACACGCCGTTATCTTTTATCCCCAAGAACCTGTGGTTCCAATTCCACAATGTTGCCAACATTTTCTTCTTATTCGTCGTCATCCTAGTTGTAAGTGCACATTGTTTTCAATCCTGGTCCTCTCCAGTCGGGCAGCGTTCTTACTTACTTCCCCCTGCTAGATCTTCCCCATCTTTGGCAGCGTAAATCCTGGACTAAACGCAGTACCTCTCATTGTCATCATCGTCCTCACCTCCATCAAGGACGCCATCGAAGACTACCGCCGAACCGTGACCGATATTGAGCTCAATAATGCTCCTGTGCACCGCTTGGTAAACTGGAACAATGTCAATGTCGAAGCTGACAACGTGTCGGCGTGGAGACGCTTCAAAAAGGCAACCTCACGCTTCTTTGGCAATATTTGGCAAGCCATCGAGAGCATGTGGTCGAAAAAGGCCCGCGAAAAGAGGGCCGTTCGCAAAGCCGGCCCAGCAGAAGATGACGAGCCTCGCCCTTCCGTCGAAACGCAGCGCACGAGATTGTCCATTCGCCAGTCTCTCAGCTCGCCTTTTGGCAACCGTGACTCGATTCACTCCCAACACGAGGACATCCAGATGACCCCCGTCCCGTCGCCCTCGCCGCCTAGAAACATACGTATAGAGCTTCCCGACAAGCAGGATGCCGCACGCGCTGCCGCACTGCAGGATATGAAAACGGACATTATCAACTATCACAAAGCCCCCGAGGGCGCCAGGTTTAAAAAGGACCCGTGGAAGGCTCTCGTTGTTGGAGACTTTGTGCGAATTTACAACGATGATGAGCTGCCTGCCGACATCATCATTCTCTCCACCTCCGATCCTGACGGTGCCTGCTACGTCGAGACGAAGAACCTGGACGGTGAGACCAACCTGAAAGTTAGGCAAGCCCTTCGTTGTGGCCGCACGCTCAAGCATGCCCGTGACTGCGAGCGTTCAGAGTTCCGCATCGACAGCGAAGGGCCTCAGTCTAATCTATACAAGTACAACGGCGCCATCAGGTGGAGGCAACCCGTTCCTGGTTATCCCGACGACGAACCTGAAGACATGACGGAACCCGTCACCATCGATAACTTGCTGCTGAGAGGCTGCCACCTGCGCAACACCGAATGGGTCCTTGGTGTTGTCGTCTACACCGGCCACGATACAAAAATCATGATGAACGCTGGTGTCACGCCCAGCAAGCGCGCCAGAATTGCCCGTGAGATGAACTTCAACGTCATTTGCAATTTTGGCATCCTTTTCGTCATGTGTCTTGTTTCTGCCATTGTTAACGGCGTCAGCTGGGCAAAGACCAATACGTCCAAAAACTACTTCGACTATGGCTCGATTGGCAGCAGCCCGCCTGTTACCGGTTTTATCACCTTCTGGGCTGCCATTATCAACTTTCAAAACTTGGTTCCCATTTCGCTCTACATCACCTTGGAGATTGTTCGCACCCTCCAGGCCATCTTCATCTTCAGCGATGTCGAGATGTACTACGAGCCGATTGACCAGCCGTGCGTCCCCAAGACGTGGAATATTTCGGACGATGTTGGCCAAATCGAATACATTTTCTCCGACAAGACCGGAACGCTTACCCAAAACGTAATGGAGTTCAAGAAGGCCACGATCAACGGCCACCCTTACGGCGAGGCGTACACCGAGGCTCAGGCTGGTATGCAGAAGCGTCTAGGCATTGACGTCGCCAAGGAGACGGAAAGAATCACAGCGGAAATTGCTCAGGCAAAGGTCCACTCCATCGAGGGACTCCGCAAGATCTACGACAACCCGTATCTGCACGACGATGCCCTCACGTTTATCGCCCCCGACTTTGTTGATGACCTAGCTGGCGAGTCGGGACCGGATCAAAAAGCTGCCAACGAGACCTTTATGTTGGCACTGGCTCTTTGCCATACCGTGATTGCCGAGAAGCAGCCGGGTGACCCTCCCATGATGATGTTCAAGGCTCAGTCTCCCGACGAAGAGGCTCTTGTCGCCACGGCTCGCGACATGGGCTTTACTGTCCTGGGGAGCTCCTCTGACGGCATTGATCTCAACGTTATGGGCGAGGACCGCCACTACCAGATTCTCACCACGATCGAGTTCAACTCTACCCGTAAGCGAATGAGTTCAATTGTGCGAATGCCCAATGGTCGCATTGTGATCTACTGCAAGGGTGCCGACTCGGTTATATACTCGCGCCTGAAGAGGGGCGAGCAGCGTGAACTGCGCAAGGAGACGGCTGAGCACTTGGAGATGTTTGCTCGAGAAGGCCTGCGAACTCTTTGTATCGCCCAAAAGGAGATTACTGAGGAGGAATACCGCTCGTGGAAGAAGGAGCATGATGCTGCCGCAGCTTCTGTTGAAAACCGCGAAGAAAAGATGGAGGCGGCCGCAGAACTGATCGAGCAAGACTTTATGCTCATCGGTGGCACTGCCATCGAGGATCGATTGCAGGACGGCGTACCAGACACCATTGCCTTGCTTGGCCAGGCTGGTATCAAGCTCTGGGTTCTTACTGGCGACAAGGTGGAGACCGCCATCAACATTGGATTCTCGTGCAACCTGCTCAATAACGACATGGAACTTATTCACATCAAGGTTGACGAAGACGAGAACGGCGACGTCTCCGATGAAGAATGCCTCGACAGCACCGAAAAGCTTCTTGATGCCCAGCTTCAGGTCTTCGGCATCACTGGCGACGATGAGGAACTTAAAGCGGCGCGCAAGAACCATGAGCCCCCGGCGCCTACCCATGGTCTCGTAATTGACGGCTTCTCGCTGCGGTGGGCCCTGCATGATCGCTTGAAGCAAAAGTTTTTGCTTCTGTGCAAACAGTGCCGCTCCGTGCTTTGCTGCCGTGTGAGCCCTGCCCAGAAGGCAGCCGTCGTCGCCATGGTGAAGAATGGCCTGGACGTTATGACCCTCTCCATCGGAGACGGTGCCAATGATGTTGCCATGATCCAAGAGGCTGATGTTGGTGTCGGTATTGCTGGCGTTGAAGGCCGACAGGCTGCCATGTCATCAGACTATGCAATTGGACAGTTCCGATTCCTCCAAAGACTTGTTATCGTCCACGGTCGATGGTCATATAGGCGTCTGGCAGAGAGTATCAGCAACTTCTTCTACAAGAACATGGTGTGGGTGTTCAGCTTGCTTTGGTTTCAAATCTACTGCGATTTTGACATTACCTACATGTTCGAGTACAGCTATATCATTATGTTCAACCTGTTCTTCACGTCCATCCCCGTTGGTGTTCTGGGTGTTCTGGACCAGGACGTCTCAGACAAGGTATCTTTGGCAGTTCCCGAGCTGTACCGTGTCGGTATTGAGCGCCTTGAGTGGACACAGCGCAAGTTCTGGCTCTACATGATTGACGGTATCTACCAGTCCGTCATGGCGTTCTACGTTCCGTATCTGATGCTCATGGCGGGCCGCCCCATCACGTTCAGCGGCCTCAACATCGATGATCGCTACCGATTGGGTGCCTATGTCGGGCATCCCGCGGTGCTGACCATCAATGCCTACATCATGATCAACTCGTACCGCTGGGACTGGCTTATGCTTCTTATCATTGCCCTCAGTGACCTTTTCATTTTCTTCTGGACCGGTGTATACACGGCCTTTACATCATCAGGGACATTTTACAAGGCGGCACCACAAGTCTATGGCGAAGCGACATTCTGGGCGTGCTTCTTCCTCGTTCCAGTCATGTGCCTTTTCCCACGCTTTGCCATCAAGGCGCTGCAGAAGGTGTACTGGCCGTACGACGTCGACATTATCCGCGAACAGGCTACACTGGGCATGTTTGACCACCTCAAGGATAACGATGGTGCCGATGACAATAAGAGCAACGATTCCAAGAGCCAGAAGTCATCCAAGAGCTCCAAGAAGGCCAAACACAACCACTACGCCAGCGTTGATGAGGACCTGCGGCCTATTTACCCGCCTTCCACAGTTACCCGGACCACGACGCATAACCAGCACAGCCAGAATGGCAGCAGTGACACGACACACGCTCCGTACAACAACCGCTTCTCACTGGAGGTGCCGCATCGTCCTTCGGCCGACCGAGCGAGACCCTCCTATGACCGCATGCGAGCATCTATGGATCGAACTCGGGCCAGTTTCGAGGCGAGCAGCGATTTCACGTCGGCGGCAAGGCTGTCACAAATTGAGGCATCGGTCTCACATGGAGGCGTCCAAGCCCAGCGTATCCGAAGCAGGCTGCGTGGCCTTTCCCTCTCCAAGAGCGCCAAAAACTAGTGGCCGCAGGAGCGCTTTTCGTGAGATCTGGTGGCGTGCCATGGCTACTCTTCTCTTTCACCGCACCGACACAAGGCATAACGTCGACTCTCCGCATTTTTCCTAGCTACCCACAGTCACACACCTCTTGATATCCCAACATTCTCAAGCATGTGAGAATTGCGCTGCCTTTTGATCAGATATGCATGAGCGAATCTATGAGTTGCTACAAATCCAGTCTCGCACTGAAAGCACCAGACATTCGTTTGATTCCGAGCCCGCGGAGAATCCGCAAACAAAAGAAGGACCGGGGAGGCACCCCCGGCCTAGTCACGAACTTTTCAACTCGCACGGCGTTTTATAAAAAGTAGGGGAAGGATGCATTTGAACCTTTTTTTGTTTCTGCTTTTTTAATCATGTTTTGACACTCCCTGATTCTCATTTTTCATAATATTGTTATCCCGGTACCTATATCAGTCGATTTTTCTCTTGTTTTTCTCTTGCGCGGCATTTTAGATGGCAGAAGCCAAACCCAACACCAATCAAAACCTTTGAAAGTTTTTCATTTTTCTCTTCTTGTCTTGTTCCCGTTTTTTATAGTCTCCCGTTTGGGATTCTCTGGGTGATGGATAGATATGGCGATGGGCTTGATTGGTGGCTGTGGCAGGCTGGATATGAGTGTATATAGCATAGCCCGGGCTTCTGTTTCTTGGAGACAAGCACAATAAATCCAGTATATTGTGAACCATAATTCTACTGTGACCAAGCAAAATAAAGGAACGCAATGTATACCATGCAATTGTGAATCATGCAGGTGCCTGCCGTTAACACGGGGTAGACACGAGTAAGGGTCCATACATCGGCATGTGGTGTGTGATTTTGCAATCTGCCCCACACCAGCTTTTTACATAGTACTTCCCCAAAAGCGGACGACACTTTGGAGAAGGTAGCCCGCACCTCCTGAATCGAACTATCCAGCCTCCAGGCGAACAACAATCTCGAAGCCTCAACAGGCCTCTCGGTTGCAGGCAGATTGCAAACCTATACCTGAAAATGGATGCATACAAGGCTCAGATTGCCTCGCTGTGGCGCAATGGCACCGCCTGCGTGCAATCCCACCTTCAGGACGTCCCGTAAGAGCTCAACCTCCTGCTGCTCGGCCGATCAGGTTTACTAACCCGCGTTATTCAGGAAGCCAATTCTGCAAGTAGGCATCGCCGTCGTCGTCATAATACTCTCCATCGTCTTCTTCCGCGCCGCGCAGGCCTCCGCAGCTGGCAGGCCGCGACGATACACGGTGCCGCCGCCCAAGATGCCCTCTCCCGAGACGACCATTGAGCACACCGGGGTCAAAGTGCCGGGCAGCTCGGCAATCCAGTGCTACGCGCCGGCGACGGGCCAGTTCCTGGGGCTGGTCAACCCTGTTACTGCCGACGGCATCGACCGATGCGTGGCCGCGGCGGCCGAGGCGCAGCGAGGGTGGGCAAAGACGACGTTTGCCCAGCGCAAAGCCGTGCTGCGCTCGCTGCTGCAGTACGTGCTCGACAATGGCGAGGAGATTTGCCGCATTGCCGGCCTGGACAGCGGCAAGACTCTTGTCGACGCGCAGCTGGGCGAGATCCTCGTCACGGCCGAGCGTCTCCAGTGGACGCTTCTGCACGGCGAAAAGGCGTTGCGGCCGGAGCGCCGACCTACGAACTTGCTCATGAGCTATAAGCGCAACACGGTACGCTACGAGCCCATGGGTGTCGTCGCCGCTCTCGTGTCCTGGAACTACCCGTTCCATAACCTCATGGGCCCCATCATCAGCGCCATCTTTGCTGGCAACGGCATCGTTGTCAAGGTCTCGGAGCAGACAGCCTGGTCCAGCGTTCACTTCACCAACATTGCCCGTGGCGCCCTCGCCGCCCATGGCCACGACCCGAACCTCATCCAGACGTTTGCTTGCTGGCCACAGACGGCCGGCCACCTCACCTCGCACCCCGGTATCAGCCACATCACCTTCATCGGATCGCAGAACGTGGCGCATCATGTCGCTGCCAGCGCCGCCAAGTCACTGACGCCCGTTGTTGCCGAGCTGGGTGGCAAGGACCCCTTTATCATTCTCGACTCGGCGCGCAACGACATCAAGCGCATTGCAGAGGTTGTTTTGCGCGGAACTTTCCAGGCGGCGGGCCAGAATTGCATCGGCATCGAGCGCGTCATTGTCGGCCCGGCCCTCTACGACAAGCTCATCGCCATCCTCGAGCCCCGTGTTAAAGCCCTTCGCCTCGGCCCCGACGCAGACGTCGGCGGCATGATCTCCGACGCATCCTTTGACCGCCTCGAGCAGCTCATCGCTGAAGCCGTCTCACAAGGCGCTCGCCTCCTCGCCGGCGGCAAGCGCTACGAGCACCCCGACTACCCCATGGCGCACTACTTCCAGCCCACGCTGCTCGTCGACGTTACGCCGGACATGGGCATCGCGCAGCACGAGTGCTTCGCGCCTGTCCTCACCGTCCTCCGCGCCGAGTCGTCCACCGCAGACGCCATGCTTGCCATTGCCAACGCCCCCAACTTTGGCCTCGGCGCCTCCGTCCACGGCTCTGAGCGCGACCCGGCCATGGACCCCATTGTCCGCGGCCTCAAGGCTGGCATGGTCGCCGTAAACGACTTTGCCGTCTATTACGCCGTGCAGCTGCCCTTTGGCGGTGTCCGCGGCTCTGGCTATGGTCGTTTTGCAGGCGAGGAAGGTCTCAGGGGCCTGTGCAATATCAAGAGCGTCTGCGAGGATCGCTTTGGCTGGCTTGGTGTCAGGACTGGCATCCCACCGCCGATGCAGTATCCCGTTGCTAACCAGCGGAATAGCTGGCGCTTTGCCCACGGAGTTGTCGAGGTTGGCTACGGTGAGCCTCCCAGGAAGGTCAGGGGATTGTTTGGCATGCTGAAGAATATGTAACTTACGCGTGAGTGTATCGAAAATGGAGTTTGAGATCTGCTTTTGTTGAGCAGATGTATTATTTAATAGAGCAAAACGTTAAACATTTATAAAGAACACGTCAGGCGCATGAAACTGGCATAATTGATATTTAAACTTGTCCCGTGGTCTTTGATTCTTCGATTCTTCGATTCTAATCTCAATATTTGAGTAAACTATCTAGCAATTGTCCTTTTGTTGTTCTTCGAGCATCTTGAAACCTGATTCAAAATCTTCAATGGCATATTTCATTGGTAGAGCAAGCCAATTACGCATCGAGAGCACGACGCTTTACCAAGCGGCGACGGCGGCGTTACCGTTGCCAACGTTACCCCAACCATTGGCCGCTGGTGCCGCACCTGGAGCTGCAGGCGGATTGGCGGGATTGTTCCAGTTGCCACTGCCGGACGGATTGGTCGCTGCAGGCTGCCATGCGCTGTTGCCGCTGGTGGTTGCATTTGGAACGGTGTTGCCAGCGCCCCAAGCACCAGCATTGGTGTTAGTACTGCCGCCACCCCATCCGTTCGCCGCTTCCTGCTGGTGTTCAACATTGGTTCCCTGTTCCGGCTGACCAGCGTCGGCTCCCCAAGCAGCCTGTTCGCCATCGCCGGCCTGGTTCACCATCTCGTTTGGATCGAAGTCGGACTCAGTCTCAAACTGAATATTGCCCCCCTGCGGAACGTAAATCTGCAAAAACTCGGGAATGTCCTGCTTTGTTTCGAGAAGGGTTCGGGTCAGAACGCTCGCAATAGGCTCGTCACGCTCGGTAAAGAGCGAGGTGGCAACACCGCGATGGCCAATTCGACCGGTTCGTCCTAGAAAATGAGATTAGATATTGGCGGGTGGAATAGAGCAACGTTACTTACCAATGCGGTGAGTGTATTCTTCAATACCGCCATGATCCATGGAAGGCAAGTCGTAGTTGATGACATGCATGACATTCTGGACGTCAATGCCGCGAGCCATGACACCCGTTGCAACTAGAATTGGTGCAGTGCCGGCACGGAAAGCCCGGATAGCAGCCTCACGCTCCATCTGAGTACGATCGCTGTGTGTAGAGGTGACAGGGAGCTTCATATTGTACAAGAAGTCATCAAGATAGTCGACTTCCTGTCTACTGTTCGTAAAGATGATTGTACGAATCCCATGCATCTCGTTGAGGAGCTGGAGTAGCATGTCTTTCTTGGCATGAGGCTCGGCCTCGATCACAATCTGACGAATGTTCTCCGTAGTGCTACCGGCACGGCCAACACGGAAGCGAACATGCGCGGCTGCCAAGTGGTCCCTCGCAAGGTCTCTGGCAGCTTTCGGGAATGTTGCCGAGAACAATCCATACTTCACATTGCCTTCATCCTGATCTGTGAAGCGTAAGGAAGGTGGAATTTAAAGGACAAGGATCATATAACATACCTCCACCAAGCATGATTTGCTGAATCTGTTCCTGCCAATCTGCATCAAGCATCTCATCGGCTTCGTCGATAACCATGTACTTGAGCCTGCGGAGACTCAAAACTCTAGGCTTGTTAATAAAACTAACAAGACGTCCCGGAGTGCCAATGAGAACATCACAACCCCGATTGAGAAGGTGAATCTGTTCCGGGATGGGAACACCGCCATAGACCACCCCAGGTCGGAGCATTGTGCGGTAGCAAAACTTGCGTGCTTCGTTGAAGATTTGCACGGCAAGCTCTCTTGTGGGAGCGACAATGAGAACCAAAGGCTCTGCAGTAACTTCATCTGCACCTTCACGGAAAGTAGCAGGGTTTGGCCTTGGGGCAGCCAGTTTCTTCGCCTTACCCATCAGCTTGCTCAAGATGGGAATCAAATAAGCACCGGTTTTTCCAGAACCTGGAAAACAATAATTAGCCGGCTATTTGGAGTGAGGTACGAGAACTTTACCAGTCTGAGCAATGCCAATCACGTCGCGGCCTTGAACAATAGCTGGAATCGTATACTTTTGGATTGGCGTTGGGTTGCGGTATCCAGCAAGAGAAATGTTTTGAAGCATTACCGGGTGCAGTCCCGCATCAGCGAAAGCCCTTACAGGGGAAATCTGCACGGGGCCTTCCTGTTGAACTTGGATGCTTTCAATACTGGCAAATGTGAGTAAATCATGATTAGTTGCAAAGGAGCAAGATTGCTTACCGTGAAAAGTCGAGCCCAGTTCGTTCATGGCGTTTGGCAGGATCACCGAACAGCTCCCGCTCAAGATCTGGGATTTCGGGCCCAACATCTCCATACTCATCACTCCAAAGGTATACTCTGGCACTTCCATCCCAACCCTGGGTAGCGACGATGCTATCGTTTTGGGCTGGCTCGGCATCAACAGCAGCGGGAATACCGGGCTGGAAGATAGGTGCTGCACCGTTGGGTGGATGATCCATGATCACGGTGCAGGTTCAAGAAATCGAAAGCTGACTGTATCAATCAATATGTCCAATGTAAGCAAATGTTTTTATTAAAGACGTAAAAGACACTGCACTGTGAAGAAGAAAGAGAAGCGAAATTGACAAACCTGGTTCTAAGACTCGGTGCAATGGCTCAAGTAAGTTGTGCACAGTTGGACAAAAGCAGTGATGTGCAAGGAGAGAATGGGGGAAAATAAACACAAACACGGATAAGTTGAATTATCCGCGTTGCCAGCTGTCTGCCAGCTGGCGATATTGTTTGCAGCTGGCAGAACCGATGCATCAACAACAAGTCACGGGCTTCTCCAGCTGCTGGTCACAATACCTTTGCTTTAAGTAATGTCTTCCGAAAAGTATCATTGCCCAGAATCTATGTTTTAAAATAGTATATACATGCTCCGTTAGCGCCTGTCCAGCCTTTATGCCATGCTCACCAAAGGTTAAGCAGTTCTTCCTCTGAATATATAGGCTCTGGCTCAAAGCCAACCATAGCGGCTTTTACAGTCTTCTCCAAGGCATTGGCGGCTCTTCCAATCACACCACCTTCCTTTTTACAGTCCTCCATACCCTGCGTAATATCGTCGTAAAGAGCTTTATGAAATATTTGTAACCGCTCCTGGGGATCGTTGTATGGCATCTTCTCCGCGTTCCTTGGGGCGCCGTAGAGATTTAGGTATCCAAAAGGGTTATGTGTGCGCGGTATTCTATACAGGTTGTCCCAATATTGCTGACGATTGTAAGAAGCAGACCCGGCCGGCCGAAAACCTATTTGTAGGAACTTGTCCAGGACGGCAATGTGTCGAGCTCTCGCGCGGGCCGCACTGGACGACAGATTCGTCAGAGACGACGAAGCAGTTGTCCACCCGCCCTTTGACTTTGTTCGCTTCCAGCCGATAACGAGCAGTATATCTGATAGAGGCTTGACCCAGCACTCGGGGGCGCTGACAACTTCGTCGCCGGCTAGATCAAGCAGCCAATCCAGCACCTCGGCGGCGTAGTTGCTGATCTCCGTTGACAGGTTCGTCAGACCGGCGCGAATGCAAAGCATAGCCTGTTTGATGACGACTTCGATATTATCTTTCGGCAAAGCGTTTAATACTTTTCGGAGCTCGGCGCGGACTGGCGCCGCCGGGTACGAGATGAGGGGCAGCAGTTTCTTGAGAATATTGGCAGTCCCAACCGGATTGACCGGAGGCTCCATAGACAGCTGGTTTGCGAGATAGGACAAAGCCTCCTTCTTTCGAGTTTCTGCTCGTGTCGAATTCGCAACGTCTAAGCTTTCTTTGAATTGTTTCGCGGAATCGGGAGCGACGGTCGACAGAGACTGATGGGCCATGACAATGGCTGAAAAAATTGTCAGCAGGGAGTGCTTTGAAGGGCTTCATTGACCGTACCTTTCGATTTAAAGCTGGTATCTGTAAAGTTGGACGCCTTTGCCTTTTCCTTTCCGACTTTATACTTCGGTTTCTAGACGTCCTTATTAGCATCTTGGCCAGGCCAAGGGCAGGGTGTGCCATACCTGAAAATCCTTCTTCTTCTCCTTCTTCTTCTTGGCGCTTGAACCCATTGTGGCGGTTTATATGTTGCGACACAAAATATTAAAGAGTAAATTAGAGTAGATGGCGATATTTTGCAGATATCAAGTAAATATTGAGATATTCGGTTTCGCTGTTGGAAGTTCGCGAATATCTTGCAGCGGGTGGGCTAGCAAATTTTGGCGGTGCCAGGCGGCAGAACGGGGAATGACGAGGTGTGCCGCAACAGTGCGCGGTTCGACCGCCTGACGCCGCCTGTAGCTCGACTACCCCACCAGAGCTGGTAGCCGCCCTGAACGTCAATAAACACGAGCGCTGTTCGTTGGTTCCTGGCATCTCCTTTACGATATTTATTTCAAAAGACGCACCATGGCCGAAATATCCACGGCACGTACTCTCAATACTACTGGCCAACTGCGCCAACGTCGCTAACAATTGTCTAGACAAATGGGCAGTCGGCCGTCCTCGACGAAAAGCTGGCGCGACTGACCAAGAAGCCTGGCGTTAGAGCTAGCATCGTTCTCGACAGAGCGAGCGGCGCGATCCTCAAGACGAGCGGCGATGTCACAGCGCTGGGGACTACAAAGTCACGGAATGCGTCGACGGCTGCGTCCTTTTCAAACGAAGCAGAGACGGCCGAGGAGAGCGAGACAAAAGGCGTCGAGGACTTTGCCGCCATGATATGGAAGTTTGCAAAGAGCTCTGGCGACATGGTAGAAGAAATTGATTCAGAGGTACTGCCCTTGAATCTAGTTCTCTTTATATGATGTGCTGACAAAATGACAGGATGAGTTACGACTGCTGCGGTTGCGAACGAAGAAACAGGAGTTTGTTATTGTATTGGACTCAAAATATCTACTCACGGTGGTTCATGACGCCAACGCTGTTTGAAGTTATGGTGTGACCGGAACGAACGATCTACATAGTGGTCGACTTGTACGTAAAATGTGAGGAGAGTCCATAAGGTGTATATGACGAAATGATACCCCCTTTAGCCAATATGAGCAGCCGAGCATGGCTTGCCATCTACAGCTTGAAAGCCACCATGGTACCCCATTCGATTACTCGCCAATTCTTTTACGATTCTACGTCATGTTCAATTGTAGTACTGCGAGCTCAAAAGCGAAAGACGGAAAGCCACTTACCCCTACTGCGCACCACGGCACTCCTGGACGACTTTTAGGCTATCAAAGCCAACGCAATTGACGGCATCGATACAACATAGAGACTTGTGTTAAGGTATCGATTTGTAGTATATTGTAATACTATTTAATTTACAAGGCGCACAGCAGCGGCATCCACATTTTGCGGACGTAGCCGGTGCTCGACCTGATTCTATCCACGATCCACGATCCGCCCTACCATCCCATCCAGTGCTTCCAATCGCTTTATAATTAAGCAGCCAAAGGAGCAGGAGCCTCAGTGCCCGAGCCCATACCGGGGCGGGACGGAGGGGGCATGAAGAGAGGCATATACGAGACACCAAGAGCCATCACTGTCAACGAGTAATTAGCATTTGCGCCACCGCAACAGGGTCAAAGAAGGGAGTCCCCATGATAGACATTCACACGAGGACCCCAATTGTACGTACGTGATAGACCAACGCTCAGATATCCTGGCGAATTGGCACTAGCCTCGGCGCTTTGGCCGAGCCATGTCTGAAGAGCAAAGACAAAGCCGGCCCTACAGAAGCATCCATATTAGCATCATTCGTTCCGCTCGCTCGGTGTTTATTCGTCAATTGTTGAAGTCGTAGCAGAGGAGAAGTTGTCGTTTCGCTTCGCACTTCGTCTGTTCGCCTCGATTGTCGAGGAGAGAGGGTGCGACCTACCAGCCAACAAACTTGTTTCTCGTGAACATGGCCGCCATGGGCATCGTCGACGCCAGCGTGGAGCCAAACTCGGCGGGGTCCTTCTTGTTCTTGGGCTCCTGGAACGGAACGACTGCAGAAAAAGAGTTGCGGTTAGCTTCAGTTGTTTTCTCTAAATATGTTGCGGCGGCGCAGCTTGCGTTTCCGCGAAGCCTCGTCGCCTTGTGTCTCGGGGCTGCGCTCGCCTCCTCCGGAGCAGCGAGTGGCAGCGTAAGGGCGGGGAGAAAGTGATGCTTACTCAAGTCCTGTCGGCGCATATCCTTGTTGGGTGCCATGGTTGTGGGATTTATGCTGGGCGGACGGGCAGAAGGGGTGGTTGTTGGATGGACAGAGAGTGCGAATCTGGTTGAATGGAGGTGGCTCCTCGCGCAGACTGCGTGGGGATGTTGGCTTCCGGGGGTGGATGAATTAGGCTTAGTGCGGATTAGGGTGCTGAAGACAGACCCCAGAGGGGGTCCAACGGCTTGTATGGCAGGACCAAGTACGAATGTGACCACTGGTGGGAAAAAAATCAAGCGAAATGTTTTTCAACGTCTTAAATTTAATGTCAGAGTAGAATTTGCGACCTAAAATCATATACCGCCGCCGCTAAGTTACATGCAAATCGCGCGCAGATTCCGCTATAAAAACACAGTTATCGTACAGACACCGTCAATTTGAACCTCTCTAATCCACCCTCACGATAATTTTATAACCGAGAGCCCCTGCCTCCCTAATAGCACAAGCCAAACATCCTGTTCTCCTCCTGCTGATGATGGCACTCCACCCTTGCTGAGAGCACAAGCTTCGCACAAGTATCTCCATGTCAGAGCCGATCTTGCGCTCGCGAGACTCGAAATGCAGCATAGTAAGTGCTGAGAAGCTGTTCTTGCGGCCCGCAGAGGGAGACGTAGCCGGCGAGAATGTTCTCTCCATCACTGGCGACTGGGGGATGTCGACGATTCGCGTCACGCAGTCAATAACCAGGACCCTGTTAGTGGGAGGCGGGTCCATGCTTCCATCTGACAAGAGCTCTGCCAGGGTGAGGTACTTTTTCTGGACCAATTCTGAGATGTGCATGACTTTATAGTCGTAATACTTGTGCAGTGGGTGGCCTGTCGCATGGTTAATAAGATACCCCTGATTGCTGCATTAGGGATGACTTACCCATTCTGTAAACAGAGCGCGAACGACTGCCCAGTGTGTCGGCACCAGAAACGTCAATTTCCTGTATAGTTGGGCTAGAGGCTGACTTGATGAACCTAATGCCTCGTGGCGGAGAGCAGGGATGAGCCGTGACGAAGTTGACATCGTACGTTAGTGAAAACGTCATTTGCTTGTCGGGCTGGCCGTCGATGCCAACCATAAACGTTACGGATACCGGATGAGAGGGGAGATCCGGCGGGGGAGCATTGTGCTCTCTCGACGATGTTGGAATAATCTCGGCAAGAGGTGTCGGGTGGAGTGACATTGCCGCTGGCGAGAGCTTCAGCGCCAACAGACCAACGTCGACATTAGGTGGAGGTTCCGTGTAGCGATTCTCCCAAGGCATCGTAAAGTCTTCTGGCGAAAGAGAATCCTCGGTGCCGTTGCCGATGATGGACGAGTCCTTCTCGAGCTTCCTCTTTGCCCAGATTCTAGACTTTTTACCCAGGCGCATCAAGTCTTCCGTCACGTCCCTGACATCAATGTTTAGCCAGCCGTCTTCAACATCTTCGGGAACGATATAGGTAGAGATCCATCCCATGCACTCGGAAGCGCCGCTACTAGCAGCCAGCACGCGACCAACAATGCATGATGTGCTCCAAAAGCTCTTGTTGGAATATACAAAGCCACCGCAGAGATTGGAAAAGGATCCCAACTTGCTGAGGGCGACGTCGTCACTTTCGAGGAGTGCAGCCATAAGAAAGTGTGCCAACCCATCTCCGGGAAGCATGAGTCCAAAGATGTACGACTTTGACATCCATCCTGACGGGTGTAGGGCGGCCGCCAGTTTGCGTCGTCGGGCCCTAGATCGTTCTTTATGATGTCCACGCTGACAAGTCACATCGTATGCACCATAATGGGAAGATCCATTCTCGTCTTCACCACATGCGCACAGGGACGTATCCGGCTTTGAAAACACTGCCTCGTGCAGATGACCGGTAATATGAGCTTCGTAAGCATTTATTCCCGGCCAGCCGAGCTTCTTGGCAAAGTGAATCAGGCCATCGACTTGTCGCTGACCGTGTCTACCCTTGATAACATAGTGATGGGGTGGCGATGGTGGGTGAAAGCCATAGCGATTCGGGTGCAGAGATATTTTGCTAACGAGTGAGGCGAGCCAGCTAGAACCCTTTTGCTTGCTGCCTTGTGGTGCAGCCACGTCAGCTGCCGAGGGGTGGCCATCTTCTCGCACGACTATGAGGTTGTCCAGCCAGCTCCTAGCAAGCAAGAGCGACCACTTGACGGTGGGTGTGGCGGCTCGCTCAAACTGCACGATATCGATGGGTCTGAAAGCGCCGGCTCCATACTCTGCGCCTTGCGTAACAGCGTCTAGCCTGATGAGGAGTTCCGTGGAGAGCAGAATTTGTAGAAGAAGCCAGTATTTTTCCTCTGCCAGGTCGTTGGAGCACTCGGGGTTGTGTATATTGGTTCCGTCGTTGACGCGGTCGCCGTGAGGCTCACCCCACAGGATCTGGCCGAGGCGGATGCGCCATTCGACGTGGGACAGGTCAATCCACACATTGGCTGTGCCCAAGCACTTCAGAAGCGCGACAATTTGGTTCGTCAAGCTGTGGTTGTCGTGCTTGTCAATGGCAATGTAGCGGGGTCGCATGAAGCCGCTGAAGAGATCATTGTATGAGTCTGTCGAGGCCCTTTCCTTGAGGTCGTTGGCACGGTAGAGCTCGCCGTTTCGCTGCAAGCGCCCGAGGACTTCTGACTCTGAAATGCGATGCAGCCACCCGTCGTGAGACAGTATTTGCTCGCGGGCATCAATGATGGCTTTTGCCTTCTTGCCGATGCTGTCAAAACCGAACTGCTCTTCCTCGAGGGAATCGCTGACGGCCAATTCGAGAGCAGCTTGGAATCCAACGGTGCCTCGCTCTGTTCCTTGCAAACTCAGCATGTTGGGGCGTTCGCGGCATCGTACGTAGAAGTGAGCCTTCTTCTTCTCCTCGACCTGCTTCTTGGCGCAGGGGTCGTGGTTGACATCTCTCGTCAGGTGCGGGTGGGCCGTCACGCCGCTCCACGCCTTTGATTCGACCTGGACATGGTCGGTGAGGTCTCGTATTTGGAGATCCTCGTCAAAGGGAAACGCGATGGACGGGTTGGGCACAGACAGGAACGGGCCCTCGTTACGGGCGTAAAACTGCGGGGCACCAGAGAAGAGCTTCTCGACATCGTCTTCGGTGAGCTGCGACATGGTGGCTGGTAGAGTCTCTGGACACAATGGCAATTCTAGCCGCGCCAGGATTGCATTGGGATGTGTCGACGGTCAGTATGTTCGCCTGCCCGGAGATTCGGCGGACTCGGTCGAAAGGTTGCGTCGAAGTGTAAGGGCGGGGCCGGCAGTGGTTCGACGGAGCGGGTGATCGGCTCTCCCAGGCGAAGCTGGTACACGAGGACGCCCGTTTTGTAGGAAATTTGGAGAACAGACGGGAAGGAAGAGAGATTATCGCGAAGAGCTGCAGAGATGCGAATGGCGACACGTTTAGAAGGTTGCGTTGGTACGAGCCGCCGGGCGCGGTTAGGAATTGAGTGAGGACTGACGTACCAGCGACGGCCGCATTCAGCGTTGGCGCGGACCCAAGCTTGGAAAGGAGGCACGATGACACAGTGCGCCGCGGGAAGGCCGCTAAAGTGCACTAGCCGGGCGGCATCAGACGCTCAGCGTAAACTTTGCACTGGGAGCCAATAAACCCATGCCTGATAAGAGCTTGAAAAACTTAGTTGCATCTGCCCATCTACGAATTGGGTGACCAAAAAGCCCAGGAACAAGGGCAGCTCGCGATACTGGCGGGCACGCGTCATGACCGCACGCAATTCATCTGCGCACTGTATCCTCCGCGCCAGCAAAGACGCAGGAACACAGTGCACGGCATTGCCGGCGCCAGTGGCCGCCGGGCTGTCCACAAAATCGCCGCGACTGGCAGCGTTTCCTGGGGTTCTCCACCACCGGGGGGACCCTGGACAGCTCTTAGTGCCGCGCGAGCAGCTCACCCGGGACGAGGAACTGCCCGATGGGTCTCTGATGCGCGTGATGCGTGGCGCGCGTTTATGCTCTGGTCAGGCCATATTCCGGTCTGCGCGAGCGGCGCAGGGCCGAGCAGCCTACCGCGACAGAACGCAGCTTTGACATATGGAAGCTGCATTCTACTGTAGTTTAGAGCGCTACTGAGTAGTAAAATGTGTAGATCGGGATATTTTTGGTTCTGCTACTCCGGAACGTTCCGCGCCCGGGTGGCCGGGCGTAGAAGCTCACTTACAACACTCAACTCGCAAAGACACGAGACTCTCAGTGCCATGGCGGTGCACAGCAGACGGATTTTGAGTAAGAAGTAGTTTGGAAAAAAAAGAAAACAATATAACGATGGGTCGAATTTTTTTTAATATACTATGTAACAAAGCATGTGTGCCCCGTTCACTCGTGAAAATTATACCACGCCTCTCCGCCTCACCTCATCCTGAAACGTCACCGGAGACAACCCTTGCGACGCACCGTGTTAGAGGTTGGCGCAACCAAAACTCGCCTCCACCGCTGGAAAACTGTCCTCGAATCTGAACTTTCTCTTCATTTCGTAGTCTTACATATTGAATTTACATCTCTTTTCAAATTTGCAAGTCCTCTAGCGGCACGATTACTGCTTCAATAGCTTTATCCAACCGTTTGCCATTGGCAACCGACTCAGACGACCAAGCATGAGACTGCCACTATACACCGGGCTTCTATGCGCTGCCATGTCCGTCGTCAGCGCAGGCATAGTAATCACGCCGATAAAGGACAATCAAATTGTTGACAAGTCTTCTGGCGACTGTTTTTTTGGCGTCGTGACGCCGCAAGGATGCGGGTGAGGACTTTTACTCTTACATCCCATGAATGACACTAATTCGAAGAATATGTAGACCCAAGCGAGGGTAGAGCGAGCCTAATCAGAAGTTGCATTCATGTTATAGCATTTGAGGGCGTCGAATTAGGCAGAGCCGATTTATGAGTTCAAGTTTTACATTTTACAGGCGCACAGAGGATAGACACTTGGGTACGGCTAAGATAGCTGTTGAACAGCTGACGAGTTGCTGATGGACTAATAACATAATACTACGAGTTTTTTTTCATTGCAACAGATATGTACAAAGGAAGACTACATACAATATTCTCTACGAATGCTCATATCTTCCATCGTACCTCCATTTTTTTTAGTAAGCGGTGCAGTCTGTAAGTGGCACTTGAATGCATGGAAAGGCTGAAACGGCCAACGTCACCATCAAATACCAACACGATATAGACAGTCCGAAAGTAAGCGGGTCGAGTTTCAGACTATGTCAAGACATCACCCTTTATTAAGTCTCAATTTGCTTACATGTAGCTGCACGCACTAAGATACCGCCGCATAGTTCTATCACGACTGCACATGCATGACTCTCGCGGCCCAAATAGCTATAAGCAAAACGACATTGACTACTCTGCATAGTTCTATGGACAGTCTACGTCCAGCCTAACAACATAAGAACAAACCCAGTCATGCGTGCAGTTCATGTGCCACCGTCCCATAATTGTAGTTGGGAAGCCGAACTGTACCAAAACAAAGAAAAGGACAGAGGAAAAAAAAAAAAAGTAAAAAAGTAGCAGCAAAGAGCCATGTAATCAAGCCATCTCACCGGTTCGATTGATTTTAAAGCTTCATTTCAACTCGTGAAATGGCGTCGAGAGCGAGATTGCTTAGGACAGGTCCGAGACGCAAGCTTCCATTTGGCCGTCACAGGCAGCCATCTCAACACCCTTCATCGCTCCAGAGTTGACTCCGTTCTGGCACAAGACGCGCTGCATCTCGCAAGAGCGCTGAACAGCACCGGCCTTGGTCGTGAAGCTGTTTCCATTGACGCCAAAAGGTCGGTTCTTGTCACCAGTGTCCGAGACTCCAGGAGCGGCAATGCCGCCAAGGGCAGCTTCCTTGGAAGCACCGCCCTTGGCCTTGCTACCGCCGGCATCCGGGTTGGTCTCGGCGCTGTTGCGGGCGTTGCCGCCGAAGCCAGCTGGACGGCCACCATTCTGGCCTCGTTGCTGACCGTTGTCCTGCTGTTGTCCATTACCCTGCTGCCCCTCGCCCTGCTTTTGCTCACCACCCTGCTGCTGTCCACCCTGTTGCTGTCCACCCTGCTTTTGCTCACCACCCTGCTGCTGTCCACCCTGTTGCTGTCCGCCTTGCTGCTGTCCACCTTGCTGCTGTCCACCCTGTTGCTGTCCACCCTGCTGCTGTCCACCCTGCTGCTGTCCACCCTGCTGTTGGCCACCCTGCTGCTGGCCATTGCCCTGCTGACCGTTACCTTGCTGCTGTCCACCTTGTTGCTGTCCACCCTGTTGCTGTCCACCCTGCTGCTGTCCACCCTGTTGCTGTCCATTTCCTCTCTGCTGGCCGTTGCCCTGTTGCTGGCCGTTGCCCTGCTGCTGACCATTTCCTCTCTGCTGACCATTACCCTGCTGCCCATTGCCCTGTTGGCCATTGCCTCGCTGCTGGCCGTTATTGTTGTTGCCCTGACCATTGTTGTTGTTGTTGTTGCCATTGTTGTTGTTGTTGTTGCCATTGTTGTTGTTGTTGTTGCCATTGTTGTTGTTGTTGTTGTTGCCATTGTTATTGTTGTTGTTTCCATTATTGCCGCCACCATTGTTGGACACGGTAAAGCGGACACAGTCATCTTGAGCACCACGCTGAGCAACAGGCATGAGGACAGGCTGGTGGTTAGCGGCAGCCGACATGCTGCAAAGACGATAGTTTCCGGCCGGAAGACCACCAGTAACCTGGGCAGAGAGAAGGCCCTGTCCGTTGCCCGCATCGTTGATACCCTTGAAGAAGGCAAACTTCTGCGGGTCAAGGGGGGTTCGCGGATTGAGACCACGGCCAGTGTCCTGAACGGTGACGTGAGTGTGGCCAATGATGTTGCCCTGGCCGTCAAGGTCCTGGGGAGCCGAGTAGTAGGTAGATGTAGCATTGGTAAAGGTGCCAGGGTTGAAGTTGATCATCTGCACTTGGATTTCGAAATCAGTGTTGGCCTGCACGGTGTCTCCGTTCTGGGGGTTGACGAAAACGCTCGAAACCATTCTGTTAGTCGCGGGGATGTTACCCATGGCTGGAGTAAGTTTGTTAGCAACTGATAGAAGCGGAATGAATAATGCCTAGCCTGCGGTGTATACGTACGGATTCCATTGCACGATCCAGTGCGGACTTGCTGACCATTGGTAAGAGTCGAACCCTGGCAAAAGTTGATAAAGTTGGCATTGTCGCTGTAAGTTGTCAGTAATCAATGATGGTTCAGTACGCTTTGGGGCAACTGACGTAGCGGAAGCAGCCTGTCCGTCAGCGCCGGGGTTGTTTCCATCTTGCTGAGACCCCTGCTGGACGGCGTTCTGGTTCAGGGCTCGGTTGCCGCCGCCGCCATTGTTGTTGTTGTTGTTGTTGTTGTTGTTGTTCCCGTTGTTTCCACCGCGGTTACCGCCGTTGTTATTGTTGTTGTTACCCCCATTGCCATTCCTGTTTCCTTGGTTGCCGTTTCTGTTCTGTCGACGGTCCAAGGTGCGTGCGAATGGAGAGCGGCGACCGATTTCGGCAGCATCGGAGAGGATAGCGAGGCCAACAACGGCCGTAAGCAAAGACTTGATTTGCATTATGGAGGAGTTATCGTCGAAAGGAATAGAAGAAGACGATTACACAAATGTTCAAGAGTCGCAATGTATGGTTCCAGACCGATATCGATTGCAAACGAAAGTAAAGAAATGAGTCGTCGTATATAAGAAGGAAGTTGCCACAGACAGTAGTTGGTTTGAAAGGAACGAACGAACGCGAGGAAGAGGCTCAACCTGCACGTTCAAGGAGAGAAAGGCGAATACAAGACGGCCAGCGAATGTGCAGAGAGAACGTACAAGAAAGGATGGAAAGGGAAGGAAATCTTTAAAACGGTAAAGAGGAGAAAGAAGGGGGTAGAAAAGAGCACTGGCGAGACGCCAAGGCCCGGGCTTTAAGTTCCTTCAGACCCAAGGGGTGGCCGGTGACAAGATGGAAACTCGGCTCCGTCGCAGCCAGGGTCCCCGTCTGCATGATGACAGCTCTGTATGGTGTGGACGGCGAGCCATAGTAAAGTCGCTTTAGGAACAAGGACGTTCTCCACGAACACAAAACGATGTGGAGAGATTGGCTTTCCTCTGAAATCTGGCGCCTTGGGATGTCGTCGCCTTGGGGCCAAACCTCTGGCGGCTATTAGGCAGGGTATGACGGAGCGAGGGTCAGCGGGCAGGGTGAGATGGCAGGATCAGCGCATTCATCTCAAACGGGACGAGTCGCAGCTGCCCAGGATCGTGGAACAGATGGGCCATGGAGTACATGCATTAGCGCAAATCCGAATTGGAGACAAGCACAGGGTTCCTGCTCTCGCCAAAGCTCGGTGTGTACTCGTATACGGGTATAGGTGGTGTGGGCATCTCAAGCATCGGCCTGCCCCATGCTCACATTCTGTGACGGGGCCAGCGGCTGGGATCGAACTCGGGATGACAAAATTCCTGTATCCGCGAGAGAGAGAGAGAGCTCTGCCAGTGCCAGTGTTCGTTGTGCATGAATTTCGGGGGCCGGTTAAGCTTAGAGGAGTTGGGGGGTTGTAGCTGAGGCTTGTCGCGTCGCAGGCTTGTGGCAGACACCCCTTCTCTGGCTGCGGCAGCCAATGAGCTGTGCGATCGCACCGTCTCGACCGCATGGCGTCTGGGGGCTCTGACAAAGGTGAGGCGGCCCGAGACAGTGGCCCTTTAACAACGGGCTTTTTCCCTAATAAAATTGCAACAAAAGAGCTTTTATCAGTGTGAAAAAGGCAATTTTTTATGGTGGTGGTGGTGGTGGTGGTGGTGGTGGTGACGGTAGTGCGTCGGCGGCGAAGCCAATACTGTGCTAGCACCAGTTCACATGGCTTACATCGTACACCCCGTTCACAGGCGCGCGGCACCCAGGCTGCCAGTGGCTGGCTACGAGTGTCAGGTTACGATCTGAATGTTCCGTTTAATTCCCTTTCCCTTGTAAACTGCGTTTTCAAAAGTATCCGGATGATGCATCTCCGTGCCGGGCATCCGCAACGTCACTGATAGCGAGTCTTTGCCTCAGCAATAAACTGGTATGGTACGGCCCCAAGGGGGTTTGTCATTTCTTATTCTGAAGTTTACAATGTTACATGCGCGATGTTGATCTTTGCAATGACGCATACATAAGAGAAGAAAAATCAGGTCAGAGGTCCCATGGAACCTTCCCCCCTGTCGTAAAAGGCTATCTGAGCTTCCGGGTCATGCTTATGCATGTGCAGCAGGCGGAGCGCTGGCCGCCGTTCGCCTCTCTTGCACCCACCGCAACTCGTAGATAGGACACTACATCGGACGATGGAGAGACAAGACAAACTTGAAACCGGCAGATATGGAATTCTCTCCCCCCACTTGCTTCGCCTGTCCTTTCGCTTTCGTTCTCTAGGTAAGACGGAGGAGCCACGTTTCTTTAAATGGTGCTTTGATCCGATCAGCAGTTCGCCAGAGGGCATGATGCGACGAAACGCTTGTCGTGTTGTGCTTGTGGCTGGATTATGCCGGACGCAGGATCAAAAGGCCAAGTTCTCGCTCGATTGGCCTAAAGTGATATTTGTCAAAAGAGATGCTCGTGCGTTTTCTAGACTTGTCATGCCGATCTACGCCGTGCGCTCTGGACGGCACCGCGTTGTCGTCTGATGGCGGTGGGCATTACACGTTCCGCTTCGTCTCAACTGACGGGACGATGAATGTGACGGCCACAAAGCTTCATTTACCGTCGCAGAATGAAGATACAAGGAGTATAAGATATTTTCAAACATCCAAGCTGCTCCGACCATTTTCTAAAGCTCCAGCTGAGCGGGCTCTCGTTGCCGGTTGGACTCCTTTCGTTTCGACATGTATTCTTCTGTGATGAGATCAAGCCAAGCAGCCA
Source organism: Lecanicillium sp. MT-2017a (assembly GCA_003056585.1). Lineage (NCBI taxonomy): Eukaryota > Fungi > Ascomycota > Sordariomycetes > Hypocreales > Cordycipitaceae > Lecanicillium > Lecanicillium sp. MT-2017a. The sequence continues at coordinate 569,860 of PXYN01000409.1, forward strand.
TACGGTATCCAGCGCGTGCAACTTGTAGCTCAATGACGGGTCCTGCATTGTCAAAGTATGCTCCTCCTAGTTCCTTGCCGACAATAGCCTCAGGTCCTTCGGGAAGAACTGCGTGAAATCGATTTAGTTAAGCCGTATACCAAGCACAAGGTAGAACGCCAAGGGAAACAAAGCTTACCATGAGTGCAGACATATGCATTCGACTCTCTCGCCCAAATCATGGCCGTGTCATTCGCTGCGGACAAGTTGATATCCTTTAACCAGGCGTCCTTTACGTCGGCAAACTTGCCATCGGTGATTTCGACAGCCAGCTGCGTGGCCCAGCGCTTTGCAAACGGGTACGGCTTGCCGCGGATGCCCCCGATCCATTTCTCGGCAATGGAGGTATCCCACACGTGGTGCAGGTTAAACTCCTTTCCGTCCCAGAGCACGTAGATGCCGTTGCCGCCCCTCGAGACGTCCTCGTTGTGCAGCGGCTGGTGCAGGTCGCCGATGAAGTGAATGACAAACTTGGCGGCCTGCGCGCGGCGCCAGGGCGGCAGGTCGGCGTCAAACATTTGCTCCGTGTAGTTGGACAGCGCCGAGATGACGCAGCCGGAGGCCTTGCAGTCGCGCTGCAGGTCGACGCTGCACGACGTGGGCGGGCTGTCGTGGGCGTCGATGAAGTGAAAGGTGCTGGTGAAGCGGCCCCATTTGGTGTACCGGATCGAGTCGGCCCAGCTGGCGACCTTGGCGAGGTAGTCGGGCTCGTCGTTGCGGAGGAGCTCCTGGAGGTACGCCTCGGTGGTGTTTGAGATGAAGCGCGTGGCTAGGTAGGCGGTTGTGATGTGCCCGAAGCCTGGTAAATGGGGGGTTAGCCGCTGGTGCTCGTTCTACATGAGTGGTGGGAATTGCGAGTCGGCAGTGATGCGGAGAGTTGCTACGTGTCGCCATGAATTAGGCCGGGCGTCTACTTACTTCCCCAGGCTGCGACGGATGGAAGAAACGCGAGGCTAGCCGCGATGGCGCTCACGGCCGCGGATGAAGCTTTCATGGTGTTGTTGGCGGTGTGCTAAGTGTGTTGCTGCACGATGCAACAGAGATGAGCGGTATGCGACAAATGCAAGCGGAAAAGGCGCCAAGTGAGAGGATGGCACAAGAACAGAAAGTGATTGATTTTTATTGACGCATGCTGAGGTTACTGTCGCCCTTGCTACGGGACGAGCTGAAGATGTTATTATGAGATTTGTTTTGATCGCGTGGCGTGGTCGCCTGAATGGGCCGAGTCACCAGGCGTCCCTTTACGGCGTGCACATGGCTGCATTCGTAGGCAGAGGGAGCTTCGATAGCGTGGCTCCCGCTGCAAGACCCCGCTCTTGACAACCGGTGCGGGAGGAACCGACAGCCACTGGTTTGCGTGCCTTGCAGGCCGCTGTGGGGCCGCTTCTGGGCAGAGTGCATTGGTGCCTCGACGGCATCCTTCTTTACGCCGTACGTAGTAGATGCGCCTTATTCGAACTTACTGTAGGTTTTTCCTTTTGTTAAAGATAGTAGAGTTATGGGATGCTTTGTTTGGATAGAGGCTCCGAACTCTGTGTCTGCATTTGGGCCCACGCCGTGTTCTACATTGCGGCTGACTGTGATATCCCTAAGCTTGGCGTACTCAAGGGAGGGAACAGCCACTGTTTATAATAAACAATATTTCCCTTGCCAGGAACTTGTTCCATTGGATGGCCTGGGATGGACACAGGTAGTAATCAACATAGACACTAATCTATTGGATATCGTCATTCTGCTCCGTGAGCTGTTTAATAAAAAACGCCAAGTCTCTGCCTGGCTACTTATATGCATCGCGATCAGCATTTATAATAGTGCCAACCAAACGGACGTTCCCGAGGCCCTGGTCGCATACGCACGCATATAGCGGCCAATTCCTGTACGGAATTTCATGATCTCATGTAGTCTGTCAATGGGAGTCGCAATGAATGACGAGTGACGAGCATCTACATCTTCGCAACGCCACATCGGGCCGGTGGGAGCGACAGCATCTCTACAAGGTACAGAACCAGCCGTGAGAACCGTGAGACAGCGCCATCATATCACGGTGGCGAAAACGGCCGGCTGAGGCGGTGATGGAATACACGGTTAACGGGTATGTCGGTAAAACTTGGAGGAGCAAGAGTCGCTAGTCGGTCAGATCAGTGCGCGGCCAAGTTGGCGCTGAATCAAGACGTCCGGTTAGAATTGCCGTCCCATGAGCCGCCTTACGCCTAGACCTCTGATGAGCAATAACTGGCTACACACCGCTTGGAACGGGTGCGGTGCAGCCTGTGGCGGTTTGGATAGAGGCGAAGTAGCCGCATAATATACCATGCATGGCACGTACCTGGACGATAACGTCCATTATGGCCTGGGGCGAATGATACGCTGGTGCGGCTAGGAAAAGGTGCGCGCTGCGGGCCGAACTACGACGTAATGGAAGAGCGAGACAGGCGTTGGGCTGCTTCGTCAGTGCCGAGGACACAGGACATCCCTGTCCCCGCGGAGGTTGGACCAGCTGCACCAATTCATCCAGAACAGATTTTCAGCAGGGACCACATGGGCGAGCTGCCTATCGGCGGTCGCCTCGCGCCTTGCGCGGCGCCCTGTTTGTGTGCACAGCTCTGCGTGAGAAACTCTCCCCCCACGACTTGTCACCGGTGGCCCCGGTCGGCATGTCTGGCCGGCGCCGCAACGGAAGAGGCGGGCGGTTCTGTGCTGTCATCGGCGGTGCCGCCGACTGGGGTTGGTTGGGAAAGAGGTGAGAAACTGGAGACTTGGGACTGGGCTTGCGCTGGGCTGGGCTTGGACTTGGGTGATGCCCGCGGAGTTGTGGACGATACCACAGGTGCCATAATTCGCGCAAGCCAATATCTCGTATGAGTTTTTACGCCCGTCTGGAGTGCGGTGCCGTTGATTCCCACTTTCGTTCTCTTGCGTGCGTCGCGTCTTTTTTCCTGTCCCTTTGTTGAGGCGGAGGAGACGGTGTTTTTATTAGGCAGAGGGCTGTTTCAAACCGTGCACTGTTATTGCTTGTCGCGGTCTCTTTGGATGCTTGAGTAATGACATTCGTAGTATACAAGTGGAAGTGCAAGTTGGCAGGTAGTCAGTCAACGTGCCTGTATTCGTCATGAGAGAGTATCGCAAGCCATGCCATGCCATGCCATGACATGCATGTCCCGAATTGCCTCGTCTTGCCCAGAACTTGGCGTGTGTTATATGCTATGTTGCTCATGGAAGGGTTTGATCCCTGCCAACCATAGGTGGTCAGCTCCCGTCAGTTTTCATTTTGGCGCGCCTTGTCCGTTTCACTCGTACGTGCTGCGCCTATTTTTATTCAGTACTCCGTACGGAGTACCGTCGAGAGACATGCTACTGCCCATTGCCGATTACCGGCGCACGAGTAGGAGACACAGAGCGTCCCAGAGCCGCTGTCGCCTACAACTCGTAACCGCCGGCGCCTTTGAGTACCTTGCCTCTCCTGTCACTTCTTAGCAACTCTTCTGTTCCCGTTCCGTCTTGTTTCCAGAATGGGCGGTTCCTCTGGAGATTTTGTGGACAAGGCGGGACAGCAGTGGGCGTCATTGCCCACCCCAGGCTGGGAGCTCCGTCAAAGGCTTCTCCGTTATAGACTGCGGCAGCGATGGCATGGTGCATGAGTAGTTTCCGCCAGTGCCGTAGTTCCGGCCTGCCGCACCAAGAACCCCTACAAGTACTTGCGCTAGCCTGGGTCGGGTGGCTCCCAAATGGGCTTACCCATATTGGATCGGGGAGTGGGCGCCGCCGTGCTGCTCTCGTGAAAAACTAGAGGCGATACTTTGGGCATAGCAAATGTCCAAGCAGTTCCGTTTGTTTGTACAGTAATTAAGGCACGCCGTGACCTGGATCGCGTGGGCGCAGAGCCAAAGAATGATGCCTGGTAAGGCGTGGAAGAGATGGGCTTTGGCGAGGCATTTTGCGACTGCGGCTGCTGGAATACAGCTCGTTAGCCACAGGTACGAGCACAGTATGTACATTTCGTTCCGCGCGGCGCCGGGCTCGCGATGCCCGGCCCATTGTGTTTCCACCTTTTTTTTTTTTTTCCTTTCGCGCTCTCGCGGTGATTTCTCTCAGCCCACTGGGCTCGGGCGCTGTCTTGGAAACAGGCGAAACGGTAATTAAATACGGACCGGTAGGTGCGGCAAAGTGCTCCCGAGGTTCGTATCGCCTGGTCGGTGATAGGCAAGCAGTCATGGTCCAAACTGGAGAAATTTTTTTTTCTCAGTGCCTGTCCAGTCCTGTTGCCAATGGCCGTCTCGTAGTATTCGTCGTGAACTTGCGGGCGCAAACACACGCAAAGGCAAACGCAGCCTTGTGAGTTTTTTTTTTTTTTTTTTTGGGCTCAAGCTGGGACAGGCGTGCAGGACGCAGTGGCGGCCGATGCGTGCGAGCTGCAGCTGGGGGTAGTCACCATAGAATGCGAGCTAGTTGGGGAAAGCACTCGCCTGGAACCTGCCTTCCTAGGCGAGCTCTGAAGCTTACTGATGTCTACCACCTATACACTGGGTAAGTAGTGTACGTTCGGCAGCGTCGCTTGCCCCCTCTTGTCGGCGTTCTCCAGAGCGGCCAAGTGGCCAATGGTGTATTATATGATGACTCGCAGGTGCCGCAAAACCGCGCGATTTGCCCTACCAGGTACATGGACAGGTACATTGCGAAGCGCAGAGCCAATGGCGGAAATGGCGCCGGTGGCCGTCGTAGAATCAAGTGCCCATTCCTGCTTTGGTGGTGCGGGTACGCTGGAATTGCCCCCCAAAATTTTTGCGAGAATCACTGCCCCCAGGGTGCGGCGCCGGGCGCAAAAGCAAACCAACCCAAGCCCAAGCCCATGTCCCATGTACCCTGCCATGTACCTCCAGCGGCTGGGTCCTGCCTTCCCCTAGTAGCCTGTGAGGCTCCATCCGCTCCTTTCTGCTGCCCCCAAAGGCAAACCCGGCCGGGAAAGCTCGAAATCGTCTCGGGCCTGGTGCGTGACGTGCTGCCCCGCTTTTCCTGGTCCCCTCTGGCCTCTAGGCGCATGGATGGATCGAAAACAAAATCATCCTGGCGTCCGCCCACGCGCCTCGAGGCAATTTGTTGCTTCTCCATCCCTTTGTCGACAATACCACTGCCAGATTTTCCGCCCAAAGGTACGCTGCTGTTTGTGATGTTTTTTTTGCTTGGAAATTCCCCCGTCTTCCGCCTTGGCCTTGTTTTCTCGTGCCTGAGTGACCTCGCGCTCCGAATTGAGTCCTTTTTTATTTTTTTTCTATCGGCTCATTGGGCGCCCGGCTGCTGCGCTGCAGACTCTCCGGCGCGACCGGGTGCGGCACTGCGCCCAAAATTTCGGTGCCAAGGCCGCCCGCCGAGAACGACACAAGCATTCCTGACGACACCATCCGCCCACCAGTCGACTTGTCGCTGCTCGCCTTTGTTTGCCCTCGTTACGAGCACCTGCATTGCGATTGCGCGCATCGTCTGGTTTTCGTTTGACGCCGTCTCACCCCCTCGTTCATTGTCAATTGCTGCCTCGTTGGGCTTCGTCCCTCTGTCTCGATCCTCGTCTTGCTAACATTTGGCCGTCGCCGTCCCTGCAGAGCCATCTCTTCTCTTCTCCTCTCCACTCCTCCATCACAATGGCCGCCATCAATTCCGTTGCCCACCCGGGCCTTGTCATGCACGAGATGGCCAAGCGCGGCTGGCCTGCCCAAAACGTCGGTGTCATGGTCGTCTTCTGCATTGTTTTTGTCGGTATGTAGCCCTGTTCTGGCTCCGCAGGCTCTCGCTGCGCTCCAACGCGCCAGTGGTCTCTTGTTTTGCGAGCCGGTCCATTTGCAGCATGGCGAGAGCTGCACTGGCACTCGCTTGTGACACTCCTAGTCTCCTTTCCCGCCATACTAACACTTGTTCGCTCAACAGTCGGTGTCGCCCTGGTCGGTCTCGGCATTCACAAGTTCCTGAAGAAACGCAAGGATGCTAAGCCCGCCATGTAAATGTCGACATCAGGAGAGAATTAATAGGGATGGCTGAAGGGGGTGTGAATAAAGCGTAGGGGGGTATATTGTTTGGATGAGGACGGAATCTGGTCTGGGACGAATGCACGCATCGCCCTTTATTTACTACTTCTCAACCACCGGCAACGCATGAACGGAGACAGAAACACGGCAGTCGCCATGACCGCGGCGACCCGGACAACACCAAAGAAAAGCCAAAGACGACAACTGACTACAACGTGTTGTTTGTCCTCTCCCGCCGACCTTGAATTTTCGACTGCACCCGCATTCATCAGACTTCTATCTACCTTATTCGTCTCCTACTGCCCATCCCGTTCGTTCGTCCTGGTTCTACATGGTTCCCTGCGTGGCAAAGAGCCTCCTCGGCGCGGATTTCTGGAGGGCTTGGAGGAACAACGTTCAAGCGCCTCTGTTTTTGCATTGTACAAGGTAGTTGGAGCTCATTTGGTTGGGTGCATCGTTTTATATTTTCCAGGTGGCAGGAACAACTCGTCTTCACACCGCTGTTTGGTTGGGAGGGCATGCTCATTTCCCAGGCTGCTGTATTCTATATTTCTAATTACTACTGATACCTCTTGTTTTCACATTTTTGTCGCCCTGCCTTCTCTTTTGACACTAAAATGCATTTTGTCCCAGCTATTCTTACAACACACAGTTTTCTATATCAAAGTTTTGAAGAGTATACACGCCATTACGCCAGCCACCAAAATGCCCAAAACCCCAAACCTCGCCAACTTATAGCCCCTCCTTGGCCAACATGTCGGCAATGCCCAGATAAAACGCCACGGCGTTAAACGTCTTCCTGAAGCCCAGCCACTGCCGGACCGCCCAGCGCATGCGGTTCGGCCAGTTGATGAGGTCGAGGTGGCTCACGCCGTCGAGGGTGCCCTGGTACTCGCCCCAGCGGCTGCTGGCGACGCTGACGAGGCCGTCGTTGGCACCCTCGGCGCGCGCAATCACGCCGTACGGGTGGCGAAAGACGCTCAGCAGCGGCGGCCGGCAGCCAATGTCGGCCCCGTACGAAAAGTACCGCACCCCGGCCTCGTCTGGCGTCGCCGGGTTGAACTCGTCTGCCATGTACCGCGTGCTCAGCTGCCCAAACGCCTCCGTGCCCAGGCCTGCGCGCTCAATCAGCCCGTACAGCTTGGGCAGGTGGATTGGCCCAGCCCCTTCCTCTACGAAGTAGTCGGCCACGGGACTGCCGCGGTGCGGCGTCGCTATCGTCGTCAGAGAGGCGACGCGCACTGATGGGTGCTGCAGCCGCGAAATCATGTACCGCGCGTCCAGACCGCCGAGGCTGTGCGCTATGATGTTTACGGGCACTGGCTCCTGCTTTTCGCCTTGTTGTTGTTGGTCTTGCTGCTGTTCTCGTTGCTGTGCGGCGATGCCGTCGGCTAGCTGCGCGGCGCGGTCGGCGATGGAGCTGGACGGTGCGACGGACGTTGCTAGCACCGATGACCCGTTCAACGTCAGCGCGTCCTTTATCCCGTGCCAGTATTGTATCGCTGGGAGTCGTGCGTTGACTCGAAGTTCTGCGAAGCCGAGGAGGCCGTGGGCCAGGACGATCGGGTACTTTGGCGTAGCTGCATGACGCCGAGGTTGTGCGTGGTTAGCAGCGCCAGACAAACGAAAAAAAGTAGGAAAACAAGGGAAATCACTGTACCATAATTATCGCGCAGATGCGCATAGTCGTCTAGTATCCTCTTCTCTGCGCTCCCGCGTATGCGCGGATCAGCGTGCTTGCGCCGCGAGGCCCCCGGCGCCGACGACGTCAGGAACCTCCGGCATAGATGTCTCACGGCCCGGCAGACGGGCTTTGCCCTCCCGGTCATGACACGAGGAGTAGAGCGATGGTCATTGGGGGGACTTATGGCGTGTACAAGCAAAGTGCGAGATAGGACAGAACAAGCTGACCTGGGACGCTTTGAGCCGTTGTTTCTTGATTGCGCTGCGGTTTGTTTTTTCTTTGTTTTGTTTGCTTTTTGCGGCTGCTTGCGAGAGCTGCGCTCGCTGACGTCACTTGAAGATCCGCCTGCTTCGGCAGCGCACCGAATATCCATTAATTTGCTTGGCATGACCACCTTCACGTAGCGAAATCCGATGGCACAGAAAATAGTATATTTTGAATAGAATTAATATTTTTTTTTGTATCGTCTATTTTGGTCGTTGAGGGAGTCCAACGTGATGCTGTGCACCCCTGTGGAAATATTAAAGGGGTTTTGTCGCTTCTTCTGATGAAGCTTGCTAAAGGGTATCGTCATTCCATTACATTTCAAACGCACGCCGTCTATGGCAGTCTCCAGCTCTTCCTGCAAATACACTGATGGTCCGGGTCTGGAATCTTTCTCTAATTCTTCTCTCCTGGAAGCTGGCTCGGGGCATTCTCATCCGTGACACCGCTGTAGGGCGGCCGGGGGTGGTCGAATGGTATTGACGCGCCTTCTGCCATTGCCTCGCTGTAACTCGGCGGAGCGTCTTCATATTCCTCCGCAGGTGGTATAGGCGGTTGCGATGTACCTTGGTTTGCAACCGGACGCCGCGCTGGTAAAGGAGGCCCAGGCCTCGGCTGCTGCTGCTGCTGTGGCTGCTGCTGTTGTGGTTGCTGCTTTGCCGGTCCGCTGCTGGCACCAGAGACGGATTGTCTGGGAGGCAGTGGGGGGTTTTGCGTCGGGTTGGGCCCGTTGGTAGCTGCAGCCAATAGTTCCGGTGGCGGTTGGATACCCGAGAACACTTCAACGTTGGAGAAATGCAGCGGAAGACTGATGGTCTCTGCGATGGACTTGCCGCTTGGCTTTCCCAGTCGAAGCGAGAGCAAGATTTGAAGTTCGTAGCGTCGGACAATGTTACAGGCAGCAAAAGACGGCGCGACCGTGTTTGGAAGCGGCTTCTGGTGCCATAGCGATTCCGGCACAACTACCTCACTACCCACGTCTCCCTTATTCGTCGATACGAGAGGGATCTCTAAACGCATATGTGAAGCTATCACCCAGCGGTTCGACTTTTGCGTCGTCATGCCGTGCGAGCTGAGCATGGTGTTTCCGATGAGGTCCATCTGGAACGAGGTCAGGTACACTTGTGTCTTGTTGTCTGCCAGCTTCTTCGCTATCAGCCGAAGCGGCACCGGTCGGTTGCAGGTGAGAATGGGTGGGTGTGGCAGCCTCGCGGACATCTCCACGGACTGAGGATCGCTGTCGTCTTCTTCCTGAGGCTGCTCGCTATTGCCTTTACTGAAAAGAGCTCGCTTCTTGGGCACCGGAGACGGTGGACGAGGGGAAAAGGCAAAAGGTCTGCGAGCAAAAGCTTCTTGGCCCGGATTCTGCGGCCGAGGTGGCTCAATGGGGAGAAACTTGAAGCCCAGTTGGAATCGCCAGTTCTCTTTTAGGAGTCCCGGTCTCTGCACCGTGACTTTGACGTAGTATCGAATCTCCGCTTCGTTGTAGACGCCCGATAATGACGGCGGTAGCGTTTTGGTCACATGTCGGAGATATAGCTGTTTCGTGCCGTCCATCAAGCGAATCCCCCGTGCGCCAAACATGCCTGCTCCGGAGATGCCGGCGGCAGCGATGGAAGCCATTGCCTGGGGATCACTACAGGCATTATTGATCGGAAGCTTGAATTTGAAAGGGAACGAATGCTGGCCCGGGTTCAGCGGGAAGGACCCAAACGGGTTGTTGGTGCTTGAGTGGTAGTCATCCGGAAACACTTGCTGCACTTTGTAGAGGACCTTGTGGTTTTCCGTGACAATGTTGCTGGCACCCGCTGGGGCCCTCATGCTAGAGCTGCCGTTTCCCGTTTCATCTTCTGTAAATGGGTTCGGTGGTCGCACCCCCGTGATGGCTTCGCCCTCGAGTTTCACAACGATGCTCCCAACTTGTTCCGGTCGGTTCAGACTGAGGATAACTTGGCCGGCGACGGCATCGAGATTCGTGTAAAACTCGGGCGGGTTATCTAGGGCAATGCGCATAGACATTGTAGGTTCTTTTGGCTCGCAGCCGTTGAGGCTGGGAAGAATGCGCAATGCGCCGGTCGAGGGGTTTCGGTATCGATGCTTCGGCTCAGTGTCCCGTTTGCGGGGAGAAAGTATGTCGGGTAGCAGTCTATGCGGGCATAATGGTGCGTGCTGGTTAAAATAAAAAAGAGCGGCCTCGGGTTTGAGGGAATGCGTGTGTGTCTGGTCAAAATGTCTACAGCATCGTACGACGGACAAAGAAAGGGTCTTGTGTCTCGTGTAGCTGCGGACATTTCGGGCGGCGACGCATCATCAATTGCGGCTTGGGCGCTTGCCTATGACGCCACAGTTGTGGCGCCCCAGCCGGCAGCGCACACCACCAGATTCATTTTCCGATTACGCGTAAGACGGGTAGTGTGCAGCCACACCCGAGGATGTTGTCAGATGCAGCAAATGACCCTGGCGTTGAATGCCCGGCATGCATCTCTTTTTTTTTTTTAAAGCTGATATACCACACACTTCACGTAGATCTATGAGGCGTGTCCACTGGTAGGCCGATGCCCACGGCAATAACGTAGTGCTTCGAATGGGGATCTCATTCGAAGTCGTTGCCGTTCGTTGCATATTCTTTGTTAATGCGCAAGCTACAGTGGCTTGCAGTTCGGTAACTTACATACGACAAGTAGACCAGTCCTGGGTATTCTGTCTAGGGTTGACAAACGATATAATACTCCTCAAAAGTTGGGGGCGGGTCATGTTAAAAAAATGCCGTCTCCATGACCATTTCTTAGTTCTCGCCAAACGGCATGCCTGGATTGCGCAGCGAACCACCGGTGAAAAGGCATTATTAAGATGCGACAGACGTTCTAGTACATGCAAAATAGAATAAATTCAACTTCAATACTCTCACATATGCTCATGGTAAAATGCCCCTTCCCATGAATCACTTACAGATGTAGAAGATTATATCTTGTGGAGGCACCTTTCCAGTAGAAATGACGTCAAAGGAATCCTTTAGGCCTAATTACAGTACCTGGGCGCTGTGGCTCAGGCTTTAAGACAGGGCGCGCACCCGCCCGCCCCGCTGCCATCGTCGCCATTGTGCAGCGGGCTGGGGCTGTCGTGTCTGGCTGATGGGCCACTTAGTGACATGGGGAGATTATCCCGCAGATACGCCTGAAGCTCGCGTGGCGCTCATCGCATCAACTTATTTCCATCATCTCGCCCACGGTCGCGAGGCAACTCCAGCCTTGTGAGCACAGCCCTCGCAATAACTCTCTTAACCCCTCATCAAAGTTGTAACCTATGTCTATATAAAGGTCCGTTTGCCTTGCTCGGCCCATCTCTCAGGTTTCGTTGCTAACCGATGTATGTTCAGGCTTCGCCGCGCCACGGGTGCTGAGTTTGGCGTTGGCGCCATCATCATGGAGGTAGCCACAATAGCACATCTCTTCATTTGCACCTTTATGTTCTACACTCTAATTGTTCGCCCGCGACGATATGGGTTGTTCATTAAAAAAGTATTGTTGGGTATTTTCCTTATGATACCTGGCCTGGTGCTGCTGACCTGCCACAAAGACAACAAGGCTCAGGACGCCATGGGCGTCAGCATTTTCGCCTCCTCCTGCGGGTTTGTTGGCATCTTCGCAGCCATGATTGACCTGCATTTGTCATGGAAGCGACTATTAGGCTACCTTGCGCTACTCTACATTTCTGTTAGCGTCCTAGCGATGGTTACTTTGCATCGCGTTTTCGGTGCTGTTGAGCTGGACCACTGGCTGTTCTTGGCAAAGTCGCCGCTAATAGTGGCCAAGTTTTTCCTGAGGCTCCCTTTGGATGGTCGCGATGTCGCGGCATCGGTCGTCAATTTTTTGCACGAGCTGGTGCTTAGCATAATGGTGGGCGATACTGTAGACTTGATGCTTAATAGAATGCCTATACGATAGGCGTGAAACATACCTGCTGGATTATGTGCTGAGTCTTGCGGTCGAGCTTTGTGAGAGGTTCCCAATATTATGGCAGCCTGTAAGCTCCACGGCCGTGCTATATGGACACAATATTGTCGCCTGCGCGCGAAAGAGTGAGAGTTGTCATGATTTCAGCGATCTTCGTACCCGTCAAGGAGATGCTTACCAATTCTCACGGCAAGACGGACTGGAAAGCAACCGCAGAGCTGGCCTTCCCTCCGGCCACGGCTACTGAGGGTCAACCTGGCACCGCTCTATGTGTAACAGAAGCTACACTTCTTGATGCCTGGAAAGAAGTCGTCGATGCCGAGTTCAATGAAGTCACCAATGCCCTTTTAGTTACGGAGTATACCAGCATCTTTGAGCTTGGCGGTAAATCACTCTTATCAGTGAAGCTACAGATGCTTATCAGCATCCGCTTCAATATGAAGATCACTCTAGTAGATCTTTCAGTGCCGTGTCACTGGCTGCAATGGTTTCAAAGATTCAGGCTGCGCCCGAAGCAGCAGTGTCCATCAATCGGGGGAAGGAGACGAAGCTCGGGAAGAGCGACTCTGAGTACCTGCTTAATAACAATGTCGATATCTCCAAGGTCCAGGTTAGACCTGGTCTAAACATCCTTTCAGCGAGAGCAACAGGTTTTCGGAGTCAAAAAGATTTTGAATGACGGGTGTTGCGATCTACACCGCTGTCCTCATGTGATAGAAAATTGCAGGTAATAAACCTCAGCAGCACATGAAACCTAACTTCATAACTCTGTGCTATCTGCCAAGCGAATACTCCGTACTTTCTTGGTCTATGCATGCCGTCCTGGTGAGGAAGGCGTCGGCCTTATTAGGCAAAATGTAACGTGCATTCATTGCGGGTCGTTGCGTCGCTGCCAATCTCCGCCGCCTTGCTGCCACCAATTGCCAAATGCCTGTAAGACGGAAGCGAATGGTCCAGGCCCCTGGCTGTGCAGCCGCCTTGGCTCAACGTAACATTGAATGATTTTCTCTAATGCCAAGCACCACGCTTCAGCTGTTCAAGCTGACTTGGCCTAGTCTTGTTTTCTGCACACGTTTTGCCCGGTTATTTGTAAACGCTATTGTTTACGCCTCTTTGTGCTATTGACGCTTTGCAACACTGCGCCTTTCAAATTTATTTGTGAGATTTAGTAGTCCTTCTCAGAGTTACGAGAAAATGATCAATAAGGATGCCGTATGAAGGGGTTAGGAACAATTGAAGCTTACCAGCGTGTGTTCTAGTGGTCGTTTCATGTGCGCCGCCTGTTCTTGCCGGCTCCGCACTCGGCAATGATCCTGGAGCCATATCCTCTAACTTATTGGGCTGCTTACGGACATTATTTGGTAAAGCTTGATTGGCATTACCCAGTGCGAGAGAGAAAATCTGAGTGGCCCCATGCCCTGTCTGTGGACGTGGCTACAGTGTCATGCGTCCCCTGCGGATGGCATGCTTATACTGTCGCCCTATCCGTCAACACAGTGTTGAAGATAACAGAGGTAACCTGTTTAATTGTAAACCTGGGGTGCTGTATGCAACAACACATATATGAATTGCAGCGGAACCTGGGGCTGGGGAAGCAGCTCTGTTTGGCTGGTTCATATATTTTCCACGTTCTCCTGCCGCTTTGGGAAGGGTAGGATGCGACGTCAAACGACGACGGTGTGTGCCGACCGCGTCATGAGGTCATCTGATCTTCACTTCACTGTATCATGGAACGGAAACCCTTTGCGCTGACAGGTATGACTCCGTTGCTATGCCATTGCAATGTTGCTATGACTGTCTGGTTGTCAGAGCCCCAATGGTCGCGGTAGGTCACTATCTCTCTTAGACGCTACTCTGCATCCACTTATACGCACATGCTGTCCAGAGATGCTCGAGAAGTACTCCATGTACATGCGTACACGACCCCTTTGCCGTCAGACGTTGCCCACCCGTTTGTCAAGTTTGGCTGGCACGTACCTCAGCTGGTCGTGTAACGTCTCGCATGTGTTCCTTCTGAGATCGCCGAATTCACCGAACGCTTACAAGAAACAATATTGCCCTGTCGTTGGCTAAGTTGCGACTACTTGGGAGTGGCTGGAGACCGGGTGCCGAGCGAGTGAGTCTGTTGCCCTAAACGTGGTACTTTTATGGAATGTGACGTATACGGAGATTTGAGAGCCAATCTTGTAAGTTTTCTGAGCTGCATCAAAGTGAATGGGGGACTTGCGGCGGCGTTTGGTGAATATTATCGCGCTGGTCGCCTGCTGGGCGGAGTAATGGGCTTCTCGACATGATGCTGCAACCATAGGAACCCACTTTGTCGAAACGCAATGTACAGTGTCGTATATTAACACGGGACGTGGTAATCATATTGCACTACATGCAGGTATATATGAAGGTAGATTGAGGCTCTTCGTTACAACATAGTCTGCAAATGTAGTACTCGCCGAAGGTCTCCCGCCACAATTTACATTTTCGTGTGCTTCAGTGGTCATAAAGCGTTTCTTGTACGCTTCCTTCTTATATATTCTCGCAAAATAGCTTTTTGGACTCTACCACGGTCAGAGCTTTGGCTTATTGTTCGACTCGTTGTTAAAACCGTGCATCGTCAGGTGCCCGGAAAGTATCTGGATAGCACCTTCCTCCAGGTCTCGAGGCATCACAAAGTGTGCAAAGTCCGTCGGGCGAAGACAAACATTTGTGTTCACTCTTTGTGCTTTCTTGAAATCGAAACCTTCACCTGCTAGCGTCATTGAAGGCGTGTCTGGCTTCTAACGGCCTCGATAAACCCGACATAAACTCGTTGGCAGAGATCCCTATTATCGGCGTTCCGCTCCGCCACGACCGACGTCAACATGGCTGAACATTCCGCAGAAAAGCTCAAGAAGTTTGCGATACGGCGACACCATAACATTATTTCAGTCGAAGCTTTTGTCGCGGCTAATATTGTTTTGGTTCTACTTTTCATCCTCTTTTACACTTTGCGGCGTATCTGGCGAGCCACTTCCACTGGGAAGAAACCCTTCTTGGGCACCTCTATACTGGTTTCCGTGTCGCGGTAAGCGGACGCCCCTTTTTCTTCTTCTTTTCAATTTGTCTTGCATTGTCTGAGACCTTCTGCCTCTAGTTCTGTCCGAAACGTTTCTATTCACACCTTTCCTGGCTTGCCTTCACGTGGCCATGCCGTTCTCGTCTTCGTGTATTGCTCGTTCAACATTGTCTGCATGTTTGTCTACGTGGACAACACCAACATGACCATGTTGTCAAACATTGCTTCAAGAACCGGATGGTACGTCCGCACTCTCTTGAACATGTTATTGCTCTCTATTAATCTAAAATCTAGGTTGGCTATTGCAAACACTCTCTTCACAGTGTTCCTTGCCCTGAAAAATACTCCTCTGGGATGGGTGACTCCCTGGTCCTACGAGCGCCTAAACATACTGCATCAAGTCGCCGGTTACAACGCCATAATCCATACTATCATACATGGCTGTACCTATTCCTACTACTTCATGTCACAGAATCGGGCAGAAATGTTGAGGCGACCGAGCGATGTATCTGGTATTGTCGCTGGCTTCGCATTCCTCGTGTTAGGCGTCTCTGGTGTCATCGTGAGGCGGTGGTGGTACGAACTGTTTTACTATCTGCACGTCTCCTTCTGGGCAGTCGCTATTGTCATGGTCGGGCTCCATCAACCTGAATTTGCAAAGGGTCTCATATTTGTCACTTTTGCCATTGCGGGACTCTGGGTACTCGATCGACTTGTTCGCCTCGCTCGCCTCCTTCTATACAGCGCAAATAACTCGGTCATACTGACACCTCTTCCTCATGGCGGCACACGGGTTACCTTGACCAAACCACCGCTGGCTGCAAAATCTGGGCAACACTGTTTCCTATGGATACCGTCTATTCGCACATGTGAGACTCACCCATTTACGCTCGTCTCCATGGACCCTCCTGAGTTCGTCGTGGCGTCATATGACGGCTTTACGGGCGACCTACACAACCAAGCAGTGTCTAATCCTGGTATTTCACTGCGAGCATCTATTGAAGGCAGCTATGGCTCTATCCCCAATTCAACTAGGTTTGAGAAGATGATATTTGTCGCCGGTGGCAGTGGTGCCAGCTTCACTTTTGGAGTAGCGTTGCAGGCTCTCCAGAAAATGACTGCTGCTGATGACAAGGAGCTCGTTTTCATTTGGTTCGTGAAGCAGCGAGGTAGGAACACACTTTTGCCTAGATGGGACCACTGCTAACCATCATAGGCTACATTCAATGGTTTGCGAGCCAGCTACAGGTACTCCAGGGAGACCCGCGTGTCGCTATACATATTTTCGTTACGCGAGGTGATGAAAGCCTTGGTCTCAGCCCTGGGTCGTCTGACAGCGAGGCCGAGAGTCTTTCTCAGATTACGGTAGCCGCATGCCCAAACGCTACGATCCTGGCCGACTCAGAGAAGGCTTTATCACTGCATGTTGAATCAAAAGCAGTGCCTAGCGCCACAAGCAATACGCTGAACGGACATGACACGCCTTTTACGGCTGGCAAGCCGGACATTTCGTCCATGCTCCGTGAAGAAATTATGAAAACATCTTCAGAGAAGCACGTTCTAGTTCTAGGGTGTGGACCAGACAAACTGATGGCTCAAATACGGAATACCACAGCGTCGTGTATCCGCGCTGACGGACCAGGCTTGGAATTGCACTGCGAGCAGTTTGGCTGGTGAGAAATGTCCGACAATTAATGACACGTTTTTGTCTTTGTATATGTTTGTATATAGTCACTCTTGGTTTCTTTAGCAGGAGATCAGTATAGTACATAGCCTTGGCCCTTGTCAAAACATCTCTGCAGACCAGAGTTCCCATTCGCCCGTGTAAATGTCGCTGGTGCGGTGGCAGAGGCGACCGACTGCCCCACACAAGCCCGGCATCGTCCGCTTGAATGTACTCCGTGCAAGCCAAACACTTCCCATCTTCGCCGGACCACCTGTGCCAAAAATGTCTCTCCCGCGGAAACTTTCTTTTAATCCTCTCTTACTCAACTCCGCATGTCCCTGGGCAACAACAGAGGAGAACCTGCGCGCCATCCTCGAGTCTCCATCCACCGGCGCCGTCACAACTCGCACCGCCGTCGCGGCGGAGAGCGGCTTCGACCACCTAGCAGACAAGCACCGCTACACCTTCTTCGACGTGGCCAGCGGAAAGCCGCATTCTTCTGGCACGGCTGATGGGCCCGTGCCGACAGCGACATGGACTGAATCGTCTGCCGCCGCCGCCGCGGACAAGTCGGCCACGGCGTCCCTGAACACGCTGGGCTACAGCCCATTGTCTCTCGCTCAATACCTCGACACTCTGGCGAGGCTATCCGACCAGCTGCCGAATGTTTCCAAAACGGCCATTGTCAGCGTGACTGGCACCCCAGAAGAAGTCGCTGCCTGCTACGAAATGATTACGACCGCACGCGGCATTCGCTTCCCGCTGGCCATGGAGATTAACCTCAGCTGTCCCAACATTCCCTCTGCGCCTCCGCCAGCGTACGACTCGGCTTCGCTGGCCGCGTATCTAGCTATATTACCGCCGTCACCGCAGATTGCGGTGGGCGTCAAGACGCCGCCGTACACGCACGAGGGCCAGTTTCAGGCGCTGGCTTCGGCGCTGGCGACGGCGCGGGATAGGATTAGCTTCGTCACGGCGACGAACACGCTGGGCTCGTGTCTCGTGATGCAAGGGGATTCGGGGGAGCCGGTGCTTCCTGGGTCCGGGGTGGGTGGCATGGCTGGTCCGCCGCTGCATCCTCTCGCCCTCGGTAATGTTGCGAGCTTGAGGCGGGTGCTCGATGGGGTAGGGCTCGAGCATGTTGATATCATTGGTGTTGGTGGCGTCAGTGATGCGGCTGGGTATAAGAGGATGAGAGCTGCTGGAGCAGCCATGGTTGCTGTTGGGACAGCGTTGGGGAGATATGGCGTTGGTGTTTTTGATGGCATCAACAGCGGCCTTGATGGGAAGTGGTGAACTTGCTACGGCTATATACACCAATCAATGTACGCATAATAGGAATGCAGCGGTTATATGAAGTATGTTTTTAATATCAGTGTATTTTGTCTAAAATAAGACGCATTTCGGTTCAAAAGCACTACTACAGAGGGTATTAATTAAAGCTGCTACCCTCAAAAATAGAAGGACCAACGTCAAAAAGTTATTTCGTATCCAATTGCGCCAGTCGCTTTCCCGTTAAAAGTATAACGAATCAAAAAAGTAAAGTCAGGTATGCAGAGACCTTTGAAATAATGTGCGCCTTGAGAAACCCCCCCAGCCATCGTTAATTCGTAAAGCGGCCCCTCGTGGTAATGTACATTTGCGGTAAGGTGTTGTGTGTGGATTATGGCTACTCTTCCCTTTCCCGAGTTGGTAGAGGGTTAGAGTTTGTGTAAAGAGTATGAGTATTGAGTATTATGGTGTGCTTTGGTCATCGCCGGTGGTCAGCTGCTCATGTGGCTCGCCGTTCGATGGCTGCTTCTCTCTTCGTGCTTCCAGATCCTGTTGGGTTGAAGGCTCCGGCTTTTCAGGGTCAACGAGCAACCTGGCATCCTTTGAAATGTCCAGATAGCCGGGATATACAATCATTGCGACTTGAAGAGCGACAATGACGATAAAGGACGTCTGGACGCTGCCACCAGTCTGCGTGATGCCGTACATGACAAAGGGGAAAAACGCGGCGCCGGAACCACCCATGGTGATGAAGGCGGCAGCACGCTTCGTCCTACGACCCTGGCCACGAAGCCCCATGGCGTAAATCAACGGCCAAATTGGTCCTTCGCCGAAAAAGAATATCACAACGGGAATGACAATCATGTCCGGGTTTGAAGGGTGAAGAACGACAAACATGAGGGAGGAGATGAAGCAGATGATGACGCAAATTGTCAAAAGCGTTCGTGGTCTCGGGAATCGAGGCTTCTTGACAGCAAGATAGGTAAGTGCGGCAACAATGACGCGGGAAATAGCAAAGGCCGTGTGTGCTATGAGCAGGTAGTCCGAAACGGACAGCGTAATACCGCGGGGTTTTTTCGGCTCGCTGGCGCTTGAGGAGTCGCTGCTCGACGTCGTTGTGTTTGTCTGCTGGTCTTCTTCCGGCAAAAACGATGTGAGGAGATTGCCGAAGAATATGCTGTTAGATTCTTGCGTCGCCACGTATAGATACTGCGCGGCAACGGCCAGGATCAAGCTGACTGTCCGCAGCTGCAGTCCAAAAGCAGTCTTCTTTTCGGGATTAACGGGAAGCCGTTTTACGGATTCTTCCAATTCGCTGTCGCTCACTTCGGGTAGCGGCATGTAAAAGAAGAATAACCCGAGCGCAACGCAGAGCAGCGTGATGCCCAAGTACGTCCACTGAACATTGATGAGAGTCACGCTATCACTGTTCGTGTCCTTGTGCAGCCCCGTGAAGAAGACTTTTTGAGCGAGGAGCCCGCTGAGGACGCTTCCAACGCCTTGGACAGCCTGAGCCAGAAGCAGCCGTGTCTCTCCATAGTCGGCCGGGCCACATAGTACCATAAAAGAGTTGGCTCCGACTTCAAGAACGGAGAGCCCAAAGCCCACAACGAAATTACTCAGCATGAAGCCGCCGTAGGAGTTTGTTACTGCGGAGGGCCAAAAGATGATGGTGCCGATGCCGTAGATGCAAAGGCCCAGGATAAACGTCACCTTGTATCCACCGACGTTTTCGGCATCGTTTTTCGCGTGTCGTTTGGACCGATTATGCTCGTCTCGGCGCAGAACCCACTCTCCGACGAGTAGGGGGCCAAAGAAGTAACCTCCGCCAAAATATGCGCTCGTCAACCCAAGAGTCTCCGCCGTCGTCATGTGGTTCACCATGGCGACGACATTGTTGAGAGTGTTGAGCAGCCCGTACGAGATGCCCCAAAGTAAGAACAAAATGGAAACAATGGTACAGTACTTGAAGGACTCTCTAACGTTGGACTTGAGCATGCTCTTCGGCCGGCGCATGTTGACGAAGCCAAAGTAGACGCCGTTTTCAGCCACACTTGCTGTCGAAACGGTCACGTTGGTTCTCGTCCTCGCTATGGCTGCTTCATGTTGCTGTTGGTAGCTCGCCATATCCATATCGGGGGTTGTTAAGAACTCAAGACCCGTCATCTCCCGGTTGCCTTCTGTTGTGCTGCCATTTGATGTGTCTGCATTAGATTGCATATCGGGGTTAGTTAAGAACTCAATACCAGTCATTTGTCGGCTGTCGTCCGGGCCGTCGTTGGGCGTGTCTGTGTGATTCGGCAGAGACGCAGCCTGCGGTACGGCAGGACTATTATCGTTGCGAGGCTGGCTTCCGGACTCGCGGTCGCTCGGGCCCTTGGTAGAGGACAAGGTTCGCGTGCCATCTGGATCATAGAGCATGGCGGGAAGAAGTCTGAGAATGAGAGGCTTCAGGGTCGGGATGCAAGCACAGATGATTCCAACATTGACTTCGACAGCACTCCACATCAGAGACAGGGAGGCATTCCACGCAAAGTCAGCTTCGCCACCAAAACGCGAGCTAGGGTCGGTCGATGCGCTGGTCGGCGTTTCGCCAATGGCTTGCTGCAGATAGTAGATTCGGACGACATCGACAATGGTGACAAAGATACCGAGGGTAAACGTAAGGACTAGAATCGTCTTTTGTCGCGAAGGCAGTCGCATGCCGGTCAGAACAGGTATCGGTAGGGCAAGGATTGCTAGATCGGTGACAATGTTGACAGGCGCGGCGCATATGAACTCGGTCAGGAGGGGGATACATTTGCTGGATGGGCGAATGGCGGAGGACCAGGCAGCGTGGGTCGGCTGGCATTGGAAGATGTTCATCAGGGTGAGAACGGTACCAGCCAGGTTGACGACGAGGAGCGTCGCCCAGGAAGCGTAGCGCAAGACGATTTGTGTGTTTTTCGCGAGTCGGAGGTAGAAGATGAGGATGCTAGTCTTGACTGCCATTAAAGCAGGATTCTGCGTCAAGGTGTTAGCGCGGGTGGCAGCCCAATATCCCAAGAGCGCAAGCTGCGAGGGCTGGCGCGGGAGACCAAGGGTAAACATACATATAATATGGAAAAAACGTATTCGCAGCGTCGCAGCGTCCCCCATTCGTCATCAGATATATCGACATCGTGTCTTCCTAGGCCGTTGTAGGTTCCCAGATCGATGGTAAAGGACAGGAAAAAGGCAATCAGCCAGGCGAGAATCATGACCCAATCATCCCAGGTGACATTTTTCACAATGAACCAGCGACTGGTTACCCGCGCGGCCACAAAGACGGAGGCGACGACTAGCGTAGCGGTGGTGACGGCGAAGACGGCAGGTCCGCGATCCGGCACATGCGCGTCGGCGTCGAGATTTGGGTCGGACATGATATCGGGTGCGACATTGAGCGACGGGGATTCTTTCTTATTCTGGCTGATGCTGATGCTGTGCGACGCCGAGTGCATGCAGAGTTGCCGCGGCAGTTCGGCCGCACCCGCGCGCGCAAAGTGGAAGCTCTTTGTCGAGGCTAGCTTCGGGGTTGCATCGGGGTCGCGGCCATTGCCACACGCTGCGAGGCGGTGCTGGGAGGCGCTGTTTATGCGCGAGGGTGAGGAGGGATCCGGATGCGTCGATGCGTCGATGCGCGCACGCGGGCTCCCGTTAGTGAAGCGCGGCGGCGACAAACAATTTCGTTCTCGTAGACACTGGCTTGCGATGGGATGGAGATAGACGAGGAGGGGCAAATGGCCAGGCGGGCGGCGGTCGTGCGGCCGTCTGTAGTAATCAGGTCGGTGTAATGGTGACGGAGGCGGCGCAGGCGGCGTTTGGTTGCGTTTGGTGCGGTTTTAGTGGCGCTCGTCTGTTCTTCAGCTGCTGCAGCCCTACTGACGTGCGTGTCTCAGTGTCTCAGCGTTCCAAAATAAGCAGCGGGACAGGGCGGTTGAGTTCCCTTTGCGCGCCTGTTTCTCTGCAGGTGGTGAATGGAGCAGGGATTGTGTCTGCAGGCGGACGAGTGTTCGTAGAATGATGTGATGGCAAACGAGGTGTTTTCGGGGTGGGCGCGGCGCCAGAGCTGTTATGGAGCCTTTTTTGGCGGAACTCTCAGCCCGGGTGGCCCCATCGGGAGTTGGAGGCGACGCTCTTGTGCTGGCAAGCTTTCTTCGTGGCGCGTGGCGGCGGGCGCTCAGGTTCTCAGGTTCCCGTAGTCTACTCCGTACTTCTAAGCTAATTACCTATGTAGGTGCCTAGGCTATGAGTAGGTACAGTACTAATTGGATGTCAGAATGGAGGATTCTCGGCCAAATTGACGTGCGCGGCTGCTCCTACTCGTAATAGAAGGCGAACGCCTCGGAGGTGCACGAGGAACCATGCGAGTAATAGCATGGCAATGCATCGACATAAAGTCGGTACCGACTTGGGCGGGTTTAACTAGCGCTGTTAGGTACCCAAAGGTAAAAGTCGTCGTGGGGTTTAGTATTCTGCGGGTATCGAACCCCTACCCACAGGCGGGCAACGAGAGGCGGCCGGTACATTTGCCCTCAGCGGCACCGATGGCATGGTACTCGTCCACGCCAGAGCCGTCGGGTGCGCTGCGTACCTGCGAGTTTGACGGCTCCTCCAGTGCAAGGTGGCGCGCCCTGGCTGGAATCATTGCCCAAGCTTTGGCGCTAACGGGGACGGCTACGAGTACAGGTAGTTCCCCAGTGATCCCAATGATAGGCACAGGCCTCTCAGCGAATGACGAGGCTGCACCTCCAGGACCTCTTCCCAGAGGCTTGGGTCGGGTCCTGGTGGCGCGTTTGATAATTCTGCTGCCTGGACGGGATACGATGCGAGTATGGCGGCCAGGTGGCTAGTCGTAGCTCGTTTGGCTGAGACGCAATGACCTCCTCCTTTGCTGATCCAGCACCAGAGAACTTTTGTCACCATCCCTAAACCCGGTGCTAAAATCGCGCTGGCTACGAGTATGTAGTGGTCCGTACTATATTACTCGTAGTGCACTTTGGCGGTGTACGGAGCACCCCGTCTTGAACGAGCGAGCAGCGTCACGCGAGCCATACTAGTGCTACGAGTAATAATAGTAAGCGTAGTGCTGTATTATACCGCGGAGCTTGCTAATCATGTACTCGCAGGCAGCTCAGGCTCTGCCGCGCAATGTCCCACATTCAACGGTCGCGGCGGGTCTCTTCCACAGCCATTGCATGATGCGGCGATTATTTAGCGTGCACAGAGACTGGAGTCATGTAATGAAGCGATAGCTGTCGGTGAAGCAACGCCGGCGCAAAACGATATTGCCGCATACTGCATCACCCGGTGACGACCCGACTCAAGAGATGTGAGATTCGACAGGTCGCGTGCCGGCGACTACTCGCGTCCTGCATGAGGGCGAGTAGCGATGCAGCAAATACTAATGCTATGGGTCCATACGGAGTAGTCCGTGTATTTGCCAGAAGATGCTTCCTGTCGCTTGCGAGTGATAGACTGTGCCCCTGCCAGCGTAATTACGAGTAGAGCCTGCTTATGGGTTTGCTTTCTTCGGCCCGCTTATCGTTTCCTCCCCGGTACCTGGCAGGCCCATGGTTACGAGTACGTCCGCACAAAGATCGTCATGCTTAGAAGTGCGCTGCGGGTCGCAGAGGCCTGCTCTCGTATTGACGCGCACCAACGCGACGCCGCTGCATTCGCTTGAAATAGCGTGTCCTGCGATTGACCAAGCTATGGTGCTGGGCAATTATGTATACCAGCACGAGCAAGGTGAACGAAGAGAGTGTCCTTTGTCGGGGCGCATTACCTACGAGTGCTCCTACTACATAGTATGTACGAGCACACCTTCAACTTACGGTCCCGCTGCCCAGCTGTCAAATTTGCTGGTGTGGGCCTGCTTGTGTGACGTCTTGCCGCCGGACTGCTCATGTGTGTGGTCGTTGCTTCTTCAGGGTCCATCACCTCAGCAGGAGTACTCGTAACATACCGCGACCAGGGTAGGGAACCACGTCGAATACGGAATTGGCCGTTGTGTACGAGTACGGAGTTATCTCTGAAGCGACTCCGTGGCCACTGTACTTTGTCCCTGAGAATTAGCCGCGTGCAGTTGCTTCCAAGCCTCCGCCGGCCGGAGACGTGATTGTCGTGCCTACCCTAAATCCGTTGCCGTTTTAATCGTAACCGCGCACCTGTTTCAAATGACGGCCACAGAGTTTGACATCACGGCGGCTTGGAAGCAAGAAGTACCATGAGACAAATGCCACTCTGTGGCGTGCCCGTGGATGTGACATTATCGAATGCCTACCACTTACACGATGCGTACATGATGTTATCGCCAAGTACCATCACGCCTCTCCAGGTGCAAACTGCCCGGGAAAATCGGTTACATTCATCTGAGCTCTCGACACTGATAGCGCTATACGAGTAGTATCATCCGCCACCAACTACGGAGTATACTTGCATCAATTCGCGTATTGCCTGTAGAGCGTGGTGCAGTAGGACCTGACATGGCAGGAAGTCCCGTCGACGCGCCTGCCGGTCCGGCGCACCGCCAGCCCTACGGACCGACAACTACCTAAAGGAGGAACCGCAAAACACCACGCCGGCCGACGACCGCCGTATATCATTGCGCGTAAGCTTCTATGAAATCCTTAACCAAAGAGAATACGAAAAGATACCCCGATAGGCACATGTGGTGGCCCTTGTCCACAATGTCGAGGATTAGAGGATTAGATGCAAAGCACCAACTACTACAAAATAGCATACTGCACCTTACAATGGCTAACGTCTCAATAATAGCCACTATACATATAATTTGACAACAAATCCAACAAAAATAACTACAAAAAGACATTAGGTTTGGTAGGTACACTGTACATCAGCCTATTACCACCTATGAGCCCTCGGCTACACGACGTCGCACCGCCGAAAATTGAACGTCGTAAACCGTACGTTAACGTACGCCACCCTATCGACCGCAACGAGTTTTAAAACATAATAAAGGCATTAAAACAGCAAAAAAAAAAGCTATGCCCAGTATGAGAATCGAACTCATGATCTTCTCATCACACCGTAGATGCTACTAGTGAGACGCTATACCACTTAGCCAACCGGGCTGTGGTGCTTATTAACCAAAGTGGAGTTATTTGTATATAACAACGTATTGCCAATGGCGAGTGCAAAAAGACACTGCTGTGTATTGTTTCTTCGCTCAGTACAGTAATATTTATGCGTGTTTCGGAAGCAGTGAGCCTAAATGCTGCGGAGGGAACACATTCTGACTACGGCGACATGGGCGCACGCTGGCACTATAGAAGGCTTGCGACCACCGTAAATGGCACCTTGGCTGAACCGTCTAAGACGGATGCTATTTTCTGACCATCCTTTATTCCCGATCTGATTTTCCACCAATAGCAACAACGTACCATTGGATACATCAGAGAGACACCGAGATACTTTTTGGGATTCAACAGATCGCACCCCCTTCTAGATGCATCAAGCTCCTTCTAGCTCGATACTACTACTTATTTGTGCACGCTCCATGCCACAGGTACTGACCGAACCGCATGGCGCTGTCCGTGATTGGGCCCGGGGCAGGGGGTGTCTCCAACAAAGACGTTTGCTCACAATGGCGGTTTCAACGTTAGACTGGCGCTACCCCGTAAGCTTGCAGTTGTAAGGCTGCCGAATTCTGATAACTGGGCGATAAGGTGGCGAATATCGGCATAGATGGCCGGCATTTCGGTTGTTTGTGTCGTTGTAAGTGTCGTAACCATAGTACGTATTGAAGTGTCATAAAACCCATGCGACGTGACTCTTGCACAGTTCAGATGCATGCAATATTGCTGTATTGGCGTTACTTGGCAGCTTCGCCCACTTTAGGCTGGTATGTGGCCAATGAAATCATGTTCTTTAATAATGCATCACCGAAATATCACTGTAGCTCGTGGACCATGGAGAGCAACCAGATAGTGTACCTGTGAGCGAGATTCCGGAACATGCTTTCGAGCGCACATTTTCCATTTCACTTGTTCTTAATTTCTTCAAAGCTATCAATTAATGGTTGGGCATCGATTTTTGTTGCCAATTGCCAGAGTCTCGGCGAACAAGAAACTTTAAATGGCGGCTCCTGGAGCCAAGCTTTTCTAGCGTGGCGCTGCCGAACGACCAAGCTCGCTGCGTCATAGTTTATGAGGGCCACGGCTTGTCATATGCTTGGCACCGTTTTTGACTGACGTGCGCAAGTCTTGGTATCCGTTCAATGCCTTTAAAATGTCCTTATCTACTCCTGTAACCCCAATTATTGTCTTCTCCATCAGTTCTGTCACAGACAAGAAATTCACGCCAACATTCGCGGCGTAGGGGCGACAATGGACCAACGTCGCAACGGAGGCACTCCCGCCATAGCAGAGCATCCAATTCGCACGACACAAAATGTGCAATATCTTACCGACGAGGAAGTAAACAAGTTTCTCGACCACCTTGATCATAATGGAGACGGCACAATTGAATACAGCGAGGTAGAGTGCGAGCTCGACAAGGCTCACCAAGAGCTGGACATGCGACATGGCGCCCATCATGTCACGAACCCCGAAAACGAGCACCACGACGAGCAGGTCCGCCACGCCTTTCTACGATCGCTAATGGGCTCTGATGAGCAGCGGATTTCCCGAGATGAGTTTGCGCAAGTGGTGCACAGCTGGAAGGTCCCCTCGCTTAAGCAGGCGCAGCGGGAAGAGGACAATGAAAAGAACTACATCAAACGCCTGCCAGGATGGCGAAAGATTCGCGCATACTGGGCGGTCCATGGATCAGAATTGATTTTTGCCTGTTTTTTTGTGGCAACGCAGCTGGCTTTTGGAATCTGGCAGCTCGTCAAGTACCAAACCACGCCAGGGTATCGGGCGGCATTCGGCTGGGGAGCGGTCATGGCAAAGACGTGCGCCGGCGCGCTGTATCCGACATTCTTCTTTCTCATTCTCAGCATGTCACGCTATTTTTCTACTTGGATGCGGCGATCCAGGTTTCTTTCCCATTTTCTCAACTGGGATCTTTCGCAAAAGTTTCATATTCGCGTTTCGTGCGTTGCCATTCTGCTCGCGACTCTGCATGCCATTGGCCATCTTACGGGTTCCTTCGTCTCCGGAAGCGATCCTGCAAACGAAGACGACGTTGCCAATATGCTCGGTCCAGACGCAGTACCGCGGCCCTACATATATTACATCAGATCTCTGCCAGGCTTTACGGGTATCTCTGCTCTAGGGCTGTTTTACGTGTTGTCGTTACTGAGCATCCCTCAAGTGCGACGATGGAATTATGAACTCTTCCAATTGGGCCATCTCTTGATGTTCCCAATAATCGGTCTCATGATGGCTCATGGTACCGCCGCGCTGCTTCAGTGGCCCATGTTTGGGTACTTTCTGGCATTCCCAACGCTTCTTGTACTCATCGAGCGGTCCATCCGCGTCTTGCTTGGTTTCCATCCGATCGCAGCAAAGCTCAAAGTGCTGGACGGTGAAACTGTCGAAATTTCCGCAACAATTCCAAGTGAGCGTCTTTGGAAGTACAAGGCTGGGCAATACATATTTTTGCAGGTGCCCAGTGTTAGCTTCTTTCAGTGGCATCCGTTTACGGTGTCGTTCTGCCGCGGCAGTGAGATAATGGTACACATCAAGACGGACGGAAATTGGACCGGGAAGCTAAGAGATCTTGCCGGACCTTCTGGAGAGTCAGATATCCATGTTGGTATAAATGGCCCGTTTGGTGCACCGGCGCAACAGTTTTACGATTTCACCCATTCCGTCATTATCGGAAGTGGTATTGGCGTTACTCCATTTTCAGGAATTCTCTCCGACCTGCAGCACAAGGATAATATCGACCATTCAGTGTCAGATAATTCTAGTACTGCCGTTCGTGGGGCAGGCAAAAACGCTCCGTTGTCGCATGAAATCACAGGCGCAAATCGGGAGGATGACAGCAAACACAAAGTCGAAAAAGAGGCGGAGTCAACAAAGCATGACCATGAGGCGCAGCCTCCAGGTCAATCACAGCCATTTCCAGCAGATTATCGTCGAGTCGACTTGCACTGGATTGTACGAGATCGCAACTATCTCCTGTGGTTCTCTGACCTTCTCAACGAAGTCTATGTCAGCCAGCAGCAACATCGTCTAGCGCCCGAACCGACGCATCTTGAGATACAAATGAACACGCATGTGACAGCCAAAAGGAAAGAATTGGTCACCCATGTCTATCGCTGGCTGTTGGAGCTGCACCGCACCAAGGAGCACCCCGCATCACCGTTGACGGGACTGCTGAATCCCACGCACTTTGGGCGACCGGATTTCGACGTCATCTTGGATGAACACTATGATGATATGCTCGAATTCCGCGCCAGCAGGCGAAAGCAGGCAGAATCAGATCGCAATGGGATCAGTAAGAAGATGGCTTCCGACGACATCAAGGTTGGTGTCTTCTTTTGCGGAGCTCCGGTAGTGGGGGAGATTCTGGCGGACAAGTGCCGGCAGTTGTCTATACGAGGACGGCAGGATAAAAGCAAGATTGAATATCACTTTATGATGGAAGTGTTCGAGTGAAGGACGATCCGTGTATTGGGACTTTTTTTCGTCGTTTCTGAAGAGCGTTATTACTATAGAAATTACAGTAAAGGAAAGTTTTCAATTTAAGAAAGCAAAGAATCTTTCGTCGCTGCCTCAAACGTGTTGCGGACTTTACAAGAATGTGGCGCACATTGTGCTGGCTCCCTGGACCAATTGGTCGGTTTCCGTGCCTCCGCGCAACCCAGCCTGATCAATTCGACGTACAATCGCTTATTCCGCGCCATCCGCGTCCCGGGTTCTGCATCCGTGTTATTGGCTCTGATTACAAATCTTGGATGTTAAAGCGCTTGTCTCGGATGACGGTCAGTTTCAGAAGGCGCGATCTCCGTCGGAGTAGTACTGCTGTGGCGGGCACCCACTTTCACCAGTTCTGGTAATCAAGGACCGTCATCAACTTCGTCCGCACACAATCCTTGCCTCTACAAGCAAAACATTTGGCCATAGTTACCCGACTGCGACATGGCCGTCACGAAACGGAACTCGACGGACGCTGAGCCGCCGCCGAGTACAGAACGCACAGCTCTTCTTGGTGAATCCGCACCGCCGGAGACTTCTAATGGAGACGCACACCTTGAGCAGCAATGTGAAGACGATGTAGCCAATGTGCCGGTCACCCGGCTGCGCGGCTTAGCCATTGGGCTCAGCCTGGGTCTTTTAATATTTTTGCAAGGTTTGTAAAGCCCATAGAATTGCTGCAGCGCGCGGAATGGCTTATCATTAACAAACTACAGCAACAAACATGTCCGGCATGACCATGATACAGGGCCAGATTGCCGACGACATCGACGCCCACGCGCAGGCAATTTGGTTCACCACCGCCTATCTCATTCCGCTGTCTTCGCTGGCTCCCGTAGCTGGCCGCCTAGCCACCATCTTTTCGCCGCGCACTCTTGTGCTGCCTATTGCGATTTCCTTCTCAATTGGCTCGCTGGTTACGTCTCGTGCGACTTCGTTTTGGCCGCTTGCTGCGGGGCGTGCCATTGCTGGACTTGGTGGCGCCGGCGTGCTGAGCCTGTGCATTATATTCACGCTTGAGCTCACTTCAAAGAAACGACGGGGCTTGTTTATTGGCCTAGTTAACTCTGGGTTTACCGGCGGTGTTGCTTCTGGCGCCGTTGTGTACGGCGCATTGTTGCCGGTTGTGGGATGGGTATGCATTTGCTCTCCGCAGGTCTGAAACCATGGAACTAACGTCCCCCTTTAACTATAGAGACCTATATTCCTCTGGCAAGTGCCAATTGGCATCGTTGCCGGTACCGGCGTATACTTTAGCCTGCCGAGTAACATGCAGCCCGGCGGCGGCGGAACTTTATATAAGCCTGGTTCTGTGCGCCAGAAGCTCGCACGCATCGACTACCTCGGCGCATTTCTACTCGCAAGTATTACCGGTACCTGAAACCAATAGGACGATTGCCTAACTAATGTATTAGGCACTTACGATCGTCATTTTCCTCTACGCTCTCGCCGCTGATATTCATCCGACGATGCTTCTCCTTTCCCTTGCCTCGCTCCTCGCCTTCCTTTTCACGGAGTATCGCATTGCCGCAGACCCAATCATCCCGCTTATGGTCCTTTCTTCCCGCGGGGTACTCCTCTCTTGTGCCGCACAGCTATGCCTCATGACAGCCCGCTGGACGGTGCTATTCTACTCGCCAATCTTTATGCTCGCCGTCCGTGGCGCAGCACCGGCGACGGCCGGCTCAATCCTCATTCCCACAAACGCTGGCTTCGGCATTGGTGGCTTCCTCGTCGGATGGCTGCACATCCGGCGCAACGGCTCCTTTTGGCTGCCCTGTGTTATTGTCATGGCCTTCTTCAGCGCCAGCCTGTTTGTTCTCGGGTTAGTCGCGTTCCCAACATCGAGGATCGAAGCCATCATCGCCATTGTTTTCGTCAATGGCCTTGCCACGGGCGCCGCGCTCAACTATACCCTCGCGCACGTCCTCCATCTCAGCCACAAGGATACAGAGTATGTAACGACAAGTCTACTGGGCACATTCCGTGGATTTGGTGGCAGCTTCGGTACCTCGGTTGGCGGCGGCGTCTTTTTCCGACTGTTACGAGATAGCCTTACGAAAGGGTATATGGCCTTGGACGGGAGCGACGAGCTGAGCCCTTCGCGGCTGCGTATGGTATCTCGCCTGCTTGGGAACCCCGCCATGGTGTTTTCAGGTAACCTCGAACCCGAAGAGCAGAAGATCGCCATAGATGGGTACGCAGGTGCTACGAGCGGGGTGTGGCATGCGGCGGCGATTCTGGCTGTCGTCGTGATATTCATACAGGCGGCCACCGGCTGGATGGCACCGCCTAATGAGACCAAATCGTGGGATGAAGAGGAAGAAGAACGGGCGCGCGCCGCAATGTTGGAAAATGAAGGCGTGGCAGAAGCATAGACGGCCAACACGGGACTGCAAAGTCCCGTGAACTTTCACAAAATTGTAAATAAAGAAGCCAGATTCTCAGCATATAGGTATATATCGTTCAGTTGACGCTGCATTCTCCGTACTCCGTTCTACCAGTCCATTGCTTGTACATATCTGATTCAAAACTCCTGTAGCCGTTAGCGTCCGCCAGCTGCAAAGACGCAATTCCCAAAGTCCCTGTGGCGGCTCTTCATGTTCCCAAATACCCAAAAAGTAGGTAGTATTACATTTCAATTCAAAGCTTCTTGTTCCTTCTCCCGTCTCCCAATTTACCGGGTTTCCACACTCCCAGCTCCCGCAAGGAAGAAGTCCAGCTCACCAGACCCGTTGTTGAACTGCTGCTCGTTTTCAGCAAGCTGTTCGAGAAGCGTAAGGAACGGGTCCTTCTCATCTCCTTGTGTGCCTGTGCTGCCAGTATTGCTCTTTGTGCTGGGACTCGGGGCGGTTGCGCTCGGCCCAGACTGGTTGCCTTGGTGTTGACCATCTATTGTCTGCCATGCTGCAGGGCTGCTGTACGCATTTGTCGGGAGACCTCCAAACATGGGGTCATAGGACGGCGTTACGGGCCCCATCATGTTCTGTGCCATGTGTCCACCCATTGGCCCAACAGCATTCGAGTAGGGTGGCGTGAACGGTAGCGGTGTATTCCCCGAAGCAGTGGGCATAGATGTCGGCGAGAATCCAAAGCTGGGCGCAGATGTGGCAACAGGTGCCCCCTCCATTGTACTACGCATGGCACTGACGTGATGCCCAGTCTGTCCTTCGTATTGCTGTGAGACACTTTGACTATGGTGCATAGAGTCTTGTGTTGGGTTTGATTGCGTCGACAGTGATCGGTTGTGATACTGCGCAGTGCCTTGTTGGCCACTGTTACCGGGTGACTGCAAAAGCTCAGGTCTCGCATGGGTCGAGGCTGCTGTATTCTTCCGCTTGAGTGTCGGTTGTTGGCTACTCGGCGGTGGCCCCAAAAGAACTTGTCCAGCGAAAGGGTCACTCATAAACTCGGCCGAGATATCCTTCAATGCCAAGCTGGCAACATCAAATCGGGAACCTTGGCCATTCTGGCCGCCAATATTA
This sequence comes from Lecanicillium sp. MT-2017a, assembly GCA_003056585.1. Lineage (NCBI taxonomy): Eukaryota > Fungi > Ascomycota > Sordariomycetes > Hypocreales > Cordycipitaceae > Lecanicillium > Lecanicillium sp. MT-2017a. The sequence continues at coordinate 601,917 of PXYN01000409.1, forward strand.
CAGTACCTGTCAAAGAAGTCTTCCAGCTGGAATCCTGGCGTATATCGAATGGAATTTGTGGCTAATGCCTTCACCAACTCCGCATGCGCACTGCAGATATCTTGCATAGAGGCTCGTTGGTGCTCGACCGAGACATACAAGTAGCGGAGCTCGTTGAGAACCTCCATTTCTCTCGCTAGAAAGTCGGCCGAGGGAAGAAAGACTGACATGTCTCCGCTATTGTTGGACGTAGTGTAGTGTGCGCCGTGGACGTGAACGGTGGCAGCGGTAGACACTACAAAACCAGCGAACATGGGGAGTTGCATGCGACCAACCTGCCTTGACAGCTCTACCAGCACAGCAATGGCATTTGCGTGCAGAAAACACAACGTTGTCGCTTCAATTTGCCATGACTGGTGCTGGCCGTTGCCGGAGAGCTCAGCGAGGTCGATAGGGAGGAAAGGTCGATAGATGAGGCAGTGGATCAGGTGGTAGAGTAGCTTGCTGAGGACCAGCACTGTAGAGTCTGGCTGGCCAAATAGGGATGAGACGCTGGCGAAGACGTTATTTGTGCCGGACGCCCAGACGTCAAGTTCCTGTCGGATTTTGGAGAGGCTGGAGAGGGAGTGCCAAGGGAAGTGCGAATCGCCCTTTACTCCTCCAGCGGCAAGATAGCGATTCGTAATTCCTAGAATGCGAGTTATGTCGATGAGCATGCCATTGCTCCCCTGTGATTTCTTTCCCGTGCCTTGAAGATACTGTAGATTGGAGCCGCAGTTGAAGAGCTCTCCTTCGGCAGGCGCAGATGACGGTTTCGAGGACCACGAAGGAAGTCTTAACACTATTGAGTCGTCGCTGATGAGAGACGGCCGCTTTGACCCGGATGCCATAAACCTGTCCAGTAGATAACATGTCCAAAATATGCGCCGCCTGCTCTCCCGTTCGGCTGGTGTAACTTGGGTATTAACATCGAGTTCACGATTCAGCTCCAGCGCAGTGGCCATGCCGACGGCATTTGCTATCATGAGTTAGCTAAGCAGCGCGTGCTTACTCAAATCCTTTACATACCCATCGCCATGAAGGCCCTCTTGCCCTTGCCCGCTGCTAATAAGGAGGTCACCAAAAGTAGAAGTGCTTGGAGTGCCTCTATTGAGGGCTCATCCACATTTATCGCGTTCCTTGAACGGGACATGAAGTCCTCGCTCAGCCTGACAGCAGCCAAGTGGCCATGAGGATGCGGAGTATATCTTTGGGCACGTTTTAGCCAAAGGTAAACCGGCAGCGAGGAGGAGTGACGTACCTGGCAGCAACAGCTGAGATGGCGTTAGAAAGATAGCTAGGTAACTGATTCAGCTGATGGCGCTGGCGGATTGAGGTTTCGTCGACGATGAAGTGCGGCTTTCCGTGACATCGGGAGAAGTAGGTGTTTAGGAGCGCCGCTGTTGGCACTGTCGCAGTCGGTGGCTCCCTGGACGAAATGTTAGTTTTGGAAAGAGCACATTGGAGGCTCGAGGCAGCGTACATAGGTGTGGGTGTCGCATTGGGCGGGGCGGCAAAGACTACGACATTCGATCCATGGGGCGATTTGCTTTCGCTGTTTGCGATGCGCTTAGGGGGCGGTTCTGGTGTTTCTGAACTGTCGGGTTCATTTACGGCGGCACTTTGGGAATCGGACGAGGCGCCAGCCAAGGCGTCAGTATCATCATCTGTGTTCTTTTCCTTGAGCTTTGCCTCGAGGCCGTCGACCCTTTTCAACAGCGCTTCCAAGACGTCCGTCTTGGGTCCACGCTTCTTGGGCACGGCATCTAGTGAGGGCTAGGTTAGAACGCGTGCGCAAAAGGGGTATGAGCGCAGCATGGAACATGTACGCTATTGAGCAGGGCAGATGCTGCCTGTGACAGCACAAGTTCGCTTACCATAGACACAAGGACATTGAAATAGCTGGCATGCCTCACACGACGGGCGGAGGCGGTTGCATTTGATCTATTAATGGCCCCTGTCAGCGGCGCGGAGATCCAGGAGCACAGGGAGAACTGGGATGCCGTACCTTTCGTTTGCGACAAGATTTGCAATTCATGGACTCCCGTGGCTCGTTGGTAGCGTGACGGGACGGCAGCCGTTCGATGCCTACCTGCGGCCGAGGAATAGCGACCCTATTAGGGCCGGGGAACTGCGAATCGGCCATGGGATCCAGGACGGACAGCATCCGGTCGGTGAGGGGCGAGAGCAAAAGCTGTTGACCAGTGCGACAATGGCGAGAGGCGAGAGACGAGAAGCGTGTTCGGGGGATGCCGGCGTTGATGCGGCGTTAGCTGCGGAGCATGAGATTCGACGTGGGTGGCAGCAACAGGTCGTAGGCTTCGCGACAACGAGGTCAATCAGAAAGCTCGATGTCAATTCCGCTCGGTCGAGTGCCGCTCAGGGTGATGTTTTATGGATGGGCCGTGATCTCCGCGCCCCTGGTCGTAACATAGACCAGACGGTGGGGGAACGACGCCGTATCTGCAGGGCCTGGGGAAGCTTTCTCCGCTGCGGTGTAAATGCCGGTGAGGCGATGGCCCGGCGAGGCAATGGGAGTCGGGCTGCGAAGACAAAATACCGTGTGAGGAGAAGAGATGCAAGAGATGGGGCAGACAGCTTCAAAGGTCGACCCGGGGGCGGCGACGAAATGTTATTATTGAAACCACCCAGAGGAGAGATGGAGTTGGAGGTTGCAGTGAGGTACATGTATTCCGTAGTCCGCAGCAAGCTCAGCTCTACCCTACCAAAGGTAAGAGAAGAGCCGGCCGGCAGGGCTGCTGGGGGTGTGAGGCGTGTCGACAGCCATCCATGGGCGGTGGTGTGGTGGGGACTGGTTCTCTGCACAGGGCCAAGTGGCCCCCCTTACAAACCTACCTGTAGGGGGCTCGGTGCTGGCTGGGGTGGTTCTGCAGCACCTGTCCCTCGTAGGGAGTACCTCAGTACCTTTTACGTCGTACCTACCTTGCCTAGGAAGGTAGGCACAGCACGAGTACCGGCGTGTACATGTTCGTAACCAGATTCACGGACCAAGTGGTGTGGATGCGGCACCGGCGCTACGGGGCAGCTCGATTTCGAGTGTGCTGCGTTCCCTACGAGTAACCACCTACAGCACAGTACGCGACGCCGTGGGTGGGCTGGGGGCTCCAGGCAGCGAGATAAATCACGGTGGTGAAGCGAGGCGACCTCTCAGCTTGTCTCTTGGGGTGCTGTGTAGGCGGTGTTCAGTGGCCCGGGTTCCCCATCTCCCAGTGTGGTCCCCTCCCAAACACGACGCCTTCTGGTGGGGTGTGCGGAGGTGGCTAGTGCGGGAGATGTACCTCTGGGCTGTACCCTGCAAGTACCCATTCTCCCGGCCCATTTGGCAGGCGACACTTCGTTGCTCCGCATCGGGTTGCTGATCGTGGCCGAGCTGGCCAGTGACGTGACGGTTTCTACGAGCCATGGCAGGGCGCGTCAGATTATAGAAGCTTTTCGTGTGCTTGTGCATGGAAGCATGTATTATTCCATATGGCTTCGTATTATCACGTCTTTTCTCTCTCTCTTCCCCTGCACCGTATGGTGCGAGTCTGACGTCCTTCTGCCGGCAACGGGATACGCATTTCCGAGGCTTCTGTGCACAGGACGGCCGCCTTTGAAGGTAACCCAAGACACGTCCATGGCACATCTTAGGCAGGGAGCCGGGGCATCGGCGACGGCGAACAATTCGGTCCCTTTTCCCCATATCTGGCTTTGTCTGTTGCTGTCTCTGCCTATGGTTTTTGTGGTCCTAATTATAATCACCCATTGCTTCCGTGTACAACCAAAAGTTACACGCTATTATAGCATAGCTAGCGCGCATTGGTGCATGTCTGGCTGGTTCATTCCACACGGCACACGGCGGTGCCGCATAAAACTAGTCCAAAGGTCTTAAAAGGCTTGAAATAGTAGCCCTAGAGCGTGCGCGGGTGAGTCTAGTCGAAGACGCAAATGCGAGCCCGAAGAGTACCGGACCCGATTCAGAGCCTGCGCTCTTCTTCCTACGTAGTACATCTCATTTTACGAGTACAAAGGTTGCCCATTCTCGCAGGGCCGCCGTGTAGAGGAACTTTTATCCAATAAAAGTAGAATCTACCAGCACCCACGCACATCGCTGCTGCGGATCACGTCTGTCGCGGAATGTCGCCATACGTTTTTTTGCGGAACCGAGTTTGCCGGGCCCTCATCACCGTCAGCCAGCAGCACATGGTCACCGATCAATGGGGGACTCCACGCGGCTGCTTATGCTCGAAGCCTGCAGACCCTTTCTTTTCTCGTGTCCATAATGCATACACACGAATCGCCCTAACCGGCATCGCCTCTAGCTAGTCGCCTCTTGCGCTGATCGTTGATGCCTTTTGCCTCTTCTGGAACTCATCGTCGAGTGTAAGACATTGACTAACACCGCAAGCTCTGCCACCCCCCTGCGTCAGACGATGTGCAATCGACCACAATACGCCCCAACGCGGCATGTACAGGCTCGTAGTATTGCATGGCGGGCTCCATGCATGCGGAAGAGTCGTCACTCTTTGCCGGCCATCGTTTCTGGTTTCTTGGATCGCATACCCGCTCGAGTCCCCGTTCCCTCTAATGTTCCTTGGCCCGCAGAGCATCCACACCGACCCTCTCAACCCTGTTCCAATTTTCGACTTCGGGAACATAAGCTGGACGATTCCATTTCGTCATTGTTTGCCCTGCTATGGACTGCTCTATTCGTACATAGTCCACGTCACTGAACCTCATTCAACTAAGCGCGGGGACGCACAGTCGTGCTGCTTGCACCGAGTATACTTGTAGGCTCTCAATTGAGCTTGTTCCGGTGGCAGATGGGTTATAGAACGTTTTACGCGATGACACCCAGTCCGCAAAGTAAATCATGCGGTCGTGGTTAGATTCCCATCAACAGTTGGCCATCAGAGTTACATGGCCTGTCGGGATAGCGCCCGGCCATTTCTCCAGGCCCGGCCCTCCCCTACAACACACTCGCACGTCTTTCGGGTTTACTCATAGTGCCCGCAGCTGCCCCATGTCCTATTGTCAAGGTTTTGGGATAGCGTGGTCTGCTGGCGGGTCCCACGTCTCAATGGTGTGGGCTCTGATGCAACTCTGCTGCTCTGTGATTCAGTAGCCTCGTGTAGTTTGGACGGCCCATCGCGTTTTTTTCCAGGCCCTCAAATGACCACTCTCAACGAATTACCTTGTTGGGTGTAATATACAGAGACGCTACATGGGCTCGCAACGTCGGCATGGTAGTCTTACAGCACACCCAATCATGAGGAGGTGGGCGACTTCTGATACAATGGCGCGCGTGTTCTCGCTGAGACATGAGCTCCCGCCCAAGACAGATTCCACGCTAACTGATCTGTGCATGGTGAGGCCCCTTTCGGAGATGCCGTCCACCCACCAGCCGGGTCGTAAATAGCGTGGCTGCCAATCTTCAATGTGCAAGGGTACTGATGCTGCCATGCGGTAGAAGCATCCATGCGTTCTTCGGCCATGGTTTCGGCCGCTTTGTGTACATGGGCGATACACAGCTCCTGGCCCTGACACAATTGCCGCCCGACCTTCCGGCAGCGACAGCCACGCACTGGAGAGATGCATTCGACGCAATACACAAAGGTAAGATGCAGCTCATACCAGGAAGCTTTCCCTGTCCACACCCCCCTACCTGTACCTTCTTTGCCATGCCGACTACCCTGTTGGGCACTCGATGTGCCAAATGCAAGCATGTCTCCCTCCACACAAGATCAGAAGCACCAGTTCAACGCTTCACCATAAGCCCGCCGTTCCTCGCGGCTTTGGCCACGGAATTGTTGCGTAATTGCGATTCCGAGTACGAGTAATTGTACGTACCCATAGCACGTAAAAGAGGCAATCACGTACCCGAGAGGTCCTCGTAGCCCCGCTAGCCTGCGCCTTATACGGTGGATCGGGACGCAATGTCAGCACTACTGTAGGACCCGCGACTAGAAGCTGCACTCCGCAAGGGCAGGCATTGGCCATGGCCACCAGCAAGTTTGATATGACGCCTGTACTCCGTACGATACTAGGCAATAGATCTGCTCCTCACCACGCTCACCGTGCTTGGCACGCGCTATCGAGTCTCCTGGTGTGCTCCATACAGTCGGCGAACCTCTGCTTCTTAGCGACAGCCGGTCGCCGCAAGGTCACCGCGCCACCGGTGCGGATTTCGTCAAGTTCCCTTAGCCATACTACTCGCCCTCTGAGATACCAGCGAGCAATTGAGCAATTGATTTCCTTATTTTGCGGCTCGAAATTATCTATTCTTTCCCATTATAAATTATAGGTTGGGTGACCTGATCAGCTGTCACTTTCTTGGCTACGTTTGCTCGCAACTCAAGAAAGTCGTCAACGTAGTCTCGAGTTTTTCGTCGAACCTACAAGTCGCTAGATAAACGAAATAAAACATTATTGAAATACATAGGTATGTATATCGCGATAGGACCCAAAATGCTGCCCAATTATTCTTGGTATACCGTGTATATGGCCCCTTAACTCCATCTAGACGAGAAGCCAGATCAATATCAGACTTGTCGCCAGTATCCCAAACCTCCAAGAGAGAACTCCATTCGCCAAAAACTTAGCATTTTGTGCCCTTCTGTGCTTATCGGTGACAATAAATCCTAGTCAACTGGAGAAATCATCCACTAGCCAGTCGCACAAAGCTATACGGAACGTTCTGTCCCACCAGAAGCCGCATGCTTTCCACTGTTGTAAACGCTGCAACGTCCGCAGCTCCGTACGCAGAGAAGCCACTCTTCTCAGCAACGACACTTGGGTCATTTGTCTGCCTCTCCTCCCCATCTGCCAAATCCAAAAAGACTTTCTTTGTGTTTGAGCTCGTGGGGCCGCTCGTGGCACCAAAGGCACGCACTAGGAGCCCTACAAGGTTACCCTTTTCTGGTCCCAGTGCCGAGACTATCAAAAATGGTGCGCCATTGTCATCGGAAACGGAACGAGCGCGTTGCAAACTCTCCATGCTGTTGAACTGTTCGATTGGCGGGGCGTTGCGAGCCAAAGTCGATGGCGTTCGGAATCCAACTGTGTATATCTTTGCAATCTTGAGCGCCTTCATGGCGAAGATCACAGGCGCGGCATCTTCAGAAGATGATGCCAATACCAGGCCAGTTCGGCCAGCGTATGCAGAAGGCGCCAAGTCGCGAGTTAATGCGCTGAGTATGCCTTTCCAGCTGGCATTGTCAAATATTAACGTCGTGTTCTGATGTGGCGTCAGTTTCGGTGGCGCAAGAGAATCTCCGGTTGCTTGCTTTGGGCTTGACGGCATGGAAGGCATCCGAGAACCAACCCCGGAAGAAGGGCTTGCCTTTGCGATGATAGTATCGACCGTACCAATAACCCGTGCCGCCTCAGTGACTAATGGGCCTTCGCCGTTGTTAACCGCGGCAAATAGCGGGTTGTGCTTCATAAGGCCATGATATGACAGGCCGGGGTCCAGGTAGGCTCCCCCAAACATGCCCTGGTTGCAGACGGCCTCTAACCCTGCAGGGTTATTTGGTTGTCGCTCAATCACAGCAAATTGATGTGGCAGACCCAATTCATTGAAGCATTTCTCGTAAAACGGTGCTCGGTGGCCCTTTACCCGAGACGCGATGCTGGTAACACCATAAAATCCTCTTTTAGGTAGATGGCCCATGTAAGACAGAGCCGCGTTGATTTCTGATGCGCTCAGCTGTCCTGGAGCGGCGACGAGTGGAAGAAGAGGGTGGGTAATGGGCGTAAACGTCTTGTTAAGTGTTCTGGATATTTGGCCGACTTGGCCCATGTTGACCGCTGAGAAGGGCGGTGCGTGTGGATAATCTTCCTTGATCTTTGAACGGAAGTATTCCAGTTCAAAGTTTTCGTTATGATCATTGATGATGGCGATCATCTTGATAATGTCGGCATATTTTGTAGACCGCTCAAAAACGTCGCGCGCGTACTGGGAGGGCCACTTAAAGGTCCCAGAGAAGTCATGAAACGCAGACATGATGCGCGAGTTACCCTTCCTTTCCCAAAGAGTCCGTCGTATGTCTTCCGGTAGCCAAAGCTCGACGTCAATATATTCAACGCCCCATTGAATTGCGCGGTAGAGGTATTCGTAGTAGAGCTCCGGCTTATCCATCGGAAACCTTCCATTTTCGTTGGTACAGCGTGTGGTGAATATGATTGGCAGCTCTGTCCGCTGCCGTAGAAGCATAACCTGTTCTCCGACGTACTTGAGGCTCGGAATCTCAGCGAACTTGCCATTTCCGATAGGTTCGCGCAGAAGATCAACTCGCAGCTCAACTGCATCAGACCCAACGGTAAGGATATCCAGGTTTGGTAGCGCCGCGCGGACATCGGGGAATGTAGTAGAGATGAATAGCGTCCTTGGCTTCGCCATGAGTTCATTGTGGTGATTTATTTGGCCGAGAATGAACGAGATGAAGCGAGATAGGTCGCGGCGGAAGAATGGGGTTTCCGTATATAAAAACTCGTAGTCGCAGTGCGCTGAGAGGTGTAAGTCTGGGGGCATTCCCAGGTGAACGCAGTGGGCATTTATGGCGACGAGCAGCGATTGATTTCGGCCCTCGATGTCAGCTTTAGCTTCATCGGCTGGCAGACCAATAACCGAATCTTGATCTTCCGAGGTAACTTCGCCGAATGCCTTCTTTAGCTTAAACGGCTTTCCTAAGACATCAGCAAAGACTGTCACAATATGCTCCTGCCCTTTCCCATAGACTATGACAACAATGCGTGAATCGCCAGTCTGCAATGACTCTCCAAAGAAACCACCATCAATCATGAGCGGGCTTTGACCGGCCTGTTCGGTGCTGCTTGTCTGGTCAACGTTCATTGTAGCAGAGTTGTTGTTTCCGTTGAACCCATTCGTCGGCGCAGGGGTTGGCGACGGACTCGCCAACAGTTGCTGCACTGCAGCCATCGTGGCACCTGTGACGCACTGCTCTGTTGGTGATATAACCTGGGCAGCCCGGCGCTCGTTTTGGTGAGTCTCCAGTACGCTCCAATGTATCTCAGGTGGTGTAAGATGCTCTTCCTTTAGTTATCGGCGCAGTGCGTTGTGCGCATGCCCGAAATAACGTGACTCCGGCTTCGCCCCGTGAAGATGATGTTGTAAAGCGACAAGGGTCCAGCTGTCGTGAAACGTTGCAGAGGCGCGGTTGATTCACATCTGAGATCTCTGCTATCTTGATAAAAGCGTGGCAATTCGCTCGTTTGTCTAACCTGCGGGTGCAAGCGAAGTCCGGCGATAAAACCAGTGCGTCTGACGTAGATGCTGACAGCGACACTGGCAAGCGACAAACAGGTTGTCGCACACGTGGCAGTAAGGTTCTGACGATAGACTCTGCAGTCCGTGGCCGTGCTGCGGCTCTCCCTATGTCCTGCAAGGCTTGCAAATGTGCAGGGATGATCGGCCTTGAGAGAGTTTATTGATGCAATGAGCGGTGGCACTCGATTAAACCCGGTTGCTAGCCGATGCCTCAGTGCAGGCAGTACAACCCAGAGGCTCTTTTCGGGAAGCGGCACATATGCTGCCACTTGAGGCTGTCAGTTGGCAAACAGGTCTAGAGGCAGATGCGCGCGGTTCATATGTTTTTGTGCGGTTCGGGGTGAAGGCGAAACGTCGGAGTGAGGGCAACTCTTGAGTCGCATGAGGTGGATATGGCCTTGCTGCTGGGGTTGGTGGGGTTGGGGTTTTGCGGGAGCAGCCAGGCTGAGAGCAAGTGTGGTCGTTCGGTGCCGCGAGGGAGCGAAATAGCGACCGCTGGCTGGCCGCCTGCTCCACGCTCCACTGAGGAGGATCCCCCATAAGCCATCCCGAATTCCCCTATAGCTGGATTTGGGGTGCGGGAGATTCTCCGCCAATGGCGTGCCGTGCAATGTGCGCCAGTTTCCCGACAACAGACTGAATTATTAGCCGGACGGCATCTGAAGGCAGCAGATCCCTGGCACCAGGAATGCCAGTTACGGGTAAGCGCTGGCTTTGTACGGACGGACATTGCTCTTCTTGCATCCACTTACTATTATTACCTACATAATAGTATTCTCACCTGCCCAGGCAGGAAGCCGGAGACTTTTAAGCAACCCGAATCCTCTCAGGAAGACATGGCCAGTGACCAACAAGCATATGTGTTCTCTCAATGACCAGACCTGTCAGCAGCAGCAGCTCGTCTCTTCCATTGTCCGCGGTCAGGGCCTCTCTGCTAATACCACCTTACACTAATAATATAATGAAAGATTGGCGGCTAGTGAATGTAGAATGAGCCGTCGCACCCCCACCAACATTCCCTCGGCCTAAGCCTTGCACGCGAGCCACCACACTGCTGCATGAAATCGCGTGCCATCCATCGAGTTAAAGCAGCACACACCTACATCTGGCCTGGGCCGTACCGCGCGCTTCGGAAGGCTACCTGGCCTTGCGTGGCATAGTGCGGACCGTGCTTACCACCCGCCGCCATATCATGATTTTCCACTTATAAGCAAGCCCGTGGCAGTGAACGTCGCATCGGCTAGCGGTGGCCAAGACGACGAACATGCGGCCGTGATAACTTCAAACGGCCTAGTGCAATCAAGTTTTTTTGTTTACTTTGCCACAAAGTAACACTGCTCCCGTGGACATTGTGAGCTGTGTAGATTGTGTAAATGCACGCATGGCCGAAGGAGCACCGGATGAGACGCCATCCGTTGTTCTACAAACTGTACTCTTATTTGCAGAACGTCAACGTTTCTTTTCTATCGTAACCGGAAAAATTCTAAACAATATCTCGTATCATACTATGCCAAGGTGACTACTTAGATTTCAATGAAAGATACAAGCGCGACGGCCGTCGTTGGTATCATTCGGTTGCCTCGGCTCCAAGCTCCCCGAGGTGGGCCATGTCGCTGGCGCCTATTTTCCACGAATCGTCTTTCACGGTCCATTTTCGACGTCCAGGGCCAACGGCAATAAGAATTAAAGCAAGAGATTGATATAAACGTGTTGGGAAAATTAAAAGACGGCCTTAATGGCGCTAGGCTTCGCTGGCAATGGGGGAAGGGGCTAAGGCCGGCGCGGCGAATGCCTGAATACGGAATAATTTCACAGTCGGAGTTGACTAATAGCGGGAACCTGTAGATTACGTCCTGGAGACACCCCATCGCATCAGAGCTCATAAAGGATCATTTTCACTATGCTTGGTAAGGCCAGGCAGCGTCTATAGATGCATGGCTCAGCCGTGAAGCATTCATACCGGTTACGCTGGCAGCGGTCTTGTTTCAATCCTCATTGCAATATATATATATGTACTGTCCATTACATCGACCGCATTGCACTAATTGTTCGCTGTCAGCTAGTGGCATTCATTGGCCCTCACTTGCTAGACCAAACGCCAACCATGTTACCCTCAGTGTCGATGAACCGACAATAAAAGCCCATACCGTTACCAATATCTGTCCTTGGGCTAATTTTGTTTTCAAAGTTAGGAATTTCTTTCATTATACCTTACACCACGGACCATGTCGTGTAACTTACTAATGGAGCTCGCCGCCAGCCTTGATCGCCTTGTCGAGTGTCTCCTGGCAGTTTTCGACATTGAAAGTGGGCGCCAATGACAATGCTTCTCGGCTCGTCTTGTTGTGGTTGGTGACAAGCAGTCCTTCCTTCATATGGGAGAAGGCGCCGTTTACCCCAGCGGCGTTCTTGAAGAAATGCATGCTATGCGCACCAGGCCCAGGGTCTGGGAACGCGCCAACATTACAGTCCCAGTCCAAGACTTCTGTATAGAACTTCTTCGCCCGCTCAACATCGTAAACGGGCACATCAAGCCAGCAGATTTTTCCGACGTCATTCTAACGCCACGTCAGTATCCATGCATAATCACAGGCACCGTTGGTGGAAGAAGTGTACGAACGTCTGTGCTCGCCATTGTAATATGTTGAGTGATATTACGCAGGAATGGTGTATGACAAAGTATATAGAGAACGTTAAAACGGGTAGGAGTATTGTCTCAGCGGAAAACTAATAATTTTGTGATATCTCGTCACGTCAACTCCAGGCTATCAGAGAAGCGCGGAGCGGAGGAGAGTACTTATACTTCAGGAATACGCTGGCCAGCTGTTTTGTGTGGCGCATAGCTGAAAAATACGGGACATCCTCCCCCACATTATTTCTGTGCATTCACTTGACACTAGGCATCTTTAATTCTGCAACAGCGTGATTGCAGTGTGGCTGGCTGGCACCAAAGCGTGAAGCCGCGCAGCGGCTGAGGTTGCGCGGGGTTCACGATCAGCGTATTCGGTACGTAAGTTTAAGCTTGAACAGCCCGCGCTAGCAGGCAGCAAGAAGCTGGATCGAATCTGAGGCTTTCAGCTCGAAACCAACCACCTTATACGACTTTGATGTCTACCTTATTCCTTTATTCTTGTTTTTCTTTCTTGGCACCAAATGCAGTCCTTACCTACGAGTAACGTCAAGCTAGTCCAACTCGTCCTGGCTGCTTCGTCAGCAGCCCGCGCATGGCAACCCGCATGCGGCTATCCGTCCCTGGCCCCACCACCGCCAGCGCCGGCCAATCAATCGCGCGAGAGACACGAGATGCGTCACGATGGACGTGTTTCCTAGGCTATTAAACTTGACCCGCGTTTGGTAGCCACCCGCGTCAAGATTCAGGTCATCTTTGCGCCGCAATCGCAATCCATCTTGATACCCCCCTAGACCTTCAATCGTTAGGTTTATCGCAAATATGTCAGAAACTACCGACCAAGCGCAACCGACTGGCGAGCCTCCCAAGGTGGAGGCCGCCTCTGCAGCCGTGGCCGACGCAAAGGCTGAAGTCGCACCGGAAGCTGCTGTCGCCGAAGTCCCTGTCGCTGAGGCCACTGCGGAAGCCGCCGCGGAAACGCAGGCTGCAGCTGATGCGGAAGACCCCGAAGAGGATATCAAGTCGAAAAAGGTCACTCTCGCAGACTTGACCGCAAAGGGAACCGCCCTTTACGCCCACAAGCAATACGAAGAGGCAGCCGAGGTATTCTCAAGAGCCAGTGACCTGCAGGCCGAAGTCAACGGAGAGCTTGCGCCCGAAAATGCTGAAATCCTTTTCCATTACGGCAGAAGCCTGTTCAAGGTTGGCCAGAGCAAGAGCGACGTCCTTGGTGGAACTGCCGCGGGCGCAAAGGCAAATGCCAACGGCGCCGCTGCTTCTTCAAAGCCATCCTCATCGAAGCCGAAGCCTGCCGCGAGCGAAGCGCAAAAGGTGACGCAGGAAGGTGTCGCGATAGCGGCAGAGAAGAAAGAAGGCGAAGACAACACCACCGACGCCAAGAAGCCACTCTTCCAGTTCACTGGCGACGAGAACTTCGACGATTCAGACGACGAGGAAGAAGAGGTATGTGATTTCTTGCCCCACTGAGCGACCCTCGCGGTACAGTAACGATGTGCTAACAACACAATACAACAGGGTGAGGGCGAACCCGAGGAGGAAGATGACGACCTTGCGACGGCTTTCGAGATTCTCGACCTCGCGCGCGTCTGCTACAATAAACAATTGGAGGCTCTCGCGCAACAGGATGACGCCGAAAAGGGCAAGGAAGCTTCTCAGGGCCCGTCGCCCGCCGAGCGCCATGTCAAGGAGCGCCTTGCCGATACCCATGATACTCTTGCTGAAATCTCCCTCGAGAACGAAAGGTACGAACGATCCGGCATTATTTGGTTGACGAAACCCTGGTCACGTAACTAACCCTGGAGCCTCAGATACCCCAACGCCATCGAAGACGGCCGCGTATCTCTGAACTACAAGCTCGAGCTTTACCCGGAGGAATCCGAAGTCATTGCCGAAGCGCATTACAAGTTGTCTCTAGCACTGGAGTTTGCCTCTGTAACCACATCCGACGAAAGCGGCAGCAATACCAAGCGCGAGGATATGGACCAGGGGCTTCGCGACGAGGCCGTTAAGGAAATGGAGCTGGCTATCAAGAGCTTCAAGCTAAAGATGCAAGCCAAAGAGGTGGACTTGGCTACAATGGCGTCACCTGAAGACAACGAACTCACACGCCAAGACATTGCGGACATGAAGGAGCTCATTACCGACATGGAGCAACGAGTATGTATCCCCTACATTTCGGTACTGTACCGGTGAATTATGCAACTGCTAACAGAAGCAAAGCTTGTTGATCTTCGCAAGAATCCCGTCGATGCCCAGGAACTTCTTGGAGGCCCTGAGGCCAACGCCCTCGGAGGCATCTTTGGTGCTATTCTCGGCGAATCTACCGCTGAAACCGCAGCACGCGTTGAGGAAGCCAAGAAGACGGCAACCGATTTGACTGGTATGGTGCGAAAGAAGGCAAAGCCCGAGGCCGCCGCTGAATCTACCAATGGCAAGAGAAAGGCGGAAGAGCCTGCCGCGACTGGCGCGGAGTCACCTAAGAAGGCAAAGGTCGAGGGCGACGACTCGTGAATTCGCACAGTGGATTTGAATTGTATTATATAGTTTGACTTTTCACCTGCTCTGGCCGCTGTCATTTTGCTGACAGGGAGAGGAAAGGAACTCGACTTGCAAAGTTGATGATATCCGGAGTTTGAGGCGTCTTGAGAAAAGGAAAATCAGCTCGGCTTCCTATCAACAGCTTTTTGGGGGATGGGGTGCGGTAATAGAATATAAGCAAATGAATTCTATCTGAATGCGGTTCTCCGCCTGGCTACTCGTTTGATACAGTTGTAGAGAACATGTGTTGTAAAGCTTTAACATTTAACATGGCCCTGAGCCATCAGCACAATGCTGCACCGAGAAAACGTAGCCAAACAATCATCAATAGGCTATCCGGGCAATATATGGTCCGGCGCTAAGTGACCCTTGTGCTCATTGACGACGACTCGCATTTGGGCCGGCGTGTTGTCGCAGAGCATGCGCCGCTTCGGTTTACCAGCAGCCGACGGGCCAGCCACACTTTGCCATTGAACGAGCTTCACAGTTGAGAAACGACGATCACTCACGCCCTGTCTCAAAGCTCCTTTGTAGTCTCGGTTGCCACTGGTTGGGCAGTGGTAGCCTTGAGCCTGTTTGGGACAAGCTCATCCACCGCGGAGTATCATCGACTCTCCGCACCACCATAATCCGGGCCAACATTGCCCGACCCCACACGCCTCTGGGATAGGCACTGAACGCTAACAGTTGCTGTATAAGTAGTCAATTGACGTAAGGCTGTTTAAATTATCGTCGTTTAGTACAGTGGTGCCTCTTGGAAAGCTTCCTGAGTTTATGAAGCGCAGTTACCGAATTGAACTCGAGAGGTTGGCTATACTCAGATCATAGGCGGTTGACTTACATCACTGTGTCTCTCAAGACTGGCAATTCATGCTACACACACCACACCGTCGGGGCTAGCAAATCAATTGTCCAGGCCAAAGTACTAACTCAGGCACCTCGCATAATGTCGCAGCTTGTTGCAACCACAGAAAAGAGCGTCTACCGCCAGTTGCGGGATAGTCCATATGTATTTGGGCTCTCAGTTGTAAGTGCGCTGACTGTTCCGCCACTCGCCCATACTTACAGACCCAGTTTGCCTCTCTTGGAGGCTTCCTCTTTGGCTATGACCAGGGAGTAGTCTCTGGCGTTCTCAAAATGGAAACATTCGGCGCCCTGTTCCCACGCGTTTACACAGACAGCAGCTTCAAAGGCTGGTTCGTATCGACACTGCTCCTGCTCGCGTGGTTCGGCTCGCTCATCAATGGCCCAATTGCCGATCGTTTTGGTCGGAAAGGGTCCATATTGGCTGCCGTGCTCGTTTTTATTCTGGGATCTGCCCTGCAAGCTGCTGCCAGCACCACGGGTGTCCTTTTTGCCGGTCGCGCCGTCGCCGGCATCGCTGTTGGCATGCTTACCATGATTGTGCCAATGTACATGTCAGAAGTGTCGACGCCCGGCGTTCGAGGAACTCTCGTCGCCTTGCAACAGTGTAAGTTTCAGTTTTCCCCAAGCCCGGAGATTGAAGCCTGCGTTTGCTGACAAGCCAGTGAGCATCACAATCGGCATCCTCATCAGCTACTGGCTAGAGTACGGCACGCAATACATCGGCGGGCTTCGGTGCGATCCTGATATCCCCTATAGCGGCCCTGGTGACACATTCGATCCGTACAAAGACGTCGGTCCCAATGGCTGCACCGGGCAGAGTGCTGCCGCTTGGCGCGTGCCATTTGCTCTCCAAATCGCACCAGCCCTTATTCTTGGTATCGGCATGCTGTTTTACCCAGAGTCGCCGCGTTTTTACCTCATGTGCCAAAAGGAAGACAAAGCTCTTCAGACTCTGGCCAAGCTCCGTCGCTTAAACCCAGACGATGATACTTTGCGACGAGAGTATCTTGCGATTAAATCGGAGGTCCTCTTCGACGAGTCGGTCGCCAGGGACAAGTTCCCTGGCAAATCCGGAGTGTCTCTGTATTTAGCACAGCATGAATCCCTCGTTTCCAGTTGGCCGGCATTCCGACGGTTGTTTATTGGTTCCGCGATAGGCTTTATGCAACAGTTCGTGTTGATTCCATCACATTCCTCCAGTACCTGTATTGGTCTGTGTATATGCATGTTGCCTTCCGTGGCTAGACATCTGTAGCGGTCAGACCACTCACCGCAATCTCTTCTGTTTGATACAAACAGATACTCTGTGTATTTATAGTTAGAAAGTTCCCTCTATTCAGAAGAGGAAGATGATAGTCAATTCAAGCAATTCCTATCAACTGTTCGTTGGAATTAACGCCATCATCTACTACGCTCCAACAATCTTTGGGCAGCTTGGGCTGAGCGGCAACGCTACGTCGCTACTTGCAACCGGTCTCTTTGGAGTAATCAATACTCTCTCGACGTTTCCTGCGCTCATACTAATCGACAAAGTCGGTCGTCGGCCACTTGTCATGTGTGGAGCTGTTGGCATGGGAACTTCACTCATCATCATCGCCGCCATTCTCGGCGCCTATGGAGATTTGCAACAGCATAAAGCTGCTGGGTGGGCCGGTATCGTCTTCATATACATTTACGACATCAACTTTGCATATTCCCTAGGGCCGGTAGGCTGGGTGTTGCCTTCGGAAATCTTCAACCTCAGCAATCGCTCCAAGGCCATGGCAATCACTTGCAGCTCTACGTGGATGAGCAACTTCATCATCGGTCTCGTCACTCCAGATATGCTCGATAATCTCAAATGGGGCACATATGTGTTCTTTGCGGTTTTCTGCGCCATTGCTGTGGCATTTACTTATTTCTTCGTGCCGGAGACTAAGGGAAAGAGTCTGGAAGATATGGATATCGCATTCAATGATACTGCTGCCCACGAAGAAAAAATACGCCTGTTTGAAATTGCTGCGTCTCTTGGCCTTACAGACACAGTGGCAGGCGAGAAGTTGAACACTGATGCGGAAACGCAGGGCGAGGAACAAAAGGTGTAAGATTGTGGTGTCTTAAGTAGAGGTCGGTAGATGGCGCTTAAAAGCGACAGATTGGCAGAGCAGGACCTATTCGTAAGACTACGTTGCTTTCATCATTATCACTCGCGGAGCTATTTTATCTTGACAAGACGTTGAAATATGTGACATTTCTTCTAATGCTAAAAACCAGACATATATATATGCACCCATGGACGCCAATTTTGTAACCCGCGATATCAATCGAATAATGTTGAAACCAAGGTGCAGAGAACTGCATGCAACAGCGAAAGTGTACATAGAGCTGACATGTACAGTACAAAAGCTCCCTTACAACACAGAAGTCGCTTACAGCTTGAAGTTTCCGCTGGACATGGCCTTGGCAGCCTTGATCTTGTTGCCGTCGACATCTGTAATCTCGCCCTTGCGGTTGATGACCTTGACGCCGCCCTTCTTGAGATCGGAAATAGTCTGCGCCGTCTTGTTCGTCGACGCCCTCGTGCTGCCCGCGCCACCGTTGCCAGCCTTGCGTACACGTTCCTTGTGGTGCCTACGGCGGCGGGCCTTGTCCTCGCGCGACATTTCCTGCTTGGCAACGGGCAGACCGCTCTTGGATACGACCTCGCCCTTGGCGGCAGTGTCGGCGCCAGCCTTGTACACCTCTTGCGGCGCCATGCGGCTGCTCGAGCCGGCGACGCCTTGCGACGTCGAAGGCTGCGCGTCTTCCATGCTGACCGTGCCGACGTCTGCCACCACGGAGAGTGTCGCGGCTGTCGGCTTGGGCTTGTAGTGCCAGCTGCTGAGGGTATCGAGGTTGGCGCACACGTCCTTCCACATGGCCTCGACCTCCTTCTCCTCCTTCTGCAGCTTCGCGTCCGACTGGCTGACGTAGTTGTCCGGGTCGGCGTTCTTGATGTGTTCCTCCTCATATACTTCGGCGAGGCCCTTGCTGGACTTGGTATCTTCGAGCTCGACCAGCCCGCGACGGGTGCCAGCTGGTACTGTCTCCGTCTCGGGACGACGGCGGAGGACCTCGTCGAATTCTTGTGAAAGGATGCGTCGCTTAATCAGCTCTTCAATGCTCTCGCTAATCTCTGGCGTGATGACCGGCACAGGCTTGCCAACGTGCTCAAAATCAAGGTCTTGCTCTAGCAGAGAATTCATCGGGCGGTCCACCGCAGCAGCCTCACCCGAGAGCGTCCATTCTCTTTTGGCGACTGAAGCGGCTTCGAGTTTGCGGATCTCCTCTGCAAGCTTAGCCTGTCGCCGTTCGTGCGCTGAGCGCCGAGACTTTACATCGCCGGCAGACGCATCAGACAGCTCGTCTTCAGAGCCCTCCATATCCGAGTCGTCGTCAAAGAGATCACGTTTAACATCTTCCATGGCTCGCTCAATATCCTCTTCGGCGGGCTTTTCCTGCTTAGGTGCCTGCTTCTTCGGCTTGCCCCCCTTGCCCTTCTTTGGAGGAGGAGCAAAAAAGTCCTTGTAGAAGATATCGTTGGCATTGTTTTCTTCGCCATCGTCTTCGCCGTCCTCTCCAAAGTCGTCTTCGTCTTCGCTGTCGCCTTCAGGTGCATCGAGAGCCATGTCTCCAAATGTAGGGCCGTCGTCATCGTCTTCTTCCTCGTCATCCACCTCTTCGTCTTCAGGGGCACGTTTTGATGCGCCGCCTTTTGAGTTTTTCGCGGGCGCATTCGGGTCGGCCGTCCAGTCAATCTCTTCTTCGTCGCTGGCCTGATCTGTGTACGGATCTCCTCGTGTATCTTGCTCCTCGAACCACTGTGTTTGCTTGTTGAAATCGTCGATCGAAAAGAATCCGTCATTGAGGCCATCGGGGTCCTCTGCGTACGACTCCGCGTCGTCGTCTTCGGCTTCGTCCTCATCAGCTAGTTCAATGTCGTCCCCATCTAAATCATCCTCCTCGTTTTCTTCCCCATCCAGCTCCGCTTCGTCGAAATCAACATCATCTTCTAGCTCTTCTAGCTCTTCGTCGTCTTCCTCTTCGTCTTCCGACCCCATGGCAATGTTGTCCTCCTCGTCCTCCTCATCTGCGTCCGAATCTAATTGCGCATCGTCGGTTATTATTTCGTTATTGTCCTCCAACTCGTTCAAAACGGTGTCCGAAAATTTCAGCACTCCGCCAATTACCCTCTTGGCCTGTTGCCACACCTGGTTCGTCTCGAAGCCGTCGACGTAAATTTTTCGCAGCTTCAGCACGTCTTCCTTGTCACCCCCACGCTTCCTCTTTCGGTTTTCCTTTTGCCGTTGTTGCTGCTCCTCGCCAACCTCTGCTGCGAAAGCTTCTAGGGTGCTCTTTAACACTTGCAGCGACGCTGTAGGCAAGTCTGCGCTGGGCTGCAGGAATGTGTGTCGATTTCCGGGCTGCAGGCTCCGCAGTAAGGCCGCAGGGCCATCGTTAATATTCATCAAGGCCGGTGCCATATTTGGTTCGGCCGTCAAGGTATGCGACGTCGACGTCAAGGACGATGCTGTGTCGGCTGCCATGCTACTGCACAAAATCGGTTTGCACTGTAGTCGCGGGCGGGAAAATTTTTGGCGTCGGTCGGCACATCCCCACTACTATCGGTGGTTAGAGCGCCGATGCCCCGTGCAGCCTGGCACCGCAGCCGCGCGGATCCATCAACCGGCGAACGCTGCTCCCAACATTCTGTTAAAAAGCCTTCTACAAGGGGAAAATAAAATAATGGGCTAAATAGATCATATATTGGTTATATTGAAACTCTCGCATTGCAAGATGGTAGGGAATAACTGGCGGCAATATCACGAAATTCTCAGTGTCTCTAAATGCACGCGAAAGGCCCATTCAAAACGCCCCCAATGCACAATGCAGATTACCAAAACTCCAGAAATCCAGTAACGTATAATTTAAAATCCTCTTCGGCCACCAGTACTCATCAGTGTGATTTTTTGTTTCTTTTTCTTCTTGCCGCCGCCACCAGTCGTTGCACCGGCCTTGCTGGGGTCAGAGGCGGCGACATTATCAACTTCTTGAATCGAGTCGAGTTGCACTGCGAGGTCTGCAGTATCAAAGAACTCATTGTCTTTTAGCCATCCATCATCTTCCTCTCCAGATTGAGATATACTCATTTCTGGAGATCCAGGTATAGCGACTGTTCCCCATATGGTTCTCTGGGTTGAGGGGCTCGTTGACATTGCCGCCAAGGGGGCAAATCCCGGCCGTGAATCTGGAGGTGTCGTGCTGGCTGCGCCATTCAGAGGTTGGAACTCGGACATATCCATTACTGGAGGGCGATCTTCTTCGATCGGACCAGATGGGATGGCTACCCCGGAAGAGTTCCGCAGCGCTGCAGCCTCGACGCGCTCCGCGTCTAATCGCTCACGCTCTTCTTGAGCTTCTTTATCTCTATTGCGCTTCTGACGTTTTGCAATCTCGGATGCAAAAGACGACAGAATCTCTTCAGGTACAATATCAGTCCAATCACACTCCAAAAAGCTAACGACGCAGCCGTATGGAAGATGTCCCAGGTATTTTGCTCGCTTGCGCATGGCATCATCCACAACGTGTCCAGTGGAAAGATGTTCAACGCGCGGCAGTAGCGTCGATGGGAACGACGAGAATGAGCCGTACTTCGTCTTCAGTATGCGAATATCTAGCGGAGAAAGATACAGATGCGGCGGAGCGCTATAAAAGTGGAAATCAGCGCCGGATGATGATTTCGAACCCCGTCTCCCCGATGTAGAGGTCGCCGAATCTTCTCCAGGAATGGAGGCTATGCGTTCTTTCGCCGTTCCAACTGCCTTTATCGCTCGTTGTGTCCATTCCCCGTCTTGGCCGAAGAGTGTCTCGTCTTCTTTTTCTTGCTTCAGAAGTGCGGCAATCTCCTCATCAAACTGCTCATTCATATATTCACGCGTCCCTTTCATGACCCGTGCATAGTCCAAGACATTGGCTGCAAAGTGCCAGGGAATGTCGTCCCCAGCATTGAGCACTTCCGCGCTTCCATCGCGGGGTAGCGCTAGTGTCGAGTCCGCTTTCCTTGACATGAGCCGCAGGACGATATCATCCCCAACCCGGGGCAGTGAACACTCTTGACCGGAATAAAAGCGCACCGGTCGTACCTCGTGCAGATACACAGTATCTTCGCAAATGGGGCATTTCTTCCAGCGCGCACCTTTTCCAGATTTTGCTTCATCATCGTGTGAAGTCATATTCATAAATCTGATCAGGCATGGTAGACAGAATATATGGCCGCACCTGGCCATTCGTGGAGCGACCGGTTCAGAAAGACAAATCGGACAAGACGCAGATTGCGATTCTGTCGATGCTATCACTTGCATAACTGCAGACCAATCCAAGTACAGATCTGCATCGGCGGCTTGCTTATTGTACGTTCCTTCAGGCGACACGACAAAGCGGTAATTGGCATGGACGTATCTCGATTTGTCGATGGCATGGTATCCAGATCCAGGGCCCCAAGTCGGCTGGCGCCGGTGCGGCCGTGGGTGATAGCTATGGTCCTGGAATGGCCTCGGCGAAGTATAATTCAGCAAATGCGTAATGGAGGTTTGCCCTCTGCGGCTAGATGGGTTTCGGACAGCTCGGAGTTCCGCCATGGCGTCGTCCCCGTCCACAAGGGAGTTGTTTCTCCGTTCTCCCATGCCGGGTCTCCGCTGGTTTCTATGCTGCTTTCGAGATGCCTGGCCCTTTCTCGGCACAGGTTGTGGTGTAGCAGCTCCTGACGATGCCGGGCCAGGGCGACGGGGAAAATCGATACTCGGAGCGGACGGTCCCGGAGGTGCGGGTGGCGGATAATTTGCGGCGGATGAAAGGGACTTGCCCGAGTTTGCGTTTGATTGATTCATGATAGTATGGCTACCGTTCAAAGAGCCAGGTGATAAACGTGAGCTGAATGGAAACCATCCAATCTCTCGTCTGTCGATGCCAGGATGAAGGGCAATAGAGCGGGAGCCAGGCGTATTGCCACTGCCGCGTCCCACCAGGCGCTCTGTGTTGCTCTGCGTCGCGTCAGAGTTCAGTGTGGATCGCGCCTGCGGACAAGCTCGTGTACGTGATGATTTTGAGGTAGTAAGGGATGGCTTTTGATGATACAGAAGGGGTCCTACTGGGACGGACCCCGATCGATGTAGTGCTCAATCACCGGAGTCGCGTAGATGGGTTGAGTCAATGGCGGGGCAAGTTATGCCAAAAGCCAGCGGCTCCGTCACGTGTTACGTCAGTGGCCAGAGTCGATCCCGTTCCGTCGCGAACCAGCCGCGCATGGAATGCGTGGAAAACGTACCATAACTCTTTTCCTGCTATGAGGGATTACTTGGAGCTCTGTATTTCTTATTCGTCTTGTTTATAAGAGCCCCGCGGTGATAATGTAGCATGCAGCACCCGTAATTACAAGTCATGGCACGTACCTGCTCGTTACTAGTATGTTCCGTCTACATCATCAAGGTAGAGAACTGTGGGGCTGGTTTACCGGCTCCTTTGATGCCGCAGGTGATGTATAAGCTTGCGTTCTTAATAGCTAAATCACCAACTGCACCGAGGGAATTAATAGTACAAGGTGGCTCATTCTATGAGAATATCATGAATTACCTAGGTATATATGATACATATCCGATAACTGCCGCCGCCCTGGGGAATCACTGAACATAGGAACAACAGGTAAATCAACAAGACAAATAAAAGGACAAGATTATAATGGCGTCATTGCCATATCCTTAGCCTGGCAAAGCTCCTTCTTCATTTTTCCTTTTTAGGCGAGCTTCTGCTTAATCTTGCTGAATATCGTGCTCAGACGAGACTTCTTCTTCTTGTCCTTGTCGGCGTCGGCATTAGAGGAAGCCTCGCCAGCCTTTGCACCTGAGCCATTGGCGGCCTTAGTGGTCTCCTGCTTCTTCTCTGGCTTGGCTTGGCTTGCTGCGGTCTTTGATTTTTCCGTGCCCTCAGAACCAGCTGCAGCAGGCTTGGGAGCAGCAGGTTTCGTCTCGACCGGCTTGGAGTCGGCAACCTTCTTGTCGACCGGCTTGGATTCAACGGGCTTAGACTCGGCGAGCTTCGTCTCCAGCGGCTTGGATTCAGCAGGCTTGGCCTCGGCAGGCTTCTCAACTGGCTTGCTTTCAGCAACCTTCTTTTCGACCAGCTTGGTTTCAGCAGGCTTGGCCTCGGCAGGCTTCGTCTCGACCGGCTTGGAGTCGGCAACCTTCTTGTCGACCGGCTTGGTTTCAACGGGCTTAGACTCGGCGAGCTTCGTCTCCAGCGGCTTAGTTTCAGCAGGCTTGGTCTCGCTGATCTTTGTCTCGGCCGGCTTGGCGGCAACGGGCGCGGCAACAGGCTGGGCTTCGGCGACCTTTTGTTCGAGGGGCTTAGTCTCTGCCGGCTTAGGCTCCGACTTGGCGGGCTCTGCAGGCTTGGAAGAAGCTGGGGCCGGAGCCGCAGCAGCCTTTGGCTCGTCCTTCTTCGCATCAGCGGCCGGGGCAGCCTTGACATCCTTCAGAAGCTCAGACTCGACGGCCTTCTTCTCCTCCACGGCACTGGCGTTGGCAGCAGCCTCTGGGCTCTTGCCAGCTTCGTCAATCGACTTGCTAACCTCGGGCGGAACATCCGACGCAGCCTTGGTATTGTTGGCTGCCAGGGCCTCCTGAGCAGCATTAGGAAGCTGCTGCTTCGCCTCAGTGGGGAGGTTCTTGTTGGCTGCTTCGGTAGCAGCCGCCTTGGCCGCATCAATGGCCGATCCAGTCGACTTGGACGCCGAGTTCGTGGCGGCGGCGGCAGCGGCAGTAGCGGCAGCTCCAGCGGCGGCCGCGGCGCCGCCAACAACGGCAGCAGTAGGCATCTCAGCCTCACTGTTTTCTTCGTTGGTGTCGTTCTCATTCTCGTTGCCGTTGCCGTTGCTGGCATTGGCGGCCTCAGCCTTGGCCTTGTTCTTCTTCTTATTCTTCTTCTTGTTCTTCTTCTTCTTTCGCTCATCGGCGCCAGAGGTACTCTCGCCAGCCTTGGACTCGAGGGGAACCTGGCCAGCCAAACCAGCAGTGGTGGCGCCGGCTCCAACCGAGTTGATGGCAGCAGGCTGGGTGCCACCAACAAGGCTGTCGCTGTTCTCGTACGACTCCTTGTCCAGCTTGACGTGCTTGTTGATGTCACCGCCAGCACCGGTAAGGTTCTCGGGAATCTTTTCGCCAGGCTTCAGGCTGACTGGGTTGACACTGCCCGCAGAGGCGGGAATCGGGTTGACGCCGACGGTCTTGTCTTTCTCAAGAGGCTGCTGGCCGGCCATTGCTGCGGTGGATGATCCAGGGGCGGCAGAGCTAATAGTTGCGGGAACGACGTCGGCAGCGGTGAGGTAGTTGTTAATGTTACCCTCCTGGTCGGCCTCCTTTGGTGAGGAATCGTTGGTGGTCCAGTTGTTGTCGACGACGAACTATACAAAGTAAACGCGGTTAGTTGGTCATTGTACGTCAAATGTTGCGTGATAGTTTCGCGGGAAGCGAGGCCACTGACAAGCTCAATTACGGTGACCAATTGGCCGTCGCAATTGGACCATCTTGGGGCAGGCATTTGCGAGGTTTCACGGCTTGCCATGCTGGCCTTGTCGTGGAAACATTGCTCTCCAGGTGCAATCGCAACCCGAGTGAAGTGTCCCCGCGACGTATAACAGCTAAGGCCCAAGAGCAGAGCTGAAGAGCGTCTCTGCTGGCTCACAAGATAGTCGGCGCAGACATTCATTCAGCTCGACTAGGCGGCAGTCGGCCTGGGCAAGGGAAAACGGAAAGGAACAGGCAAAGTAAAAGCGACTGTGGCTCACGCACCTTGTAGTAGATCTTGTCGCTGGGCTTTTCGAGCTTGACAGCCTTCTGAAAGACGTTGCCTTCTTTGTTGAGCTTGACGGACTTTGTCCAGTTGTCGAAGGTGCCAGTAACGTAGACTTCTTCGGCAGGATGTTCCCTAGAAGAAGAAGCAAGAGTTGGGAGTCAGCAGAGGCAAAAGGAAAAGGCAAAGGAGTAGGACACGGGTAGGAAAGGGCGCGCAGATGTGGGTTCGAAAGGAAGGCGATGCGCTGAGGCAGGGCGGATTGTCGCGTGTCTTGGGTCGCAAGCGGAACGCCGGGATTGAGGTGGGCTGAGGCGTCTGCGAGCTCGCCAGCCTTTGCGCGGCGCACGGAGCTGTCGGGAGACGGGGTAGATGGCACAGGGCGAGGGCAATGTCGCACAAGAATGAGGAGGAATAATTGCGAGACTCACCACTTGAAAGTATAGCTACCCATAGTTGCAATTACGAATTAAATGTGGACGGGAATCGAAGTTGGGCTGGTGGAGAGATTGAAGGAAGAAAAGACAGCTAGCCGAGCGGCGTGGTGGAGGAGAGGGTTAACAGAGAGAGGGCTTTGGGGGGTGGCAGGTGGGTGGGATGGGTGCCCAGCAAGCTGTCAAAGCTTCTGGTAGGTACCATGGGCTGGCTTCGTCCTAGTAAGGGTACCAGCGTTGGCGTACCACCACACCAGCTCGGTGCGCGAGCGTAACGAAATTGCGTGGCTCTCTGCCGTAGAAAAGGGTGCTTCGTACTCGTTCGCATGTACCTGCTCCGCAGAAAATTGACCATTGGTACGGTACTCAGGTACTTTACCTACCTACCTACCTTTGGTCGCTAGTTACGGTAACAAACGTCACTTTGGTTCAGCGCTTGAGACATGGCATTTTGGATAAGCGTGTACAATGTATAAGTACTCTCCCTTTCCCAATACATTTATCGAAAAGGCGGAGGCAGCTTGGCACTGCATACGTTTGTGGTATTTCCGGCAACGGCGAACTACTACCTAGGTACCTTAGGTACTCGTCCTGGTACAGTGGTGCATTTGCAGCATTTCGGCGCAAGGCAAAGTTCAGACGGATGAACGAACCCCCATCGAATGCAAAGTGTCGGCACAGGTACATTCAAAGTGTAGTCGGACGCGGGTAAGGCCCAGCAGTGCCCAAATGAAGTGACGTGGCGACTTTCTGAAGACTGAGTTTGGCCCCGAAAAAATTTACTAGTACTTTGCACTCCGTACGAGTACCCGTGGCCTCACTTGAAGCATCATGGCGATTCACTGTCTACGCGAGTTCAGACCCCGCGCGTTGGCCATTAGTTTTTTTTTTTTTTTTTTCTCGCGTATCTCCGTAGTATGGTGGTAGGGGCCATGGGGTAAATAGAATGACAGACAGGCACATTATAACCCCCGTCACTCCAGATAATTACTGGTGGCACGCGAGCAGTCTGCCATCATTCTCGCGGGTACTGGTCCTGTGCTCGTAGGTACCCGTACGAGTACTCCGTACAGCGTCTCGTACCTACGAGTGGTGCAGAGATGACGCAGGGCCATCAAACCCACGGCGGAGCGGAAGTGGAGCCAACCCAGCGTTAGGGGCAAATCACAGCGTACCATGGCCGGGGCAGCCCTGGGCTTGAGTTTCCGACTGCCGTCATGGAAGGAAAGTGCGACGCACCCATTCAGTCCCTTGAACGCGGGAAGGTGCGCCAGGTGGCAGTCCTGCCTATTTAGTTAGATTCTTTATGCTCTGCCTACCTAAGGTAGGTAGGTACGTTATTTACATCGAGTGTGCTCCATAGTAGGTGTAGATGCTATGCCCATCGTCGGGAGAGGCGATGGTCCCTTTTGCTCTTCGAGCAGCTTGTTCCCACTCGCCGAGTTTGAAATTGGGCATCCGGGTCCAAACACAATGGCGCCGTCGCTAGCTGCCACCGTCCCCTCCCAATCTTGCATGCCCGCCACGCGCGCCCTGGGCCGAGACGCACGCGGCTGGAGTCGTCGTCCCTAGTGCGCACTACGGCGTGCGTATTTTCCGCTTTGGAAGCTGCGGACGCTGATTAGTCATGCCGCGAGTGCCGTTGCTACCAGCCAGGTAGAGGTAGTGCTGTCCAAGGGCAAAAACATACAGCATTGCTCGTGTTACTGGCAACTCATGGGATACAGGAGCACAATGTGCTCCAAGACAAATTGCTGCATCTGGCTGTCTGCCCTTGAACTACTCCGCATTTACAGGACAGGGCGGCGCGGTGCTGCATGAGTACGGAGTATGTATGTATGTACGACTACTGTGGCACCCCTGGCTGTCCCTCCTGCGACATTGTTCAGGCGATATTATTAGTGCAGCGTGGCACTGACGGTGCTGTACGAGTACCTACAGGGCGCCGCAGCCGGCCGCATGCGTGCAGCTTACCTGGCCTATTGTATCCACCCACTATGCCTCGCCAACGGTTTTTAATTTCGGAGGGCCGCCATGCACCCGTATCCGGAAACTATTCGTTTTCTTACCTGCAGGTGGCGCCAACACCGTGCAGTATGTGCGACTTCAGTGCTGCATCGTATCACACGCGCCAAGGGAAGGCGAAATGCCTCGATACCGTGAGACTAGCCAGGCAGTTCCTCTCTGCTTGAAGTTGAAAGCCAGGCTGGCAGCTCACGTACTTCACGGAGTAGACCGCGCCCAAGTACAAGACCCTGCGCAGTCTAGGTACTCGTAGTTTGGACCAGGCTCCCTGCACCGCCCCCGGTCAACTGCCACTCATCTACCCATGGCGCCGACAGGGCCGGCAGCGCGCCCGAACTAGTGTGCATGCGCCACAACCGCGCCCAGTGGCTGCTGACGACGACCCCTACCCAAGAACGCCTCGCCGCGCAAGAGTTGATCTACTTGTATGCTAGTGAGGACAGGCCACAATAGCACGCCGCTAACCAGAAGCCAGACCGTTCCACTGGTACTGCCGTATTTGATTTTGATGCCATGAAACTCACCTGTAAGCAGCTTATCGGGCCTGCTGGTCCTGTCGCTGTCTGCTATCTGCTGCCGGTAAAGTAAGCACCAGGACCAATTCGTGTCCCGCCAGGTCTTGCGGGTGCTAGACCCTCTGGCTCAGCCTTAATTCGGGCCCCATTTCTGACACTTTTCCACTGTAGAAAGCCACCAAAATAGACCACGTTTCTCGCCGCCTGACCTGTCTGTGCTCGCTGAATTGAGGCTCTGAGCCCCTCTCCCCAGGGTGGCTGGCATTCATCAAAAGTGTCCGCCTGCGCGAAGAGCTTCCCGTCAGCCTGAATATGCCATTGATAAATTGTGATCGAGTCCCCAGCAGGGGCTCTGAACTTATGTCAATATACAAAAAGCTCTACAGAACGCATTAAAGTACAAAAGTGAACAGACATTGCAGCTACATCGCATCTCAATAACTACGCAACACGGTAGCCCCATGGAAGAAGGCAAGCCTTCCGCCGAGGCTCCGGCCAAGAGTAAACTTTCTTGGCCACGATGGAAGAAGCTCGCTTTGGCTGTTGTAGTGTTGGTCATTGTGGTCGGTCTCTCAGTCGGCCTCCCAGTTGGCCTGACCAGGAATAAGGGCGGCGACGATGACACCGACGACGGTGACGACGGCCAACCTGGCAACAAGACAAAGGGCAACGAAACAGAACTGGCTGGACGACCCCTCGTGCGCGCCTCCAAGTGGGAGCCCAAGGTCAACGACAGCTGGCAAATCATTCTCCGAAACACAATCGACGCCAGCGGCGACTTGAACCCCGCCGTTGACGTATGGGACATTGACATGTACGAAAACGACGTTGCCACCATCGACAAGCTGCACAGTGCCGGCAAAAAGGTCATTTGCTACTTCAGCGCCGGCTCGTGGGAGGACTGGCGCGACGACAAGGACGAGTTTGCCGACGAGGATCTCGGCAAGCAGCTCGTCGGCTGGCCGCACGAGCGTTGGCTGAAACTCTCCAGTACCAAAGTCCGCGACATTATGAAGAAGCGCATTGCCGTTGCTGCTGCCAAGGGCTGCGATGCGATTGACCCCGACAATGTCGACGGCTATGTACGTTTCCTCGCCTCCCCTTGTACTTGCACTTGAAGCCACGTCGTTTATCACGGTAATGCAATAGAGCTAACAAACGTTGCCGTACAGGAAAACAAAAACGGTCTGGACCTGACAGAGCAGGACTCTGTCGACTACATGCGGTTTCTTCACGAAGAGGCCAAGGCGTACAACATGTCACTGGGTCTCAAAAATGCCGGCGCCATCATCGACGATGTCCTGGACATTGTCGACTTCAATGTCAACGAGCAATGCGTTGAAAACAAAGAGTGCGAGACTTTTTCCAAGTTTATCAAGGCCGGCAAGCCCGTCTTTCACATCGAGTACCCCAAGAGCGCGCCCAATGTACCTGACAGCGATGCCAAGGCAATCTGCTCGCGCAAAGACGACTCTGCTGGCTCCGGCGACTTTAGCACGGTGATCAAGACGATGGATCTCGACGGCTGGGTTCTATACTGCGACGGCAAGTCGTACGAGACAAAGTTGGAAACGTAAGCCCGCCTAATGTGAGATTTGAATACTTGTGATTTTATTTTTGCACTCTTTATACCTTACATTATTATTTAGAAGAAGAAGCGTCGGCGCAAATAGACAAAATATGATTTCCTACGTCCCAGGTAAGCCCTGTTCAAGATTGTCCCATATACTTGCCTCCCTCTTGCTTAAAGAGCCAGTCGCTGTCCGCATCCATCATAAAATTCGTAATATTAAACCCTGTTGGCATCGTTTGAAGCTGTGCTGCACTGCTATTCGGGGCTTGCATCCCTGCGGTGTCCGCAATGGGTGCTGTGCCCTGCAGCCCCATGCCATCGCCAGCAAACGGCAATCGAGGGACGTTGAAAAAGTCGAAAACGTCGAGATACTCTAGCTCGTTCGGTGCTGGGGTCCGAGCCGGCGTGACACTCGGCAAACGGCTCATCATGCTGCTCCCGTGCCTTGGCTGACGAGAGATGAGAAAGTCCAAATCAAAGGCTGTCCGGCGCATGTCGGCCAGGATCTTGACGGAGCTCGGGGTTACTCCGTCTCCTTGCTGCTCGCTATCGCGTCTCTCGTCCAGCACCCGTTGAAGCAAGTTGCAGTACCTGGCTGCCACGGGCCAGTATCTGCCCATTTCGTTCAACGTGTCGACCAGAAAGGATATTTGAGGAGCCAGCTTATGCTCCACGGTAGAGCCGTGGACAAGCAACAGTCGTGCGGATACCCAGAGCGTAAAGGCAAACGGCGGGCCCAGTTTGGATAAAAGACCGTTGTTTACGACAAACTCCCCGAGCGCAGCAATGTTTTCGACGGCGCCCAGGCACCGCTGAGAGGCACTGTAAGATGGTTTGAAGATGGGGGAACGGGTAGTGGGATACGCTGCGGATGAATGTAATCGAATAACAGCAGTATGATATGTTGCGTGCAGCATGACCCATGGACAGCTGAGGTTTCGACTCCCAGGCTGAAAGATGATGGCCATGTTGCTAAACTCGCCTGGAAGCCCATACTTCCACGACGTAAGCATGCTATCCAGCACTTTGTAGCGATGCTGCCATCGCTCTACATCATCAACAGCGCTGATGTCGACTGGCTCTTTGAGAAACTTGTGAATCTTGGAGAGTATACCCAAGATTTCAAGGTAGTATGAGAATGCACCGAGGTTTTCGGGCTTGTTAAAGTCATGCGCGGGTGAGACTTCTTGGAGGTCCCGCGCTCTGAACCATCGAGTTTCCACCTTTTGGTTGTTCATCCACAAGTCATCGCGGCACGGCAGAGTCCGATCGATTTCCTTATCATCTAATGCAAACTCAAATGCCGTCGCAATGGTTGCGTATCTGTCCAAAAGATAAATCATCCAGAATAGCCGCCGTCGGCTTTCTTCTTCCACAAAGTCTTTTGGCTCGGGTAGAACCATGGCACGAAGAGTATATATCGAGGTGTAGGTGGGCGATACCATCAAGGACGTGGTCTCGACGGCGAGTCCCAGCTGCACCACCGATCGGGTTATCAAGGCCATGATGTTCCATCCAGGGGGGCCGTTACTGCTGCCGCAGAGATCGAGGGCGAGGATTACCAATGCTTGCAGTGATTTTACGGATGAGTTTTCCATTCCATACAGAAGCACCCTTTGCTTTGAAACATTGTGGTAGTGTTCCCGTCTCTCCTCTGTTAGCCTGGCGTCTGTCGAATATCGCATCGTCGTTGCCACTATGGCATGTAGCAATATGCGGTCGGTTTCCTGAAGAGTAGAAGGCCCGAAAAGGCTATCTAGGGTCGTTTTCCGGTGCAGAATCGGACACCATGTGTTGATGTGCTTGAAGTACAAGTCCACCAGGCCATACAGCAAGTCATATGGCGGCATATCTTGATCAACTGTAGATTGTGGCTGTGGCGGGGTCATATGCACATTAGGAGACTGTAGATTGGGGCCAGCGGTGTAATAGTCTCGAGAGACGGAGCCCGGCTGCATATTGGACATTTGCGACGATGCAGACATTGCAGACATCGGAGCCTGACCTTGGAATCCATCACGTATTCCGGGGGCTTGGGAAGCCGCAAATTCGACATTTTGTGAGTTTGGCGTAAAGGAAGGCTTTGGCATGAACAACGCCGACTCTGTCTGCGGCGTTCGTATTTGCTCGCTTTGTCTGAACATGTGTGACCCGTCTCTGGGAGTACCGTGCTCGCTCGGCAGACTAGGGTTGCTCGTTTGGACGTTTGCATGGGCGGCATCAAGCCTACCCGCTCCGCCAAAGGATGTCTGGAGGATCTCAGAATGCGACCTTAGGATAGCCTCGAGCTTGTCAAGTCGCTGTTCAAGCTCCTTGCCATAGCCCGCACGAAGCCCGGGCTTCTTTCTTTCCTTGTACTCGCAAGTCGCCCCATTCCGGCTACACCAGCCACACGAGGGCTGGGCGCGGTCACATTTTACCTGTTGAAGTAATAATTAGCATTACTGTTGGTGTAGAGCGAAGCAGTCGCTGGGCGAGACTACGTAGAGCACATACTTTTCTTTGTTTACAGAGCTCACACCTAGGGACTCCCGCGTTAGTACCGTACTTTATGGTTGGCTTTCGCTTATTAACACTGGAGTTATGAGTAGGCGAAGACGTCGAAGACATAGGTTAAGAGGGTCAAGTCTTGCGGCCCTTCATTGGTGGGGAGAAATGGGTTTGCATTTGGGGGTTGCTTTGGTGGATGGGGAAAGATCTTACGAAACGGAAAGCGGTCGCTTTCTTTTGCCATTGTGGGCTGTGGTATCAAAATCATCATCGCTCTGATAGTCGCTCTCCTGGTCGGGGAAGTGCTGCTCATTTGCCGAGGGCGAGCTAGCCTTGACCTCCATGCGACTCAGCATGGCGGCGACGCCGTCCTGCACGCGTCGCCAGCGTGCTCGTACGAAGCAGCGTGCTTGGCCAGTCCCACACTATTCCTCGTCAACGGTCGAAAGTGGGAGCAGTAAGTGGCTGCCAATATGAGGCGGGTCGATGTATGTTCGGGACAATAGGCAGCGGGTGGAGGGTTTTGCGTGTCTCAGAAAAGGCCGCGGTGGAGGGCTGTCATAAGAGCGTTGGAGAGGCAGGGTGCAGCTCGAGCGGCGATTGGCCCCATCTCGCTCCAGAGGATTAGAATATAGGTGCAGATAGTAATGCGACAAGCGCGCGTCGCGTTGGCAACGATTCTTCAAGCAACTTCAACGGAGGCGTGCATGCTCGGTGGTTGTTTTCGCGAGGTCAGCTTGAACTGCGGCTGAGGGGCGCGAGCGGAGATCTATGGAGAAATTGCTGTGACGGCAACAGCGGGGGACTATCTACATCACCGAGACCGACGAATATCATTTGCCAGATGGCCGTATATACATGTTCGTTGCGGTATTTGTTTAAAAAAAATTATCTGTAAAGGAAGGAATAAGCTGCAGGATTTGACAAAATATAAGCAGGCGTTTCGTTTCGCCTTTCCTATGTGCCTGCTCGCCCAAGAATTAAGCTGTTTGCACACGATGCGCGCCCTCTCCTCTGTAGTTTATTATGACCGTGGAAACACTTGCCAGTTAAGGCAGATTTCCAACTGTGAAAAGTATATATTTTATCCGTTTTACACATCTTAGAGTGACCGTACGTTGCCACAGGTTTGTGGCGTGCCTGCGCGCCACGGCGCCGCATTGCCATTGCTCCAATGAGCTGATGCGCATTACGAGTAATACGCCCTTGTCGCACAATGCAACCCTGCGCATCTTGTGATACCGAACTACGACAGGCAATGCTGATCACGCATGTCCTGGGATTCAACTCCAAAAGAGTACGGGAATTTTTGCAGACTTCTTAGCGAGCTATTAACGCCCGATTACCTGCACGTGCATACCATGAGAGCAATCCTCTATATCGCCTCCCCTCCGGCCGCCGCCCCACGTAAACGGGCGGCCGAGTCGCATGGTGCTCTGGTCGGGTCATTAGCCACCGAACTTCCCCAATGCCAAAGGAAGAACAACGTCAAAACCCCCACCATGAAGCCGAGTCCGCGGGGAACGGTTCGGTACATCTTGTCCACGATGGACTAGTATGAAATAAGGTGCTAGCGGCAGACTTTTCCTCTACTCTTGCCTCCTTTACCTCTGCACTGCAACCTTCATACCTGCTGTACATTCGCAGCTTGTCCAAGACGCAACAATGGCCACTTCAGTTCGGCAATTCCCTAGTATAAAGGCTGTGCGGTCGTTCGTGATCGGCGGCGTTGGATCCGGTATGGCGAGACGGAACCTGTTCATGACCAAAAAGTTGCTAACACACGGCTTTTGTGGCAAGGTGGCGACTACCACAATGTTAAAGGTGGCCATTGGTATGTAGTGTGCAAGCACAGCTCTCTCCAAGAAATGGCCTCGCCCTTGCTAACTTGCCTGACAGGCTCATCGATGCCGATATTTCCACTCCGTGCTCGATATGGGAACAATACCGCGGCTCCCGTACAAGCTGGGGCATCAATGTTTTGGGTTCATTCCTAGTAGAAATTGAAGCCACGGATGGCACGGTAGGCTTTGCTACTGGCTTCGGGGGTGAGTTTGTTGTCGGCATTCGGAGCGGCCACTATCGTCGGCCGGCGGCATGAGCGGCGACGCTAACACAAGAAAATATAGGCCCTCCGGCATGTTGGCTTGTCCACAAGCACTTCGAACGCTTTCTCATTGGCGCCGATCCTCGCAATACGAATCAACTCTTTGAACAAATGTATCGCGCCTCGATGTTTTATGGACGAAAAGGCTTGCCCATTGCCATTATCTCCGTCATAGACTTGGCTCTGTGGGATCTTCTAGGGAAGCTGCGGAATGAACCCGTCTACAGACTGATTGGTGGTGCCACAAAGGAGCGTCTCAACTTTTACTGCACTGGCCCCGAGCCGACAGCAGCGAAGCAGATGGGATTTTGGGGCGCCAAAGTCCCATTGCCATTTAGCCCTGAGGAGGGCCATGTTGGGCTGCGCAAAAACGTGGAATACTTGCGAAAGCACAGAGAGGCCGTCGGGCCCGACTTCCCCATCATGGTCGACTGCTACATGAGTCTCAATGTCTCATACACAATTGAGCTAGTCAAGGCCTGTGAGGGCCTCAACATAAACTGGTGGGAGGAGTGCCTGTCACCAGACGATACGGATGGGTTTCAGCAGATTAAGCGAGCTCACCCCACCGTCAAGTTTACGACAGGCGAGCACGAGTATTCTCGGTATGGCTTCCGCAAGCTTATTGAGGGCCGCAACCTGGATATTATCCAGCCTGACGTTATGTGGCTAGGCGGTATGACGGAGCTCTTGAAAGTCTCTGCCATGGCCGCTGCCTATGACATCCCGGTCGTCCCCCATGCAAGCGGGCCGTACAGCTATCATTTTGTGATTTCGCAGCCCAACACACCGTTCCAAGAGTATCTGGCCAATTCGCCAGATGGTAAGAGTGTCCTGCCAGTGTTTGGCGATCTCTTTCTTGACGAACCTATTCCGACGAAAGGCTACCTCACAACTGCCGACCTTGACAGGCCTGGCTTCGGCCTGACCCTAAACCCAGCTGTCCGCTCAAAGCTGGTGTCGTCAGACTACCTGCTCAATCCGCCGCCGGTGCCAGGACCTACTCCAGCAGGGAATACAGTTGCAAATGGACAGCAAAACGGCGATGAACATGGAAAAGAGTTGGTAAACGGTAATCACCATTAAAGTGCCTGTGAAATGTGACGCACTGGAGGGTTTTGCGGTGCTGAGACCCAAGGCCAGCTCGTAATGCGAGCAGTCGTGCGCGGGCCATGAAGCCACATCTTCGCTGGGAACCAGGTATAAAGAGATGTCAGATATTGAAGAGGATATCTTGCCTGCGACTATTAGAAAGATCTTTACTTGGTGCATGCACCTTTTTATTACGTTACGATTACTTTCCCATTTAACGCTAATAGTTTACCCGCATATTGTGTACCATGTAAGCTGCTCGGCGAACTACCCCAGACTTTTTAGCAAGATTTCAGGCCTCCATCGTGGTCCACAGGGTGTGCTGCGAGTATTTGACTCACTCCCCCTGGTCGTGAGCTCTGTTACGGTGGGAGTACCATGCGAAAGACGGTGGGCTAGCAACCCCACTGAACTTGGGTCACGATGATAGTTTGTGCTACCGTATTGTCTACCCACTTATTTTGTAGAAAACGGTGACGATTCTGGCATGTTACAGGGTTCCCCATTGACTACTGCACGATAATATAGGCATGCATGATCTCTATGGGTTCTTCCCGTGAAGTACAAGGTTGCATCGTCTGTCCTCGCCGTCCGATCTGACTTTTGGTGTTTCTTGCTTGATGGGTGGGCTGGCTCGCTGTAATAGGTGCCGAACCAAGATCGGCTGCCCCGCCGCCAAATTTCCCTATTTTCATGGGACGGACAGTGCCACGCTGGCGAACTGCCACGTATATATATGAAAAAACGACATCGCTCTCAGCAGGTCTGTGGGGCGTATAATCAAAGAAATCATCTAAAGCCTCTTTTATTTGTCAATCCCTAGGGAGAAGCCGACAAAATGCCAGTGAGGGGACTTTTAGTTGGCAAGACGGCCATGATCACAGGCGGCACCACAGGCATCGGTCGAGCCATTTGTCTACAGTATTTGAAGCAGGGTGCAGACGTCATTGTCAATCACCTCGGAGCTGAAAAGGATAGCGCCCACTTGCAGTCTCTGATATCCGAGGCAGCCGGTTTAGCCAAGGACAATCCGGACGCTGGGCGGCTGGCACATCTGGCAGGCGACGTAACAGATCCCGATACGGCAACAAGGCTAGTCGCCGCAGCCATAGAACACTCAAGGAATGGGAGGCTCGACATATGCGTCAGCAACGCGGGCATATGCACGTTTGCCGACTTTCTGACGCTCTCCCCTGATCTCTTTGAGGCCACGGCTAGGACGAACATGGGCGGCGCCTTCTACATCACCCAAGCGGCGGCCCGCCAGATGGCGCTGAATCAAACACCATCCGGTGGAAGCATAATCGGCATGTCTTCCATATCGGCTCTGGTAGGAGGCGGCCTCCAGACGCACTACACACCGACCAAGGCCGGGGTCACCAGCCTAATGCAAAGCACGGCGGTTGCCCTTGGCAAATACGGTATCCGGTGCAACGCCCTGCTACCGGGGACCATCCGCACTCAGCTCAACGAGGAGGACCTTGCTGATGACGAAAAGCGTACTTACATGGAGGGGAGGATACCTTTGGGACGCACGGGCGAGCCGGCCGACATGGCGGGGCCTGCAGTGTTTCTTGCGTGCGACGAGCTGAGTGGGTACGTGACTGGAGCACAACTCCTTGTTGACGGTGGCCTATATGTCAATTTGCAGTGACGAGCGGATGATAGCCCACGAGTTACACTCGTCGTACTATCAAGGAGTTTTTCTCGGCCCTTGGTAGTATAACTCATGAGGTGCAGTAGCCTCAGTCTTCAAAAAGCCGGAGCGAGACTACGCACCCAACTCTGCAAGAAAAGGGTAGAACAACACACATAATAGTCACTTTTCAGGGGAGCATGATCCTGGAATGATGATACCCTGGCTCAGTATGTTACCCACATGAACCCAGCAAACGCAAGCCCGAGGCTACCTTGTATGTTGCAGCTAGCGCTGGCTTCATGCACAACCCCCTCGCAGGCTGGGGCAGCATGGGCGTCTAGTATTAGGCAATGACACATTCGCATTACCAACGAGCATTCATGGTTTCACAAAATGTATTCTGTCGGAAGTGAAATTCCATCACCCCTTAACACGGGATGTGCGATTCAGACGCCAGCTTCCGTGCAAAGTCTCGAGAGTACAACCGCAACGAACAGAACCAGATGTTACATCGTTATCACGTCACCCGTTAACCCTAATAAAGCACCGGAAAACTACTACGAGTATGGCACCAATACGCATCGACGTCAGCCACTAAGCAGCAAGTGGACAAGTCCTAGTGCTGCAACGTGGAGACAGTGTACTGTTCGCCTCGGAACAGTGAGGAGGACCTGGG
Source organism: Lecanicillium sp. MT-2017a (assembly GCA_003056585.1). Taxonomy (NCBI): domain Eukaryota; kingdom Fungi; phylum Ascomycota; class Sordariomycetes; order Hypocreales; family Cordycipitaceae; genus Lecanicillium; species Lecanicillium sp. MT-2017a. The sequence goes on from PXYN01000409.1 coordinate 639,691, forward strand.
GCGGACGGTCGCAGTGAGAGAATACGGTGGCCGTCATAAACTGTGACGATAATTTTGGACCCAATGCCTGTCAATCAGACTTCTATTGCAAAGTCTGGGGATTAAAGTGGTGCCTACGGAGTAGACCCTCAGTCGATATCCCCGGATTGCACATCAGACAATTGTCGTTGTTGCGGTGCCTCTTTCACGGCCTTCAGCGCAACAGAAGTTGCAATCCAAGCACGGCCGAAGCAAATTGCATACGTGGCGGTAGTGGCTCTGCGCAGAATTTTATCTCTCACCGGCCATATTCTGACCGTCAAGATAGTGCGTAAGTCAACAAGATGAGTCGTCACCAACCTCAGGTAGCCTCTTCGGATGGAATCGAAAAGACTCATCAACTCGGGGCAACCATCAGTCTAGCCCCTGGAGCTGGTGGATCAAAAAGAGGGGTTTTATGCTGCGCCGTGTTATCGTAATTCAATTCTTTCTTATTAGTTTTTCGCATCCTTGCAACGTATCCCTAAGTATCATAGTTCGTTTTGCCGGTGTGTTTGCGCACCACCTGGCGAAACGATTCGTTGATACAACGGTGCGGTTGGCTTGCAGGTCCAGTTATACAAGCTGGAATGCCCCATAGCGGAGCCGAGGATGGCGGCTGATAGGGCTCCCGGCCGGAATAGCGGGCGAGTTTGACGTCACGGTGGGCCGCCGCTCCGGAGCTGACGGTGCGGACGTCCAAGCAGGCCGCTGTTCTGCATGCACAGATACGTCGTCTGCGGAGCCTCGCGTTGTACCGTTACAGCTCGCAATGCTTGAGAGTATTGCTCCTGGAGAGCATTTTGGGACAAGAGGTTATTATGGAACGCGCTCTACGAGTAGATAATGACGCCAATGCACCCCTAGCAGCACACTCCAGACGGGACGGAATGGCACTAAAGATAAGCCTGCAAGTCGATGGACTGCCGTCATGGACCGGCGGTCGATGATGGCATGGCAGATTTGGCTTTTAGGACTCTTTGCAAAGCTCTATCTGCAGGTAGACGATACAGAAGAGCTTTCATGTGCCACCCAGGCACAAATCTCCAAAGTAAAAGCCGAGGGAGATACCGGCAAGCCTCTTTGCCCCTGACCCTCCCATCAATTGAAGACCTTTCCGAGATCAACAACCACTCGTCCGACAAGTCGGCTTCCAGCGGCGACGCCATTCGTCGGCGACGGGCGCCGAGAGACACGAGGAGGGAGCCGGGGGAAGAGTGCCGTTCCACGCACCGAATGGAGGATAACACAACAGCCCAATCATGTACTCGTTGGCAAGAGATGGTGCAAGGGATACAGCAGATGGGTGGTGTGCAGGAGATGCAAGCCAGTACTCCGTAGCGTGGATATAGCATCCTGCATCAGCGTCATGACATCGCATGGTACATGGTGTACAAGGTCTTGGCAGGCATCCGTAGGAAGGGAAGTACTCCGAAAACTTCATTCACCGCTAAACCGCGCTACCATCCAAGTTTTCAGTGGCTTGGTACAAGGCCTTCAGCGCTGGCCGGCGCTGAAAATACATGCGAAAGAGCCTCCCCCTGGCCCCTGTATACATAACCAGGTACTCGTAAGTACCCTACCACAAGTTAACGCCACCCTTTACGGTACGTCCTTTAGGCAACGCCATCGCCGAAATGTAAAAAAACCACCAACCAGCGCACTTCATTGGACGACAACAACCAGAGTTTTCAACTAGTGGAACCTACGGGGTGGATAATTCATGGTCGCTCTATGCCATTCGCTCTTGGTTTCTCGCCTGCTGTTACATTGTCCTCGTGGTACGAGCATGGTAAACCTTTCTGGCACCACTTTATGACTCGGCGACTCCAGAAAAACACAGAATGGGGCTCCACGTCCAAGCGGATACCACCTGTCACCGTCTGGCAGGAACAGCGGAGTGAAAACAGTAGAGCCTGGTAGAACCACCGTCTTGTCATCCCAGATATATAAAGTCCTGGCATCCTCCCACCGTTCATGACGGTAGATCTAACTTACAATCACTTCTTCATCCACAACTGTCTCCATCAAACGTTCTACCCCGCTTCTATCGTTTCAGTCCCACGATAGTCGAGGTTGCATCGCGGCCTACTTACACGCACAACAACACCGATTCTACTCCGCCCTATACTCTAGCGGAAACCTACCACCATGGCTACACCTAGACAGGAAGCGACCTTTTTGGAACAGGTCGCCGAGGCAAAGAAGCAATTCAATGCCTCCACTGGCACCCCTAGCCCTTCTATGCCTGGCTCCCCGGAACTGGCGTCAGACAGCTCAAGAGACAGCGTAACAAGCATCGCTACTCCTTCATCACCAGTCTCCCCTTCCTCCGTTGCAGACTCATTTGTATTTGCCTTTGATATTGATGGCGTCCTCGTCCGCGGTGGACGGCCCATCCCGGAAGCCGTCAAGGCTATGCAAGTACTGAACGGCGACAACGAATACGGCATGCACATGTAAGTGGCCACAGTGTTCCCGCTACTGCGCCATGGCACATTAGCTAACAAAGCATTACAGTCCTCACATCTTCCTTACCAACGGCGGCGGCAAGACCGAAGAAGAACGCTGCCGGGACCTCTCCTCCCAGCTTGACCAAGACATTAAGCCTGGCCAGTTCATCTGCGGCCACACTCCTATGAGGGAGATGGCTGAGAGATACGGAACTGTCCTTGTCATCGGTGGCGAGGGTGAGAAGTGCCGCCTTGTTGCTGAGGGATACGGCTTCAAAGATGTCGTTACTCCCGGTGACATCATCAAGCACGACTCCGCCACCACTCCCTTCCGCAAGCTTACCGACGAAGAGCACGCCAACTCGCGCACTCGCGACTTTTCTGACACCAAGATTGACGCCGTCTTCGTCTTTGCCGACTCCCGTGATTGGGCAGGCGACATCCAGATCATGCTCGACGTTGCCATGTCCAAGAACGGCGTCCTCAGCGATCGCAGTGAATCATGCGACGAAGGCCCGCCATTCTACTTTTCGCACAACGACGTTGTCTGGTCTGCTGCTCACGAGCATGTTCGACTCGGCATGGGAGCGCTTCGCCGCATGTTCGAAGTAACCTTCAAGGACTTGACTGGCGGTAAGGGCAAGCTGCACACACACGCCTTTGGCAAGCCTCAGGTTCCAACCTTTGAGTTTGCCTCACGCCTCCTGACCCAGTGGCGCCAGGATGAGCATGGCCTTGTCCGCCCACCAAAGACAGTCTACTTCGTCGGTGACACTCCCGAGAGCGATATCCGTGGCACCAACGCCGTCAACGAAAAGGCGAAGAATGAGTGGTACAGCATCCTGGTCAAGACTGGTGTCTATCAGGAGGGTACCGAGCCCGCATATCAGCCACGCGTCACCGTCGATACTGTTCTGGATGCTGTGAATCACGGTATTCAGAGAGAGATGCGAAAGAGAGTTGTCAATGCCTCCGATAAGGATGCCCTTGTTCGAGGCGACACTGTCGTGGCCGAGCTTGACGACGCCACTGTCATCTAAGCTATTCACTCTTTGATGGCCTAGATATGCTTTATACGATTTTTATGGTTTGAAATTACGGCGTCAGAGGATTGCATTGCGCTTCTATTTTATCTCAACGGGGCAAACTGTTATCATCCCCCAAGTGCTGGTATGGTGTTAGGAATAGGTTTCGTTTACTGCATCGCTCGCATTTGTTGCGAGTTACAACTTCATTTCTCTTTGGTGCCTTTACACGCATATACCCTGATGAGCATCACATCAGCAGCTAGAAGAAATCTAGTTATTATACATAGAGTTTCAGATAGAGAATGAACCATTCAAAACTACCGACCTTTCGATTTCCAAGAGTGAACTATTTGTTTCCGTTCCTGTTCGTCGACAATAGGGTACACGCCGAAAATGCGCACCGAAATCAGACACACCGTACAGGAGAAACCAGACAGCTTCGGCACACTAGTTGCAGGGAAATAAGATCCCATGCGAACCCGATCCGCTCTACTATGGTAAGCTCGGCACTGGACAAGAAGCCGTATGGTAGGATTCCCACCGGCCAATAACGGCCAATTTGCGCCATTTTCACGACTTGATCTCGGGATACTGTATAGAGAATCCCGAGGAAGGGGCTTGAATTGGCGTTATGGACCTTCCTTAGGTGGCTATTCGCGCATGTGTTTCATGCTACCATGCCACAATGTGGAGGGGCGTATGCGACATCTACGTAGATGGCGTCCTAGTCGGCCGCTCTATCCCGTATATAGCCTTAAAGGACATGGAGACAGCAGTCAGCTACATAGTACTTGGATTCATTATGGGCTGCTAAATTACCATACATTGTGCATCCTTTTGATGCGTATAATATTGCCACACCGCTCCGTTATTCGTCATAAAATACAAAGCTTCCCCATGGGGAAGAGACTTGCCAACCAGCTGCGTCAACCGCGGCTTGCCGAGCATCTCGCTGCTGTAGCGCTTCTTCAATACTGATACCAGGGGGAAACGGCCGGACTGCCTCCTTATCGACTCGTAGCCAACCCTTCCAACCGGCCGTGATGTCTCCCGCCCCAAGGCCACCGAGCACTACAGTTCCCCACCAAACACGGTTTGCGCTCGCCTGAGCCGCTTTGCTATAAATCAAGAACTTGTCTGCCCCGGATACCATTTCTCGAAGTTCTTGCGGAGAGGCTCTCGCTGGCCGTAGAACATATATGTGTCTCAAGTCTTCTTCTGTACATGTAAGCCTCGTCGCGTCAAAGCGGCCATCCAAATCTACTACCAGAGCTGCCATCGATTGAGGAGCTGAGGCAATCTGAGAGACTATCTTGTATATCAAGGGTAAATATCTGCCCGTTATTGATATTGTGGATATCTTGGTAGATTGGAAATGTCTGGCCACTATCTCGTCGAGCTCGACTATTCCTGTCCTCTTGACTGTGCGCGACGCTGCGCTTGTTCTGTCTCCGTCATGGTGTGTATCATATGCCGTTGCTAACTTATTAAGTACCTTGAAACATGTAAGCCCAAGTTCAAACCCCTTTGGCAGGCAGTAAGTGATTTGTGTGCGCCGCGGGATCGTGAGTGCAAGGGGACGCCAGATTTGCGCAGCGTCTGGAACGGCAGCGGTTTTCGAAAATGCACGTCCTTATATTGTTTCAGGATTTTGACTAGATCCTGAAGGTGGGAGAGAGAGAGAGAAAATTACAATATGGCGCGTTGATAATTTTCGCTTTGGCAGGCAAGGCGCTGTGGAAGCGGATATGGGGCATCGCATGTTTCTCGCTCACCTCTTCAAAACTTGCTTCCTCCACGTCATTCAGGGCTCTACTCCCCAACGCCGCATCCATCGGTTCGGATGTTAAAAACCAACTATGGCGCCTCCTTGCCACAGTTTTTCGGCCTCTGAGCTACCTGCCCGCGTACAGCAGGATGTCACGGGCCGACGTCGCAAGCTCGAAAACGGCGCTCGGCGGGTTGAACTGGAGCGATGTGAGCTTCTCCGAATGATGCAGTACGGTTGCGAGGTGGAAGAGCCAGTGTCATCCAGCAGCGTCGTCAAGTGTTTTCCGATCGAAAGACTGTTCAGAAGGTAAGGCGCCCTTTTCCCATGCTACAGTTGTCCTGCGGTCGCGAGATACTAAGCCTGTGAGCCGGTAGGTGCCAGGACAAAAGCGGCCCGTTCATGGTCGAGACCACCGCTTGGGAGGGGAAGCGCAACAACACCACTAAGACCGAGGGCAACAACGACGCAAATTCGGCGAGTCTATATCAGTGGTCGACAAGTTGGCAGGATGCGGATACTGCACGTTGAAAAAAGAATTCTTCACCGGGAATTTAACACTACTGGCACCTTCAAGCTACCCAAAACTGAGGCAAATGAGACTCTACCTCGCCCGTCCAGCTCAGCATCAAAATCCTGGGCATAGGGCTAGCAGGTGAATTTCCTCAGCCCATACGATTAACAGCCAATTCGGTGGCGGATAGGGAATAGCTGACCGCGTTTGATCGCGTCGGTCACACTCAAAGCCCAGAGACCAACTGACATGGTGCACGAGCTACGGTCCGTCGACACAACATCCACAGGCCTAGGTTCCTTGGCAAGATATCACTGGATATTTTCTGCACCTTCATGCGTCCTCGTTTTCTCATGTTAAGGGTGACGACGACGCACCAGCAAGAGAACAGACGGTTCTCCCGCAAACATTGGAGCCGTAATCGACGGCGAGACATCAGATAGCGGTATATGTAGATAAGAACAACACATTAAGAGACAAATGAAACATTTTTCCATTTTCTGGTATTCAGTCAAAGCACCGGTCCATTTGGAAGTCTTTGTCTAATGTACACAACAGTCCGGTGGCCAATCCAAAGCGGATGTAACGCTTTTGCATCTCCCCGAAGTCTATCTTCTTTTGTTTCCGCCCCTTCCTATTTCGCCTCGTACCAACTTCTCAGTTTTCAAGTGTGAACAACGCCATTACAACAATTCAAGGTTTCGTTTACTGCTGCTCGGCGCGCTTCTCGTCCAGCTTGGCGTAGTAGTTGTCGCGAGCGACCGTACGGGGCACATGGTATCCGTACCTATTCGAGTAGTTAGAATCGTCTTGTTTCCTAAGACAGATATTATAAAAGGTTTGAGGTGACTTACCAGAACCAGTTGGCCATGACGAAGCCGGCACCTATGCAACACATTAGCAACAAAGCTCCAATTTCCATTATCGAGGATCCTCCGTCTCCGCCGAGGTAGCCTAGTCGGCTGCTCGACTGTAACTGCAGGGTTCCAGCTTGTATAGAAAGAAATTTACGTACCCAGACCAATTCCAAGGTCCAAGATGAGGCGGCGCCGAAGCATCTGAACAAAAGTTAGTCAAATTCGACACACTGGGGTGGTGGGTCGAGGAAGCTATGGTCTGCGATATTACGCGGCCATTGGTGGGAGAAAAACATACGCCAGTGATGGGCTTGATGGCCATTTTGAATATATCGGGGAATTGAGCGGTTTTGAAGACGAGTAGAGGTGATCTGTACCGTGAGGCGCTGTAGAAGATGAGGTCTCTCGAGATGGGCCGAGCACTAGAAGCCGTACGATGATAATGCCGCTAGCGGAAAGATCACGTGATATGTTCTGCACCCCTGCACCCCGGCAAAATGCCGGCGCGGCCAGCAAAAAGAATGCGTGTGAGAGCTTCAAACCACAGATTTGCACGCGAGTTGTATTTGCATAGGGGGTTCAAGGAGAGTGCCATAACCGCCGCAATGAGCTTGCGTTTGGCCACTCGGCGCCTTGCGCCATCAGGTATGTCCAATCGGACTTTGCATTTGCAAATACATTTGCATTGACCTAACTAAACTCATTTGCGCAGTCACCCCATTTTCTTCAGTCGGGACGACGGTCGCTTCGAATTCCTTGCCCGTCACGATAGGAAATTCTCTCCAGCGACGAAGCAAATGGTCTGTGAACATTTTCAAAGGCTGGGGGAAGAGCGGCTCCAAAGATGCTTCTGAAGCCAGGCAGTATGCCGCCAGTTCAGAGCTCGACGACCCGAAGAAGCGTCAGCAGTTCCTGGAGCGCAACATGCACGGAAAAGTCGAGGACAATATTTTCCAGGACGAAATCGAAGCACCTGCGACTTCAGAGACAACTCAACCATCCCAGATAGGGGGTGAACAAAAGACACGCGAGAACATGGCCATGGTTACCGACCCCGATCCACGAAGCCGCATTCGCTGGCAAAGACGCAAAGTCATCCAGATGGTTCGCAAAAACGGCCAACTCACCAAGGAGGAGCGTATCAAGATGACAGAAAGGCAGCACCTTCATCAGAGCAGCTTCCTGCCTACTAGTGTGAAGAAGCTTGTCATGCTTTCGCGCCAAATTGCTGGCAAGACTGTCGACGATGCCATCAGTCAAATGACCTGGTCAAAGAAGAAGATGGCAGCCGAAGTCAAATATTACCTGGAAGAAGCTCGAGACCTGGCAATCGCGCAGCGTGGTATGGGGCTTGGTCAAGTCAACGGCGAAACGTTCACCGAAGCCCGCAAGATTCAAACAAAGGAGGGCAAGTGGATTGAAATCAGCGATCCTTCGAGGATGTACATTGCCCAGTCCTGGGTAGGGCGTGGCCCGTGGCGAGGCAAGGAAATCGACTACAAAGGTCGAGGAAGGATGGGCATCATTCGCCATCCTAGCACGAGTGAGTAGCGACGTGTTGTGACAATGGGGCTGAATGGGAACATGTTCTAACCGGTGATATATTAGGCCTCACAATACTATTGAAGGAGGAAAGGACAAGAATACGCGAGTATGAAGAGCGACAGTCCAAGAGAGATGAGAAGGGACCTTGGATACACTTGCCCAATCGCAATATTCACGGCCAGAGACCGTACTACACCTGGTAAAGCCGCCGCTGGATATTTCACATCACGAAAGTGGAACTGCGATTTCGAAGCTGCTTGTTTCGAATAACTTGTAACAATATATGTACATAGAAATTTGTAACGCAGGACAAAGACAAAATAATGTTCCGCATCTCAATACAGGCTTCACGCCATTCATCCGAAATCTTGGCCTCCAGGACTACAAGGCCAGCTCCAAGCATCCTTCATAATCTGTCCTTCAAGGACTCAGATATGCAACGCCGCGGTGCACATCTCTAGGTATTTTTTTATGTGGTTTAAGACCAGCGTACCTGAGCCGTTTGCTTTGGCCATTGGGCCGTAAAAACCGCGGCAGACAGCAACCCGGCAGACACAAAGAAAGAAAAAAGAAGTCGAGTCGCTCACAAACAAACCAATTGCGTTGCTTCGCGTAGAGTAGATCAACCTGCTCCTCGACGCAATGCCACCACTTGACGAAAATATCTTTAAACCATGGTGCGGGGTTGCTGGCCAGTGCTCATATCCTCGTAGCGATTGGAGGTCATCGCGATATCAGTGGCATACTTGTCAAAAGAATCGCGATCATGGTCATGGGTTGGGTACGTTCTTCCAGAACCAGGGAGAGGCTTCGATATTTCCATGGACTGTCGAGGAGCCGGGCCCTTGCGCCTCTTGAAAAGGCAGAACGCAACGACTGCCAGGACAATAACAACTGCAGCAACACCAATGCCAATGCCGGCCATGGCGCCCTGTGACAGGCCGGACGCAGCATCGGGGGATGTGGCAGGTGAGGTTTCGCTCACTTTGGTTGCTGTGCTGGAGGGCGCGGTTGTCGACGACGCTAAGGGCTAGTTTCTTGTTTAGCAGCTGAGCGAAAAGCCCTCTATTCCCGTCTATGAACTTACTGTAGGGGCGCTAGTCTCTGGGCTGACTGCAGGAGAGGAAAACTCGGAGGACGTAGCTGCCGGAGTGGGAGTTGAAGAGCTTGCTGGAGTCGGTGTTGGCTGCGGTGTCGGCTCTGGCGTTGGCTCTGGCGTTGGGCTTGGGGTGTTGGCAGCATTGTCGCTGGACTGCGGCGCTTGAGACGGCGCTTGAGATGCACCAGGCACCTGCGCTGCGAATTCTGCGTCGTGTTAGTCTCTGTGCAGGGTTGGTATTCACGTGGCAAGGGCGACGTACGCTCGCAGAAACCTCCAGCTCCGGTCAGGGCTTCTCGGACTTCGTCTGGGGTGGCACTTGATTTGTCGGCTGCGCAGCCGCTGACGGCGTCAAAGTATTTGGCATTCTTGCACAGGCAGGGACGATCATCGGCATTGGCACAGCCAACCTCTGCGAACAAAACACCTTTCTTTTCGTTGATGCAACTTCCCTGCATGATATAGTCAGCCTTTGAATCACACCTACCCAAGTGTCTGGCACGACGGGGCAACGAACAATGAAAGGGGAGTTGTCAGAGGCCAAAACTCCCACCGAGTTCATGGAGAACACGGCCACCAGGGCCATTGACAGGAATTTGTGCATGTTGCTTGAGATTTTCGAGGTAGCGCTTCGACAAGGTCCCGTCGAAACTAGAGTTTTCTTTTGTTTGGTGTAGAAGGCGGCTAGACGAAATATGGCTGGTCTGGGAGTGCAGCTGCCAGGCTGTCGCGTGTAAGGCACAGTCGATCGCGGTCGAGCGGTTTTGGGTATCCCGACGGTGAGACACTTTGTTGATGAGATGGCGCGGCGACTCAACAGACGGTCGATTTCGGTCGATCTGCGCAATGGGGTTGCGATGAGAATCGAAAAGACAACAAGGAGAGAAGGAGGAAAAAAGAAGGGACGGGTTAGAAAAAACGCGAAGGCGTAGATTGGCGAAAAGAACGAGCTCTGGCGAGCGACAAACGAATGGAACGAGCAGTTGAACTGGTCGGAATGCAGCGTCGCGAGGCAGCGTGCAAGTGGGAGAGCAAGAATGTGCGGATCGAGGCTGGGAGTGGCAGAGCTGGGGAATTGCAGGAAAGCGGCCATGGAACTTGAGAATAGGGGACGAGCTGCTCGTACCTTGCCCAGGCAGGGGTCGGGCACGGCAGGGCCACTCACAGCACAGAAGCAAGCCCCAAGCACCCCACCCCACCACATCATGCCAGCAAGTGCGTCCCGTACCTGACTAACTGAATGAGGCAACGCCTGACCACGCTCTCATTTCTGTGCAAGGGTGTCGTCACGAATGTCTGGATCGCGCTCCTGGTCATTTAGAGTGCGTTTCGCCTGATGCCTACGTCGTACACCTCTGGTAGCCCGTGGTACGAGCACTCTAGCTACGAGTACGATTATACCATGGAATCATTGAGGAGTGGGCTTGGTACCACCGGCATCTTATCGTACGATGAAGTCGCTCGAAGGCGCGGCTGTACATTCTGTTCTAGATACGGACTACTCCGTACATGAAAGAGGAATACAGCCCTGGACATGAACATGTCATGTCTATTTCCCCCACCAAGCGGGACGATCGGGGCCAGGGAAAACAAAAAAAGAGACAGTGAGACGTGAAGCAACGTTCTATTAATATTCGTAATTCGGCTTGACAACCAACCAGCTTCTCTAGCATTCGTCCAGGCCATGGTAGCAAGAAACCAGCTGCTGGGAGACAGCAGCTCAGCCCTGCCCTGCCCCCTCACATATCAGATGTCCGCCAACTCGTAGCTGGCCAAGTCGCCAGCACGCAGGCGCAAGGACGTGTTTGCTGGACACACGCGACCGTCTCAAAACACAATGGCGCACGAGTGCTCATAAATGCGAGTGGTAGAGCAGAGTTACCGTGGTGGGAATGGTGCGCCTCGTACTACGGGTACAAGGACATACAAGTTCTCGTACGAGTAGGGCCGACCACCCAGAGTGGGGACGCGCATCACACGGCGGTCCTCCTTGCGCCGCGCCGTGGCAAGGCAGCTCTTGCTACTTAGGTGGTCTGCACGGAGTAGGTACTGCTATGTAAGGCGTCGCGCATTGCCGTGGCGGCGGTGCCTCGCTTCGACTTTGCTCACTTTTCTCTGCCAGCGACCTGTTCTCCTTTGCGAGTATGCGGTGCGGTCATGTAGGTCTCCCAGCTGGTACCAGAAGTCCCAAGTGGTAAACGAGTCGCACTATTTTGCATGTGGCACATTGAGGAGCATGTCCGGGTACTCCATACTCCGTGCTCATACATAGTGTAGATGTCATACTTGCTATTGGGCATTATTACATCGTACAATACTATCTCCCGGCAGTGGTAGAGCGCAAAAAAAAAAAAAATTATCAGCTGCCGTGTGTTACAGATTACACGCTAGTCCAGTAGTCAGGGGAAGGCGTGGATTGCCTGCCTCGCCAATTGCTTCCAATTGGTCCACATAGGTGGCACTGCGTACAGTAGGAGCTCCGTCGTGCTCCGTACACAATACCACCTACTACTAACAAACTTATGTTCGTACAACATGGTACAGTAGTCGTAGTCGTATCTCAGGGCGGGAGCGGGTCATTACGAGTAGATGCCACAAAGATCAGATACAAGTACGGAGTAGTAGGGCGTACGAATACTCGTCGGTCAGCTGGTGTTTGGTCACCTACCGTCGCAGGCTGGTGCTGTTCACTGTTTCCCGCCTGTCATGGTCGCTCTCCATTTCCTTTCCATTTCACTATGCAACTGCAGTATATATGTACGTACGGTAGCTACTAGGTAACGAGTGCCTTGCATCACATTACTTCGAGTAGGTGGTACATAGCTGTGCAACCTGATTGCCAAATTCGTCGCTACCCAGATTAGTACTCTGCAGGCGGTACTTTGCAGGCGCAATCTACCTGCAGCGATTGGCAGCTCCTCGGCAACGAGCCCCGCGGCTGGATCACACAGCCTGCATGAGAAAACCCCCGTAATTAGACGTGCTGGCGGTCTTACAGGGGCCGCCACCAGAATATACGATGTGATCGTACTCCGTACTCCGTACTATGTACCAATATACCCCGTACACTGCGACACTCCTGGCGTTTGGGGCGTTTTTGTGTGTACGAGTATGTACGTATGTACGTCGGGTTTCGCTACTACTACCGTCCCTCCGGACTACACAAATGAAGAAACAGAGGAAGCCACCTTCGTGGCCCACAACAAATCATGCCATTATTTAGTATGCGGAATCCAATAGAGGCACTCTATATGGAGCATGATAGATCGAATACTATGAGTACTGTATGTATTTTATCATGGAGACCCTCATGGCGGGAGCAACAAACATCAGATTACGAGTAGGCGCACCGAGGGCTCTGCTGACTACCCTATATCTACCGGCATATCGCGGCTGTGGCGCGTGCGGCTGCCGGTGCCTAGGTGGGTAGCTGCCTTGCGCGCATGGCAGCTTTCAAAGTGGGCCTGACCAAAGCAGTGTAGGCGGGTTTGTTTCACGCCGCGATCTCGACTTCTACAAACCCAACGTCATACTGGTCGTTTGCAAGGCTACAACTGCGCAGGCTGAGCGAACCGGATCCACCAATGGCCATCATAAGATAGTGGCGCATCGCATCGAATAATCACCCGCAGCCCTCGCCCAAGGAACACGATGGCCAAACCCGTCGGAGAAAGCAGCTGGCTGGCGTACATCGACGAATCACTGCGCAACGTGTCCGACATCGAGCAACGCGTCAATGCCGTCGAGCTATACAAAAGGGCTGTTGGGGAAGAGCCGGGAAGCCTCAAGCTGTGGCTAGCGTACTGCGACTACTTCTGGTCCCTCTGGGAGAGCAGTCATGACAACGACTCGTCTTGGCCAGAGGAAGAGCGGCTCATGGGCCAAGAGCTCTTTTCGTTTAGCGCAGCCCTTGATCTCTGGGAACAAGGGTACGAGGCCATAAAATACCGCGTCGGTGACAGCAATAATCTCTGGGACCGATGGATCTCTCTCGAGAAGGAAGAGCTCTCCAAGAACGCAACCTCGGACGGTATCAAACGAATCACCCACTTGTATCGCGAGCGCCTCACAACACCACACCTAACATGGGACGATACTTCGCAGAAGCTCTCAGAGTTTTTGTCCGAATATGATCGTGACGCATGGGAAGAGTCTATGAGAAGCATCACAAATCTCGCGCAAGACGCTAAACGCATAATGTCTGCGCGAGACCACTTCGAGACCAAGATCAACCAGTTCACGCGGCAAGACAACCTGGAAATGCAAAAGACCGTCATGATGGAGTATTTGGAATGGGAGACGCTCCAGAGCAAGCTTAACCGCAAAGACCTCAGCATCACAGGGAAGATTTGTGTCGCCCTTTACGAGAGGGCCCTTTCCGGAATATTGGCAACAGACGAAGCTGCATGGTGCGAATACATAGTGTTCCTATCATCTCAGCCAAGTCTCTGTCCTCTCGAAAGTCTTCTCGATGCAAACCGTCGAGGAGTTCACCACTGCCCGTGGTCAGGGCGACTTTGGAGCCGCTATATCTTGTGCGCAGAGGAATCGAAATTACCGTTCACCGAAGTGGAAGCCATCAAGCACACAGCCACGAGCGAGAACCAGCTCTACAATAACGGCATGGACAGCATGATCGACATGTATGAGGCTTGGTGCGGTTTCCTGAAGCGAACAGCAATGAATGCCACAATAACAGACGAAGCTGTTGATGTCGCCGATGTCGGTCTCAAAGCCGCCTTGGAAGATGTCGAAGTTGTAGGCCAGAGGCTTTATGGCAAAGAGTTTCAAGGTGATCCAAAGTTTCGCCTGGAGCGGATCTACATACAGTATCTGACAGAGAGGAAGAACGCAGTGGATGAAGCCAGGGCGCAGTGGCAACGGCTGGCAGCCATCCAGATTCATGCAGATAGTCACGATTTTTGGTTACGCTACTACATGTGGGAGATGGCAATCTTCTCGTCCAACAGAGGGACGGACGAGAATCGCACGCCAACGCTGGCAACAGCGGTTCTCCGCAAAGCATCATCTCGACGCACAATTGACTGGCCGGAGAAGGCACTGGAGATTTACCTGCAGCACTGCAATGACTACGAGGTCCCATTCACTGTGCGCATGGCGCTGGATTCAGTGCAGCGGGCGACAAAAGCCATCAACAAACGAAGGGAGCGCGAACAGTTGGACCAGGCAGCGGCGTACGCCGCGTACTATGCTACTTCAGCGGCAGAGGGCGCTGCCGCGACCGGCGATGATGGCTCACCCGCCGCAGCTAAGCGTAAACTGGACCATGATCAAGATGACGCTGAAATTGAGACCTCAGCAAAGCGTCCCAAGAATGAGCACGATGGATCTGCTGGCGACCCGAACAAGCGTGATCGGGAGCATTCAACAATCATTGTTTCTAACTTGCCAGCAGCTGCTACACAAACAAAGGTACGGCAATATTTCAAGGACTATGGCCATATCAACAACATCACCGCCTTTGTACACGAGGATGACGGCCAAACCACCACTGCTCTCATCGAGTTCAGTTCTGCAGATGAAGCCAAATCCGCTTTGCTCCGGGATATGAAATACTTCGGAGAGTCTCAGATCCAGGTACGCCCCGGCGATAAGCTCACTATTTACGTGGCGAATTACCCGCCAGCGGCCGATGAGAAGTATATCCGTGCACTATTTGAGACGTGCGGTCGCATTTTAAGCATACGATGGCCGAGTTTGAAGGTCAATACCCATCGCCGTTTTTGCTACATCTCGTTCCGTGACGAAGAAGCGGCTGCAAAGGCCGTACAAATGGACGGCACCGTGTTGGATGAAACATATAAACTGCTATCCAAGTACTCAGACCCTGGCCGGAAAAAGAACCGCGAGGGCTCAGTGGCCGAGGGACGGGAAGTACGAGTGACAAATTTGGATCCTGCTGCTACCGATTCGGATGTGAAAGAGGCGTTTGCGAAATACGGAACTGTTACGAGAGTCAATATTCCCCGGGGAATGTCAGGAAAGGCTCGCGGATTTGCTTTCATCGACTTTGAAACGAAAGAACAGGCGGAGGAAGCTGCCTCACAACTAAGCAACACCAAATTTCTCCAGCAGATTTTGCATGTGGAAATATCCAAAGCTTCCAAGGTTAAGGTAACTGCAAGGAGTAATACGATGCAGGACGCCGAAGGGGATTGGTCTATGGCCGACGGAGGCAACGATGGGCAGTCACAGCCTACCAGCGCCGATATTTCTGCCCGCACGATATCTCTCATGGGTTTGCCCGACACGGTCAATGATGCTCGAGTATTGGCTCTTGTGGAGCCATTGGGAAGGGTGGTTAAGCTGACATTACAGCCGAGCCGGGGCGGCGCCATCATCGAGTTTGCTGACGCCGCCACTGCCGGTAAGGCCGCCCTCAACCTGGATGCCATGGATTACGAAGGATACAAGTTGCGGACAGGTACTGCTGACAAGTTGCGGCATGCAAAGGCTGAAAATAATGCCCAGACTGTATCTTCAAAGAGCCAGTCGTCGAGTAACGGAAAAGGCGCCACCAACACTCCAGCACCAAAGAGCTTTATGCCACCTCCGTCTTCCATCCGCCGTCCAGCGGTAGGGAGAGCAGGGCCGAAGCGTGGACTTGGCTTTGCACCTCGCAAGCCAGGCCCGTCAAGTGCGACTCAGAACGGATCAGCTGACGCTGCTGGTGGTGATGGCAAGCAGGCTGCTCCCAAGAGCAATGCCGACTTCAAGGCCATGTTTTTGGCAAGCGGCGACAAAGGGAAATCGGGCGAAGAAAAGCAGGAAAGCGCAGATACATCTTAAGTAGCTATTTTTGCAAGACAAGTTTGTACGATATTGCTATGCGTTAGACAACAAGTGCTGGATATTGGCCTGTGACATGGAGAGACGGATCTTGACCCAGCAAATGAATCATAAAGAATTTTTGTTCCATCACGTTGACACCAGTAGGCAGCCAATCACCCACAGGTTATGTGTCTGCCAGCTGTATCCCAGAGCCTCGTTATTGTGTATTCTATGTAGTCTAATCGCATGCTTCACATGCCTGCCTTGTATCCCACCATTCACTGTCTTTATCCTTTTCGCCAAAACCGCATAATCCTAAATGTTCACCCGTCCTACACAAGAACGCCAATTGACTTTTCCTGGTTGAATTCTTGCGTGAATAGCCGCTGCCACACATCGAGCCACTTCTCGTGCTGTGTTGTGTGAAGCTTGCCAGGTTGCTTGAATGAGCGGGTGAGCAACTCCCGGAGCCGTGTTCGCAACACTTTAATGACAAGCATCGTCTTCCAGTCTGGGACGGAAAAGCGGCCACGGTTGCCATCTAAAACGATGACGCCGGAAAACATCTACCAAGATATTAGATTTCCTTCTCTTCAGACTAATAACTCCCCTTCGGCACAGGGAAACTTACATCGCAACGAACGTCACCACAAAGGAGGGCAATGGCAAAAGGATCTGTCGCAGTTGTTTCGTGCGCATGATAAATGCTGCCAACGTTAGTACCACCCATCCATGCCACGCTCGGGAGCTTGCGGACTACTTACGTCCTTGACTGCATTATATGGTAGTACGATAGCCATTTGATGTCGTTGTGTCCGCGGTTCACGGACGACGGATGAATGCTGATAGACTGGTTGTTGCCAATATTTCTCACCCCCTTCATGCCTGGGGTATCTCGGACTAGTAGCTTGGGATAGAAGCTCCAGGCAACAACCGAAGCGGAAACCACGTCATTGTCGCTATTCATGTTTACCCTGGTAGGTATTTCGTAGAAGTGCTGTTGTCTTCTGCCTCGTCCGCCGGACGAAAACCGCATCCTCGTCAAGGATTTACGCTCTTCGTCCGTTAAGGGAAGGAATCCTGAATCAGCGAGGGAGACCAGCAGTTGCCCCTTAAGATCTTCAATGTTTGATAGAGTTTGCTGACTCAAGAAATTCTTTCGACAGAATTGTAGTTCCTTTCCTATCCCGCTGTTCGACTGACAGAGACGTTTCCAGCCTTGATAAGCGCTGTAAACGGTCAGAAGATCTGAATCAGCCCTGCGAAAGGCTGCTCGAGCATTGTCTGCTTGTGTCCGTTGCCCAAAAGGAGCTGAGAATGGCGATTTGGATGAGAGTATGGCAGCCAGTGTGAGTGCCATGTCTAGGCATTTGAAAACAGTACCCATGAGTATTAGCTTGCCCAGGAAAACGTCAAGTGGTAGCCGTGCTAATTGGAATCCGAGAGGTGTAAGCTCCTCACTTGGTGTCAGAGCTCGAACATCAACAAGGGCATCGATTGCACGTCGAATGTTCTTCGCAGACGGCGGATCTAAAGCACCACCCAGAGTTTCTTCTATGCCGCCAATCTTACAGATCTTGACGCGTATGGCCAAGTCCTGAAGGGACAAGCGAAGCATCTCTGGGGTCTGATGATCGCTCATGAGGTTGTTATGTCGATATTTGGTGAACATATGAAAGCACAGACCATTCTGCACTCGACCGGCACGACCACGTCTCTGTTTAGCATTCGCTCGTGAGATGAATGTATCAATCAACCTAGACAATTGTCTACGTTCATCAAAGCGCATCTCACGATGTTTTCCAGTGTCGATTACACATGTAACATCAGGAATAGTGATACCTGTTTCTGCAATATTCGTAGCGAGGACGATTTTTCGTTTGCCCTCTGGTGGAACCAGGAATGCGGATTCTTGGTCATCGGTGGCTATGCTCGAGTGCAACGGATATATAAGCCAGTCTTTGAAGAATCGAGGGTCTCCCAAGAGCATGTCATTCAGTGTGCGAATCTCTGCTATACCAGGCAAGAAAACAAGAATCGCGTTACTGTAACATTGGAGGTCTTCGTCCACTGCAATGTGAGCTATTAGCTGAACAATCAGGTCAAACTCGATACGATATTCATCAACTTGTGAGAGGGTGGCTCGAGTTTTGGCTGAATACGCAGCAAGACTTTGCGATATGTCGCTTTGCGGGCCATCGGAATCCGGTTCGCCAGCAAGATCATCCAAGTCAACCATCTTGTCGGCAGCAGAGTTAGGTGCGTTGTAGTCTGTGAGTTCAATGGCGTCTTCGAGATATCGAACCTCCACTGGAAATGTTCTGCCCGGAACATTCAGGATAGGAGCATTGCCCAAATATGCTGAGAAACGGTCGGCATCGACAGTGGCGGACATTAGGACGACCTTGAGATCCTTCCTTTGTACCAACAGACGCTTGAGTACAATCAGCAGGAAGTCGCTATCGATTGATCTCTCATGAACTTCATCCAAAATAAGGTGCGTAACCTCGCTAAGGTCGTTGGAGCCTTCCAGCATTCGCATGACAATACCAGTTGTTGCATAGACCAGTCTAGTTTCCTTCGATACGTTGGCTTCAAGCCGAATAGAGTAGCCGATCAGCGACCGGTTCGTTCCGATATCGTTCCGTTGTTCGCCTAGCTCTTCGCTGACACGACGAGCGAGCGAAATAGCGGAAATTCGACGGGGCTCTGTACAATAGATCTTGCATGGTCTCCCATTCGACAGTTCGTGCTCTAAAATAAAGGATGGTACCTGTGTGCTCTTTCCGCTATAATCTAGTTAGTTTTGCGTCTCTCATAGCATGAACTGCAATCTACTTACCAACCCGTCTCTCCGCAAACTATCACAACTTGGTTGCTATCGACAGTCTCGAGCACTTTGGACTTGAAACTCCACATTGGAAGTTGCATGCGAGATTGCTTGACTAGATGTTAGGTTCGAACGTTGTGTTGTCTAAATTGAAGTCGTGACATACCAGCATCTGTTGGTATTTGTGAGACCCGGACTTATCCGCCCAGATTGTGCGCATAATATCGCCATTTCCGATATTTTGCTTCAATCGACCCTGAGTGCCTTCGTTCGCTTCGCCTTGGGGCTTATTATTGCCGCGCCCACGGAATGCTCCTTGAAGAATGACACCGTCTTCCAGCTCCTGATCAAGTCGCTGACGGATGATACCTCTCAGCTCTTTAACCACTGTGCGGTCTTGAGCATCGGAGACACTCTTCTTCGTCTCTGCAAGCTCAGACCAAAGGTCTCTCCAGACAGCTGGTAGGCGAAGGTTAACTTTCTCCTCTCTGGGGCTGTTGCTGAAGATGTAGAAGAGAGCGACTGTAGAAACGTAGGCCTCAGATTGCTTAGCATCGGGGGTAGCAACAGTGCTCATTGTGAACGAGAAGCGGGTACCATCTGCCAGAGTTGTCACGTCGGAACTTGACGGCACCTGAGGCGGCTCTTGCACTTTATTCCAGGAGACGGTTACGGAGTGACGAACCGCGTAAGTAGTCTCTGATACAATTCTGTATTGGAGAAGAGCAGCAGCATCTCTGCCATAGGTTAGAAGCCGTTGTACCACTTTACCGCGGTTAGATCTCTGACTTACCTGGAACGGCAGGCTTCTTCGAGGACACGCCGAGGGCTCACTCCAGACCATTTGCCAAAGTCGCGAATAACGAGCTTTTCGCCATCCGATGAGGTCACAACTGTCTGAGACTTTCCTGTGGCTGGATCAATTTCATTCTGTGGCAGAGACGCAAACAGGCCACCGATGTCATCGATGTCGTCACTCTCTTCTAGGATTTCCGCGGCGATGCGTTCGGCCTCGTCGCTGATGCCGTCTTCCTTTTCAGCGGCGCCCTTTTCTTCGGCCACGGGCTTGGGTTCAGCCTCTGCCTGTTCCTCTTTTCGAGCCGCTGCCAGCTGCTGTTCCACAGCAACTTTCTTAACTTTCCAGAGCTGCTCTGCAGTGTGTTGGTCGAAAAGAACATCGCTCTCAATCTTTTGAATTTTTGCCTCCAGCTTTGCTATGCTGAGGTTAAGTTCGTCCTTGTCCGCGGCTTGCAGAGACTTATTGCCACGGCTTCTTGAAAGCTCTAGCAATTTAGCCTGGCTTGATACAAACTCCGGAATCAATTCATCTGGTTCAATATCGCTGTCGCATGTGACTGTAAGCTTCTTTGAAGGAGATACAAGCTTGCGGTCCCGGCCGTTTGAGCCACCAGTTTTGTTCTTTCTGCTCCGATCACCCCCTCGGGGAGTGCTAGGGCGCGAAGGCAATGGGCTTTCGTTCGGAGTTTCTGTGCAGCGGCATTAGTCAACTGAGATATGCTGCGCTATCGAAAGGAATACCTTTTTGTGCCGGTTTCTGTTTCGGTTCGTAGGGGGGCAGCTCCGTAATATCGCACTCGCGAGCGAGCCAATCAAGTGCCTCGTCCAGGCCCCATATTAGGTCCTTTCCAGCAGTTGCTATACTTGAAGCAATATCCAAAATGTACTTAATTGCCCCCTGGACACGCTCTTCTGGAAAATCAGCTGACAGAAGTAACTGTTGCAGAGTCCACAGGCGAGCCACCATGTCCTCCTCGGCGGGAAATTTGCCAGTTCCTTGGGCGTCTGCGGACAGGCTGGAGAGCGAAAAGCGGCTTTCTGCTTTAATAATATCGAGTATGTGGTCCATGAGTTCTGGGGGCAGCCACTTGATACTGTTTATGGACTCTGCTTGACCTCGCAGAAGCCTGCGATCTGTATCGAGTCGAGTTCGTTGTCGAGCCGCATCACGTTTACACTTCTGTGCCAATTTCTCGACAAGAAGCTGTAATTCCGACTCCTCCAACTGGCGCTCAAATTCTTCGGCGCTCAGAGGCTTCTCTTTGTCATCATCTCGTCTGCCGTGTTCACCATCTCCGTTTCCCGTAGGAGTCGAGGTCGCTGCCTTGCCGGCAGGTGATGCCGTTGCGCCCTTGTCGAGTTTGAGATCTGATTCAGCCGCTTCCGGGCGCGGCTTAGAAGCGACAGATGTTGTTGCGAAGCCTCGCGCAGGATTTGCCGCAGGCTTCTTTTTTTTCTTGTTGCCAGCCATTGTCGTCGCTCTTTTGCATTGCAAGAAGTGAAGCGGCAACGCGAACGTGGGGCAGGATAGAAGAAGCTCTTATGCCCCACCCCATGTTCATCAAGATTTTGGACACACAGCTACGAGCAGGTACCTGGGTAATAGTAGGTAGGTATGCAATACGGTGTCGCGTGAGTATAGTACTGGTCATTCGCTTGCACTACTCTGCCCATACGAGTATTTCCGTCGACTCTCATTTTCAATTTTCTTTTGTGTAAAAGGGCACCGCCAAGGCAAAGAGTAGCTAGCTAAGCCCCCTATTTCTTCGGCCCGCGTCGCTCACTCACCAGCATGCTCTACGAGTACGGGGACGCTCACAAGTGCGGAACATCCAGCACAGCGTAATTCCCCTTCAACTTTGACCGGAAAAGCTATTTCCCAGAAATCAGTCTCGTAGACGTAGATGGAACTTCGGGGCAATTCTCTGAAGCTCCCATGTTTTTTACGAGCAATTGACAGCCACGTCTGGTGGCGTCGGCCCCTTTTGCAAAGGCGATTTCACTGAAGAGCGAGCTTCTGTTCTACTCGTACGCAGCAGCTACTCGTAACGAGTATTGAGTCAGACCGAACGGTGGGTCCTCAGACGGCACGCACACAGCTGGTTCCGCGCCGAGCTCAAGAAATTGGACATCAGTCAGGCCGTCTTCCTGGCATTAAGCGTTTGCCAATGTCCCCAGGCAATGCAGGTTTGTTTGCGCCGGCAGATCAAGTCGATTTTCTGCCTGCAGAAATCACGTTCCATAAAAAGAATGGCAATAAGTATGAAACTGGAATATGGCACCCGGGTAAACTTCTTGAGCGGACACATAACTGCTCCAAAAAGGAAGTATAACAGCCAGACTGCCCAACATTAAAAATATATGTAATTAATACTGGTCCCGCGGTCATAATCTTCTCTGTACCATTCCTTGCGTAGGACCGCTTTGTTCATGGTTAGCACCGTCAGCGGGTTAGGACCTACGTAATTTGTATTGGCAGGCAAGTCTGGCACCAGGGTGAGTCGCCTTTGTGGGCGGTGAGGGGCCTCAGCGTGGGGTCTTCCTAGGTACTTTGCTAGGCCTTTCTGCCAAAAACATCTCGTGCCACATTTCAACCGCAAGGCAACGCCGACCAAACTTGGGACATTCTGCAGCCATTCGACAAAGTTCCTGCAACTTTGGTAGCCCCAAATGATCTCCTGGGTTCTCAACTAAGAGAATCGCACCAAAATGTCCGAAACTCCTTCCCATGGCCAAGGCAGCGCCGCAGGCTTCGATCTCGCCAGGACGGAGACTGTCCTCGCCGCCTCGTCAACGGCTGCACGAATTGCAGAGCTGCAGGGTCTAGAGGAGTCAATCACACGAAAAGGTACACTCAAAAATGGAAAGAGTGCCAAGCGGTTGGCGTAAACATGCTAATATCTCTGCACTAGAACTCACGCGAAGCGCCACCGAGTCGATTCTTCAAGCTCTTTTCAACACTCTGCCCCTATACCAAGACCGTGAATCGCGGTTGGCGGCTCAAAAATGCCTCATCGCAATAATATCGAGTGGAATTGAACCAGAGGCGCTACGGCTGCTCGTCGAAACTTTGAAACGCGAGAGTCACAAGCCGGCAATTGCCGTCTCGACTGCGTTTGTTTTAGTGGAATGGTGCAGTGTCGTCACACAACACCTATCTGGCACACCCCAATGGGATACGTTTGGCAGTGAAATTCTACTCTCAGACGCAGAAGCCCTAGAGAAATGCCACCAGCAACCGTCAAAGCCCAGCATGGCCAGGTCTGCCATCGTTGTCACTCGCAGGGCGTTCAGGAAATTACTGGGACATCCTGAAGCCGGCCGAAAATCATTAGAAGCTGCTATTGCGACTTTGACAGCGAAGCAAGGGCAGCCAACTGCTAGATATGCCGTCATCTTGGGTGTAATTGCTGGCGTATGCACACGCCTGCCCTCATTAAAAGCTGTACTCGAGCCGCTGAAGGCGAAGTACTACGAATTTTACAGTCGAGAAATTGTTGGTTCACGTGTTGCAGTTCCACGCCATATTGCCGCGGGATTGTGTGATTTCTTTGCAGGATTCTCTACAGCCCAGGAAATCAAGACAGAGCTCATGCCGGCAATTGAGAAAGGTCTGTTGCGTTCGCCAGAAGTCATTTTGACCAGTGTCCTCAAACCTCTTATTCAGTCGCTGCCAAATAAGCTTGACCTCTCTGAGATACTAGAAGGGAATCTCTTGAAGCCAATATTATCCAGCATCAAATCGAGCAACATTGTCATTCGAGAGGGGTCAGTAGAGGCATTCAATGCAATCATTGTCCGCTGCAAGGACGAGAAAGTCATTGACCGCGTTGTACAAGACATCGCAACACCTTTGAAGACCGGGAAACTGGCTTCGCCGGAGCATCGTTCTCTTCATGCACGAATGTTGGAAGGCAGTCCGCTCTCAGCATCTTCTGCAGAAACTTCCGCAACTTCTCTGGCAGCCGCTGCTTCGAAAGAAGGCAATGAAGCCGCCTTAATTGTGGAAGCCCGAGCAATGGCAAGAGCCGTTAGTGCAATGCTTAGCATGGATAAATCTCTTCCAACGTCACCTCTGGAGAATATTGTCAAGGGATTGGCTGATAAGAGACCAGCGATCCGAAAAGCTTGGCTTCTCACTGCAGGTAGAATCATGAGAGCTGCAGTTTCAACTGAATCTACCTCCGCATCTGTCTCGTTCACCGAAGCCATAATGCCTAAACTACTCGCGGCATTTGAAGAAGCGACGACCAATCCTGCGGCGGCGGCTCAAAACGGACTGATTGTGGCAGTTTACATAATTTGCACGTTGGAACCCTTGCTGAGAAACATTTACGCGGACTCGAACATTGTGCCTCTTCTCGCCAAAGCAGCAATAACAAAACGGGCACTCGACGTTAGCGAGAAGCAGCCATTTCTTCTCAGCTATCGTATATACAACAAACTAACGGCAGGAGAGGACTTGGAGTGGCTCTGTCAAGCTCTAGCCACAGTTTCTCAAGATATAAGTGGCGAAGCTGATGGAGCTACTTCGATCGCATGGTGTGACGCTGTCATCTACTTGATCACCGTGCCCAGCGTCCCAACGCAAATACAAAGGAACATGGCACAGCATTTGTCTAAACTATATGCTGCGAAGCCTGAATTTATTTCTCGTATTGTCATAACTGGACTGTGGCATTGCCTGGCATCGGAAGATTCGAAAGACAAGGAGGCGAGAATGGAAAGCCAGAGCTTGGTTAAAGTTTTGCGGTCTATTTGCCTGAACCCCGAAGAGCTGAGAGATCTAAGCGGAAACGCAGGTGCTGAGATACTCGAGGCGCAAGCCAGCTCTATTCTCGTTCTCGCTCGGCCGGAGCTCATTCCAAAGGCAAATTGGATTGAGACTGCCCTGCACATGGGAGTTGATCCGGGTGAATTAACGCGCAAGAACCGTGATAACCTACTGAAAGAAATTGCTAGCAAAACTTCGCCAGACCAGGTATGATGCCACACGAATTGCCGCATGACACAATTTGCTAACTCATCATCTTCTATAGCCGGTAAGCTTCAAGAATGCCGCATACAGTGCTGCAGCAGAGCTTGCCTTTGTCGCACCATCCTGTGTTGTGCCACGGCTTCTAGAGTTTCTCAAGAGAGATATGGACTCTACAGACTTGCGCGCTATAGGACCTCTAGAAAGTGCGATATTTAGAACACCAGAGGGTACTTGCTTTGTTGACGCTCTGGGCAAAAAGGGCAAATCTTTTATCCCCAGCAAAAAGAGTAGCGCAGAAGAAATTTTGATCTGGGAGCAAGAAATGCGCAAACAAGGCGACCAAAGGAAAGCCGAGAGACGCAAACTTACCGCAGAAGAGGCGTCAAAGGTTGATGCACAATTGAAAAAGGAATCACAGATTCGAGAAAACATTCAGGACTTGCAAGCCAAGCTCTGTCGTGGTATTGGCATTATTAATGCGCTTGCAGTTGGTCCACCTACGGATGCGACGCTTTGGTTGGGTACCGCTGTGCCACTCTTGCTCTCCGCAATCACAGATGGGGCACAGACCATAATTGGGGATTCTGCTGCCGTTGCCTTTCTACAATGCTCTGAGAAAGTGTCTACTCGACTTGGCTCCATGAGACCCTTTATTGGTGCCGCTACTCTTCGACTGAGAGAGGCCAACTTGCCAGGGAACTACTGTGAAGAGCCACTGGAGGATTTGATAACCAGGACTCTGTACAGACTTCGGTTTGCAGGAGAGCAAAGGCCCTTTGATTCTGCCACATTGATGTATACGTTCCCGTTGCTCTTTGACATTCTGCGAATGGGTGGATTTGGACCCGCTGCGGATGACCGCGATGCTCAGCTGGTCCTGGCGGTCGAAATACTTTCTTTCCATACTGATGTTTGTGAAGATGAGTCGTTGCAGCGCAGCGAGCTGCTCACTGTCCTCATCGACGCCATGCGGAATTATGCGCAGCACTACAAGCTTATCAAGGATTGCTTCGCAGATATGTGCCGATGCATCGCCCCAAATATTGGCCGTGCAGAACTGGCTGTTCTTGCCAGTGGTACCATTGTACAGGAATCCACGGTGCGCTCCACAATCTTGCAATCTATAAGCGCCGAGGTGGATATGAGCGACCTAGAATACTCTAACGAAATATGGATTGCCTGTCACGATGATGTGGATGAAAATCAAGAACTGGGCAATGAAATATGGGAAGAGAGTGGCTTTTCAATCAGCCCGGAAGCTCCAATGAAACTCCTCGCGTACCTTGAAAGCAAGGATCCGCAACTTCGCCGAGCAGCTGCTAGGTCGTTGGCAGCTGCTGCAACCTTGCAGAAAGACTCGCTGGAACCCGTTCTGTCACAATTAAAGGATAGCTACCTTACTTTTGCAAAACCAAGAGCACCACAGCTTGACGAATACGGGATTCCTAAGAAGATGGACCTTTCGGACCCATGGGAAGCCAGACAAGGTCTTGGGACGGCGTTTAAGGAGCTCTCTCCCATTTTAAATGTTGAACAGCTGAACTTACTATTTGTTTTCTGGATCGAATCAGGGCCGTTTGCAGATGTAAATGGCACAGTCCGTCAAGAGATGCTCGACGCGGCGCTCAGAGCCATAGATCAACACGGAAAAGAGGTGGTCGATGAATTGATGAAGAAGTTTGAGGAGACTCTAGAAAAGGGCAAGAAGGACAGCGACGAGTCCGACCGTCTCAATGAAGCTGTGGTTATTTGCTACGGTGCCCTCGCCAGCCATCTGCGGGCAGGTGATCGCAAAATCCCCATCGTCATCCAACGCCTATTGGCTACTCTAAGTACCCCTTCAGAGACAGTGCAATACGCCGTTGCAGAATGTCTACCGCCGTTGATCAAAGCATGCCCTGCAGAGACACCAGCATATGTTGAGCAAATCATGAATGAGCTGATGACGTCGAAGAACTACGCCGTTCAAAGAGGAGCCGCGTATGGCTTGGCCGGTGTCGTCCAGGGACGAGGAATTACAGCCCTCCGCGAATATCGGTTAATTTCTGCTCTGAACGCCGCAATCGAGAATAAGAAAGACGCTCAGCAACGGGAGGCTTCCCTCATCGCGTTTGAACTTTTGTCAACAATACTGGGGAGATTATTTGAGCCATATGTTATCCAAATTGTCCCACAGTTATTGAGCGGATTTGGAGATAGCAATGGCGATGTCCGAGATGCTTGTCTTGCGGCTGCCAAAGCTTGCTTTGGGAAGCTAAGTTCGTATGGCGTTAAGAAAATCATGCCCACCTTGTTGGCTGGGCTCGACGACCAACAATGGAGAAGCAAAAGGGGCGCATGCGATTTATTGGGTGCCATGGCATACCTTGATCCTAACCAGCTAGCCACGAGCCTACCGGATATCATTCCTCCTTTGACCGGCGTTTTGAATGATAGCCACAAGGAGGTTCGCGCAGCTGCGAATAGAAGCTTGAAACGCTTTGGCGAAGTGATCAGCAACCCTGAAATCAAAGGGTTGGTTGACGTACTTCTCAAGGCATTGAGTGACCCTACGAAGTACACTGAAGAGTCTCTTGATGCACTCATCAAAGTTCAATTTGTGCATTATCTAGATGCTCCATCCTTGGCATTAGTCACGCGAATTCTTCAACGTGGCCTGGGTGACCGATCTAACACCAAGAGGAAAGCCGCACAAGTCATTGGCAGCTTGGCACATCTGACGGAGAAGAAGGATATTATCATCCATCTTCCTATCCTCGTGGCAGGTCTCAAGATCGCTGCTGTCGATCCTGTCCCCACGACTAGAGCAACTGCTTCCAGAGCACTGGGGTCACTGGTTGAAAAACTTGGCGAAGACTCCCTGCCCGACCTTATTCCCGGCTTGATGCAGACGCTCAAGTCGGATACCGGAGCTGGAGACCGGCTCGGCTCGGCCCAGGCTCTGAGTGAAGTTCTGGCTGGTTTGGGCACGGCGAGACTTGAGGAGACCTTACCAACGATACTTCAGAATGTCGAATCCTCCAAGGCCGCTGTCCGCGAGGGCTTTATGTCACTCTTCATCTTTTTGCCAGTTTGCTTTGGCAACAGCTTCTCGAACTACTTGGGTCGCATTGTTCCTCCAATTCTTGCAGGCCTGGCTGACGATATTGAGTCCATCCGAGAGACTGCCCTCCGTGCCGGTCGACTTTTAGTGAAGAATTTCGCAGTTCGAGCTGTCGATCTTCTCTTACCCGAGCTGGAACGAGGGCTCGCCGATGACAGCTATAGAATTCGACTTAGCTCCGTTGAACTTGTCGGAGATCTCTTGTTTAATTTGACCGGTGTCAAGGCCAATGCTGACCCAGACGAAGAAGAAGATGATGAAGCTGTGAAAGAGGCAGGCGTTTCCTTGAAGGAGGTACTTGGAGAGGAGAAGCGAAACAAGATTCTCTCGGCTCTGTACATCTGTCGCTGTGACACGGCGGGCGCGGTTCGATCTGCAGCTATTTCAGTCTGGAAAGTTCTTGTCCACAGTCCTAGAATACTCAAGGAGCTGGTGCCAACTTTGACCCAGCTGCTTATCCGTCGCCTTGGAAGCGCCAATATGGAACACAAGGTGATTGCGAGTAACGCTCTTGGTGAGCTTATCCGCAAAGCTGGCGACGGCGTGCTTGCTAGCCTGCTGCCAACGCTTGACGAAGGGCTACAGACGTCAACAGATTCAGATGCCAAGCAGGGCATTTGCCTCGCTTTGCGAGAGCTGATTTCGTCCGCCTCACCTGAATCGCTGGAAGATCATGAGAAGACTCTCATATCCGTTGTCCGCAGCGCCTTGACCGATTCGGATGTTGAGGTCCGAGAGGCAGCAGCAGAGGCATTCGATTCGTTGCAGAATATCCTTGGCAAGAGGGCCGTTGATCAAGTTCTTCCATACTTGCTTAGCCTTCTTCGCTCCGAAGCAGAGGCCGATAATGCGCTCTCCGCTCTTCTTACCCTACTTACTGATACCACTCGCTCGAACATCATCCTGCCGAACTTGATCCCAACACTTACCACACCTCCAATTTCAGCCTTCGATGCAAAGGCTCTTGCTTCCCTGTCGCGTGTTGCTGGCGCTGGAATGAACCGCCGGTTGCCAAATATCATCAACTCACTGTTGGAAAATGAAATCAATAGCACAGAAGATGAACTGCGCCAAGAGCTAGAAAAGTCTTTCGATACCGTCATCCAGTCAATTGATGAGTATGACGGCCTGAACACAGTAATGAATGTTCTGCTTGGACTTTTGAAGCACGAAGATCATTTGTGGAGAGCGGCAACGGCACGACATCTGACAGCCTTCTTTGCTGCGTCTGCTGTTGACTATTCCAGGTACAATCAAGACATTATACGCTCACTGCTCAACGCATTCGACGACAGTGATGGCGAGGTGGTCAAGTCTGCTTGGGGTGCTTTAACCACATTTACCAAGAAACTGAAAAAGGAGGAAATGGAGTCTCTTGTACCGTCTACGCGACAGGCGCTGCAGCGTGTTGGCGTCGCAGGTGCCAATTTGAGAGGATTCGAGTTGCCGAAGGGCATAAATGCCATTCTTCCGATTTTCCTGCAAGGACTAATGAACGGAACTGCGGAGCAGAGAGTCCAAGCAGCCCTCGGTATATCTGATATCGTTGATCGAACAAGCGAGGCGAGCCTGAAGCCTTTTGTAACGCAAATCACGGGTCCTTTGATTCGCGTTGTTTCAGAGCGCTCAACTGATGTCAAGTCATCCATTCTCCTCACACTGAACAATCTGCTGGAGAAGATGCCAACAGCTTTGAAGCCTTTCTTGCCGCAGCTGCAGAGAACTTTCGCCAAGTCACTTGCAGATACTTCTAGCGATGTTTTGCGAGCAAGGGCAGCCAAGGCTCTCGGCACTCTCATCAAATACACGCCGCGTATTGACCCCCTCATCGCTGAGCTTGTTACTGGCTCAAAAACAGCAGACCCTGGGGTGCGAGCAGCAATGCTTAAAGCATTGTACGAAGTTATCAGCCGCGCTGGTGCCAATATGGGTGATGCTTCTCGCACCGCAGTCTTGTCTCTCATTGACATGGAAACGGAAGACAAGGATGCGACGATGATAGTAACCAACGCGCAGCTCCTAGGAGCTTTGGTCAAAAATGTTCCAGAGGAGGTGGCTACGTCACTGCTCAAGAACAGAGTAATCACACAGCAATTTAGCCCTTCGTCGGCGCTTGCCCTCAACGCCGTTCTGGCGGAGTCGCCTGATGTGCTAACCGGAAGTGCTTTGGCTGATGAACTACCAGAAATTTTGTGCAAGGGCATGGCCAATAAACAAGTAAGTCGCTGGATACGATGATTCATTTTACATATGCTTACAACTGCGATAGCCGTTCATTGCGGATAACTACATCCTGGCCACCGGAAAGTTGCTCCTCGCCAGTCCACCGAAGAACTTTGACTCTGTGAAGAAAATATTCGACACGTTTGCAGCCATCATCCAGCCGGGGAATCCAGCCGATTCCCGAAGATTGGTATTGGTGATTATCCGCACATTGAGCAGAGGAAACCTGGATCTGGTTCGTCCTCATGTTCCCCTGCTAGCTCCACCTATATTCGCCAGTGTTCGAGATATGGTGATACCAGTGAAGCTAGCAGCCGAGGCTGCCTTTGTGGAACTTTTCAGCGTTGTCGATGAAGAGAGTAAAGTTTTCGACAAGTTCATGGCTGGCCCAGGTGCAGACTTGCCGCCCGGCACGAAGAGGAGCATGGGTGACTACTTCAAACGTGTAGCCCTGCGGCTAGGTGCCCAGGCGCGCGAGAGGCGCGAAGCAGAAGGTGGACAGGGAGGACTAGGTCTGTCAAACGACGAACAAGAAGATGAGCGTGAAATTTGGAGCGTGGGGAAGCTTGAAGTTCATGGCGAGAGCTTCGAGTAAGGGCGGTGCAATACGTCTTCTTGGGCCCAATGTTGTATGAGTTGGCATTGTGCTATTTGAGTTTGATTAGGAGTTCAAAATCTGAAAGAAACAAAAAATCTCTTTCATAAAGCATAAAAATCTACGCGTGCTGTGCCTCCGAACAAAATTCTTCCAAGCCTGTAGATCCAATTGCGCTGCGCACGGTCAAGTTCGTCACTCACACGATGCACTATGAAAGCTTCAATACCTACAGACATCCAGCGCAGTACGGCTGGTCTTGTCAGCCACGGCCAGGCGACTACTTAATTGGGCTGCGTACTGGAAAGGGGATGCGACTGACAATAGTCATATCACGTGATCACATTTTTCTTACATTGCTGGCGTCCTGAGTCATCACATCAGAGCCCTCGCTTAGCGCGTAATTTTGGGCCTAGTGCACGTGAACCCACAAACTCTGCAGTGAATGTGTGAGCCCCAAGAAATTCTGGATTCCCGAAACCCCTCCCAGACCTTCAACCTCACTCACAAATCTTGAGGACCGACCATCGCCGCCACGGACATTCAAGATGTAAGTAATATATCAATGGTGCTTTATTTGCTTGGACAATACAGCTTGGAGTCTTCTCTATGATGGATTCGATGAGCAGTATCGAGAACGGGATACCAGTTCGCCGGAGCAGATCGCGAGGATACGGCCTGCTAACTAAAAATGTTTAGGGTCAATCTGCGAACTCAGAAGCGCCTCGCCGCGTCGGTCGTCGGCTGCGGCAAGCGCAAGATCTGGCTGGACCCCAATGAGCAGAGCGAGATCTCCAACGCCAACTCTCGCCAGACGATCCGAAAGTTGGTCGCCGATGGCCTCATTATCCGAAAGCCCGTCACGATGCACTCCCGTTCGCGTGCCCGTGAGCTCAACCTCGCCCGCCGAGTCGGTCGCCACCGTGGCTACGGTAAGAGGAAGGGTACTGCCGACGCCCGTATGCCCTCGCAAATCCTCTGGATGCGCCGCCTGCGTGTCCTCCGCCGCCTTCTCGTCAAGTACCGTGCCAGCGGCAAGATCGACAAGCACCTCTACCACGAGCTGTACCACCTGAGCAAGGGTAACACCTTCAAGCACAAGCGCGCCCTCGTTGAGCACGTACGTTTTGTCCCCCGACTGGTTACAATTTTACACATTTGAAGACGACAGCAGCAGCTAACTCTATAATGAACAGATTCACCGTGCCAAGGCCGAGAAGCAGCGCGAGAAGGCTCTCAAGGACGAGATGGACGCCAAGCGTGCGAAGACCAAGGCTGCCAGAGAGCGCAAGATGGAGAGGGCTGCGGCGAAGCGAACTGCCATGATGGCCGACGAGTAGACTATATAGAGGGAGCCGACATATCTGTCTTGAGAGGAGGCTGCATTCGGAGTCTACGGGTTGGGTCTTTTTTTACGCCCTTCTGGTTTATTCAGTCGTACCAGCAGGGATTATGGCATGTAGCATTGAAAAATGGAATCCATACGCTCAATAGTTGGGAACATTCTGGAGAGGTGACCGTTCATTGGGTTGATGGCCTAAGGATCCGCGCAGCAAATGTTAATGCGTATGATGAACTAAAAAAAAAACTGCAATTTCTCGCCCAGGCTCATTTGAGTGCTCTGGTGACGAACATGGCATCTGTCACGTCTCATACACCATCCGCCCCCGTAGCATCGCATCAATGACCTGTATCGAGGATTGTGCGCGCACAGGGCCGACCAACTAATTATGGCACGTCACAATACTACCTGTTGAGAATTGGAGTAGCTACAATAGGTGATACTAGGTAATGCTCGGCGCCATTATTGTGTATGTCCGTAACCACGAAGCTTTTTCGGCCTTCATAAGTGCGAAGTATAAACAACCCCTGTAGGCAGTTACGAGATGAGCCAGCAGAGGCGGTTGGGTTGGTGTTGTACAATATCACAGCTGAGGTCATATAATATCAATCTACGAACTCGCAAAACCCGTTTTCTTTGCGATGTGCCCATGGTACCACGATGTGGACTTCCAGGTGTCGTCGTGCGCCTTGCGCAAGATATTGTAGCGCGGCATGGAGACCGTGAGTTGGGCAGACAGGTATTGGCTGTCGAACGAAGCCGGTGGCCATGACAAGAAAATAAGAGAAGACAAAGACAGAATCAACTAGCTTGGATCAGGATCCTTCATATTGCCCTTATAAGGTGGTGAGGTGTGCCAAGGCATATCAGCATGCTCCCGCGTGATGCGGAAGTACGATATGATAAAACAAAGCGGTCTCTTCATATCCAAATTTAGTTGATACAGAAGAAGGAAAAGAAGAGATGGGGGGCTGGTCGCAGGTGCCAGCTGTTTTCTCTTCCGTCCCCCCACTGAGACGAGTTATGTAAGCTGGGGCGCTGGCCTAGGATGGCTGGCGCACAGGGTCGAATGCATGGCGCGGAATTGGGGTAGCGACTAGGAAAAAAAAAAAATTTAAGGCTGGCTGTCAACGGACAGGAGAGCCGCCAAAAGTTGATGAGGTTGTCATACCTACCATACATGAGTGACTGATTACAACCAGCCCGCCCACTTTATGATACCTCTTGGGCTCTATCAACTTAAAGGAACGCTGCCTTGGCTGATAGCTTGAAGGGACTACCCCAGCATCTGACCTCCAATGATTGCACCGCTGGCAGCCAATACTCCGTACTGCGACGGACTATCTGGGAACTATAGGTCGACATCATCTTTACCAGACCGTACATGTAGGTAGGGATAACTATTACCTCGTAACTACTAGTCGTATTCCTATTATGTACCTACCGCAGGCACTTATTTTACTCGTAGTAACCATGTGCTCCCTACCTACCTAGTAAGTAATGTACCTCCTTTTCGTACACGCCATAACTCGTACGACGGATACAATACCGATCCAGGCAGGCACAGCAATTGCCGCAGATTAAGGTGTAAAGGTACATGGTACAAAGGACGCGGCAAACGTTAGAATATCAATTGGGTAATGAGGGAAATTTTTTCTCGCAGTCTGCAGGCACAGGTCAGGCCCAAGTCACCGAAGTCGCCCGCCTTTCACCGCGCTCCTCGCTGGTTCAAGCACAGCGTCTTAGGTACTTGTTACCTAACCGTATGAGATCTCGCTGTCAGGTGGTGGGTTCTGTCGTTGGCCGCCAATGGAGAACATGTTCCAAGCGACCCCGTTGTGGCTCGCTGTGTGGCCAATATGCTGGGCGGCCGTCCCTCAAGCGGTTAGGCTGGCGGGTTCACCCTACGCGGTGGCCCCAGGCGCTCCCAACCAGGTGCGGGGAGGAGCGCGCGCTGGCGGGTACCGGCGGTCGGAGCTCATCGGCTGCTTGTGTCGTGCAACAAAAACCCCGGTTCGGTGCCTTTCGCCCCAGGACAACGCAACAGCGTCTCGCAAGTACCTCATCCCGCTCTGCGTTCTTCCTTCGCGCTCTCCCTTTCTTCATCATACGCGCTCATCTCGGGCTGTTTTGCCGATAAAGATCTCAATTGCACCCTTGCCACCGCTGGTCTGACAGCTGTTAGTACTGGAACGAGACGAGCACAAGCTCCTCCTTGGGTGATCTCCGCTGACCATAACGCTACGCAGCAGTAGCCACGCGATCCGCCTCTCAGCACCTCGCCCGCGTCCTCACGAAGCCTCAGCTTGAGCAGGCCGCGCAAGATGTCTCTCTCAGGACTTCGAAGCACCTCCTTCGCCCTGCGGGGCGTCGCCAGGCCCATGGCGACCTCGTCTCTGCTCCGGGGAACCACCCAGCGAGCCAAGTCGTCAATGGCCCTCGAGGGCCAGCAGCAGGTCAGCAACCACGCCAATTCGCACCCCGCGCGCTACGTAACTAATGCATTGTACGCTCAACAGCTTTTGTCTGCCCACCTCTCCAAGGCCGATCCTGCTGTCTTCGACATTATTGAAAAGGTCCGTTGTCTCTAGCCATGGTGGCCCTCACGCCCTTCAGCTTCTAACCCTGCCCTACAGGAGAAAACCCGCCAGAAGCACTTTATCAACCTGATCCCCTCTGAGAACTTTACTTCTCAAGCTGTTCTGGATGCTCTTGGTAGCGTCATGCAGAGTAGGTTGCTCCCTCGCTCAAGGCGAATAGAACAATGAAAGTATATTGACATTGAGCACGCAGACAAGTACTCTGAGGGCTATCCTGGCGCTCGCTACTATGGAGGCAACGAATTCATCGATCAGTCCGAGCGTCTGTGCCAGCAGCGAGCTCTTGAGGCATTCGGCCTGGATTCCAAGAACTGGGGTGTAAACGTTCAAGGTACTTGCGCAACTCTCCGTACATAGCTAGCTCTTGTTGTCGGTGGCTAACACTGGGTGCAGCTCTGTCCGGCGCTCCCGCCAACCTCTATGTTTATTCGGCTCTCATGGATACCCACGACCGACTCATGGGACTCGATCTGCCGCACGGCGGCCATCTGTCTCACGGCTACCAGACACCGACAAAGAAGATTTCTGCCGTTTCCAAGTACTTCGAGACTTTCCCGTACCGCTTGGACGAGAAGACGGGTTTCATTGACTATGAGAAGCTCGAGGAACTCGCCCTGCTTTACCGTCCCAAGATCATTGTTGCCGGCGCAAGTGCCTACAGCCGACTGATCGACTACAAGCGCATCCGTGATGTCTGCGACAAGGTTGGCGCGTATATGCTGGCGGATATGGCCCACATCTCCGGTCTTGTTGCGGCCAAGGTCCTTCCCGGTCCTTTCCAGCATGCTGATATCGTCACCACCACCAGCCACAAGAGCTTGCGCGGACCCCGTGGCGCTTTGATCTTCTTCCGCAAGGGTGTTCGCAGACAGAACCCCAAGACCAAGCAGGATGAGATGTACAACCTCGAGGGCCCTATCAACAACTCCGTGTTCCCTGGCCACCAGGGCGGTCCTCATAACCACACCATCACTGCCCTTTCCGTGGCATTGAAGCAAGCCCAAACTCCCGACTTCCATGCCTACCAGTCTCAGGTTCTCTCCAACGCAAAGGCATTCGCCCAGCGCCTCGGTGATGACAAGAGCAAGGGTGGCCTCGGCTACAGCCTTGTCAGCGGTGGTACTGACAACCACCTGGTCCTCGCGGATCTGAAGCCCCACGGCGTTGACGGAGGCCGTGTGGAGCGCATTTTGGAGCTGGTCGGTGTCGCAGCCAACAAGAACACAGTCCCCGGTGATCGTTCGGCCCTTGTCCCTGGCGGCCTCCGCATGGGAACTCCGGCAATGACCAGCAGAGGATTCACCGAGAACGACTTCGTCCGAGTCGCTGATGTCGTCGACCGCGCGGTTGCCATTGCCGTCCGCCTGGACAAGGTTGTCCGTGCTGCGGCCCAAGAAAAGGGAGAGAAGAGCCCCGGCAAGCTCAAGTTCTTCTTGGAGCACATTGGCAATGGTGACAGTGACCCTGAGATTGTTCAGCTGCGCAGCGAGGTGTCCGACTGGGTCGGCACCTACCCGCTGCCCTGGGACGCTGGAAAATAATTTCAGCTTCGAAAGCATCTAGGCAAGAGGCTTCTCGCTCGCTATGAATCAAACCATAATAAAACTTGAGACAAAAGTTCTGCGTCCTACTTGGTCGCAACACACTGACTGGTGCACAACGGCAGGCACAGAGGGCATGAGAGCGGCCATGTAATTAACTTCTGCATGTGCAAGGGAGGCTCTCTAGGCTGAGGCTAAACGGATCAACTCCGTATTTTTCAATGTAACAGTTTCCTTTTTTCGGTTGTTTTTTAATATCACAGAATTACACAGTACAGAATATTGGTGTTAGGTAGAGATCTCTTTTGGTGTACACCTTTGGATGAGTGGTGCCCACGGCGTTTTTGAAGCGATTATTTGGCGAAATGCAGCAACTATTATCGGTCTTTTCACATTCTATTGAGTGAGCTATCCAACTAAGCAGACTATGTCAAGCAGCCGTCCAACTTTGCAAATAATGCTATTCAGCTCATCACTCGTTAGTGTTGCGAAGCATCGTCCACCTTCAGTACCTTCCGCGTGCTTTCTCGCACCTTCATTCTCTCGTAGTAGGCTCCGAGACTCGGGGAGTAATCAATAACTTCTCCGCTACAGCTCTGCACAACTTCATGCAAAGTGGGCCAAAAGGCGAAATCAGCGAGATTCGGCCTATCGCCGCCAATAAACGGTGTCTCCGGTGCGAGTGTTCCCATAAGGATGTCGTACTCCGAAAGCATTGCCCTTGCATTTTTGACACGGTTTTGTGTTTGGTCATCTTCGCACGCCCGACGCCAGGCTGGTAGCAGGCAGAGTGCCTTTTGAAAGAACGTAAACTGCTTTGCTTGATCGGAAGCGGTGACAGCAGATTTCTTCTTCTGATGGCAAGCATGTAAGTATAGCATGATGGCGATATCCCCGTGAACTTCAGCTTTATCATCGCCATTGTCAATATACTTGATGGGTGGCGTTTCTACTGCACCAAGGCTTTGGCCGCCGCGTGTTGTCTGGTCCTTGGTAGGTCCAATGCTCCCTTTGGCGTAGTTTATGCCGTATTCTGCAAGCATTAGACTAATTCGCAAGTTTATGACGGGATCGGTTGAAGTGAATAATCGCGGGGACGCTCGCAAGTGCAAAACATCGAAACCTTTGCCGTAATGAAGGTCCCAATCAAAGGTAGAGGAGTGGTTTTCGGTTCCGAATGCGCGCAGCATGGAGATGCCTTCCTCGCTTTGTCCATTGATAACATCCTTGGCATCCTTGCTGGTTTTCGAAGTAGCTCCTTGGCCCCATATTTTAGTTTGTTCTCGACTTAGAAACGTCCCAATCCTTCTAAATGTCAAGGAAATGCGTCCGCTGTTATAAGCCAGCTCTGTCGCAGACTTTTCGCGATCGGCGCGCTTGTCTTGCCTTATA
Organism: Lecanicillium sp. MT-2017a; assembly: GCA_003056585.1. NCBI lineage: Eukaryota > Fungi > Ascomycota > Sordariomycetes > Hypocreales > Cordycipitaceae > Lecanicillium > Lecanicillium sp. MT-2017a. The sequence goes on from PXYN01000409.1 coordinate 677,167, forward strand.
GAGTGTAGCCACTTCATGTTCGTCTGTAATCCCATACGGCATAATGAGTTGTGCGGAAGAGGAGCCCTTTGCACTCTGCGCTTATTTTCCTCCGCTGTGGAAGCTGTCCCCGACTTGTCTTTATCGGATCGCTTGGTTCTAAGCACCATTGTGCGTTGGGCACCGAGGCTGACGTTGGCGATGTAAGAGTTGTGAGCAATGTCCAGTGTCTTGTCGCTATGTTCAGATATATAATCGTGGCCGTCCCGATAGAACTGTATTAGCACATGGTTAAGGGAATGGCCAAGATGCTTCTCAGTCGCTGATCTGATAGCTTGCACAGTCGGTGAGAAGGGCAGTAGCGGAGGCGATTCGTCGGAGGGGTGACGATATATGGGAATGCTGCCATCTTCTGCGACTTCACCTTGAACTGCAACTAAACGTGGAACCTCACCACCTTGATGAGACATGCGCTGCCACTGTATCTCCTCTCGTAGCTTGTCAAAAACTCCATCTGCAAGCGGTGCGGGTAAAACATTCTCAATAACGTCCGTGTCTCCTTCACAGAGACCTTTCAAAATTGGGCCTTCTTCGTCGCCTGAATGGCTATGGCTCTCATAGCTATCTTGCGAGAGCATCGTGGTATTTGCAGGGGCTGATGATAGTTCCTCTTTCTTCCGGGACCTGTTGGCATCCCGCTGTTCAGCGCTACCGCCAGGATATTTATGTCTCCCGAGCAATCCCTCCTCGTTTACCGTTCTGATTTCTTGGAACTGCTTCTTTCCATTCAGTTCTCCCGTCTTCGACGGCATGCGATTGCGTGGAGCAATTGCGGCGTTAGGCTGATGTGCCTCAGCCTCAGCCCCAGCCCCAGCTGTACTCGCAGGCGGGGAAACGTCGTGGTTCAGTGACATTCGGGACATGGGATGTGAAATGTCCGCTGAATATGCAGGGATCGCCTTTTGAGCGGCTGTCGCTGCATTTGATGTTGGTGACTGGATACTTTTTAGCACTTCTTGAGCAGACATGATATCACAGCCCGTCAGCTCCATGAGGCTTTTCATGGCTCTGCTCTTCCGCTGTTCGCTTCTATAACCGCAACAGTCCTCTACAATGGTAATGGCCATGCCATGGCCAGCCGCATCTATAGCCGTTGCGTGAACACCGACGTTAGCCAGCGAACCGCATATGTAGAGCTCCGTGACCATTTTCGCGCGGAGTGCTCGAAGCAACGTTGTGTCTTCAAAGGCGGAATATTGAAGTTTGTCCAGGAATATGTCTTTCTTTTCCATGGCCTCCAGAACCGCAGCTGGAAAGCCGTCCTGGAACGAGGATTGATTGTCGCCGGTGTGCCCATGGCCCAGGAAGGCCTCAGCGTCTTGATTGATGCTTTGGCTATCCTCGCAAGCAACTCTGCCACCTTCTCGGGTTGTCGTATGCGGGCTCGTAAGCGTATCGGAAACGACGATTTTGGCATCATTCGCCGTGCGTCCTTCGACTTGCTGAGACTTCGCCCATACGATATCCCCCGAGGATCGAAAGGCCGCGGCGAGCTTGAGAGTGCGGTCCACATATCCTTCGGGCTCTGTCGTCTCAAGAGCGCCGCCTGGCTGGATGAAGTCTTGCTGGAAGTCCACCACAACCAGAGCCTTCCGCAGTGCAAGCTGCGGCAAGGCCGCGTGGTCAAACTTGAACATGGCCCTACAGCAGAAGAGGTGTATTTCTCGTCAAGCAGCTCTCTGGCTATTTGCGCAAGTAGCGGGGGCAGCGAACGGCTACCATCACGTAGCTAAGTAAGTAAAGAGCGTATACGGTGTACGGAGTACGAGTACAGTACGGAGTACTCGTATGTAATTTATATTGTTTGTGACAGGTGCTGGCGAGCCCCGCTGATGCTCGGGTCTGCCCAGTTTTCAGGTGTCATTACGAGTAGACAAATGTTATCTTTGTCGGCATGGTTCCGGCACCAGGGTTATTGAAAGATCCTATTGGCTCTAGTCTCGGCAATTCGCAGGGAACACCATCCCGAAGGGTGCTCCGCCCTCTCCTACTTGCAGAGCACTTACGCGATGTGCAGCCCTCACGCAAAAGCAGCGACCTAAAAAAAAAATGCAGAGCCGTTCACTGGAAACTCCAATGCTCTGTTGAGTTGTAGCCGCTGAGGTACAGCGCGCCCATCAAAGGTCGCCGATTTTATTTTATTTCTCACTCTTCTACATGGCTACTGAGCAAGGTATTAATCAAACACGCAGTACCGTGCCTGGCAACGTTTGAATCGTGAGCAGCACCTGTTGCGATTACGGTGCAAGTAATCGTGCTGTACGGAGTACAAGTAGCCTCTGGCAGCTACCTTATGGACCACAAGAATGCGAGACAGTACGAGTACAGCCACCCTAGGTGTATTAAGGTACCTAAGGTACCTACCTACCTACCTAAGGTACCTAGGTATGGATGGAGTGGAAGCGGAGTCGGGGGACGACCGGGTGCTACTGTTCTGTTCAGACGCGACCGGGAGGAAAGGAAGGGTGTTGTTCCAGCCAGCCAAAAGAAAAATGGGTCCATCGCCAAACAGCGTCAACGCACCTCCTCCAGTCACTAAGGCTACAAACGCGCATTCAAGCTTCGCTCTACCTACCTACCTACCATACCTTCCACACCTATACCTATCCCGCAGAGCTATGCATGAGTAAGCAGCAGTCTGATTACCTTTCAGCGGGCGATATCTCTGGATCCAACTGCACATTTTCACGATAGCAGACTGCTATCATGCTGTCTGAAAAGAGAGACTCGCCAATGTCTCCTTCCTTGGGCGCCGCCGCCTCGAAACGTCGTCGAACGTCAAAACACCAGGATGCACAAGGCGATGATTTGCAGTTACTGGATACTACGTATGAGCCAGAAGAGATACGATTTCCACCAACGCAGCATTTCCAGGCACGCTGTGGCCTACAGCGGTCCATCTCGATGATTGCTGCCCACGACGGCTTCCATGCAGCCACCCCTGATGCAATGGAGAGCTTTACAGCAATGGTAGAGACATGTGAGTACAACGCAATAATAAATGCATAGCATCCGCTCGTGGTGTTCTAACAATGCGTACAGATCTAGAATCAATCATTGAGGAGACAAAACGCCTGGCGATGGCTTCTCGGCGCGAACACCCTCTGCCGTCCGATTTCGAGGCGATGCTGAAACGATACAATCTCCCGATTTCATCGCTCAAACCCCATGTCGCTAGGCCAATGTCGAATGATGCACCGATTGCATACAACACTGTGGCAACCGCAGACGTCGACTTCAAGTCTCTCCCGCTCCTTGGGCCTGAACTGAGCGGCCAGGTTGATAAGGACGCGAAGCCTTATATCCCAAAAGCTTTCCCAGATTTCCCGAGCAGACATACGTATAAATTCACGCCACAAAGCGATACGCGCGCGCGCGACTCTAAAAGCATCCGTGAGGAGGCTGCCCTGAATGCCCAGCAAGGCGAGGATGCCCTGCGAAGGCTTGTACGAGCCTCTAAGATGCGGAAGCAAAAGGAAGCTAAGCTTCTTGTTGAACGAGATAGTCAGGGCAAAGAGCGTTTCAGGCTATGGGAGTCGACGATGAAGCGGTTTATGGGGACGGCGCGTGCCGACTCTACCGGCCAAGTTGAAATTGCTGACCACAGCATGATTGTCAATGGCGATGCTATGTTTTCGAGGAAGGATTCATCGCGCTTAGGGAAGCGTTCAATGACTACGTCTGGCAAGGGTGCCTAAATACCGGGCTTGCACCACCAGACTGGTCTGTTTGGACAGACGGAAAAAGAGAGAACTACATGGTGAACCACAGAATGAGTCATTTAGGACAAGCCGGCGTTTTATGATACCCAGCCATTTGAGCTAAACATTGCTTTACGATAGCGACGCATAAAGAATAGGATTGCTCAGTACTTGCTCTATCGCTTGGGTCGAATGGACTGCATTTACAAGAGAAATGAGGCTCACGGCTGAGTGATGTACGTACCATAGCAGCAGACCGTGTACCCATATTTAAACGGCACCAGAGGCGAACCCAATTGGGCAGCGCCTTCGCCCAGCCCAAACAGACGAAAGGTGGGGGCCAGTACTGCGGCCCTAATTTCGAACCCACACAAAAAAAATCCCAATTTTAGCCGGGGTTTGCGTTTGTGTGAGACTGGCTGGCCCTTAGGTTTTCGCAGACGACAAGCCGTCTTTTTGATCTTGATACCTCTCCATCCTTACTCGTCGAACTCTCTGCATCGACCCCGACCGCTTCAATGGCTGAACAATTGATCCTCAAGGGAACCCTCAAGGGCCACGTATGTTGAATTCCACTGTCCTCTGCGCCGCCTTTGCGTCTGCCTGGTTGAGTACATGCTGACAGCGAACAGAATGGCTGGGTCACCAGCTTGGCCACTTCCATGGAGAAGTATGTGACATGAATTCTACGATTACTCCGCCTTCTACGTTGTTCCGAATGCTGACTGCCTCGCAGCCCCAACATGCTCCTCTCCGGAAGCCGAGACAAGACTCTGATCATCTGGAACCTCACCCGTGACGAGACCGAGTACGGCTACCCCAAGCGATCTCTCCACGGCCACTCCCACATCGTCTCGGACTGCGTACGTTTTATCTTCGACATCTTGTTGTATGGGGAAGGCCAAAATCTAACGATATCCAATAGGTCATCTCCTCCGATGGTGCCTACGCCCTGTCCGCCTCTTGGGACAAGACTCTCCGCCTTTGGGAGCTTGCCACCGGCACTACCACCCGACGATTTGTTGGACACACCAACGATGTCCTCTCCGTCTCCTTCTCCGCCGACAACCGCCAGATTGTTTCCGGCTCGCGCGACCGCACGATCAAGCTGTGGAACACCCTCGGTGACTGCAAGTACACCATCAACGAGAAGGGCCACACCGAGTGGGTTTCTTGCGTCCGATTCAGCCCCAACCCCCAGAACCCTGTGATTGTCTCCAGCGGCTGGGACAAGCTTGTCAAGGTACGTTTATCGCCGCCTCACGGTCGAAACTCTTCAACGACCGCGCCGTTCCCTTTCACATGATGTTTGCAAACTTTTCAAGTATTTGCTACTTCAGAGCCCATGTGGCCATGAGACCAATAATCACCTTTTGCCCTGATTTCAGACGCTATAAAGCGTTCTTTTTTTTTACGCACACGATCACTGCGGCCTACCTTGAATGAGCGTGTAAGCTAACTAGCATCAGGTTTGGGAATTGTCTTCTTGCAAGCTGCAGACCGACCACATCGGCCACACTGGCTACATCAACACCGTCACCATCTCCCCCGATGGCTCTCTCTGCGCTTCCGGTGGCAAGGACGGCACCACCATGCTGTGGGACCTCAACGAGTCCAAGCACCTGTACTCTCTTAACGCCAACGACGAGATCCACGCTCTCGTCTTCTCTCCCAACCGCTACTGGCTCTGCGCTGCCACCTCCAGCAGCATCATTATCTTCGACCTCGAGAAGAAGAGCAAGGTCGACGAGCTCAAGCCCGACTTCACTGAGACTGACGCTGGCAAGAAGAGCCGCGACCCCGAGTGTGTCAGCCTGGCTTGGTCTGCTGACGGCCAGACTCTGTTCGCTGGCTACACTGACAATGTCATCCGCGCCTGGGGTGTTATGTCCAGGGCATAAGCTTTCCCAGAAGTGTTCTAACGATGAATTGGATGAGATTGTGTTGCGGATGGTAGATCATGGTGGGCGTCAACTGGCTGGCTTCGTTGTTTGATCTTTATTGATGCACGGAAACGGCAGGGACAAAATGACGGGGTACGAAACCGTGCCGGCTGTGAGCAGTCTGTAAGAAGGCATTAAACACCAGGCTTCGTTATTTTGCAAATAAAAAAATTCAACCACTTTTACAGTTCACATCCACCGCTCTCTTATCAAAACACAACACTGTGACCCTGTCTATCTAGCACCAACTTGCTCAATAGTGAATTTAATGGGGAAGGTCGTCTTTTTCCTATTAGAGATAGCCTATTTCGAATTACTGTTACATACACATCTTCCCTCTTGCGGGTCAATTTACGGCAACCCAATCAATGTATGGCCTTTCCTCCTCTGCTGTTCCTACCATTGCCGCCAGAGAGGTTCAGGTTATGTCGTGGCGACAAGAATATGAAGCCATTTGTCTAATTTGTATTGGTTTCTTTCATTTACCCAGCCAGTTTGGTCACTTCTTCACAAGCCTTCACATGAAGGGGGGAAGTGAAAAAGGGTAGCCGCCATTCTTGATGCGAAAGACGCTTAGCAAGAAGCTGTACATGACGAATAGCGTGGCACCCCAAATTATGACGGCAACCTGCTGCGACTTGGCATCGGCAATGCGAGGTACCTTGACTGCCAGTGAAATAGCGCAAAACGCGAGAAGTCCATCTGCGAAGAATTAGTCTCAGGCTGACCATAGTGTTAAAAGGAGCACAAAAAAAACTTACACAGAGCGGCAATTATTTGCGTCTCCAAACCAAACTGGGTCTGAAATCCCCCAGCGAAATAGGATATACCCCCCTTTCCATCACCGGCAACGTATGGGACCTTGCGGATGTGGTTGAACATGTGCCCACTGGTAAAGAGTAGAATGGAAACGAGGCTGATAGATGCCCAAATGTTTCGATTCTGTATGATAGGCAGAACATATGGGGATGCAGTTACCATAACCGTGCCAAACCCCAAAAGGATCACGATTGATGAAGCCCATCGTAGCCAGTTGATCGGACGCTTAACAGCGGGATGTGGCCGCCCAGGCAGTTGCCTGGCTAGCCAGGCCTGAACTTGTTCAGCTGCAGCAGCCCTGGCACTTGTTAGATATTTCATAGGACCATCGATTTGGCAGATGCACCTACCCGCTTGTAAAGTCGTATCGCAATGGCTCTTGAGATGGTACGGCATGAGGACCGTCGGTCGGAGGGAACAGTAACAGCACCGGAGCAGTCGAAAGGCCAAGCTACAAAAATGGTTAGTACAAGGCATGCAATTCAAAACATGAAATTTCCTCACCGATACAAAGACGTCGCGTCCTTCTGCGAAATCTAGAGTGCCAAAAAGAAGGCGCGACTCGCCAGCTCTGTCGCCTTTAAACCAGCTCTTCGCAACTAGGTCCCATTCAGGCTGAAACTCGCGGCAGAGCTGGCAACCAAATCGAGCATCCTGTGCAGTTAACAACACAGCAACAGTATAGTCTCGGGGGTTTGCTGTCAATGAATTGTAAGAGACGTCGTTGAGCTTCAGCGCTGGCGAGCTTCGAGACAGGGTGTGAAACTCCTTGAATCGCTGCTCAGGGGACTTTTTCTCGGCAAAAGAAACACCTGCGACGGCAAGTGCCGATATAGCAGATAATATGAAGCGCATGGTGATAGGCGCCAGATCTGAAGCCCAATTGGCGTAACTGAAGTCGATTGCTTGTCTCGAAGCCCCTGTGAGAAGAGAATCCGGCCACAAGCTGGTCAAGTAGAGTGATTACCTAATTGGAGCTGCGTGTTCAATACTGCTGGACTTGGTACGCTGGAGAGCGGCCACGGGCGCAAAGCCCCACCACGAACAAAAAGCACCTAGTCCAAATTCGGCAACTTGTTTACCACGATTGGGCGACTTTGCGCAACACGCGGACTGCAAGAAAGTCGGGGATGCTTTCATGTTATTTGCAATCCTAAAAGTTTGCCGCGTACTTGCCACCATTCATCGCCAAGCCTGCGATTCACACTATTTCACTTTGTGTACGCCCAGCTACACCAAGGAGGGCACAGTTTCCAAGTAGCGCGACGCGCGAAGGGAAGGAGATTAAGGGCAAAATCACAACATTGCGCGTCATGGCCACTATGGTGCATGAAGTAAGTCAAATCATTATTTGCTGGCTGAAAGTCATCTAACCTCGCACCCAGCCACGCACTTCACGCATCCATAGCTTAGACCTAAGATACCAAGATGGTCTCCATACAGCCGCGACAGTACATAGGGACGAAGAAGGGCGACGAGCTTCCCTCCGCGCGCTGTCCCTCCAAGATCACAATGCTGAGCTGCAATGCGATCTCAGTGCAAAAATTTCCTACATCGAATCATTCACGTCTATGACCTCGGCTCTGCGTCAGGAATTATCTAATGCGAATACGTTAGCTCGCAATCAGGAAGTAGAGTTGACAAAACGGCGCCTTGAAATACGATCCCTCAAGGTAAGTTTCGTGGGGAAAATTGGTAAATGAAACTGACATATCATGGTAGGTGGAGGCTCAAGCCCAGAAAAGCTCAAGTGGCGAATCTGATAATGCGGCAAAGGAGAAATCAGCCCTCACGCAACAGCTGAGCCGACTTCAGCCTGAACTGGAGGAGCTCCGAGCTAAACTTACTTCACATCACGCCACTCTTGCTGCCAAAGAGAATCTTCAACGACAAGTCGACTCTCTAGAGACTGAACTAGAAAACGAAAAAAGACTAAGGCAGCAACTTGAGGCTAACAGCGGAGATCGCCGCGCGCACCGTGAGCTTCGCGCAAAATTGGAACAAGTTGAAAAGAGCCTGATGAAGGAGCGAAAAGAGCGCGATGTTCTGAAAAAGATGCTTGAGGATGCAAGAAACGAGCAAGAGCAACATGGCCAGCGTCCTGTGGCCTTGAAGCCCGAAAGAGCCAAGTCGGGGAAATCGCAGTCGACTTCTGTGAAGAGAGGTAACCTGGAAAAGGAGGAAGAACCGAGAAAGAGCGAGAACAGTCATTCTGACTTGGGCCTAGAACGTGGCCAAGCAGTAGCTGAGAAGAACAGGAAGAGATCCGTTGTCCCTAAACGCCAAGCTAACCAGACACGGCAGACAGCTGAGATCTCTTTTGAGGACATTACCATTCAAACGCCCGGTAACGACTGGCAATATGAAAAGCGTTTGCATAAGAAGCGTGATGATGACAAGAAACTATTCGGGGCAAAATCCGACTTCTCTATCACTCCATTCTTGAACAAGTCAAAGGGTCTTGCAGACGATTCTCTAGATCGACCGAGTAGATCTCTATCCTTGTCGATAGCAGAAGATCAAGTTTCGATAGGCAGCCCCGCCGTATCTGCCGGAAACGAAAATGTCTTCATAGAAGAATCTCCTTCTATACAAGCTGAGTCACATAATGGACTTCGACGAAGGACTGCTAAGCCAAAAAAGGCGGCACTGATGGAGGCCTCTGATTCTGAAGTCAACCGATCGATCCTGCGTGGTTCTAAAACTGTGACAAAGCCCGGTCCAAAAAAGAGAGTACGACTGGGCACTGCAACGGATGTTGAGCCAGAAAATCTAGGACAAGAGAATATGGCCACAATGAGTGCCAACAAAGACCGGATTGCAGCAGTTGCACAGACAGATGCAGAAGCAAAGTCGCCAACCGTGAAAGCCGCAGACGCTGATACGAAGACAAGGAAACGAAAGATTCTTGGAGCGGCGGCGAATCCGATTCTCGAGGGTGATGATTGTATCGAAACAACACAAACCCTAGAGGCACCACTTCGTTCAGGGCCAGCTAAGCGGGTTAAAGCGCTGTTGGGCGGTGGCGTAACAAATGCCTTCGCTAGCACTAGCAAAGCTTTTTCACCTTTGAAACGACATAGGCGCGGGGTAAATGCAAGTTTTCTTGGCTAAGAAAGGACCTTATTTGAGACTACAATGGGCCAGATGGAATCGGCAACGGCTGGAAGAACACATAGGCGGAGTTCGGGTTATTCATGAGACGAAGTTGCTGGCTTAGTACGTTTACGATCGCAATTGAAGCCTCAATGGGTTTCTGTGGTCACGATCTTGCAAGTACTTCTTAAATTTTATATTTGCAACGGCATTGATTATATTCAACTATAGTTGGACTCGTCAGCGAATTTCGATTTGGTACGTGTGTAGGAAAGAGCTTCGTACACTTCCTATTTAATTCTGTCGGACAAAATGATACGGCAGGGGGTGCAAAACTTACGATACATGAATCTAAAAAAGGTTGTTCAATATATTTTGCAGCTTATTTATTGCTTCTGCTACCACAGTGATCATCGTATCCTGTACGCGAAACAAATCGAATTAGTTGCTGCAGGAGCGTGTCGGCAATTGTAGAGTGGGGCACCTCTCAATACCTGGTTGGGCGCGCAAACACGTTGTGCTTGCGTATTGTAACTCCAGAGCTGGACACCACATTCTGCCTGCAAATATGAATCAGCAGCATCGTCCTTTCCTGGATGCATACAAATCCACTTTGAAAGGTCTTTTGAGGCGTGATCATTCGTTTTTCACGCGATTCTCGTCATCTACAACACGCTGGAAGCAGCGCCAGGGCCGCGATGCCTTTGCTCGTGACGCCAAAGTCCAAGGCCTCAAGAGCCGCGCAGCTTTCAAACTTCTTGAAGTAGGTGTCATCACTTACGTGAGCTGAACCACGTTGATGCTTATTACAGATGGACTCTAAATATCGACTTTTCAAGCCCGGACTCACTGTCGTGGATCTAGTACGTTTTCACTCTCAACTGATGGCAACTTGACACCACATGCTCATCACCCGATCAGGGATACGCCCCAGGAAGTTGGTCCCAGGTATGTCTCTTCGCAGCAATGACCTTTTGAATGGAACTGCAGGCTTATCTGCCTAGGTGGCCATGGACCGTACACGACCAAATGGCAAAGTTATCGGCATCGACCTCATCCCTGCCCAACCCCCAAAAGGCGTTGCTACATTTCAGGGTGATTTTCTCTCACCAGAAGTCCAGAGCATGGTTAAGAAGTTCATTTCCAAGTCCGTTGCCGTTTCTGGTCCACCTGATTCATCTCCGGGCTCCGAGCATGAGGAAAAAGGAATAACGGACCAGCCGAGCTACATCGATCTGGGCCGCCACGCATCTCAGCCTTTCCCCGAAAGTGACATAGGGCTCCAACTGGTAGATGTATTTTTACTCAATGCTCGCCTGCTTTGGCTTCCACACTCCTTTCTAACGCCACGTATAGGTCGTTCTAAGTGACATGTCAGCACCCTGGGAGCAAACTTCTGGCTTTAGCGTGAACAGCTTGAGTAATCCGTATCGCAGGCTGATGAATACGAGCGGTGTTGCATTTCGTGACCACGCCGGAAGCATGGTGCGTATATTCTAGCGAGTTCAGAATATCACAAGCTAATGGAGTCTACTGTCAGGACCTTTGCGCCGCGGCGCTGCAGTTTGCGGTAGACACCCTTAAGGTGGGTGGACATTTCGTCTGCAAATTCTATCAGGGGTCCGAGGATAAAGCACTTGAGCAGAGGCTCAAGAAGATCTTTGCGAAAGTTTATAGAGAGAAGCCAGACTCGTCACGGAGTGTACGTACACATATCACGGAAACCATCATGCATCAGCATCCTAACTGCCAGCAGGAGAGCAAGGAGGCATTCTTCGTCGCCCTTAGGAGGAAGGCTGGTGCTCAATTCGTAGAGCAATAGATCGAAAGGTCCAGGCGTTACCGGAGTTAAATGTTGTAAATACACAGTATGTGCGGATTAACCACTGATAATGATGTCGTAAGGTTTGGTGGGACAATATATGTTTATTTTTTTTACCGAATCACGCCAATCCCATGCGAATTTATCTGCAGAGCAAAATTCCGGTATAAGTCGTCCAGCCAGGGCTGCAACGTACGTAAGACACCTGCTAATTCCTCCCTCTCCCATGTCATTACATTTAGACCTTGAAACCACGCGAACGTCTGCGACCACGGGCACGCTCGAACTTGCGGCCCTTGGAGACAACATGAGGCTTCTGCAGCGGCTATTAGTAGCGGTGCCAGTTAATGGACGAAAGCTGAGTCTTACCTTGTGCTTGTGAGGGCCAAAGCCGAAGTGCTTGACGGCCTCACGGCTGTTCTTGGGGCCACGGAGAATGAGGGTGTTGCTACCGGTAGGAGCGCGAAGAGCAAGCTGATCGAGAGTGATAGCCTCACCACCAGCGGCAACGATGCGGGCACGGGCGGTGGCAGTGAATCGAAGAGCGGCCACGGTCACCTTGGGGCAAGTGAGCAGGCGGTTGTCGTCAGTGATGGTGCCAACGACGACAACGGTGCGCTTCTCGCCTTCCTTGTTGATGTTCGCGACGATGCGGGACAGGGAAACGGGAGGGCGGTTGATCTTGGACATGAAGAGGCGTCGAAGAACGACCTTGTTGAACGAGGCATCGGTACGGCCTATTAAGTTGTCAATTTCTGTCTGTTTCCATGGGGGAGGTTCCTTGACGTACGAGCCAGGAAGCGGTAAAGCTTCACCAAGAGCTTAAGATAGACATTGTCGCTCTTGGGCGCCTTGCGGTGCGTAGACCGGACGTGGTGGCGGTCGAGATCGATACCTATAGGAAGAAGCCGTCGTCAGCCTTTGATTCTAGCATGCTCAAACGGGTTCGCACTCTTCAAAGAAGAGGAACGCCTTTGCCGCAGAAAAACTTTGCAGTCCTTCCACTCGCACACGTAGGCTGTAATAAATGCTTCACGTACCCATTTTCGTCGTTGATGCTGAGAGTTAGTATCGTTCCCCCAAATGCTAATGGTTGTCGACGAAGCAGAACAAAAGCGAAGGAGGCCCTTGTCGCCGAACGATCTTTTTTTGGGTGGGCCTTCGCCCACGGGCTGTGAGTGTAGTGGGGCGGTGAGGGCTGGCAGTTAGGGCAAAATGAGAATTTTGGCGCCCAGCGCTATAAGTAGGTACCTACCTGCTCGTAAATAATCAGGGTACCTAAGGTACCTAGTTAGGTAGCGGCCTTTTGGTTGACCCACTGTAACTGATTATGTAAATGCCAGTGGCCGTATTCGTATCGCAAGTGCAGAATCTCCAGAAAAGCCTACTCGTGCCATGCCACCCAGTCGCGTAGGACTATGGTAGCACTAGATCTAGTCTGGAGTACATCATCGTCAGTATTACTCATAAGCCTCATTGATCGCATGCTTGTTATTATTAGCTGGTTTAGCACGTTATGGCAGTCCGCCACTATGATTTTGGCAGCTTCTACTTCTGAACCACACCACGTAGGGAAGCATTCACCAGTGCCGGTACGGTCCCAGACATGACCATGGGCACAACTCTTGGTAACTACTCCGGTAACAGTTGTTGCATTAAATGCCGCATAAGCTTCCATCATTCTACCGCCTTTCTACCGGCTCCTTTCCAAACGCTTGTTATTGCTTAGCAGTAAAAGAGACACCCCGTACATGTCCTAAATCGCCAATATATCTGCGCCATCAAATCTGTGATCTAAGCCTTTTTATGCACCCGTCCGACCTATGCTTATCTAACTCATGAAAGAAATAACGCTGCGACTTGAGCAGACAGACAAAATAACAAATAGAGCCCCTCGCCATGGTATATAAGTACAATTGTTATTGGGGCATTTCATCAGCCTCCGGCTTCAGCGAAGTTAAGAAATCGCGGGTTACTTCGAAGCTTAGCCAGCTGGACGCCATGCTCGGGGCAACTTTGAGCAGGTTGGGCACAATGCCCTTGTAAAGGCCCTTGATACCTTCCTGTGCCACAATTACTCGCACGGCATCAGTAATGGACTTGTACTGATAGCCCATGCCCGACATTGTGTTAATCTGAAAACGTCGTCGCAGTACATCGCTGTACAGACTAATTAGCAAACACAAGGCACACGATATACGGCGATATACATACAACGGGTAAGTGCAAGTTTGAGCAACTGCTCCAGAAATAGCTCCAGCAAGCAACTTGCGAGCTGCGCTGGGATTTTTGTCCCCCTCCGGCGTCAGATGTTGCCTAACAGATTCATACACCATGAAGTTCAACCCAACCTGCCATATGATTAGCGGCGCAAGCCCGGATGGGCAGACAGTTCTTGCACTTACATAAGGAGCAACTCCGGCAACAGTAGGTATAATTCCACGATATAGCGCAGAAATTCCACCTTCAGACTGGTACATTTTTACCAAAGTAGCCCACATGCCAGGTAACTTGTCAGGTCTCGTGCCCAACTCGGCAAAACTGGCGGACTGGATTGACAGACGGGTCCGCACAATGTCCAGCGGATATGTGAGGAAAACCGAAGTGATTCCTGCGGCACCGCCACAGACTAGACGCGTAATGGGTTGCAAGTCGGCCCCAGGCGATGAAGCGAAGACATTCTGTGCCGGTGGTTAGCTAGGACATCTCGCCGGGCGGCGCGTGTTTGGCAGTAGTTTGGCGTCTTACCCGCTTGTAGAAGTTATAGCTGCTAAACTGTACGGCTGAGTACGGGACAATGCGGATGCAATTCGTTCCATTGCCTCTCATGAAGCCTCGCCAGCCTTCTTCCCTCCACATTTTCGCTAACGCCTGTCCGACTGATAACTTGTACGCATCCCTGCCGACGCTCTGCACCTGCATCAAGATTTTTAATCGCTCGAGCGGTGACACGACAGTTCTCGATACGGCACCAGCTACACCTCCTGCGCAGAAAGCAGCCACAACGGGCTGGGATAATGTATCGCGCACGGCATCGAATCGGTCGTCGACGGGCTGGGATGGCTTAACCACGTTTGGTTCAGACTGGAAGAGCTTGTTAGCGTTGACGAGAACTTCGCGGGAGGCCTCAGGGAAGCTTATTTACTGTAGCCATTTTTGCAGCGAGCTTGCTCTGAGAAAGCTTTATTGCTTTTACGGCGCGGGACCAGTCGCCTATTTTTTTCGGTTGGGTCGAGTGTTGGTAGGTTTGCAGCCAATCTGGGCGATCTTCAGAGAGCAATCGTGCGTGGTATAGTCTATAGTCGCATGCCTATTGTTGGCTGTGCCACTCTGCCGTCACGGGTGTATATCCAGAACGATGTTCGAGTCCGTTCCTTTCAGGAAGCGCAATGCCCTGTTAGGCGGCAATGCGTCGCTGAGGCGCTAGCCAGGAGCACGATAATACGCTCACTGCCTAGCGCTGCCGTTGGCTGCTCCCTGGCGATGGTGGTGCGAAATGCTTACACGCACAATCCGGGCTTTATCCAAGAGCAGAGAGCTTCGTAGTAATGCGTCTTTCGTAATAGAATTCTCGCTGGTTGTTACGACGCAAGTCAATTTGGCGGAATGACTCGGGCCAAGCCGGTAAGATGAGCCCATTGGATTTTGGCGGCTTTGGCGCCCCGGCGCTCGGGTTATCATCGGCCATGACACCATGAAACACCCGGTCCACATTAGTAGACGGCTGCAATAGCCAAGACACTATGAGTGCTCAAAGCACTCCATACTCCGTAGATGCGGCTGCATTCGATGGCAGCAGGCATTGCACAGCAAAAAAAGACAGACTTGTTAATTTTTTTACACGATAGGGAAGGAAAATATCTCAATTATGAGGCACGCGTGAAATTGGTACAAATCAACTACTTGTGCCACAACGCTATTTAATGGTATACCATTGGGAAGTCGCTGTATGACAATTTCCATGGCTTACACGAACCCTCGTTGCCCACATCTCTACGTAGTACAATTAAGAGGTCTGCTCAGATGGAACGAGCGTCGCTGACACCTGTACGCAGACTAAACAAGGTTGCCGGTAATTTCGACTGCTCCTGTCAGTTAGCGACATTTACTCTGCGACATCGAGGTCGTCATGAGCAGGCGGGGGGCTCTCGACAGCTGGAGGGCGGTTAGCTGGAAATCTTATCGTGCATTTAAAACAGCCGAATGTGCACTCACGCTTTCTGTCCTCGCCGTTGGCCCCGTTTTCTCTCCTGTCACGATCATCGCGTTCGTCCTTTGTGTCACGCTCACGATCCCTGTTCCAAGTTAGTAGGAGCAGATGCCATGGTGTACTGATACAACTTGCCGTGCATCTGGGCTGCGAGACCTGTCCCGATCTCGGCGGCTGTCCCGGTCGTAGTCTCTGTCGCGATCGCGACGCTCCTCTTTGCGCGGGGAATAGTCCCGTGTGCTTCGTCTAGGGGAGGGAGATCGACCACGTCTTGGGGAACGCGCAGGGCGACGCTCACGATCACGACCCGACTCGAAGCGCCAGGAGGCAGATGGGGGAGTTCTTGCCCACTGTTGCTGTAAGTATCTGTCTGCGTTCGCTGAAGGAAGTCTTTTTGAACTAACCTCGATTTTCAACATGTCATCTCTGCCAATGCGCTTATTGTGCATCTCGTGATAAGCATCATCCGCGTCACGTCGATCCTCGTACTCGACAAAGGCGAAGCTAGGTAGCAGAGGGTTAGGAGAAAGGTAGCATTCCGGAGCTGTATTCAACTTACAGCCTGCTGGACGTTGAGCGTGGTGCAGGGATATCACACCGGACGAGGCGTCCATATCTATCGATTAACAGTCAGTATTCGGAGCCGTGAGAACGTAGTATCCTAATAGATGGTAGTGATTATATGCAGATGCTCTTTTGCGAACTGCCGGGCACCGAGTATTCATTCTGATGCTTTGTTCTATCCCAACCTGCTGAAAGCAGAAAATCAGGCCGGTACGTTGGCGAGAATCGGGACGGGACGAGTGTGAGGACGGCGTTCGCGCGGGGGGGGCGAGGCTTTCGCCCGAAGCTCCGGGGGCTCAATGAGGGGGGAGCTCATCGTCGCGGCAAATGATATGAACGAGGACGGGGGCGAGGACGAGGACGAGGGCGAGGGCGAGGCGATCGCGATCGCGATGACCACTGGGGTGGACTTGACGTGGACGCGGGCGTGGGCGTGGGCGTGGACGCAGTTGACATACCGTTCGAATTCGTAGGCAAGGTCGCGAGCGCGGGTGCCGTGACTGAAACCAGTCACGTACAGGGTGTTGCCGCCGCGAGACATGATTATCGCTAGTGTACTTTCTTGGTGCGATTCAAATTGTCTGGATGACTGGAGATGAGAAAAGTATGAACCAAGGTCTCTGGTTCGAATGTTGGTGAACGGCTTCAGGAAAGATTTCGCATAGCGGCGTGCCGGGCTGTCCAGTTATGGTATGTGGGTCTGCTTAGGTAATCTTCCTGGTTACATCATTGGGAGGCGGGTTGTGCTGCGGTTCACAATCACCTTATTAATATGTAGATTTACACGTTGTCCAGCAGTGAGTAACATGTGGGTAGCCGTGGGCTCTGTACGGTTATTATTTGGTTGCTATCTTGCACTTTACTGAGAAATTTAGTTGTGTGTTGTACCGTTCGTATTATCTGGCGTCGCTGATCAGCGTTGGCGTCTCGCTCATTCCAGGTAGCCGCTGCCCCCGCATTCTATGAAATCATTGTTCGATTGACCGGGCTTTTGCAGCACAACTCGGGACGCTCGGGACTATAAACCACACAAACGCCAGGTAAAGTGGCGGACTCCATTCAGATTGACACGACTCAATATGCAATCTGGCTACATTGCCTCGTTGCCCAGCTACACGCAACGTTTTGCGAGCTCCTAACCCAGCTACCCTGTATCTGGAGGACAACAACGCCAGCCAGCTGCAGCTGGGTGAACGCGGATCACCGCCGTCGCTCTTCTGATCGTAGACTACTCTTTCGAAGCCCTTGGATACAAAGCTTATACCTCTGGCGACACAGGCGCCGAGAGGAGAGTCCTAAACACAGCGCTGGCGTGGTCAATATGTCAGCTGTGAGCCACGTGCCTCACACGGAAGGTCATGTTCGATATCGCAAAGCTGGCTTAGTGGTCGAGGCAGTCCAAGATACCAGGGAGTCCAAAGAAGAGCAAAATCCCCAATCAGAAACACCAAGTGAAGAAGACTACGACGAGAATGTCCAACAACGACTCACACAGACCACGAAGCAAGAACCGCAGCAGAATATCGCTGCGGAGGATATCGAGAACGGTGGGGTCGATATAACTCGTAACGATTCTGGGATTCACATACCTACGGAAGGAAGAGACATACAGGAGGCACTACGGCAAAGCTCACGGCGCTTGAAGGACAAAGCGAGACACCACAACAGCCGACAGTTTCGTGATCTTGTGTTTAGCCACAAACTCTCTGCGTTCGACCCCAATAACCATGAAGCCGCCAACAGCCCATTCCACGGGTTTTATAATCTATTCTGGCTCGCCGTGGCATTATTTGTCTGCAAGATATCTGCAAATAACTGGCGTACACATGGAAACCCTCTAGGCCCAAGCGACATCATGAACACAATGTTTTCACGCGATGGTATAGTACACAGACCTAACAATTCAAGTCACCCGCTCACAGTTAGAAGTTGTCGTATTATTACTATCAGACGGGCTCATGTGCGCATTTACTGGGGTTACCTGGTTGCTACAGAAAGCCATCTTAGCAGGTTATATTACCTGGGACACCTCGGGCTGGATATTGCAACTCGTAAGTGTACCACTGACTAGACACACAATAATACCAGAACCCTGGACGCTAAATGCGCAGTAAAGATATGGCAGGCTTCCTTCATTACCTGCGCCATACGCTGGACTGTGCTACGCAACTGGCCTTGGACACATACAGTATTCTTTGTACTTCACAGCCTAGTAATGGTCATGAAGCAACACTCATACGCATTTTATAACGGATATCTATCAAAAATCCACCGAAGACGAGACTTTATCCGCAGTAAGCTTAAGCAGCTCGACCGAGTGGCGCCAACAAAGTGGCGGTCTTCGACAAGCCCTCTCGTGGATACAATATCAACCTCACATCTGGACGCAAAGTCGTCGGCAGAACAACGACGACACTCAATGTCATTGACAGAAGACGACAGGCAATTAGACATCGATAGAATTTCCCAAGCAATTGTCTCAGGAGAACCTCTTGACGAAGAGCAAGTTCAATTGTTCGAGCGCCTAATCAAGTGGGAGCTTGACGCGCTGGAAGATGAGCTGAGAGGTACATCTAGCCAGGATGTCAAGGCGTATCCCAATAACCTTACATTTATATCTCACTACAAGTGGATACCCCTACCAACTGTGGTTTATGAGTTGGAATACCCACGGTCCGAATCGGTGGACTGGTGGTATGTTAGCGAGAAGTTGATCGCAATGATTGGTATTATCTTTGTGATGATACAGGTATCGCAGTGTTATATCTGTAAGTCTCCAACGAAATGAAGGAAGAGGCTGTACTAATTCGGGACGTTGTCCAGACCCTGTTGTCATGAAGACCGTCGACATGAAGGAGAAGAACTTGCCGCTGTGGTCCAGGTTACTCGAGTTCCCCTGGCTTTTGAGCGACTTGATCTTTCCCTTCATGATGGAGTATTTGGTATGCTCTATCCACAAGATACTTTTCCGTCAAGCGAAGTAGGCTAATTTCCACAGCTCACCTGGTACCTTATATGGGAGACTATACTTAACATACTTGCCGAGCTCACTTATTTTGCTGACCGTAGCTTTTATGATGCTTGGTGGAATAGTGGTGAGTTGTATCCGCGGCTGCTGACAAGTGTTGCTAATGTTGACATATGCGTTATGGATAGTGTCGTGGGATCAATTTGCACGAGACTGGAACCGTCCGGTGCATAATTTCCTATTACGACATGTCTACCACAGCTCGATCTCATCAATGAAGGTCAACAAGCATACCGCAACCCTCATCACCTTTTTCCTGTCTGCATGCATACATGAATTGGTTATGTGGTGCATCTTCAAAAAAATACGTGGCTACCTACTCTGCTTACAGATGTGCCAACTTCCAGTACGTTTCGTATACTAGGTCGCCCAAACATTCCAAAAAAAAAAAAAAAAAAGCCCTTTGTGCTAACACACTTGCCTGTTAAGCTCGTGAGGCTCAGCCGTACGAAGTGGTTAAAAGGGAGGCAAACGTTGGGCAATCTTATATTTTGGTTGGGTATTTTCACTGGACCAAGCGTGCTTTGCAGTCTATATCTCATATTATAGGAGTCTACAATTCAGAAGGACAAGGAATGCAGCAATGTATACGAAGAGGCTTATTCGTTTTTTCTTCTTATTTTTCCGCGAAGTAATTGATAAGTCAAGCAGTAACTAAATTCAACGCAGCGGGGAACTAATCCTGTGTGGCGTACCCTTCTAGTAATAGCAGCCGCTCAAGTCACCAATAGACTCCAACTAGCTCCGGTGTATCCCGTTACATTTTTTCGTGAGTGGCCATTAGCGATCCTTGCGAGAACGGAGTTAGCAAATTAGATTCATGTCGCACAGGTCGAAGAGAACATACCGATGAAAGTTGTAATGAGTCGGCTCCGCACTTGGCAAATATCTTCGGGCACAAGCCAAATTGTCGCCCCCAGTTTCCTCGCAATGCTGATGCTCAACTTGGCATTCATGTAAGCCTCATCATCAGTGGATCCGCTGGTCACCAAGTCGTAGTCTACGTAGCTGCTCTTGATGCCGTTCAGCACATCCAGCAAGAAAACGCCTGTGCCTAGTGCTGGGTCCTTGAATGACCTGATGGATGAATTGCGTCCTCCCTGCTTGGACATATCGTTCGCCCAGCGTACCATCTCGGAGTCCGTGATTTCCCTCTTCCCTAGCTTTTGGGCCAGTGAAGACAAAGTCACGGTGATATCCTTTCTCATCAATTGCCAAACAAGACCCAGCGTCAAAGTGCGTTGACCGTCCGTGATATCCGCGCCTTGGATACCGACAAGAGAGAAGCCATTCTGCTTGCCAAGCTCAATTGTGTAGTTGGTGTTCTCGACAGCCTTGAACTTGAGCATCTCTCCGCCATGCGCAGGTGGCTTGTTGACATGACGCCAGTTGACAGAGCCTTTGATGACTTTGTCATAGGCTTGCAACAGAACAGTGCCATCACGCAGATCGTCAAAAAAGGACACAACCGCTGGCTGGACGTCCAGGCTATTAAGCCAAAGCGTGAAGACACGGGCTTCTCTCTCTCCTTCCGCATCGAAATCTTCCACTTCCAGCTTTTCCTCTTCGGTGATGGGATCCAATGCCGGGTGGTTATTGAAGAGGTTTGCCACGAACGCCAGGTTGAGCTTCGGGTTGCCCGCAACGAGAGAAGTCGGGGTCAAGAACTTGCGGCAGTCGAGTTTGTCTGCCTCTTGAAGAACCTCTTCGGCTCTTTGCAAAAGGTCTCTTGTCTGGAGAGGAGCCCTGGTACAGCCGTATTCAGGCCCAATTTGAGCAAGCAGCACTGCATAGTTCTCGCCGTCCTTGACGTCCGTGGAAAAGTTGGACACCCTATGAATTTGTCAGCTTGGGCAGCTAGCGTCCGTTGGCAACATGGAACTCACCTTCTTGACCAGTTTGCAGCCTTCAAGTGGTAGTTGAACCAACGCAAGAGAATTTGCTCCGGTGGGAGCCTCAAAAACTGCTCCAGGGTTTCGTCTTCTTCTAGCAAGCGATAAAGCTCCGGGTGAAGCTTAATATCAATCTTGCCGAGAAGGCCTCGTCGAATAATTTGCCAGATGAGGCCCAAGATAAGGTGCTCGCGCACCTCGATAATATCCCCTGCGCCAATATTGACGACGGAGCAGCCGATACCTTTGCAGGACTCAATCACGATGTTGTTGTTTTCGCTCATTTGGAAGGCGTTGAGGGTTTTCGTCTTCTTGCCTGCCATGTTCAGGACACGTTCATCGATTGTGTCTGGCACACTGTCATTGATGAGCTTCGCAAGAACCAGGCCATCTTTGCAATCATCGAACATCTCAAAGGTATCCGTTGGGAATGGAAGGCGGCTGCCAATGTCCGGGTCTCCCGCGAGAACGGCATTGATATGGCGCGTGAATTCCGTGCGCTCATCTTCGTTGATTGTGTGAGTGATATTTGCACTTGAACCCTGGACTTGGATTTTGCCGCCAACGCTGCCTCTCGAAGCATGGCCACCAGTGCGCTGCGATACAGCACCGCCGGAGGGAGTATCGGCGGGTGCCGGACGTTTCTGGTCGGAGGAGGAGTCGCGAAGTTTTGCAATGAGCTTGATTAATGTTAGTTTTGGAATCATCGACGGCGGGCCATTGACCTTACCCCGACATAGTCCTCCAGCTCGACACGCCGAGACGAGTCAAGCTCTACGTCCTTGAGAGCCTGGCGAACCACATCGTACGGGAGGTTTTCGCTCTGCTGTGTAGACTTGATGGCTGTTGCCTCGTCGAGGTAGCCCCGGTCATCTACATCAAGGCGCTGGAATGCATCGGACAGCGAGAAAATTTCGTTCTGCTGGAACTGCGGATATTTCCTGACAAGCTGTCAGCTCCTCGTAGCATGTCGTTGGCGCGGCAAAAAGTACATACTTTTGAAGCTTGAGAACATTCATTGTGAGATTCGATGTCGCGAGTATAGCCAATAGTAGGGCGTGGCTGTGCTGCTCGGTTCGGGAGTTTGTTGGCTGGCAAGCTGTGCTTTTTGGCGCCTGAGGTCCCGGAAGCTGGCGGATAATTCGGAGCGACCGTACACGCCTGTCTGTCGCCTATAGTCAGCCAGGGGATGCTTCTTGGGCTCCGATTTTCGCGTTTCTTACGCTTGCCTCTCTATCGGAGGAGAGTGTGAATGTCTGGTTGGGCTGGGCGATGCGTTTGTTGTTGTAAGGGCTGTGGTGTGAAGCGAGGTAGTTGCGTGGGATTGCGACGAGGGGAGGGGGAGGGGAGGTTCGGCGCGGGGCGGTCGAGTGATGTAATGCGAGCTGGTCGTCAGCCTGGTACTAACTGGCTACCTACTAAGGTAAGTCGGTAGGCTGCTGCGCCGCCCGCCACGCAATCCCACCTTTTTCGCGGGAGGTAGCTGACCTGGTACTCGTGGCCAGTGCGGTGGACGCCTCGCCTCCATGGAGGCTTCACGCGAACAAAAACCTATCACGGCGTATCAATGTCGCTTCAATTCCAGCGGCATGCCCATACGCAGAAATGAACAAATGTATATAGTAATGATATATAAACGTTTTATTCTTTTGTATATATTTTACTCTATTTTATAGACGATAGGTGGAAGTAAGAAGTCTCGAGTGGAAAGGTGCCCTATTTACTGCACGGAGCACCACGGAGTAGGTAGGTAGGTATAGTTCTTAGCTACGGACAGGTACTGTGTTGGTATGTCCTTACAGTTATTCGTACGAGCAACAAGTTAACCTGCCTAGCTACCTCCTGAGTAGGTACCTCCATACTCGTAGGTACCCAGCCTACAGTGTGGAGTTCCCGCAAGCAGTGGGGTCGAGCCCGTCGGCCTCCCGACGCGGCGGTAGATAAAAATTTCATGGTATTGGCGATGAACAGGCCGGTACAGTTTCACGTCAGCTGGAAACGAATCCGCAAAGATGACTACCTGCCGCATTTGTGACGAGCCTCTTGTACTGAGCATTGAGGGCAGTGATGGAGAGGGCGCTGACGATGGCTCCTGTGTCCCCGACGACGTCGAGTTCCGCTGCCGCTGCCACTACCACTGGTACGTAGGTCGTGCCATCCTGTTAGCGCGTTGACTGCTGGCGTTGTTCTGCTTCTGCAAGACCGACTGACCCTAACGTGGAACCAGGCAGTGCATCATGGACGAAGCGGCATCCATCCTTTCCACCCTTCAATGCCCTACGTGCCACAGTGACCTGATTGGCGGCACAGGGAGCCAACAACGGCCAGGTGGATCAAGCAGTTCTTCGTCAACCAACAACAACAACAACAACTACAATAGCGAGGTATTGGTGCGATACACGAATGAGGGAGGCATCCAGGAAGGGTTAGATATTATGCCCTCCTTCAAGGAAGAGGCATATCTCCAAGTCCATCCAGAGGCAGCCCCAGCCAGAGCATTCCACGTCATGTGCGCCGAGGGGGATATCGACGGGGCATTTGAACTGCTCTATCATGCCAGCGAGCAAGTGCCTGATGTCGGGGCCATGGTGCGATATCAAGATCCCTTATCCGGCATGAAAAGTGGTTTGCATTTGGCCGTCGAGCACCAACATGAAGGTGTGGTGTGGCTGCTGCTGTGGCTTTCATCTCACGTCCCCCTCGATGCATTCCCTGCCGATGCTCGGCACGCCGCCGAGTCTCTTGGCCTAGGACGCCTCAGCATCGGACCCGGGGAAGACATCAGAGCACTGCAGGATGACCGCGGCAAGACGGCCGCAGAGGTGGCGGCAGAAGTGAACGGCTGCTGGCTCAGTCTTGTAGAGACGGGCCTACTCAATCCATAGGTGCCAAAAAGGCCAGAACAAAGCACCTAGCAAACATGTGTACGAGTAATGAATGTGTGTGGCATCTTGTTGGCTATTGCTTCGGAGCGCTCGTTAGACACGGTTCAAAGCGTGGCTTTGTAACCAAACAAGACCAGTCTCGCGGTCCCTCGCATTCTCGTTTCAGCCTTGTAAAGAAAAATTTGTATGCTACGTGTTAGTTAGTCAACAGTGGTGGTGACTTTTTTTTTTTTTTTTTTAGCATGCCAAACCGTACGCCCCTAAATGCGGTGCCGCCAGGTTAGTAGGTAGGTACCTGAAAACGGCGTACCAGGGTTGGTACTTCGGTAGTACTATCTATGCACCTAAGGTAGGTACCTACTAGTAGTAATGGTGACCAGCCGCACCGTTCGAGTACTACTAAATTGTGGGCTGGGCACATGCTACCGTAGCAAGGTACGGACGGAGCACAGCATCCTTGTCATTTAGAGCTCGGTGACGACTGCACTCCGTCCGTACAGGCACTCTGGCCCTTTCATTACTAAACCAACCTTTGCTCTCCAGAAGAGCAATACATATTATGTTGCCACCATACAGAGTAGGCTTCAGATTATAACCAGTGGACATTTCGACTGCTTATCAGGGATAGGCTACGACTGCCAATCGCGTAGTAGTCCTCCGCCGCGGAAGATCTTGACTGCATGTGGAACGTTCGATGAAGTAATCGAGCGCATGCAAAGTGCCCCCTGAAGCCGAGACGCAGTCGCCACATCTCTCGACTTCCAATGAAGCCGAAGAATAACACAGGAATCTTGTATAAGCTTTTCGAATCGTTAGGGCGAGGGAAGCGTCGTCTTCCATACTCACCGTTCCTGCCTGCCATGCAGAGCAGGCCCCATGCCGAAGCTGAGGCATCGAGCAACAAGGATGACTCTGGAAAAGCAACGTGGAGCTCCACCATCACCTCTATCAACCCGTGGAATAAAATCAAGGATAAGACGGCCACCGAAGGCACCGATACAGCAAAGCCTCAACCGAAGCCACTCAATCAGGCGGATGACCACCTCACGACGCCACTGTATGGCCAAAGCTTCCGAAACTATCCCGAAGGTTGCCCGACGCTTCCAGTGCGGTGGTTTCACGCTGTAGATGTAAGTCATCGCAGAAATTATCGGGAAAACCCCTAACTGTGGACTAGGCACCCAAAAGGAACGGCCAGCAGACCGTCGGAACCTCTGCGTCAGCTGGGAACAAAGACAAGGCGCCGGCAAAACCCAAAAAGTTTGCGCCGTTTTCCAGATCTGACTCTGCTCGCATTGAAAAGGAATATCAGACCCTATTAGAGGCAGAGGAAGACAATCGCACAAAAAAGCACCACTGCGACGACCCGCGCAGTAAACAGCCAAATGCTCCCAAGCTATACGATGATGTCCCTGCGCTACGCAACTCATCGCCAGTACCCGTCAATGAAGATTTTCTGTTTGATGTTACAGTTCCCAACAGAGAGCTTTATCCTGTATACTGGGAGGGGCCGGTTTATGAAGGTATAGATACCCCCCGGCCAAGTTTATCGAAGCCTTGCACTCACAAGATAGCCTAGTGCGGCGAGGGACGTGGTTTTTCCAAGACGGCTCGAGCCTCCGACCTTGTGAGGAGAACTTAGCGGCCCAGATAGAAGAGGTGAGTTGCTGCCAGCTGAAACTAGGCATATGACTGACTTTAAGCAAAAGGGCTACCTAAAATTGAAACCATGGAAAGAACAAGGTGAGCTTGTAGTGTTAAGAATAACTAGAAAGACGATCTGATTTTATTATCACAGAAGTATGCGGAGCCACCAGCGGAAGCACATCACATGGCAGTAGCTCGATCAACGACAAGTCTCTGACAGATATCTCAAAGCCTGCAACGCAAGAAGTTGCAGATGGGAAAGCGGCGGAGACTGCTTCTAAACCGCACAAAGTTCGCTCCCATCGGCTTTTCGGCGCATACATGGCCAGCACTGTGACTTACGAAGACCGGAATACTGCCTGGCTAACTTCAGATGGAGTACTTTCCTGGGTTACGAATTCTGTGTATGAGCGGTTTGCAGGCGGCGGCTATATGAGTGGTGTCAAATTACTACGAGGCTATTCGGAACAGCTGAAGGCAAAGGAAAAGGAAAAGGAAAAGGAAAAGGAAAAGGAAAAGGAAAAGGAAAAGGAAAAGGAAAAGGAAAAGGAAAAGGAAAAGGAAGCAGAAGCAGAAGCACAATCAAAAGCGACTAAGGATGATTCAGGTTTGGCAAACAAAGAAGTCACAGATGATCGGACGGAAGAAGCAAACAGAAATGATACATCGCGACAAGAATTCATGCAACGGAAGCTTTCGAATATCATAAGCGATGAGGAGCGACGAGCACCCAAGACCGAAGAGCAAGTCCAGAAACTCAATGAAGCCGAAATGCGGAACGATTATCTCACGCAGAGCGGCGAATCACAAAGTCGAGATATACAACATCTGATATTGGTCACACATGGCATAGGCCAACGCTTGAGTCTCAGGTTCAGTTATATCTCTGAAAATATCGCTTAAATATATCTAACACCATTACAGGATGCAAAGCGTCAACTTTATTCATGATGTCAACGTTTTGCGCAAAACACTGAAAGCCGTCTACGCTAACTCTGCTGATTTGCGATCCGTTAATAAAGACGAAGGGGGTGGACCAGGCAACTGTCGCGTGCAAGTCCTACCAGTCTGCTGGCGCCATAAACTGGACTTTCCCAAACAAAGGTCTAAAAAGCCTGAGGCTGACCTAGCAGACCTTTCTCCCGAAGACCGCTGTAAGTTGGCTGGAACTGAAACTATATTCTGCATTCTGGTCGCTTACATCATGGCCAGATCCCTCACTAGAAGATATAACTGTTGATGGCGTCGCCTTTGCAAGATCTTTAATATCAGATTTAGCTCTTGACGTGTTGCTGTACCAGAGTTCCTACCGGCAAGAAATTGCCAAAATTGTCACTGATGAGTCGAATCGGATCGTCAACCTCTTTAAGAAGAGAAACCCGGAGTTTCAAGGCAAAATCCATGTTGTTGGACATTCTCTTGGTTCGGCAATACTGTTCGATATTTTGTGCCAGCAAAACCGCCACCATCAGCACAACGAAGATAGAATGACAGGCTTACGATTTTGGCCTTCGACGTCCCAAAATCAAGAACCAGCACTACCCCGATCAGACAAGACATTCCAATTTGATGTGGAAGATCTGTACTGCCTTGGCTCCCCAATCGGACTATTTCAAATGCTCAATGGGCGGTTAGTATTAAAAGAACTGCCAATTACCCTCAGTGAAGGCTAACTTGCTACAGAACAATTGCAGCGAGACCTTCGAAAGGAGCCAAGCACAATCGCGGTCTGAACTCGATCGAATCTGAAGACTTAACGCCTAATGTATCTTCCCCGGATGTAAACCAGCTATTCAACATATTCTACCCGTCCGACCCCATTAGCTATCGGCTTGAACCCCTTATTGCTCCAGCTTTATCCAAACTGAAGCCTCATCAGATGCCGTATACCAAAAAGGGAATATTTGCCGCTGTTCGACCTCAAGGACTTACAGACATAGGAAGCATGGTTGGCCAGAGCTTTAGCGGGTTCTGGTCGAGCCTGAGCACCGGAATTTCGAGCAATTTCATTTCGCCATCTCTAAGACTGAATAGCGACGAGGCGCGGCAAGTGGAAAATAAGGTCTCTGACACCAGTTCAATGGCAGCGAAAAAGAACAATATCTCGCACAGCCAAGGTTTTTTGAGTGACAAAAGCCCGAAACAAGACAGCCACGAAACAGGCTCTTCTTTGTTGCCCCCCGCCAGCGCGATCTCAGATGCGGAGTTGGAAACGCTATACTCCCAGTTCTACATGTATGGCCAACAGTACACTGCTGAAGGCCATGAAGAACAAGAAGAGAACATAGGAGAAGATAGTGGTAGTCGAAAGCTGAGAATCGCGCAAAGGAAAGTCTGGAATCTGAACCGCAATGGCCGAGTAGATTTCAGCATACAAGAGTAAGTCCAATTGCTTCAAATTGTTAGTAATTACTGACTTGGCTTCCAGGGGCGCTCTTGACTTCAACCCAATTAGCACAATTGCATCGCACATTGGTTACTGGTCTGACGAAGATGTCAATCACTTTATATTGACTCAAATGCTATCTCAGCGGGAGAAACAACAAAAATAAACACTGTGCAGAGAATTAGTTAGTTACCGTAAACCAAACGTGTAAAACTTGATTTCTACATTACACATCGGACATTATTTATCACCGGGTACCAGGATATCATATGAAGTAAAGTTCCTGACAAAAGTTCTCAATCATATCAGTGATGAAGTGGTATAGCCTGTGGTGTCTACCAACGCTACTGGTAAACCCCCACTTACATCCCATAAATGGTCAATATTAGGGCGTCGTATATAGTTTGCGCAGTGATTATTAATTAACAACTGCAAGCCCTGCTGGGAGCCTCAAGACATAAACCCGCAGGAGACGGGTATTCTGTCGCTTGCTAGGTCAGGACGGATACTATCTAAACCGAACGCAGGCGTCTCATGATGTCGGCCACCGCGATTGAGCTCCATGAGAGCCCAGTGGTAACAATTGTCCCTACATCCAGTGCCAGAGTGGACGAGCCGGTATCGCAATCGGAAGATATTCTGGAAGCATCTCGACTGGCCGACTCAACAGTTCCCGATGGTGGTTATGGTTGGATTGTTATAGCAAGTTGTGCCGTGTTAACGTGGCATGTAAGGCTCATGCTGTCGAAGTACTTAAAACTACTCGCTTTGGCTAACAACGGTACAGTTTGTCGGTACAAGCTACAGCTGGGGCGTCATTCAAGATGAGCTAGTTCAAAAGGGCCTCTCATCTGCTGCGACTTTATCATATATCGGCTCTATTGCTATCGCCTTTATATCATTCATGGCCATTATCAACGCTCGCGTTGTTCGTGCAATCGGATCTCAACGTACCGGCGTCCTCGGGGTCATCTTTCTCGGCATGTCTGAGATACTTAGTAGCTTCACGCTGGGCAGTGTTGCCGGTCTTTTCTTCACTAGCGGAGTACTACTAGGATTTGGTATCAGTTTGTGCTTTATAACAGTCTCAGTGACACCAGCTCAGTACTTCAGTCGTCGGCGTGGGTTGGCGAACGGTATCGTTTTTGCTGGTGGCGGCTTGGGTGGTGCAGTAACAAGTTTTGCATTGGAGGCTCTGATACATCGTGTCGGCCCATCCTGGACGTATCGTATGCTCGGGTTATTTACACTGCTTACTGGCATACCGGCAGCGTGGTTTATCAAGGAACGAGTTCCTCCACGGCCAGCCGGCTTTATTGACTGGTATGAACAGCCTGGTACTCTGAAAATCATGGAACTGACACTTCACTTCCCAGGAATTTGTTTAAAGATGGCGGGTTTCTGACCATCTTTCTGGCTGGCGCGATAGCTACATTTCCATTGCTGGTACCACCTTTCTTTCTGCCGTTGTACAGCAGGTCAGCGGGCCTGTCATCGTCTACTGGCGCCGGCCTTCTTGCTGGCTTCAACTTTTCTTCTGCAATTGGGCGAGTTATATGCGGCCTGTTTTGTGATCGAATCGGGGCACTCAATACGCTCTTTATTTGTCTTGCGTTGAATGCCTTGACGATGTTGGTTATCTGGCCAAATTCAACATCTCTGGCCTCTTTGGCGATATTTGTGATTATCAATGGAGTAGCTAATGGGGGTTTCTTTTCCACGATGCCGACTGTTGTAGGTAATGTTTTTGGTTCACAGAGAGTCTCAGTCGCCACGGGCATGATTGTCACGGGATGGGGCGGAGGTTATCTTATGGTATGTGTGTCACAAATCTCCAAAGTGGGCGTAGTTCCATACGATGACGGCCGGCTGATCGCTGCAAATAACAGGGCGCTCCTATCGCAGGCTATATTCTTGGCGCCTACGGAGGTGCAAGCAAAGGACTAGAAGCATATCGGCCCGCAATCTTTTATGCCGGCTCAATGGCCTTAGGGGCAGCTGTCTTGGTTGGTATTGCACGATTCAGAATGAGCAAGCGAGCCTGGTTCCTGGCTATCTGAGAAACGGAAACGCTACATCATAACTCTCTTAAAGAGGCATGCATGTGTTTCACAACTTTCTTATCGCAATTAGATATTGAAGCCAATCAAAAGGATAAAGGCCAAGAAGAATCAATTGATTTGTGAATGAATTCAATTTGACATTGGTACATAAACAGATAGGGTGGCGCTGGTGGCGCGTAGCGGGTAAGCTATTCAGCTATCTACAGAGTACATGCGCAGACATGAAAGCTTGCACTTCCCACATTTTCTATCGTGAATGTTCTGATTGACTGTCCAGCATCCTCCCCTCTCAAAACTTGCATCTGAAGGGTTTCATAGCGCGCTGGTCTCTTGAAATCCTTCTTAAAAACAAGAGCAAATATTTTTCAGACTGATAGATAGGCAGGCATGTGTGGAAGATACGCATTGGCACTGGTGAGTCTGCAAAGACGTACGTACCATTGTCGCTTTACGGCTCACACTCTACACAGAGACCTTCAGAGATCCGCCACATATTGGAGGATGCAAATATGTCGGTTTCAGATGCGCCTGAAGACAGCGGCACCGGCGCACCGCGACAGTCTTACAACTTTGCACCTGGATACTTTGGCGTCGTCTACAGGGCTGATACCCCGGATTACGGCGCAGGACCTCGACGTGACGCCGCTCACTCAGATGACGCTTGCAAAGAAGGAACAGGCGGTAAAGAGCAGACAACATATAAGCTGCAGTCCATGAAATGGGGCTTAGTGCCATCATGGAGCAAAAGAAACCCTGACTATTCTTCAATGCTCAAAACAATTAACTGCCGCTCGGATTCTCTGCTTTCTTCTGGAGGCATGTGGGCAAGCATGAAATCTCGCAAGCGTTGCATTGTCATCGCTCAAGGCTTCTTTGAGTGGCTTAAGACCGGGCCCAAGGACAAACTGCCTCACTATGTCAAAAGAAAAGACGACCAAGTGATGTGCTTCGCGGGGCTCTGGGATTGTGTGCAATACAACGGTCAGTTCCAATTCCATCTTTCAAGACGACCCCCAGAATTGCTGGCATGTCATTCTAATGCGATCCAATAAGCGATAGAGTCAGAGCCTAAAGTGTACACATATACGATCATTACAACCGATTCTAACAAACAGCTGAACTTCCTTCACGACCGAATGCCGGTCATACTAGATCCTGGTTCTGACGACATCAAGACCTGGCTGGACCCTGGCAGGTACGAGTGGTCGAGAGAGCTACAGTCTCTTTTGACACCTTATAGCGGTGCACTCGAAGTCTACCCTGTCAGCAAGGAAGTTGGGAAAGTCGGCAATAATTCACCACGTTTCATTAGGCCCTTGGATAGCAAAGAAAACAAGTCTAATATCGCGAACTTCTTCGCAAAAGGTCAACAGACGCCTGGAAATCTTACAAAGGGCGAAGAGGGTAAAGGTATTGCTGGCGAAGACAAGGTTGTCCATGATGCGGGCGAAGATAACCACCAAGGTGTTAAAAGAAAGCACGAGGAGAATTACTCTGCGACTCCTTCAAAAAAGATGGCGGCAGGAAAACAAAAAATAAGTGCTACGAAAAATACAAAAGGGGCAGTTGAATCAAAAAAGAAGCCAAATTCTAAAATCACAAGCTTCTTTCCTTCCTAAAAATTTTTGAACCCTAAATAAAGATATATATATAATAAAGACAAAGCTTTACTTAAAAAAGTTTTTAGCTATTAATATTATATATGAGTAGCTACAATGAATGAATATGAAGTAGAAAAAAATATTTTAATACTAGGGCAGGATTTCATTTTCACTACGTGCGGATTTTTCAAAACCCCAAACCGTTTAAAAAAAATAATATCTACATAGATAAAAACTTCACTGGGCTAAATAAAATATAATACAGCAAAAAGAGAAAATATAATATTATATAGTTAACGTTAGACGTTTGTTTTATTTTGTATTTTATTTGACTATTTACTAGTAGGCTTAATTTTTATAAATTTAACAAGAGCTCTAGAAAAAAAATATTTTGAACTAAGCCCCTCTAGTAAATCTAAATTTTTTAATACCTTTGATCTTTTCATTTTAAAATAATAATAATAATAAAATACCTATAGAACCTTTGATTTTTATTCTTTAATTCATTAAATTAAAAAAAATTCATAAATAGCCTTTTATCAGTCTCTGAGGCCTGAAGATTTATCAGAACCTTGACTGATTGTAGGACATCGCATGCTGCAATCACCTTTAAGGACTAATAAGCGCTGGCGCCTATAATGTGCCAGGCGAATGAGTCTAGACGCCTTAGTGAATCGTACCAGCACCATAGTATACTCAAACCTTAACTCGTATCAGCTGGTATTTATACACTCAAACCTGACAGTCTACAGTTAGATTGCTAGCAGCTGCGTCCTATTCATTCGTGCTTACGAAGTACTTCTAGAATACTTAACAGGTGCGGTCGTCCCTGGCCAGGGCCGCATATGTTGCTGCCCAGTCGGATTACAAGCCGAAAGAAAGTCCTCCCGAAATTTACTACTATACTTACTTATGTACTCGTCGCTGCAGCAGGCATTGTACAAATTAGCAGGAGAAAAAGAGAGGACGCCTGCCGGAATATGAGTACGAGTAAGAGCGTTCGTTCCGACGCCATTGTGCTGTCCAGTGAGTAGAACGCCTTTGCTGCTCTGTGGAGTAGAACGCCAGGCTGACAGAGTAGCAAGGGGCCGACAGAGGCTCTGTATATAAATAGCTGCTGGTTGACAGCCAACGGCTCTCGGCTTACATATGCTCGTCGGACTTTGCCGTCAGCCCTATGGGTGACATATTGCGTGATAGGAGGCTTGAAGAACCGACAACGTGAATCCCAACACCCAGCTGCACCGATATTTCTAACATTTGGCCTCGGTGCGGCAGGCCCCGGCTTCGGCTTCGGCTTCGGCCTCGGTTCGCTCCGCCCTTTGCGGTGCATGACAGCCGCATTTGCGGGGCGCACCCAGGACCCAAGCCAATCGGCGCGCGTCGCTGCGCTATCCACGGCTGGAATATCGCTACCGGATTACACATCTCGGCTTGTCAAATGTCATGATCGTTCTAGATTCGGCGTGCTGCTTTGAAATGAGTCAACCGGGGTATGACGAAGCCGAGTGTGAATATGTGAGCCGTTCAAGTTTAAAAGGCGAAATATGAAATATATAAGAGCACAATGCATTCCCATAATCCAGAAAACATACACAGCTATAATCACCAACCATCATCAACCATCAACTACACTGAACACTAAAACACTGTGTTGCTCACGATATCTCCAAAGTCCCAAAACTTTCGCTACTATATCGTTTAATAAAGCCTACACCATCATGATGGCATCTCAGAAGAACTCAAACACACTTTACCTGTCGGATAATGCCTCCGAGAAGACACTCGTCACCGAAAACATGACAGACGAGAGGAGTACGTTTAAAAAATACCGCCTCTACTATGGATTGTCAATACCATGGAAACTAACGTAAAGAAAAATAGAAAACAGCTTGAAGGCTGCCCTCGGCTTCAAATCAAAGAGCAAGAAGAGTGCGCCCAAGCCCGCACTAGCAAACCGCGAACCGAGCTGGGAAGCTCGAGTTAGTAAGTTCTCGCACACGCCTCTCAAAGCGATACTTTTCTAATGCCCTTTTTTTTTTGACAGTGGCTCTTACCTATGCCAGGTAATAATGTGACCGGATTTGGTTTATATATTGTTTGCTGCAGCAGGAGTTTGGTATTAGACACGCATAGAACTTAATGGGTATTTTAGAGCATACACGGATCAGGTATAGAATGCAACGGGCATCTCTGCTTTGTTTTTTAAGAGTTTGGCATAGGCGAGCACACATGCAGCATCTGCAGATTTATCCTCTTATAGTTTTATATAATTCTTCTTTTTAATTCTGGACGTGAGCGTGGCTTCGTGTACCTACTGTATACATGGCACGCGCGTTAATTATTAAATTGTGAGTTCGCCTGAGTGGTGGAGTAGACAGTACTTGCCCAATGTTGTCGTCGCCGCACCCAGGGCGCTGGCTATGTACTTTTTTATCCGGCGCCGCTGAAGTGGTGCCGTTCCGTAGGTACCTCTCATGCATCCGCATGTACCCCGTACCGCCGGCAGAGCTTCCGCTCTCCCAACGCTAAAAATTCCTTATCGGCACCAAACAGGCACGATAAGCCTGCACGGCAGAAAAAAGTTTCGGCACCCACTGCGCGCAACAAACAATTCATGCCCGCCACAGCCAACAGAGACCAAGAGCCTCTAGAGAGCCCCAACGATCACAATGGCTCGCCAAGCGTCGAAGCGCAAGAACGTGTCCGACTATGAAGTGTCCGACGATGAGTTTGCCGGCACACTCGAAGGCATCTTGTCGCAGAGCGAGGACGACAGCTCCGAGTTCGACCCATCCGACTTCTCTGAGCCCGAAGTAGACGACGGACTGAGCGAAGAGTACTCGGCGGACGAAGAGGAGGAAGAGTCTGCGGGCAGCCTTGAGGCGGATAAGCCCGCCCAGCAATATGGAAACAGTGACAGCGGAAAACCCGTTCGCGTGGTCACGGATGCCAACGGTGCTACTCGGTACGAGTACGAAGAGATCGACCCGGTCTATGACAGCGACGATAGCGATGCACAAGGCCCAACAAATACAATTGGAAACATCCCCTTGTCGTTTTATGACTCCTATCCGCACATTGGATATGATATTAACGGGAAGAAGATCATGCGACCAGCCACTGGAGAGGCGCTCGACGCTCTGCTGGATAGCATAGAGCTCCCCAAGGGCTGGACCGGTTTGACGGACCCGGAGACTGGCAAGCCGTTGAACCTAAGCCAAGATGAGCTGGAGCTACTTCGGCGAATTCAAATGAACGAGGTTCCTGAGGAGGGCTATGATCCCTACCCGGTAAGTTTTGTTGTCACTCGCGAATTCGTTGCTATTGCTGACCTTTGATGCAGGATATGGTCCCATACTTTACCAGCATTGAGGAAAAGATGCCCCTCAGTGCCGCTCCAGAACCCAAACGCCGATTCGTACCGTCAAAGCATGAAGCGAAGCGCGTGGCGCAGCTGGTAAGGGCCATCCGCGAAGGCAAGATTTTACCCTATAAGCCGCCGGAGGAGAGAGAGGACGTTGAAGAGCAGGAAACCTTTTATGACATTTGGGCCAACGAGGAGCCGCAAGATAAGCATGTCATGAACATACCGGCACCTAAGCTACCGCCGCCAGGCTATGACCTCAGCTACAACCCGCCTCCAGAATATCTCCCGACTGCTGAGGAAAAGGCGGCATGGGACAACGAAGACCCCGAGGAAAGAGAAAAGGAGTACTTGCCCCAGCAGTACGACTCTCTACGGAAAGTTCCTGGCTATGGAGAGTTTGTCAAGGAACGATTTGAGAGATGCCTGGATTTATACCTGGCCCCGCGAGTTCGCAAAAACCGTCTTAACATCGACCCCAATTCCTTGCTCCCCAAGTTACCCCGACCAGAAGAACTCAGACCCTTCCCTACAATGTGCCAGGCCATTTTCAAGGGCCATGAGGGCCGCGTTCGAACGGTCTCGTTTAGCCCAGACGGTGAATGGGTCGCATCGGGAGGCGACGATGGTACTGTCCGCGTCTGGTCGTTAAATGGACACCAGGAGTGGTCAGCGAGGCTCAGCTCGGAAGAGCCTGTCCATGTCGTCCGATGGCGGCCGGTCAAGGATACATTCATCATCGCTGCTGCTGCAGGAGAGGATCTTTTCTTTGCTTGCCCTCCACTGAGCGGCGACAGCGT
This sequence comes from Lecanicillium sp. MT-2017a, assembly GCA_003056585.1. NCBI lineage: Eukaryota > Fungi > Ascomycota > Sordariomycetes > Hypocreales > Cordycipitaceae > Lecanicillium > Lecanicillium sp. MT-2017a. Next base: position 713,030 of record PXYN01000409.1, read on the forward strand.
CACCAAAGCGAGCCGCGACGTTCTGGATGCAGGTTTCGGCTATGCTGCCAGCAGCGGACAGTCAAATTCCACTACATCTGCCAGCAAGGAGGGTCCGGCAAAGTGGTCCAGGCCAGGAACAAAGCTCGAGAATGCGGGTGTCCTGCTTAAGGCTACGGTCAGGGCTGTTATCAAAACGATTAGCTGGCACCGGCGAGGAGATTTCCTCTGCACCGTCTCACCTACTGGCCAGCGAAGCTCTGTTGCCATCCACACTCTCTCGAAACACCTCAGCCAGATTCCCTTTCGCCGTCTTCCAGGCCTCGCTCAAACTGCGCACTTTCACCCTTCCAGGCCGCTGTTCTTTGTTGCGACGCAGCGTATGATCCGATGCTATGATTTGCAAAGGCAAGAACTCGTCAAGGTTCTCCAGCCAGGCGCACGATGGATCTCTTCATTTGACATCCACCCAGGCGGCGACAATCTCATTGTGGGATCCTACGATCGACGACTTCTGTGGCATGATTTGGACCTTTCCAACAGGCCGTACAAGACAATGCGATTCCATGCCGAGGCCATTCGGGCTGTGAAATACCACCGCTCGCTGCCGTTGTTCGCTGACGCCAGCGATGACGGTTCCCTGCAGATATTCCACGGCAAGGTTGTTAGTGATCTGATGGAGAACGCAACAATTGTTCCCGTCAAGATGTTAAAGGGACACAAAGTGGTCAGCAAAATTGGTGTCATCGACGTTGATTGGCATCCTAAGCACCCATGGTGCATCAGTGCTGGTGCTGATGGAACTTGCCGCCTGTGGGCATAAAAAGCTGGGCACATAACTGCATCCATGTTCCCTAATCCATGTAACCTAGATAGTGATTTTCAGTTGGGGGCGGCGTACTGGCGTACATTCGTCGCACTGCATCAATACAGCCCGATTTTGTCAGAAGCCTCACATTTCTTACAACGTGAAATATGCAATGTGGATACGGTTAATATTTCCTTCGTAGGGCGAATTAACTTCAATTTATCAGATTATGACTACTGTTCTCGATAATAGCTATGTTAGGCCAACGCTGGACTGTCCTGGCTTCCTCATTCCCCTTCATTTTAGGTAACAGGCCATGAACTTGCTGCTTGACGCAACTAAGATTGTGGGTTTACCGTGTTAGCATTAAGGTTTGACGCCCGTAGGCGTGTTAGGTATCTGTGGTCCGAAAGGTACCACTTCAAAGCTCCTCCTGAAGCTTTGCAGCCTTCTCCTTGGCAGCTGCGTGAGCTTCTGCGGCCTTGTCTGTAGCGGCATCTGATCCTAGACGCAGCTGCTGGGAGATCCAGCCCCAGGTATCGCTCACAAAGTTTTCAACCTTTGCGTAAAGAGTACCACCTGGTGACGATGTGCCATACTTGAAGTATGTGGACTGCTTTCTCGCCAGAGCTTTGAGGTCTTCGATCTTGGATCCCTGGGGAACTGGCACCCCGTAGCTGTCAAGGTACTTCTTGAGTTCGGTCTCCGACCACTTGTCAAAGGCCTTGTTCTTCATCTGCGAGTTTACTTCGGACAGGTAGTTAGTGGCGGCCGCGAATTCGGCTCCGCCAGCCGTAGAGGCAGAAGAGTAGGCAGATTGAGCAGCCTTCAGCAGGTCATCTCGGGCAACGTCCTTCTTCTTGGCCGCAGCCTTGGCAGCAGCATTGCCATGCTTGCTCAGGTAACTCTTGAGGTTGTCCTTGTTGAAGTCATCAAACGTCCAAGCACTCCAGCCCGTAGATGCCTTGTGGGCATGCTTCCTGACGAGGGCACGCAGTTCATCAGTCCCCGAATTTTGAGGGATTGGGATACCTCTCGCATCGAGATAAGACTTGAGTCTGCTGTTTGACCACTTGTCAACTGCCTGCTCGAACTCTCGCTGGGCGATGAGCGCAGCATCGTCGGTAGCCTTGGCAAACTGATTGCCTGCTTTGCTAGTGGCGGCGCCGAAAGCCTTGGTGGCCTTGCCATGTACATCGGAGCCCATGACTTCGGCGCGGTTCTTGCGAATGAGGGCACGGAGCTCTTTGGGGCGCGTGCCGTGGGGGACAGCGATTCCGTTCTCGTCGCAAAACTTTTGGAGCTTCGATTCATCCCATGCCTCAAGGGCTTCGTCTGATACCTTGGCATATACGGCCTTGGCCTTGGCCAATGTGTTTTCGGCCTCGTCTTGCGCCTTGAGGTATGCGAGGTGGGAGTTACGACGCACAGCCGCGACCAGCTTGTTTCTGTTTGAGCCCTGGGGGACTGCAACTCCGTGCTTGTCGAGCCAGCTCTTGAGGTCAGAATCAGACCAGCCCTCGTATAGCCAGTTGCCAGGGTACGCAGCCGTCTCCCCGGCCTTTTTGGCCGAAAGCTCATAGGCGCGGCGGGCATTGCCGATCAAAACGTCTCTGTTTCGGGGGTTGGGTACTAATTGTGGTGCGTTAGCGGGCGCTGCTGGCGTATAGGTTGGGTTTGCCAATTGGCGGGCGGCTTACCGGAAATGCCATTGCGGTCGCAGAGAGCCTTGAGCTGGCTGTCGGACCATGAGTCGAGGGCCCATTCTTTGGCGTCGGCCATGGCCTTGTTGGCGCTGTCAGCGGTTCCAAACCAGCTTTCCTTGACTTTGGCGATGAGGGACTCTGCGGTATTGTCGGCGTCTGAGGCTGCGGCCTTGCCCTTGGCGGAGAGATAGGCATAGAGCTGCTCGGGGCTCCATTTGTTGTAGGGCTCGACAACGTAGTCATTCCAGTTCTTGGCGACGAGATCCTCCATGTCCTTTCTATCGGCCGCCTTTGGGTACGGAATGTTGTTGTCCGAGAGCCAACGCTCGAGTTCAGTCTCGTGCCACTTATTGTAGGCTGGCACCAGGTGTTAGCAGATTGGTTGGCTTCATGGGGTATTAGGATGGGAGTCTTTGTTCCGAGCTCACCAGCTTTGGTTCCAGGGAACCAGGTGCTCGCAGTTACCTGCACTGCGAGGCATGCCGTCAACACGGCTCTGGGGTACCACATGGTGCGTTTATGGGCTTGCGCCTCTTGCTGGGTGTAAGTTGTGGTGTTTTTGCTTGTTTGTTTTAGGTGTATGCGATGGCCAGTTCTTACGGGCTACACGCAATGTTGGTGGTGGTGTGTGGGAAGAAGGCGACAATTCACGCAGGTCTATGGTTGGGGGGCAATTACGTTAATATAGGTTCCTCCTCCCTTGGGGTCATGAGATGGTGTGATGGGCGGCTGCTGGCCGTGACAAAAACGTCACTGCCTTGGCTGGGCCGGCCTAGTTACGAGTAGCCGTCAAGACCAGAACAGCTGTCGGGTCTGGAACAGCGCCGTTTGTTCTGGCCCTGGAGCTGTCAGACCCGTTTCCTGGGTAGCCTGCAAGTATTGCCTGCCATGTTTAGCAGGCGTGAGCAATGGTGTGGCGGGTGTGTGGTACGGCATTGGTACGATGGGTGAGCGTTCTTGTGGACTCGCTGAGATATCCATGACGCAAGTCGGGTAGCATTAACCTTGGATCGACGGGCGGATCCTCACACATGCCTGCGGTGCGCTTGCAGCGAAACCTTGATTCGGCTGGGGGCTACCTTAGTACACAAAGTACATGTCATGGTAGTACCGGAAAAGGGGTAAAATAGAGAGAGATGACTGAGAAGAAAATTAAAATGAAACAAGGAGTAGGAGAGAGAAAGATGCAGAACGAGCGAAGCGCCCAGGGAAGACAACAGAGCTCGGACAAGTCAACAAGAGCTCCGTTTGTCGAAATGCACCCCAGGGTATGAGTGAAGAGGTCATGCATGGTACATCGCGCGACCCCAATGCATACAGTAGGACCAGGTACCGCAGAACCGCCGCCACACGGGCGCCACCAACCGCGCACGTTGCACTGCCAAAAAAACAGCTGGCGCCACAATGACGCATTGCCCAGCGAGCTGTCCCACGTCACCATGCTGTCAGTCAATTGGGGACATCCCTGAGTAGTATCTCACCCACCGGAATGAATGACCCGATGCCCCCAACAACGCTGGTCTTGCCGAATCGAGCCCAGCACACGGAATGGCAAGCATGCTTACCAGTTCAGTTGGCCACTGCGCTGCTGCGCTGCCACAACTGTGACCGTCGAGCTTCGAGTACAGCCACTACCGTCACCTCCAGGGTAGAGACATACGAGTACATATAAGGCTGGCTGCTATGAAAGGCCCAGTCGTGAGTCCCCAAGAGACAGTCAACTTTGCCATATTTCGTAGGCCACCGCTGCGCCGACCAAACGACGACCTCGCTGACGGGGGGCACCGCGCACACAACCCGGCCAGCTAGGTAGTTTGATACTCAATTCACAGACATGAACGGAACACGCCCTGACGACGCCGCCCATAGCCATGCCCAGAACCATGCACTGTGCATTGCGATGCGAAATTTGTACATTCGGCACTAATTAGGCCAGGAATAGTCTTACATTCACCACAGCACCCCAGTCTATCTACCAGCGCGCCCGAGGGCAATTCTCAATGAAAAAGTTCCCAGCGATCGTATCCCGCGAGCCCATCTTGAAACGCCACCCACGGCCCGAGGCAGCCATCTATGCGTAAAAATTGACCGTCTGCATGCAACCGTTAGAATAAAGCACCGAGAGGCAAAGGGAATTACCGGGGGGCCACTCACGTCCTTCTTCTTAGCCTGCACTTCCGCAATCGCGTCGACATAGTGCTCGTGGCCAATCTTGTTCTTGCCAGACCTCAGGGCAATCATACCAGCCTCTACGCAAACAGCCTTGAGCATGGCACCGCCAAACTCGTCAGTGCTACGAGCCAATTCGCCCCAGTTGACACCAGGATCAACCTTCATCTTGCGTGAATGAATCTTCAGAATCTGGGCTCTTGCCTCCTCATTCGGTAGAGGAAATTCAATTTTGCGGTCCAGGCGGCCTGATCGAAGCAAGGCAGGGTCGAGCACATCGACACGGTTCGTTGCCGCAAGGACCTTGATTCGGTCATCCGACGCGAAGCCATCCAACTGGTTCAGAAGCTCAAGCATAGTTCGCTGCACCTCTCGGTCGCCGCTCTTTTCGCTATCGAATCGTTTCGTACCAACGGCGTCCAGCTCGTCAATGAAGATAATTGCCGGTGCTTTCTCCTTGGCGAGGGCAAAGCAGTCGCGGACGAGTTTCGCACCGTCACCGATGAACATCTGCACGAGCTGCGGACCAGCAAGCTTCAGGAAAGTCGCCTCCGTCTGAGCCGCACATGCTCTCGCCAGCAGCGTCTTGCCAGTTCCGGGCGGCCCATACATCAAAGCACCTGCCCGCAGTGTTAGCCTGCTTAGCTATTCAATAGAAAATAGTGCCGATAACGGCTTCTTACCCTTTGGAGCCTTGATGCCGATCTTCTTGAAACGATCGGCCTCCTTCATGGGCCATACAATAGCCTCAACTAGTTCTTCAATCTGTTTGTCCAGGCCACCAACATCTGTGTATTGTTCTGTGGGTTTCTCGTCAACTTCCATGGCCTTGACGCGACTGTCGTACTCGGCAGGCAGGGTATCCAGAATCAGGTATGAGTCCTTGTTAACGCCAATCAGATCGGCTGGTTTCAGTTTGTCCGAATCCACCAATCCGATTAAAGGCAAAAATATTGTCTGTCTCGTCGAGGTTTTGATGACCGCGGACTTGCCCACCCTGGTGGCATCGAGATCGATATTTGCCCCTTCTTCTGAAGATTCGGCCGTGGGATCCAAATCCAAAAGCTCGACGACGTTTCCGACAAGGTATGGCAATTGTCTGTAGCACCGTTTAGCTGCGGGCACCAAATGTAGAACGGGGGGTTAGCCAAGCCATACCTGTTGTTGGCGATCTTGTCAACATTCTCCTTGATCTTCTCGCCCATGGCCGCTTTCTCGTGAGACAATCTCGATAGTTCGCTCTTCATAATACGAGAATCATTCTCCAAAAGACGCTTTCTTGTCAAGATGTCCTGGGTACTCAAGCCAAGGACTTCATCATCGAGGATATCCTCATCTTGATCTGCTTCCTTCATCTCCGCATCTCCATCGCCGCCACTGGTTTCTTTCTTATCCTTATCCTCTCTCTTCCTGTCATCCTTCTCCCGGCGATCGAGATCGTCGAGCTCTTCGAGTGTTGACATTGTCGGCGATAGGTGGCGGTATATGTCTACTTTGGCTGGTGGCGCGTGAGGACTTCGTTGCAAGTGCGCGCTGCGCCGTTAAATGGGAATCGGAACAGCAGAGAATCCCACCAATCGCTCGTAGACGGATTATCGCCGCAAAAGAGATGAGTGTGGTTCTAGGGACCGATGTTGCGTGGTTTGGTTCCAGGGCGCGGCGTGATTGTGGAAGCTGTGAGAATGGGCCGGCAATGTGTCAGTACTGCTCCGTACTGTCCCTGGGTAGCTTTGCTAAGCACAGCACGCGCCATCTCGTTGGCAGCCTGGCCGCTGGCGCCGGCCCACCGACTGCTGCATGCCACCCTGAACTCGGAACGGCCGATGGTTCTCCCGGCACCCGCGAAAATGCATCGACCAAACCGCCAAATAAGTCTTAGAATCCAGTGTTGAGCTGCGAAATCGCCAATCTTATAACACTTCTGCGGCCCGCCCACCCGAGCTCAATTTTAACGCATTGAATATGGCGCGGGCACTCCAAAAAGTAGCGGTGCCTGCCCTACGAGGGTTTTGTCGCCAATCACTACGCCAACAAAATGCTGCCTCGATTGCGACGACGAACATCGCACGCGGATACGCAACGAGCATTCCAGTTGCAGGCGTCGTGCCGTCACCTGTCGAATATTCTCCAGCTTCAAAACCCCCAAGCGCACGACCGGTCGAAACGCGGAAAAGCCAACTGATTCGCACATACACCTCGCTCCTGCGGACCAGTCCCCTCATTCTCTTCTTTCAGCACAGCAACTTGACAGCAGTGGAATGGGCGGCGGTAAGAAGGGAATTAAAAAAGGCATTGGAGGTGGTTCCACCCTTGAATGCTGGTCCTGAAGCACCACCGTTGGACCTAGCCCGTAATGTGCAGCTGCAAGTTCTGAGAACGAATATGTTCAACGTCGCGCTCAAAATCGTCGAGTTCCATAACGCCGAGGCCGCTGCTGCCTCGAGCACAACGGCGAGGACCTCCAAGGGTGCAATCGTCCACGACCTTTCAGAAGCCGCATACAAGGCTGCCCGCAAAGGCGAGGTGCCGCCGGAATCGGCGTATGCGCAAATCGAGCCGCTCATGGTTGGGCCGCTGGCTGCTCTCGTCATCCCGGCCGTCTCGCCGACTCACCTTGCTGCAGCCCTGAGTGTCCTGTCGCCGGTCCCAGGCATGTTTGCAGCCCCAGGCAGGAAGAAGAACCCTGGGTACCACGACCCCATTTGCCAGAACGGTTTATCGAAACTGCTTTTGGTCGGCGGACGCATCGAGGGCAAGGTATTTGACCAGTCTGGAGTAAACTGGGTTGGAGGCATACAAGGTGGATTGGATGGGCTCCGTGCACAGCTTGTACATATTCTCCAGGGAGCAGGTCTGGGTGTTACATCTTCACTGGAAGCTGGCAGCAAGAACCTTTGGCTTGCCTTGGAAGGCAGAAAAGAACAGTTGAAGGAGGAGTAGTCGAACATACCCATAGAATTTTGGCGCATACTCACCATGTAAAATAGTCAAGAGAACATCTGTATACTAGGTAGAGAAGGTTTGTTGCATTGGACTGCGCGACTCTTTGTACCAGATACTCCCAGGCTGCTTAACTGTGACAGGCTCTGTGATGGGGAACATGCACTGTGGCGCAATTTCTTTTTTACGAGTGTAATTATTAATTTTTCGGAACTCTATAATTTTCATTTCCTTTGCGTAAAGGCTATGATGTTGGATCTGCTTCGTAGGCGCTATATACCAAGTGTCTCGTTGGTCTAAGCCATGCACTTAATTTACCTGCAGGGACCAGCCACTCCACATTAGCTGTCTGTCACCGTGCCTCATGTGACGTACCTCCTACCTACAACGCCAGCACCAAGCTACATGACATTTTACGAGCCAGATTGCCCCAGCGCTGAAACGACGCAGCGGACCGAATATTCTGCAGTTTTGAGACTGCTGTAGACCAAGCAGATACCACGGAGGTTGTGCGCTGCAAAGCGCATTCGCCTACGGCGCATCGACAGACAACGCCGCAAACGATTCGCGAACGTGCAGGATAGCTCGAACAATGGACTTCGCGCCGTACCAATCTTCGCCGCCCGAGCACGGACGTGTCGCGTCGCCTGAATATAATGCATCACCGCGCACCTCGGCCGATGCGTCGAAACGGCCGTTCTCGCCCGCTGGCGCTGGTGCGGCTCGCAGCCCTCCGCCCCTTCAACATCCACAGCCCCAACGCGCCTGGGGAGGATTTGATGGTCAAGGGAGCAACTGGTCGGGCGGTGGCGGCGCGTCAAGTGCAGCGATGCCTGGTGCATACCCTGCTGCGGAAGTGAGCGAATTTGACACGAGTCTTGGTATTCGGCTTGATTACGAAGCGAGCCTGGCGTATCTGGCTTTCCCTCCAGTTGGGGCTATTGTGCTGCTCATTTTGGAGCGCAACAGCGACTATGTTCGGTAAGTAACTGGCTAGCTAGGCGTATTCGCTAGCTGTATGTGGCATAGCACACTGACAAATACGTCAGGTTCCACGCGTGGCAATCGGCTCTCCTCTTTACAGCAATCATGGTGTTTCATCTACTGTTTTCGTGGTCGAAAGTCTTCAGCTGGCTCTTCTTCATTGGCGATTTAGCGCTGATCGCTTTTCTTGCATTAAGAGCCTATAGGGATGCCGAAATACTTGATAGGTAAGGATGATCTCATTTACTATTTGGTGAACTGACCGCTAATGGCCCTTACAGGTTTGAGGTACCCTTTTTTGGACGAATGGCATCAAGGATACTGGATGATGAATAGATATATGTGGCCCGCTGCGACCCGCTGCGTCTTAATGCTTTTATCGTAGCTGTGTGGCCTTGCGTTCTGGAGACGAAGAGTTTACTGGAGTAATGGAAGGCACGGCACTGTCATTTTAAGCTTTCGCTTCCTGCCAATACACTATGTATATAAATAGCCAAGTGTCGTGAAGCAAGATTTATTGTCTTTTAACCTCTGCTATCATGTACTGCGATGCTCGGGAGTCACCAATGCACTTTCTTCGTTTCGTTTTCCCTGGAAAAAGCCTGGATTGCTCTCTACCTAGACAGGACTCCTCGGACCTCACATGTGACTGTTGGCTTTTCCGAAAAGACAACTTCCTGAATATTAGCTTCGCCTGCCACTCCTTGTTCCAACCACCTGCCCAGTAAGTCGTTGCTTTCCTTTGGCTTGACGGAATTATCTCGCGTCCCAACCGTTATGTGAGCGACTCGGTTTGCGCATTCCCATTTATCCTCTTTGTCACTAATCCGGACGACTATCGCCATGACACGTTCGTCAAAGACGACCTGTTGAAAACGTCAGCAAGTGCTAATACACTAACAATATGTAGGGAGACATACTCGTTCCATGACCACATCACAGCTTCCCAATTTCGCATCAGTGCCACCTACAGCATCATGCAACGTGAGATAGCGCTGCCATAGCTCCGGGTTCTCCTTGGCAGCGGCACGATGCATGAGAGTGACGTGGAATCCAGTCTGCACTCTGCGAGTTTGCTTCAACTGCATATAAAATCGAGATAAAAGTTTATCGGGGGAATCAAATGCTTTCTCCAAAATTTTGTCAACCGTATTGTGCGGAACAGCAATGGACATATACTCGAGCTGTCTCGGCTTCTTTTTCGCTTCAGGTGCCGCGGTACTCTTTGGCTTGTCGCGATTTCCCCGGTCAGGAATGTCGTGTCGGAAGTCAGGCTTGTACCCTAAGGCTGTCTCAATCGCAGCATCCAACTGATCCGAGCTAGGGGCCTCTTTAACCAGGTTGGGGAATATCTTATGCAGCTGCGAGACGACTGTCTCAAGATTTTTGCGGCTCCCGGCCAACGGGTCCAAGTCAATGACACTGTCAAACCCATCGTCGGGTCGCACCAAAGGCGAACAAGGCTCAAATCTGTTCAAAAATCCGTCCATTACACCCATGAACTTTTCCTGGTCCGTTCCTGCGTGTATCGTCTGGTGGTTGTCGCCGCGCTGGAGCACCCTTTCGCGGGTTGTGCGCCGAATTTCGTCCATCGCATTTTCGTCGTGTCGAAAGTTAAGGCAAACGATCCTGACATTCGGATCTTGGATCTTGACGTCGGTAAGGAGTTGCCGCCTCTCGTGCTTCTGGGCATTATTTCGGTCCGCGTAAACGACAGGATGGTCGTTGAGCTGATTCAAAACGGCCTTGGTGAACCGTGGGGGGCGCCCTTTACCAGAGATATTATCATTTTGTATATGACCCCAGTTGAAGAGATGTGTCAGTGCCAACGCAATAGTCGTCTTGCCGCATCCGATTGTCGAAATTGGCGTCAGGATGACATCTTTGGTCACTTCTGTCATGACAATGTGATCGGTATCAGCATCATCTAGATTTGCTGCCTCGCTCCCCTTCATATTCTTGAAGGCCAAAAATTCGTTTCTCAAGGCGATGATGCCGTGATTCTGCTGGTAAAGCTTTACCAGCTTGGGGTCCGCAGCCAGCCGTTTCTTCGCGTAGACGAGATAGTCCTCCGTAATTCGCGCATGCTTCTTGAACTTGGGTGGCTTTCCTGAAATAAGAGCCTTGGTGCATTCCCGCCACTGGCGATACATGAGGTAAGGTTCCTCGAATTTGTACTTGAAAAACCAGTCTTGGTAGGGCAGAGTGGGCGGGTTAGGCGACATTCTGCAACGAATCACAAAGCCTTCGACGTCCCGGCCGTCGTAGGCGCCTGTATCTGCTGCAGCTTCCAGAAACTCCTTCACCTTCTGGATATCGTCGTAGACAATGAAGTTTGTCTTTCGAAAACCCCACGAGTCAGCAAAGTCTTGGACGCAAGGGCTGGGGTACGTGGCAAATTCCGGGACGTTGAGATTGATGCCATGCAGGTACAAGCCTGCCTCGTCTGGGCCATACGGCAAAATGTGCTCCTCAAAGGTGTCGTCGCAGAGTTCGGCCACGGCAGTCGCATTGCGCTGCCTTAGCTCGCGGGCCAAGTCTTGCGTGGTCTTGCCAAGCGCCGCGAGTTGCCTTTGCAGTCGAACTTCACCGGCCTTTGCGTGGCTCGTTTCTCCCTCACCTCTGTCTCCGGTGGAATGCTTGCTGCAGACAAGAAGCGTCTCATCCTCCAATCCGGATATGAAAATGATGCAGCCGTTTTCTTTGAGGGTCAGCTCGTATGGCGGCTGGGTATTGTTCTGTATATAGTTCCACTTTGTCTCGGGCACCTCATCGACATTGAAGAACTTGTCGTAGCCCCTCACGGCAATTTCCAGCCCATGTCGCTGTGTTTTTGTGGTGAACAAGCCTCGGGCATAGACTGGCAAGTCACGTCTCTTGTAGTCCCAGTCCGCGAACCTCCAAGAGTCCACTGTGATGCCGTTTGGCGAGCCCTTGATGTTGAAGGTGGCCTTTCTGGCCGACAGCTTGCCACGGCGTGATTCCTTTACGTGGAGCTCCAGGGCTTTCACGACTCTGGTGTTGGCCTCGCGGTCCTGTGCAATGTACGGCGCCGTTGCCATTTTGATGCCCCGCCGACTGCCCGCAGCTAGGAATTTCTTGATTTCTGAGATGGCTTGGGCCGTATGCTGTAGCGCAATTCGTCGAGATATGGTGACAGACCTCGGCAGCGACACTGCCGTGTTTTCGTTGTCGTGCAGGCGTGGTTATCACCACCGCGAAAAAAAAGTTGAGGAAAGGAATAGGTTACGCTGCGCGTGTGTAAGCAGGCAGCTGCTCGACGCAGGCCCTTTAAGTACTTTGGGGGGGCGGCCCAGGCTCAGGTCCTTCGAGGCTCGTACCAAATACAATGGTAATAGGCTATGAGGCTGTGAGGCTGCGAGAGTTGGGAGAGATGGGCATGATATTCTGGTTTGAGGCGAGGCAGAATACTATGTGAGTGGGTGGACCCTGTCGAAAAAAGAGAGAGGGCCTCAGTGCAAGGCAGGCAGGCAGGCAGGCAGCTGTTAGTAGACTGGACACGGTCCCTGGTACCTACAGCAGGTAGGTGCCTTACACGCCGAAACTGTGTGACTCAATCCCCTTGTCTCTGCACGGTAAAATCGTTTGGCCAATACCTAACAAGGAATAGTGTTTAAACCCTGTTCCTCTATGAGTATCATCGGCGAGCGCAGCACTGGTTTTTATGAACCTCGGGGCGTTTCTCGCAGATACATACACATGGGCTCCGCAATGAAAAAGAGTCACAGCGATCAAAGCTGGCGCCCGGGTTAAACCAACACTTGTGCTGTGTTATATCTGTGGAATTCACTTGCTTCTTCGTTGCGCCATTCAGTCGCCGCCTAGATTTTTTGGAGGCAAATTTTGCATTAATTATTGTATTAATTAGCCTTTGCCTGGGTACCTACTATGGTACGGCAGTAGGTGAACATGGGCGTCGTGTTTGTTAGCCGCTTCCAAGTAGGGGCGAGTAACAGTCCAAGAAGAACGGCCACCCATTCCCACTTTTAAATTCACACACCGTCCACCACTCTGAGTACTGTTTTTATGCTTGGCCGGCTCAGACGAACCAAACCAGGCTGAGCTCTCTCCTGCTGCAACCAAACCCCAGGCTCGCTGCTTTTCACACATCTTCATTCACCATGGCCGCAAATCCATTCTTGCTTGCTGCGGATAACAGCCCGGCGTTGATCCCCCTCCTCCAGGAAAATCCTGCCACGTCAAAATCGCAAGATGAACACGGCTACTCTCTTGTCCACGCCGCAGCCAGCTACAACCACCTCGACCTTCTTCGTAAACTGATCCGTGACTTTGGAGTGGACATCAACATCAAGGACGAAGACAATGAGACTGCCCTCTTTGTCGTGGAGACCGTGGATGCCGCAAAGGCCCTGGTAGAACTCGGCGTCGACGTCGACCACCGCGGACTGGAGGGCACCACGGCAAGAGAAAAGATTGAGGCCGAGGCGGATTTCCCAGAAGTGGCAGCGTACTTGGCCACTCTTGATTCTGCTTCTGCTTCTGCTTCTGCTACCACTGTCGAACCTACCGCCTCAACCGCAGAGACCCTGCCCACCGCCATGGCACCGCCTCCCGACGGAATGAAGGTGACTTTCGGCAGTATGACGCAGGACGAGGCCGCCAACCTCGAGGTCGACCCTGAGTTCCGACGGCGCATCGAGGAACTTGCGCATCGCGAGGACTTTGATACTCCGGAGGGCCAGGCTGACCTCCGCAAGCTCATCGAGGACGCTGTATCAGACCAGGGGCTCGGCGACGAAAGAAATGTACGAGCAAAACAATTTTAAGCCCTCACCCTCCACGTTGAATTTCCCAAACTATATACTGGTCGGCTGGCGCAGGAAGCCGAGTGACCGTTGTCTCATTCCCTCCTCGCGTCCCGTTGGCCGCAATCTCTGTCGCACTTAGTGCAAACCAGGATTCTTCGGGACAGCGGGCGAGAAGATCGGTCAGAAGAGACCACACCCACTCCGCGTTGATCATTCCGGTCCACCTGACGCAGCATACGTTCAGGGGGCCTTTTGCCTCTGCAGGCGGCTTATAGCGAGACAGATATGGGTCAATGGTGTCCTCATGCATGGCCCGCGGGCTGCCAAGGCGCACAAGGCACAGCCACTCATACAATTCTGCCGTGGTTTCCGCCGCGGCCTTTCTATCGTGTGCTTCGGCCATCTCAGGCACGATCTCCAGCGGTACATCGGATGCCATGCTGTGATAGAGCGTGGCATCTTGTGAAGTTGCTTTCGCTGCTTGTAGCTTGTTCAGCATTTCTGGAGTCTCGGCTACCGGGTTCTATTTTAGCTTAGGTTACATAGAGACGAGATATTGAAACTTACATAAACATTTAAAACTGCATATCCATCTTCTTGGCTTGTTCAACACGTTGTTACATGCATACAGTAGCCTGTCGAAGCCTTTTCTCCCGTGCCGCATACTCGGGCAGCGTAGATCACAGCGGACAACTTTCAAATTCGTTAGCTCGCCCTTGGAAACTGTGATTCGGTTCCTACTCACCCCATTTAGGCTGCAGCTCACGGCTCCCGTTGGTTTTGTCCGGCGTTCCGGTAAGCCCAGTTCGCTCGTAATCTTCCCGGTCCAAGCGCATGGTAAGTAGGCCTGTATAAGAACACAAATAATAAGCGGCGTATTCTAACGTTGCGATTTGAATATGCCACCTTACCGTTGTGGATGGAGAATGTATTTGCTGCCAATGCTTGGCCATCAGATAATACAGATGCATTTCCTACAATTTGGTTAGTAATGGCCTTTCCTGATTTCCGGTTGTCAACCTACCAGACTTGACGTGTTCTGTGAAGAACCCCTTCTCCAGGAAGTGGCCTAGTGTCGCGTTTATTTTGTAGTGATGCGGCTTCTGCCTCTCTTTGACGAGCCTGTCTAGCTTTTCGCCCCAGCTATCTGTTGGCAAGACAAGATCGACCTTGGCCGCCGTTAGTGGGTATTTCTTACTTCGCACCACTCTGGGGGCATACATTTTGGATGAGCTGGGGCTTCTTGAATGCAGAGGTCGGGTTTCCCTTTTTCTGATGAGGCTTTGCGCCAATCTTGCCCTGCTTGCTATGCGTGACTGTACATGCTGAAGTTTGGTATACGGAAGTTCCTGTGTTGAGATGCATTGTTCGTCCTTTTCTGTGCGAACTCCTTCTTGTGTGCTGTTTTCTTGCTGATTTACCCCCGGGACAGGCTACCGAGTGTGTCTTTATAGTCCTCCGTCCTGATGGCAGTGTCCGCTGTCGATAATGGTAGCAGGAGGGTAAATAAGTGGCACCAGACCGCGCCGCCAATGCAAAGTACGACACGCCAAAAATTTGCCCAGCCCACAAGAACCTACCCTACGGCCCAGATCCACTCTGAGATAGATTTCAACGACCTGACAACTCAACCCATAAGTTCTTTCCCGTACTGCTACGCTCACCTGGGAGGCCTTGTGACTGAAAAGGCGTATAATTTGTATCCAGCCTTGTCGGCCACGCCAAGATGCTGTTTCTCATCAAGTTTGCCCAGGCCCACGAGACGTTTCGCATACCCGAAATAAAAGCATTGGCGATACTGGAAAATGTCGAGCTGGAAGTTGTCGACTACAGCGAGGAGGTGAGTCGAAGGAGGAATAAAGCAATCAACAACCAAGCTAAAAAAAATCACAGTCCCCGCTATGCATAGTAAAACTGCCATCCCCAGAGGCAGCGGAAAAGCTGATCCGAAGATCCATAATCGCCCAGTCAATTCATGAGTTCTGGGGTTCTGGTGTTACACTCGATGCGCTTAAGGAATCTGTCACGGCAACCAGCGCGGAAGAGTGGCCGCAGTACAAGACCAAGTCGTTCAAGTTTGTATTTGACTCATACCAAGGCTCGAGGTCGACATCCGACAGACTGGCGGTCATAAACTCGCTTCGTTACTTACCCTTTGACGGCCCCATCGTCATGAATGGGCCCGATGAAACATTTACCATATTTGAGCTCTGGCCATTCAATAGCGTACCACTCAAAATCGAACATCCAAACATGTACTATCTTGGCCGCTATATCGCCAGCTCGTCGCGAGACGTCGTTTTGCGATTCGACCTGAAAAAGAGACATTACATCTCAACCACAAGTATGGACTCGGAACTCGCTCTGATAACCGCCAACATCGCGCTGGCTGCTCCTGGAAAACTCTTTTACGACCCCTTCGTTGGAACCGGCTCATTCCCAATTGCTTGCTCACACTTTGGCGCATTAAGCTGGGGCAGTGACATTGACGGAAGAAGCATTCGCGGAGATGGCAGTGGGAAGAGCCTCAAAAGTAACTTTGACCAATACGGCATAGGCTCACTTCTCGGTGATGTCTTCTCGGCAGATATCACAAACAGTCCAATCCGAAGAACGAAGAGAACATGGGACGGAATAGTTTGTGACCCGCCATATGGGGTCAGAGAGGGCCTTCGGGTTCTCGGACTGAAGGACCCAGAAAAGACTCCGTGGCTCATAGAGCGCGGCATGAAGCACGGAACGTAAGTGATGCCCGCAACACCAACGTGCACTGGCAGAGGCGCTGACATATTCAGATCGTTTGAGTTTGTCCCGCCGAAGAAACCATACAGCTTCATGGCCATACTGGACGACATTCTCGTGTTTGCCGTCGAAACACTAGTGGACGATGGCCGGCTGTCATTCTGGATGCCGACTGCCAACGAAGAGGAGCAGCAAATTCCACCACCAACTCACCCGAAACTGGAGATTGTTGCCAACTGTGTGCAGGTGTTTAACAAATGTGAGTATTACAATCCCTGATGAAATACAGGCTCTAACGGCAATTCGCAGGGTCGAGACGACTATTAACCTACCGACGCATGCGGGATTCCGAGGTGTCGCCCGACGCACTGGAGGCATACGCAGCAAGGCAAGAAGTTGAAGCAATAGGCACGACAGCGAACGAGCTGAACCCGTTTCGCAGAGGATACTTTAGAAAATTCAAAAGTGAGAGTGAGAGTGAGAGCGAGCAGGTGAAGCAAAAGCCATAGATATAATCCGTGGAACATTGGCTCGGATTTATACCATCCAGTCGAAAACAATGCCTAAGATAAAGTGCTCTGGTGATGTCTAGCGCATCGCCAGAGCACTGCAACATGCTATGTACTCCCAATTGACCAAAAAACAAACGAAAA
Source organism: Lecanicillium sp. MT-2017a (assembly GCA_003056585.1). NCBI lineage: Eukaryota > Fungi > Ascomycota > Sordariomycetes > Hypocreales > Cordycipitaceae > Lecanicillium > Lecanicillium sp. MT-2017a. The sequence continues at coordinate 729,801 of PXYN01000409.1, forward strand.
AAAATGACAAAACCCGTGATATCAGCACGCCGAACTTGCTTCCCATATATATCAACCCAAGACGAGACATTCTAATGCTCAGTCGATAAGAAATACGAATTCTCCCAGAAAAGCGAGACAATGTGCGCCTAGCGAAATTCCATAGCAGTGAAACATCCTCGATCCTGAACGTGCTTCAACTCAAGCTGCTGAAACCTTTGGAAAACGTCAGCATGCAATTGGTCTTCGCGATGAAAATGGAACTTACTTCTCGCTCTTCGAATGAAAATATATGCCGCTTACTTCTCCCCTCACCTGGTTGAAGCATATATAATAGAAACCCTCGAAGCTGGCGCCCGATATAGTTCGAACTCTGTGGTCCGGCACTAAGAAGTGTTCCTTCCAGCGCATAAAGATGTTCTCTTTCTGTGTGACGTCAGGTATCGTGACTGGCCCTTTCCTAGCCTGTTTTTGATACGGCCGAAAGGCTCCAAACTTGGCCCAGTGGCTTAAATCGACTTTGGCATTTGCACCCCAGTCTTCATGCTGTGTAATGAAGTTGTATTTGGTGCCTATGATTTCGCCTTCGAAGTATGTCGTGAGTGTAGGATGGTCTTCCGTGAGACCTGGATATATCCAACGTCAGTGAACGACCGGTAGTTACATGCAGCTGGGATCTTACCTTGGATGCGCAAGTAGCCACATAAGAATGATTCACGCATGTCAACATGCTTTATTTCAACTTGCACATCGTAGACCTGACGCTCCGACTGTTGAGTGCCATGGAACTTGCTTCCGGGCCGAAGGTAAGAAGAGGGACATAAAGGAATGGACTAAATAGCCGGCATCAGCGCAATCCTCCAATTCGAACAGGGAGCGTCTGAACTTACCCGTCGATTAGTGTAGTCAAGTCCCATATAGGATGAGCTGTGGATGTCCCCATCGCTGACTTCATCGGAGGCATCGATTTCATCGTCTTGTAGATCTGCAGGAGAGCAACCTAAAGGGCGCGGTTTTGTTTCCGTACCATGGCCGGCCCGTCGAGACTTCTCCGCCGCCTGAACCTTGCGATTGTCTAGAACATTCGAATTTTGCGCTTCGGGTAATGCCCCCTCAGCGGCGCCATGAGGCCGTGGCGACACAGTTGTTGCTCTCGAGGACGGCTCTGCCGAAACACGGTCGTCTACGAACAGCGAATCCTCCCTACCGACGGTGAGTGAAGGCTGGGAGTCTGAATCGCCTGATGGGGCATCTTCAGGCGTGGGACTGCGCCTTTCAGGCTCCGAATTGTCGCTGGACCTCATCTCCCCACGAATATGCTGAAGAGGGGGTGGAGGCTGTTGGAGATCGTCCGGGCATGAAGGGAAACTATAAGGCGGAGGCGACGACTGGTCGTGAGGCTGGTTCGAAGACGGGGTCGGCATCGTCGCGTGAGAGGCAGACCGTTGGACGGCGCGTCGTCAATAAATGTTGATTGGCGTGCGAAACAGATACCTAGATAGCGGACATCTATATTTCGATATAGGCGTCTGGAAATAAACAGGTTCCGACCGACTTTTGTCGGGCAAAGGCAATAAATACTCGCTCTCAGTGTCGCTAATGGTGGCGGCCAAAGCCTCGGCGCAGACCGTCTAAACAGTGGAAATGCTGGGTTAGAATGGCATGCCCAGGTAATTTCAACCGATGGCAGTATTGCGCATTGGGTGGGATATAGATCGCGGTTGTGATGGTCGTCGGGCCGATACAAGGATAGCACCGAGCGTTTGCTGAAGTGAGGAGGTGACAGTGTACCGTTTGGGAGGCGAATGTCGGACTTGAGATGGTGGAGTAATTGCTCCAGATGTTAGGGCGCTTTGGCGGCGCAACGGAGCATCTCCTTGGGTGGGTGGGCTTGACTCAATGCCCTCGAGAACAGGTACCCATCTATCTAGAATGGATCCTGTCGATGTATAGGGTGCGTACCAACGCCGCCAATGTGCCGGAAGAAATTACCCACTTCGACTTGTGGCCGAGAACGGCTTGTTATAGCGACCGCGATCCGGGCCCGCGAGCAATGAATGGCATGTGCCTGGGACGAACAGGTATCGTAGCTCAATCGCCCACCGGCTTAGTACCTTATGCCGTGCGACATGCCAAACTAGCTCTACATCGCCAATAACAACCCTGTGTTACCAACTACCCGGTTCGAACAATGTGGCGCAGAAACTTGGTAATACAAACAAGTAAGTAGCAAGCAAGAGTGACGTTTCACCTTAATAAAAAGACCGCACAACGCGTGGGTGTGTTATTTTCTCTTCTATTCCGTACTAAGTAGGTTTTATCCCCGCCACGAAGCTGCCTTGACCAGCATGAAGCCTCATAGCTCATTCTTCTCTCCCCGCCCCCCTGGGTATCAATTAAATGGGTTTAATTTTGAAATGCAGAGCTATAAGACTGAATACAAGGGCCTTTAAATCTTGTACGAGATAATAGAAAACTCGCAGGCCTTCTGGATCGGCCGACTCGGTCACGTCGACCAATGAGCCAATCTTGGCCGTCTGTAGAACGTTAGTGTCGATCTTCCTTGCGCAAAGACGAAACGAACCTCAAAAGATATATGGTCATTTCCAAGTCTGATTTCGAGTTGTTGTCGGCCATCCTTATTCTTCTGTGGCCATTTTGAGTCGTCCTCCCTAAAATACCAGTTAGAGGACGAGTTCCATCCGTAGTGGTGCATTGGTCGGCAAGTGTGTTTGTCGCTTACTTGATAACTTCACTGGACTTGATGATCCTCTTTATTTCCTCCACAATCGCTGCGCTTACACACACTGGTAATGGCTGTTAGTAAATATGCGATTCGAAAGGCTCGTGTAGAAGGCTACCGCCATGGAGGGGTCGTAACGCACTCTCTTTGCGAATCAAACTGTCATTTCGGTAGTTTGAGTTATTGGCATATCTGACCACAGCGCTGCGGCCGTCTCCGACTACCCGAAAGTCAAATTCTATTGCCCGGCATCGTTAGATATCGCATCCGTTTTCGAGTCGCGAACCGCGCGCTCACGTACCGAGGAATTCGTGTCCGAAGCGGCCCATATGGCCCGAGCTGTGAAGATTATTAAAAACTGCTTACACAGCACTTTCACAAGCCTGCGCAACTTACTAGTACCGTAGGTAGAAAGGCTCGTTTGAGGAAGTCATTTTTTTGATGTCTTTAAGAACACGAGCCTTCTCCAAGGATTTCCTTGCACCTTGCATTCATTGCTTGGACTCATGGTGGGGCAAAAGGTGGCCAGTTTGGAAGAGCTTCCACGTGACCATACTATTCGCGGCGCCCCTCGCTTATTAGTGCCACCTGTTCAGCGCGGTGTCAGGGAGCAGCCAGATCACCACGAAGCTGAGGTAGCCAAATCGCAGGTTAGGCGTCACTACACTTTGGCGACTCTGGTGATTACGAACCTGACGGCAGTATTGTGCATGGCAATCTGATGGCACTGGCTTGTCATTGAAGTACTCTCAACTTACGATCTACTATTCGGTAACTTTCGAACAACGAACCCCCTGATCGGTCTTCTCTAGTCATCACAGCTCACTTGTCGCCTTTCGACGCCCGATTGAAAGACCTCGCCACAACGCGAGCACGGCAGAATGTCTGGCTTTCTCGAGAACGCGTACAGCCTTGTCCACCAGGACAATGCGGCCGACGTACCGACTGTTTCCGACCTGCGAATGCAGTTGGAGAAGGGCACGGATGAAAGCAAAGTCGACACGATGAAGCGCATTTTGACCATCATGCTTAATGGTGATTCAATGCCAACTCTTCTTATGCACATCATTCGGTTTGTTATGCCTTCGAAGCATAAGCCGTTAAAAAAGCTCCTGTACTTTTACTATGAGATATGTCCGAAGCTTGACAGCAATGGCAAGTTGAAGCAAGAGATGATCTTGGTTTGGTAAGGTGCTATTTGTCCAAAGGAGACGGATTGACATGCTAACGACGGCTCTAGTAACGGAATTCGAAACGACCTTCAACATCCCAATGAGTACATTCGAGGCAACACTCTACGATTTCTCTGCAAGCTGCGAGAGCCGGAACTGATCGAACCCCTCCTGTCTTCCGCACGATCCTGCCTTGAGCACCGACATGCATACGTGCGGAAGAATGCGGTTTATGCTGTTTCTTCTATATACTCGCACTCGCCATCTCTTATCCCCGATGCATCGGAGCTCATTACAGCCTTCCTTAGCGGCGAAACCGACGCCACCTGCAAGCGCAATGCATTTGCAGCCCTTGCTAGTATCAACCATGATGCTGCCTTGGTGTACCTTAGCTCTGTATTTGACAGTATCCCCAATTCGGAATCCCTTCTGCAGCTGGTTGAGCTGGAGTTTATCCGCAAGGATGCGGTTCAGAATTCGCAAAATAAGGTGCGTCTGGCTTGGGCACTGGGCTGAGGTAAAGGTGTAGTCACTAACAGACACCACAGGCACGCTATCTTCGACTTATCTTTGAGCTACTCGAGGCTGGAGCTTCCACTGTGGTATATGAGGCGGCTTCGTCTCTCACCGCTCTCACCAACAACCCAGTGGCAGTAAAGGCCGCCGCCAACAAGTTCATTGAACTTAGCATCAAGGAAGCGGACAATAATGTGAAACTCATTGTTCTTGACCGCGTTGACCAGCTTCGCAAGAAGAACGAAGGCGTTCTTGATGACCTCGTTATGGAGATTTTGCGCGTGCTTTCTAGCACTGACATTGATGTCCGCAAGAAAGCCCTTGAGATTGCTCTCGAAATGGTTTCGAGCAAGAATGTTGAGGAAGTAGTGCTTCTTTTGAAGAAGGAACTTGCCAAGACTGTTGACCAGGAGTATGAGAAGAACGCTGAGTACCGCTCACTCCTCATCCACTCAATTCACCAGTGTGCCATAAAGTTTTCCGAGGTTGCAAGCAGCGTGGTCGAATTACTCATGGATTTTATCACCGACTTCAACAATGCATCTGCCGTGGATGTCATCAACTTTGTTAAGGAGGTTGTTGAGAAATTTCCTGCTCTTCGAACTATTATTGTGCAACGCTTGGTTGCAACCCTCAGCGAAGTGCGAGCCGGCAAGGTTTACAGAGGAATTCTCTGGATCATTGGCGAGTACTCATTGGAGGAGAAAGATATTAGAGATGCATGGAGGAGGATACGCTCTAGCCTTGGCGAGATCCCCATTCTTGCTTCCGAGCAGCGCCTCCTAGAAGAGCAGGATAGTGACGACAAGAAAGATGAGCAGCTCAATGGCGAATCGAAGCCCTCCGCCCCGACAGGTTCTCGAAAGGTCTTGGCAGACGGTACTTATGCGACAGAGACGGCACTGACTAGTCAGTCTTCCGCAGCGGCTCGCTTGGAAGCGGTCAAGGCTGCTCAAAAACCACCACTGCGCCAACTTATCCTTGACGGCGACTATTATCTAGCGACCGTTCTGTCTTCCACCCTTGTCAAACTTGTCATGCGAATCTCCGAAATTTCGGCAGATAAGGCACGGGCAAATGCTCTGCGAGCCGAAGCTATGCTCATCATGGTATCAATCCTTCGTGTCGGGCAGTCTCAGTTTGTCAAGGCTCCCATTGACGAAGACTCTGTCGACCGTATAATGTCCTGCGTACGATCCTTGGCAGAGTTGAACGACAAGAAAGATTTGGAAAATGTCTGGCTCGACGACACGCGAAAGGCTTTCAAGGCCATGGTCCAAGTCGAAGAGAAGAAGCGCGCTGCCAAGGAGGCTTATGAAAAGGCCAAGTCCGCGGTTCAGGTTGATGATGTTTTCCAAATTCGCCAGCTAGCCAAGAAGAATGCTACGGACAGTCTTGACGAGATTGAAGTGGATTTGGAACGCGCAACCGGCGGCGAATCTACTGCCGAGGACCTGTCCTCCAAACTGACACGCGTTGTTCAACTGACAGGTTTCTCCGATCCTGTCTATGTTGAAGCATATGTTAATGTACATCAGTTTGACATCGTCCTCGACGTACTACTGGTCAATCAGACTACAGAGACTCTGCAGAACTTGTCAGTGGAATTTGCGACGCTTGGCGATCTGAAGGTGGTCGAACGGCCCACGACTCAGAACCTTGGGCCACACGACTTCCACAACGTTCAGTGCACGATCAAAGTCTCCAGCACAGATACCGGAGTCATCTTTGGCAACGTTGTATACGATGGAGCGCACTCTACCGACACTAACGTTGTTATCCTGAACGACCTGCACGTTGATATCATGGACTATATTCAACCAGCAACTTGCACGGAGACACAATTCCGTACGATGTGGACAGAGTTTGAGTGGGAGAACAAGGTCAACATCAACTCCAAGGCAAAGTCGCTTCGGGACTTCCTCGATCAGCTTATGGCCTGTACAAACATGAACTGCCTTACCCCTGAGGCAAGCCTGAAGGGCGACTGCCAGTTCTTGAGTGCCAACCTCTATGCTCGCAGCGTGTTCGGTACGCTTCTTTCTATTAATAACCCTCCAACTTGATAAGTTTTTACTGTTTGCTGACACCTTTAACAGGAGAGGATGCCCTTGCCAACCTGAGCATTGAAAAGGAAGGAGAGGACGGCCCCATCACAGGATTTGTACGTATAAGAAGCAGGTCCCAAGGCTTGGCCCTAAGCTTGGGCTCGTTGAAGGGACTGAATAAGATTGGGTCCTCGTAAGCAGCCGGTGCCACAGCTGGGATGGTGGAGCATTGATGGTAGGAAGGAATGATAGATAAGATGAAGCATTCACTGCGATGTGTTGCTTAAGTCCATTTATGAAGAAGACTGTCGATGCATTTTGGGGTGGTTAAAATTCCTTTGTAATGAGGGTAGATGGTCCAAGAATAAGGCAGTACAACGAGAGTAATCATTTCTAGAATACATTGTTCGGTGATGATGCTGGCATGTTTAATTATTCTCTTAGGCGGACATCCAACATGGCCAAAAATATGCAAAACCAACAACAAAGACGAAGGCGCTTCCCCACGTTCGCTTATCCGCCCAATCCTTTCCAAGCCCATGACGTGTGAGGAGCTTCGAGACAACATGACGAAGACATGAAATATGTGAGGGTATGGGTATACCAAAATAATGATAATAGTAATAGAATGTATATCAAGAGCAGCCGGTGCATGATTCTCAGGGCCACAATAGGACCCGTGTCAAGCCGAGAGAAGACAAATAAAAAAAAGTAAAAGCAAGGCGCTGTGAGAAAGGGTTATTGACCGCTATCGGTTAAACACGAGGGCATTGACAACGTGGCCGTCTTGCCAGCCTTGCGCGTCGAGGGGGGTATTTTCTTTGAGCATCTTGCCCATGTAAGCGAGGCGAATTTTCTTCGACGACGAAAGCTGCGGAGGCAAGTTAGCGTGTGCATTCGATGGGTACGGGAACCTGACTGAAGGAGAGAATGGTAGATGGCGGTTCGTTAGTACGTACTGAAGATGCAGAAGCAATCTTTCGAACAACGGTTCGCACACTATCTGCCTTGTCGACAGTGACAGTGATATCTTGGCCCGTCTCGCTCAGCCTGGCGCGAAGCCTGATCTGCTCACGGGAATCCACGACGCCTTTGCCCTTTTCTTCGCGGCGCCTTTGCGTCTCTTCATCCGTGGCGTCGGCCTCGTCCTTGTCTTCCGTGTCGTCATCTGCCACTCCGCCGGGGTGGAGTCCGTCTTTGTCGCTTTCGTCGTCCCGTATGTTTTGGGGATCAGCCACGACCCATTCTGGTAGCGAATAATAGTTTCCAAAGGAGTCATAGGCACCGTTTACTAGGTTGCCGGTTGGGAGAGATATCTCTGCGGCGGTAAGGATCGTCTGCGCTGTCTCCAGGGCGCTCGGGGCGTCCTGGTCCGTCTCCTGCACCGGTGGTTCCCAGAGAACCTGCAGAGCCGCATGGAGTGTCTGCCAAATCTCTGACCGGCCAGTCACTCTCGTATCGAAGTATTCTGCTCTTTCCTTGTCGAGGGTCGCTCGTGTCCACTGCTTGTCGACCGACGCCCATACATGGCGGCGGAGCGGCTTGTTTATGTGCTCGTCCAGGGGGCCCTGGTCTCTCGTCCTTCGGCGCTGAGGATTTCCGTTGTTTGTCGCCCGGTTCGATGACTGGAGACTCTCCCCAAGGCTTAGAGGCGGCGGGTTGATGTGGCGAGCGGAGGCATTAGGAGCGCCGCCGGGGTATGGCGAGTTGGGGCCGGCGGACTGGGAGAAGCAACAGCCCTGGTGGTTCCAGCTCATGTTAGCAAGCCGTACATGGATCTGATCTGGATCTGATCTGTATTTCGGGGTTGATGTGGCGAAGCCTTACCATTTTGGATGGAATAGGAGACCTGGGTCGACCGACGAATGGGCTCGGTGTTTACTCTCTGGGGGCAACAACTCGCGGGGTGGGCATCAGCGATGCAGAGCCATGCCAACGCGACCGGGGCGCTACACCACAGCAGAGCGACAGAGTTGAAAGCCGAGGACAGACAGCCGCTTGACCGAACGTGCAGGAAAAGAAGCGCCGTGCGCGCGACGCAGGATATTGCGCTCGGCCAGGATACGATGGGCAAAGGCGAATTGCGACAATCGGGGGATGCAGTCAATCTATCGTAGCGGGGCGAAGGAAGCTACCCTGCGGGTCGCGGGTCGGCAAGGAGCTTGGTTGAGCGATCGGCGGCTGGACCTGCTCAACGTGGGCGTACCTCGTAGCACAGGCGGGCGGGCGAGCCAGGGTACCTACGGTACGGAGTACAGGGCGCTCGATGGAATGCGATTGGGATTCGACGACGGTTTGATCAAAAGGACGGCAAGCCAGGGGAGGGGCCAAATGACAGGATCGCATAAAGAAATAAAAAACAAAGACGGCAGAATGATCCTTTTTGCCGTGAAAACGAACCAAGGAGGAGAGCAGAGGAAGAGGAGAAGGCGTGGCGGCACGGCGCAAGGAACCCGTCAAGAAGGCGGGCTATTAATTAGGTTGGCTTAGGTCACCATCAAAGTGCACCAAAACGCCTGGCTGGTCTAGGTATGCCACTTGCGCTGGTGTCACGACTGCGGTCCATGAACAGGTTCCCGTCTGGACTATAATCTACCAAGAAGAGAGAGAAATAAATTAAGAGAAAACAAAACCATTTATATATAATATATATAAATAAGAGGCATTTGATTCGCCGCAGTCTGATCGATCCTGCTATACTGTATTGGCGCTGCGCCTGAGCCGCGCCTGAGCCGCGCCTGAGAATCCGCCTCCATCCAATCACTGCGAAGGTGTTACATTGTACTGGGACGGCATGTTATATATGGCTGCAAGCAATGGCATCAAGAGCTACCTCCATCTTTGGTAGCCGTCTCATGTACTATAAAAAAAAAGTGTATTAGCCTGGCCTGTCAGACGCAGCAACCCGAAAGCTGTCGTACGTACGCCGGTATATAAATAATAATCATTTTCGCAGTATTGCCTCTTCTCTGGCTACAAGAAGAAGAAGTTAGATTTAGGCGTCTGGCGATGTTCCGCCTTTGCGCTTTGGCGTATATTTATCAAGGCTTACAGATGCGTTCTTTACTGCGGCGGTACTCATCTGAAGGTTTTCGATCACCTTGTAAGTGGTAATAATGAATCCTTTCTGAAAAGATGAATAATATTCGTAAGTTCGTGGCCTTGAACATAGTATGCGGTAAGCTGATAGCCGTGGACATACTGCGGGAACTTTTTTTGATGGCTTTATCCGGAGTGAGCCAGCTCCAGCGGCCTGGGCATCTGTAAACCCTATCGCTTCTCCGAGCCCATGACCGCCGACTCCAGCGTGGACGCCGCTGGCTGCGATAGACACTCCCAGAACGATATTGAGAAGGTGGACCATGTTGAAGCTTTATTGCAAGGATGGCATGCCATTCTTTTTTTGTTGCTTTGAACTTGGAAAGAGAAGACCGAATGTGAGGTGAGGGATGTGAATAGTACATACATACTCGTTTCCTGAAGCGAGGTCGAAGGGCTTGAAACACCTGGATACCATGTCTGGAACATGGCCTATGGAGTCAGCTACAGGTCCTCGTTTTCCATTATTCATTTCAATCCTGATCTAGCTACTACGAGTATGCAAGGGCCGCCAAACGTGCAGCTCGCCAAAATTGCATGGCAGGGCGGTCTAACCCAAACCACGTCTAGTGCCGCACCAAAATCCGGCGATTTCGCGCTACGAGTACACATATCGTACAAGTCTACTCGCAGTACGTCTTTTGGCCTGGCAAGAATGTGTCCTGCATCATCGCCCGTGAACCTGTGCTCGTCATTTGTAGTTGGACAAACTCGGCCCCGCGTGTACTGCGACAGGGATCGGGCCGCCTCAGCCCAGGGCGACAAGATCCACAGCTAATCTAGCCGAGCTGAAATGTCTCGCCCAGCTTCCTCACATGATTGCGAGCGACAAAGGGATGCTCTCGAGTCTCACCATCAGGCCCAGCCTATACCAGAACAGTGCAAGCAATCGGAAGAATGATTGTTCAAGGTAACACAGAGGGCGGGAAGACACCAGAAGGAGCAAGACTCCCGCCGCAAGAAAGAGAAATACTTTGCTGCTCAGCACAGGTTGCAGTGATTAACTTTTGCTACGAGTAAACTGCGCTTCGCCGGGTGTCAATGGAGGCCCGCGGAGAATTATCTGCTCAGACATTTGTTAGTACAGTAAAAGCTGGTCGCCCTGCTGTACTAGTTAGTATACGAGTACTGTCAGGAGATCGCTGGAAGTATGCCTAGCATGGCGAACGAGCGCAAGAAAATGGAAAACACCAAAAATCTTCTTTTCCTTGGATTTCCCCATTTCCCCAGATGTTCATGGTGAAGTTGTGTCAAGTTGGGAGACTGGCCCGATGTTGTCGATGTAGGCCCGAGGCAACCTTAGTCATCCTTGACTGTGGTGATGCACCTCGTTACTGTACCTAGGTAGGTAGGTACCTACCTACCCTTACCGTGAATCATTTAACTCTACAGATCAGTACAGACACCATCGAACTAATTCCGCCTGCGCCTTGTCAGATTCATTGAAACATCTTCCTTTTTTTTCTCTCTCTTTTTTTGGATCAAATGGTAGCAAGCTGAAGAAAGCCGCATGCTCTCTAGAATGTTTGGATATCGATATCCGCAATAACAGTGTTCCTGCTCGATCGGTTCGCAGCCAATCGCCCGCCATGGACAAGGCCACAAAACGGCACTTCTTCACCCACGGCAAAGACGATGTATGTTAAGCTCTTATATTCACTCAATTACCACGTAGAGAAAGTGTGCTCTGCGTAAATCGGCTCCTTCAAAACACTACAGCAACGACGCAAGAGACGCGACTGACCAAAAAGCAGGCTGACTTGTCAGAACGAGAAGCATGCCACTGGTGTCAGCTCCGTTCGTTTCCAACACACATCTCCATCCCCATTACCGTAGTCAACGAGGTTAGCGAGCATGTTTTGCCGCAGGATTTTCGCTTCATAAACAGCATGGTCCTTGGGGATGGCGTCGAGCCGGCTGAGGATAGCTTCCGCAGCGGCTGCTCCTGTGATACGGACGAAAGCTGCCAGTTCACCAACTGCCTGTGCCTAGCCGATCTAGCGGATGACGGCGACCTCGAGATGGACGGCCAAGGATCAGGCGGCCCGAGAAAGGCATACGCATACCATGCCCACGGGGCCAAGGCTGGCCTGCTGCGTTCGCGGCTGCACCACTCGACGGTTCCGCTGTACGAGTGCCACCAAGGCTGCGCGTGCTCAAACGACTGCCCGAATCGCGTCGTGGAGCGTGGACGGACGGTTCCCCTCCAAATATTTCGCACAAAAGACCGAGGATGGGGTAAGCTCCATGAATCCTTTGTAATGTTCTGTTTGTTTGCACACGTTGACTGATTTTCACAAACAGGCGTGAGAGCCCAGGCCGCCATACAATGCGGCCAGTTTGTCGACAGGTATCTTGGCGAAATCATAACCGCCGAAGAGGCAGACAGGCGGCGTGCCAATTCCGCGGTATCACAGCGGAAAGACGTGTATCTGTTTGCCCTGGACAAGTTCACCGACCCCGATTCACTGGATCCAAGGCTCAACGGCCCGCCGCTGGAAGTCGACGGCGAGTTCATGTCCGGGCCGACCCGCTTCATCAACCACTCCTGCGACCCAAACTTGCGAATCTTTGCGCGCGTGGGAGACCATGCCGACAAGCACATCCACGATCTCGCCCTCTTTGCCATCAAAGACATTGCGCAAGGAGAGGAGCTGACATTTGACTACGTCGACGGTGTTACAGAAGATACGGACGAGGCGGATGGAAACGTGGAGGGCATGACGAAATGTTTGTGCAAAAGTGCCAACTGTCGGAAGTTTCTCTGGTGATGCCCATTTCGGTCCCTCAGAGTAAACGCACGCAAATGTATCATTGATAAAAAGCCAGTGGGCAGTTGTTCTGAAAGACCTTGTACATATATTCAACTGTTCTCAAACACCTTTTTCAGATATGACGGAGAAACAAAGCCTTGGTGACAGCGTCAGCAAACGGCGGAGTTTGCCCGCCCAATAGCAAATGGCATCGGCTTACACGTCGAGTGTTCAAAAAAGACGGCATCCCAGTGCAATTTCTCTTCCACAAATTATTGTGTTGGGATAACAATCCTACTTCAAGCTTCCGAAACCATCTTATGTGTACCAAATAGCTATGCCGTCAGAACCCCTTCGCACATTCAAGCGCCGTAATGGCCAACACGAATGTAGACGCACATTACAACATGCCAGGGGCCGCCCAAGCAGTGGCGAGAAGCGATGCGACAACGGCCCTTGTCGCAAGACGTGCTGTTCCTATGACGAGCCGCCCACGGTGATGCGGGCCAGGGAAACAAACGAGTATGGAGTGCCTATAGAAAGAATCTATACACAGTTTCTATCGACGGCAACGAGGCTAATGTGGCCAACCCAACAACATAGAGGGCTGCTGTTTACAAAGTATCACCATGCCGAGTCCTTCATGACGTCACCTCCGGTACACGCCGCGTACTGGACTTTTATCAATCTCACCAGAGAAGCGGGAACTGCGATTGACTCGGAAGGCGAGCTGCGCGGACGGATACTCTCCACGCTGCCGGCCTTTCAAAAGGCCATGTTTGACCGCCACAGAATTTGCGACGTGCACCGCTACTTGGACACAGCCACTGGTAATACCGTCCGCGCAAGACTTGACCTGGGCGACTTTGTGCTAAAGTATCTGGTGAGCGTGGAGCTCTGGCGGCGTAGGGAAGTGGTGCAAGGTCGAGACTGGGGATTCCAACACGACGAAAGCGCATGTGCCTTTGTTGCGTCGACGCTGCTTCAACTATGGGTCATGGACAAGGAAGGGTGCTTTGAGACACACGAGGAAGACGCTACTGGGACGGGCTGGTACGTGGTATGGGAGAATTGGCTGGACCGTTATCCACGGATGGAGGTTGACGCGACAGATGCCGTATTTGCGCAAAAGCAGTTTGGACTCACGGATGAGCTGGTCATGTCGCAAGTCGGGTACATCGGGGGTATGGGCCGTCGGCCACCAGGCTGGCTGCAAAAGTGATGAGAGAGTAATGGAAAGTCAGATGACGGGTGCATGCTGGGACGCACGGGGGTGGTAGATGAGCGACAGGATCAGGCAATGAACACGCGATGGCCGCTGCAAGCCATTGGCTGATGGCGGCTGAGGAACAGGCTCTACGAGTAAGTAACGAAGCGAGACGCACCACGCGGGAGGCGGGTCTGGCTACTCGTGTAGGGGTATGGTGTACTCGCTGGAGTTCACGGTTGTGTTTTTTTGAACGACAGAGAGGACTATTTGTGCAGTGCAGGGCATTTACGAAGTCTAAGCAATTACCTGCGTTATGGGGTAGATTGCCTGAAACGTCCAATTCCCTCACAGGGAAAATAGCAAAATCGCAGGCAATTGCCTCGGACAAGCAAGGTGACCAGGGCTATTAAAGCATGGGCAAGGCAAAAACGCATGAGACGGACGGAGCACGGGTGGAAAGTCCGTGTGGTTCCGAGCACGGCCGCGTTACGCCGGGTCCAGCCGAGCGACACGGGTGGCGGTTGGTGGTGATACTCCCAAGGCCGGTTTGTTGGAAATTGGCGGGACTCCACGGAGTTCCTTTCTTCCTCCACGGTCCACAGTATTAGGCCACCCGTCAGCGAACAAATGGCAGGCAGGCACTCCGCACCCCGTACTTGCCATAATTGTGCTGTAAGTACTCCGTACTGGCAGGTGACTGGGGCGGTGGGCAGAGCCATGGCAGGAGTGGCACGACTTGAGTGCTTTCCATTACATAGCGGAAACGGGGGCGAGGGTAAGGAAGGAGGAGGGGGCGCGACTTCCCAAATGGGATCTGGGAACACTCGGGAGCTAATTACCTAAATTGAAGCTGCCTGTGACCATGGATTATTATAGACCTAGTTTTTCGCACCTCTCTTCGTTTGCTGTGCTTGACCATCGCTAATAATGCCAATTTCTCCCCATTGAGCACTATACTCATCTTATCCCGCCTCCTTGTGGTCTTTTGTCGATCGCTTTACACTGGCTGCATATCGGCTGGCCATCTTACACCCCATCCAAGCAAAGACACCTCGCGTGACCACGAGCTTCGGCGTCCGCAGAGAACAAGAACACCAGAGCCAATACTACAACTCACCAATACGCCAGCAACAGCCACATCGCAAGATCCTCCTTCCTTTTTCCTCCTCCTCCTCCATTGTTTCCTCCCGGCCCCGCTCACGACGACGAGCTCAACGACCAAAGCTCGCCGCCGACGCAACAAATCTGCCACGAGCCAGCCCAGAATCTCGGCCTCGGACGGCACATGCGTGACCCGTCCCGACCCGCCGCCTCTGCCTCTACTCCCGCCGCGCGAAGCTGCTCCTCACGCCCGGCCGTATTCGCCATAGAAATACAGAGCATCTCAAAAGGGAAGACCAGAAGCTGCCTCAACTCGTCAGCCCAGTATTATACAAAACCCTCAACCCCGAGCATGCCTCTGGCGCCACGTCCCTTTTCCACCTCGGCCAGGGTACATCCCAACGTCCTCCCACATCTGCACGCCTCCTCCACACGGCGGTCCCCGATCCGATGGTAAGTGCAAACCCATCCATTCTATTAATATTGGCCGCAGTGCCGCGCTGCAGAGAAAAAAGAGGCGTCAAATCGCTCTTTCTCCTCCTTTGCTAGTTCCTGCGCCTGCATTTCCCATGGCCAAATCCCTTCCTTACCTCTTTCCCCTTTCCACTGCGCCATTTTCCTCGTCTCTTGTTCTCCTCTTCCCTCACCTCGGCTGAGGACGTAGCTACTCGCACGCGGGCTGGACCAGCAGAAAGCGAGGAGCGACCTTGGCGCAGCATACCACGCACCCTACAGCGACGCAACCACAAAAAAAAACACATACACAAAGCCAATGTCAAGATCCGGTCGACTAACAGCGCGTCGCGCTATTTATAGGTGGCCCATTGCCCTCGTCGGCGTCTCTGCCATGGGATACGGCGCCAAAGTCTACCTTGACGCTGTACGAGAACAGCGCATGGCCACCGAAGCACGAGAACGAGAAGACGCAGCGAGACGACGGCGCAATGCCATGCTGCTGGATGTATACGGCGACCGCGAGAGCCTAGAAGAGCTCGAAAAAGCCGTGCAGTTCTACGAGAAGAAAGAGTAAAGGTGCGCCAGAAGCGGCAAACTACTCTCGTGCCGATGAACTTGTATACCCCGCGGAACGCCTATATGTTGGACAACGGAGTCTCACTGATGCATTCCCTCATTTCTCTCAAGAAACCGAGAGAGAGAGGGCTCTTGGCTCGTATTATTATTATTTTTCCTCGGTTTTCTTTCTTCTCTTCTCCAGGCTCGCAAAAATCACACGGCCGGAGCGATCACGATTTTTATGCGGGCATGGCGGGCATCTATTTAACTTGGGTGCTATTCGAATACGGCGCAACGGACCTTTTTTCTCTTTTCTTTCTTTATTTGCCGCAACATATTTGCTATGGAACTAGCAGGTTGCATCTACATGGGAGCGGCGTTTAGGGACCATTTTTCTGCGTGACAGCGGCGAGGAATGCCTAGTCTGATATGAACTCGATAACTTGTTGAATAAACAAAATCTCACTTTGCCCCGTTTACGTCCTTGAAGCGAGTCTCAATCGCCGTAGAACTAACATTTGATATTGCTACATGAATGGGAATATCGGTTACGCACTTCTCATTATACTCGTACTGCGGTAACAGAGCCTGCTCATATCCTGACGCATCAACTTGCTATATAAAACCACAGCGACCAAGCGGCAGTCCTTTGGACAGTTTTGAACATGGCCATATCATTGTCGTTGCCAGACGCTTACAGGTACAAGGCCAGCGCCGCAGCAAAGGTGACAGCAGTCAGCCCGAGGAACGAAGCAGCCTGGGTGGACGCAGCGCTCTCCGACGCCTCCGCGGCGCCGGGCATGACGCAGGCCGCCTCGGCGCGGGGCTTCTCTTCGCTGTCTCCAGAGGGGCCAAAGACGGCCACGACGGCCATGGGCTGGTTGTTGGCCGTCTCAAAGATTTCGGCGTTTTCGCCTTCTGTTCCGTACGTGCCGTCCACCCGGCGGTAAAACGGAACGCCGGTGATGAAGTAGTCGGAGGCATTGCCGGCTGTATTGCGGAGGATTTGCACATGTTAGCTAGTTCACAGTGAAAAGAGCTCATAGTTGCTTTTCAACTCCCTCCATATCTAGGTCGCAAAACAACCTAATGGCAGGTAATATCAGGGGGGAAACGTCTTACCGGAAACAGACAGCGCCGAGGGCCTCTGCTCATCAAGATCACGCAGGCAGCTAGCCGTCGTCTTGAAAGTCGGGCAGCTATCCTTGGCATAGTTGTCGACGGCATACTTCTTCAAGTCGTCGATGCACTCGCCGCCCACCAAGTTCATGCAGCTGGGGTCAGAACCGGCAACGAAGCCGTCCGAGGTGGCGCTGGAAGGGTGCACGATGAAGGTGTAGAGGCAAAAGTGCCAGCTGTCGTCGGCCTCGGCGTCGTCGCCGCCCTCGGGGAAGGCAATGGACATGGTGGTGCCGGTGAAGAAGCCCTCGTCGCCGGGGCCGGTCAGGTTGTTCTTGACCGAGATGGTCAGCTCCCAGCCGTCCTTGGGCTCACCCGGGTAGGCCTTGGTGAAGTCGACGCCGGTGAACTTGGCGGTGCTGCTGGCGTTGGGCTGGTTCGCGACGCTCTCCCACGTGTCGAGGGAGACGTCGGCGGCCTTGTCGCCAACAAAGATGGCATCTTCGGCGCGGACAAGGCCGGCTGCCAGGGTCAGGGCAGAGGCGACTGCGGTTCTGGTATACATGGTGGATAGAGGTGGTAGGGGGGGGAGTGAGGTGTGTGAGAATTTGCGCTTGAGATAAGAGACGGAGACTGCAGGTTGTGTCAGCTTGTCAATTGAGCTATACATTCTTCACGATACCAGTGATATTCATACCAGTATTAGATCACAGAGCTAGTGTTACCGGGTATAAGAGTAGGGAGTAGAGCTTCGAGACGAGATACGAAAGAGGGGGAAGTGAAAGACCAGAGGTGAGATGGGAGTGTGCGACGCACGGCTGGGGTGCTCGTGGTATTAGTAGGTTACTCGTAGTTTGTGTGGCTAATTTAGCCTTGCAGCTCGATACCCTTGTTGGCGCGCGCCGAGAAAACGGCTGAGGGCTCTCAGAGCGGCTGGTTGCCTCCACGACTACTCGGTAGCTCTAGAAGCTTGGAAGGTTTCCATGCGCCGTGGTGCATTGCTGCAGCCAGGGCCTTTTGGGGGTTGGGTCGCGGATTGACCCTTGCTCGTGCACTAGGGGGGGAGAGCTACGGAACAACTGGTACATGATTGTACTGGTAACTTTGTGGTAAACTACCTAGCGTGTCGACGGTCCAGCACGGCTACAGAAGAAGGGGGTTGGGAAGTACTGTACATTCCCCCCCCCGAGAGGTTGTCGCCACGGGCTCACGGCTGATGGATGGGACCAACGCCCGTCGTGGGGCAGCCAAGGACAACTATCGCCAGCCGGCCAACTTGGCAATTAAAGCCAATGTGGAAACGCCTGGTCGTGTGGCTGCGGGCTACTCCTAATTCAGCTGCTGGGCTGGGCTCTAGCAACGGTCTCAGCATCCGCTGCTCCCCACAAAGTGCATGACTACATGCAGGTGAGAGGGCGTTGGTGCTTGTGCTGTACTCGCGTATTACCTACTCCGTAGTCAGTCTGTTGTACATGGTTAGGTACGCGGGATGAACCGCTCTTGTCCCGAGGTACTCTGTGCTGTAACCTCGGAGATGGATCGATTGAAGTGTGCTGCAGGTAAGGGTAAGGGTCGTGCTATGTATATATATGCATATATAGTAGTCCTCTCCCCTGCCCTCCTTGGCAAACCCAGGCTCACTGTGCAGCAAAGTAATGCATCGGCTTCACCTGGGGTAGAATGCAGTAATTACAAAAGGTAGCATCTAAGCTTAAAATAGGGGCTTTCCACCACGCTCTTCTTCCCACAGCCTTGCTGCGGAGAAATCAAAAAGGATGGTCGCAGGAAGGGGGAGGGGCGGCTTGGGGTAATGGTGGGTATGGGTGGGATACCCACGGAGCAGCAGCTTGGCGCAGCTGTGTTATTTGGGACTTGTCCAATCATCTGGGGCCCCTCACTGCCTGGAGGCAAGTGATTGGAAAGCCCAAGCCAGCCACCAGCCAAAGTAGCAGCCTGATTCTGCGCCGCGTCGTCAACACTTACATAGTAGTACTGCTGGACGTGTCTTGGGAGAGGGAGGCGTACGAGAGGCACGCGAGGGGATATGGTGGCGAGCAAGCGCTCGGTTACTGTCGCGGTTGCACAGCAGCGTGACAAGCCCACGTCCAGGCAGTTCGCCGACGTAAAGCGTGGCATTGACCATCTGCATGGGTTTGCTTGATTTACGCTTGCAGCCTGTATATAGCTGTGTTTGCAGTGATGGTATACTATTTGGCCGCTATGCACAGCTATGGTTTCATTCATCTATGGGTCCCAGCAAAGAGGCCGTCTAAGACGCACACTCGTGGCAGACAACACAGGAGCCCGAATACTCGATACCACTACAAGGCACAAGACACACGACACAATACAGAAATCGCCGGGTGAGCAACCCGCAAGGGGAATATTGCCGTTTTAACCCAAAAATCCCGTCTGATGCGAGAGCCGAGGTAGACCACCATGGCTGCGCTGCATCTTCAGATGCAATTTGCTACCCTAGACACAGATGAGACACGGCCAGGTGCGTCAGCAGCGACGCCAAAAAAAAAAAAAAAAAAACGGTTACCCGCACTTACAAGAGACCAAACCCCACTCCCCCGCCGACAACACCCCACTACCCCCCCCCCCGACCCCCCCACCACAGCCCAACTCACACCCCCAACCCACCACCAGCCACACCACTACCACACCAACAAAACCCCACACACACAACACCCACAACACACCACCACACCCCCAACCAACAGCACCCCGCACAA